>CM060312.1:51962306-52002306 GCA_030674185.1 Monoplex corrugatus | reverse complement strand
ACATTCTCTACTTGTCTCAATGTTATTATGAGGTATAAAGGCACTGATTTTAAAAAAAAACTAGTAGGAATTGAAGCTGAGGCTGGGCATTTGTTCAACTGTCAATTTCTTTATATATAGGTCTGTGGATGTGTGTATACTATGTACTAACTGGTTAAAGCAGAGGTAGAGCTCTTGTTTTCTACTCTGGCAGTATGATTTAGCATGGGAGTGAATCTCTCTTTGACAAAAAAAAATCTGTGCATGTGGCCTCCAGTCCAACTGGCTGTGACTGGTCATTTGACTCTGTTCTGAGCTGGAGAAGGTAAATCACCACACAAGAGGAGACTAACACTGCCCTCAAAATGCTGACCTAGACAGAAAGTTTTGAATACCTCACTTCCTTACACCTTTTGACTATTTTTCATCATCCCATTTGCCTTCTGAATCCCTTTCCCTCACAAGCTGCTATAACTTATTTCCGATTTCACATTATCATCTGTTGTTATTCATGATGAACTGACTATACTTACTGCCAAAATATATATACACCTTTAACTCCTACCATTTCTTTAAAACATTTTTTGTTATTACAAATTACTTTACTTTTATCATTATATAAAATGACTTTTATCATTGCATTAAATGTAATAATGATCTGTTATTATGTAACATGCAATAAGCGTGCTTTGACATGTAGGCTTACTGCTTGCAATGTACAAATGGAATTATTATCATTATCATCATCATCATCATCATCATCATCATCATTATCATCATCAAATTCTCAAGTACGTCACATACCATGTTGTTTCAGCATCTTGGTGTAGGTGAAAAACTGTGTGCATGTGACTGGCCAATGAGCGTCCCACCCACAGTCCAGGCACCACTGTTTCTGGCACTGACATTTCACAGGCAATCCCTTCTTCTCTCTGTGACAAGAAAAACAAACTGAACTAGATACAGAGGTTCTCTCTCTGTAAGAAGACAAATTGAACTATACACAGACGTTATCTCTCTGTAAGATGACAAACAAACTGAACAATACACAAAGATTCTCTCTCTGTAAGATGACAAATTGAACTATACACAGACGTTATCTCTCTGTATGATGACAAACAAACTGAACAATACACATAAGTATTCTCTTCATAAGATGACAAACTGAACAATACACACAGAAGTACTCTTTCTGTAAGATGACAAACTGAATACACAAAGAGGTACTCTCTCTGTAAGATGACAAACTGAGATATACACAGAGGTATTCTTTCTTTAAGATGACAAACTGAAAACTGAACAATACACACATATGTACTCTCTCTGTAAGATGACAAACAAACTGAGATACACACAGAGATACTCTTTCTGTAAGATGACAGACTGAACAATACACACAGATGTACTCTCTCTGTTAGAAGATAAACAAACTGAACAATACACAGAGGTATTCTCTATTTTTTTCTGTCCGGTGACAAACTGAAATATTCATACCAGTCAGATGGAATAATCAAAACTGCAAATTTTTTAACATCACTAAAGGGGTAAGGCAAGGTTGCATCCTGTCTCCACATCTCTTCAGCATATACACTGAACATATCATGAGAGAAGCAGACATAGAAGACATGGGAGTAAATATTGGTGGTAGAAACCTGTCAAATTTACGCTACGCAGATGACACAGGATTACTGGCAGACAACATTACAGGCTCTAGGAGGATCCTGTACAGGTAGACCGGGTTGGAAAGGCAGCTGGCTGGACTTAAATTCAAAGAAGACAAAGGTTATGCATGTTGCAGGCAAATATAACACTAGACAGGACCAGATCATGCTAAACCAAGTCCCTCTAGAAAATGTCAAGGACTTTAGATATTTAGGTTCAGTCAAGACACACGATGGAACATGCTCAAAAGACATAAAGATGAGAATTGGAATGGCCAAGAACAGTATGGTTCAATTGAACAATATTTGGAAAGACCACAGCATAACAGCAGACCTTAAGATAAAACTCTTAAAATGTCTTGTCTGGCCAGTGATGTTATACGGCTGCGAGGCATGGACAATGAAGAAAGAGGATGAAAGACGAGTGGAAGCAGCAGAGCTGTGGTTTTACCGAAGACTGCTGAGGGTCAAATGGACGGATAGGCGCTCAAATGAAAGCATACTGAATGAGTTGGGTACTACACGCAAGCTTCTAGTACTCATACAACGGAGGAAACTGAAATATGTTGGACACGCAATCCGTAATGAGAGAACAGACTTGATGTCCACTGTCCTCCAAGGTAAAGTGGAAGGAAAGAGAAACAGAGGACGGCCACCTGCATCACTTGCTAGAAACATCACAAACATCAGTGGCAAGAAACTCCAGGAGGTGGTCAGACTTAGCCAAGATCGAGAGTGCTGGAGGCAACTTGTGAGGACATCATGTGCAGCGGCCAACACTGTTCCCGGTGACGCCGACAGGTGAGACAGGTGAGACTCTCGATTTCTTTTCTGTAAGGTGACAAACTGAATAATTCATACAGGTACCCGCTATTCATTTCCAGTAAGATGACATAAACTGAATTATAACACACAGGTACATTCTCTGTCTTTTTCTGTAAGATAAAGGAAGGCCGTGAGACTGATGAGGCTGAAAGTTTGCAAAGGCAAAGTGTTCGGCAACATCAGTTGACTTCTTTGAACAAAACGACACATCCATATTTTCTAAAAGCTTACCTTGCTTTTCTTTCTCCCTGTCAGCATGAGTTCTGGCCAGCAGACCACAACGAGCATTGGGACACCACTTCCACTCCCCGCTACTCTCCACTGCTTTGCTGTGTAGTCGCTGCTGCCATTTCCCATACACCCACTGGGGGACCAGGGACATCAGCATTATGTTGTCTACTGTAGCCTTACACTCATATTCCTGCACAGAGTTATTGTAACAGTTTAACTAGGGGCAAGTGTAATAAACATGTTTACCTAAATATCAGTTCTACTTCTGGTAACAAATATATGTGATATACATACACGCACATGTCTAAGTTTGCGCAAACATGCCCACACACACACACTCACATATACACACACACAAATTATACAAACACAGAATGATATACAAACACAGAATGACATACAAACAGAATGATATCATACACAATGTCACATGCACAAACACAAATACATACAGACTTATGCACATACAGATTATGGTATAGTTCATAATGTCACACTGATAAATTCACATACTGCAACATACCAAGCAATGGGGCACACTCATCATCATCATCATCATCAACATGTACCCTGCCCCATGGCAGTGGCGATCATGGCCCTCCATAATGATTTATCCCTTGTTGCCACCCTCTCTGTCCTCAGCCATCCTGCAAGACCGTCCAATATTTTCTCCCTGGGTCTACCTGGTGCTCTCTTTCCCTCCAGCTTTCCTGTTATGACCAGGTGCTCCAATTCCCCTTTCCTCATAAAATGGCCTATAAATGTTGCCTGTCTTTTCCAAAACTTCCTTATCAATGATCTTCTTGTGTCTGCCTCCATCAAGACTGTCTCGTTTGTTTTCTCTGCTGTTCATGGAACTCTCAACATTCTTCTTAGAAACCACATCTCGGATGCCTCAATCTTGTTCTGGCTTTGCATGTTGACTGTCCACACCCCACAACCATATAACATTATTGTTTCTATATAACATTCAAGAACTCTCTTCCTGATGTTAACTGATAGGCATTTGTTGGTAAGAATGCTTTTCATCTTCTTGAATGCTGTTTTGGCTTGGCCAATTCTGCAGATTATGTCTAATGTTCCGATGCTTTCTGATCGGGCACACTGCTTTCTTCAAATCAGATCTTGTACTTTCTAATTTTCTGCACAATCAAGTGATTCAAATGACAATACAATCTATCATAATGTCACAAAAACTACTTCTGAATATTGTGTTTTTGCCTTCTTCCTAAGGAGGCACTACTCACCATGCAACACAGAGTTGTCTGTCCTTCCATGACACAGGACAGTAAGTGATGTTGCCAGCACCGACGACAGAAGCTGTGTCCACAAACTGTCATAGTAACCCTGGGACTGAAACCATCTTTCGACATCTCCACGTCCCAGTAAATTGTGAAGCACACTGAGCATTCCATGTCAAACCACCCTAAACTACAGGCGATACCCAGCTCTTCTTGGTTTGCTGACTGTAAAACAAAAACAAAAACAAAAAAAAAGCTGAAGTCTCCACCTTTAAACAGGAAAGTGGGATTCAAACTAGTGCGCCTTAGATGTACTAATAAACACTTGCATCATCACAGGAAATAGGCTGCAACCACTTTCATCATGGAAAGTGCCATCATGGGAAGCAGGTTACAGGTACTTATGCCATGGGAAGTGAAAAGCAAGACATTTGCATCATGGGAAGTAGGTTACAGGTACTTATGCCATGGGAAGTGGAGAGCAAGACATTTGCATCATGGGAAGTAGGTTACAGGTACTTATGCCGTGGGGAGTGGACAGCAAGACATCTGCATCAATGGAAGTACGATGGGAAGTAGGTTACAGACACTTATGCCATGGGAAGTGGATAACATGACATTTGCATCAATCGGAAGTAGGTTACAGGTAGTTACACCATGGGAAGTAGACAGCAAAATTTTTGCATCATGGGAACACAGCAAAATTTTTGCATCATGGGAAGTAGGTTACAGACATTATGGCATGGGAAGTGGAAAGCAAGATATTTGCATCATGGGAAGTAGGTTACAGACATTTATGACATGGGAAATGGAAAGCAGACATTTGTGTCATGGAAAGTAGATTACAGACATTTATGACATGGGAAATGGAAAGCAGACATTTGCGTCATGGAAAGTAGATTACAGACATTTATGACATGGGAAATGGAAAGCAGACATTTGCGTCATGGAAAGTAGGTTACAGACATTTATGACATGGGAAATGGAAAGCAGACATTTGCGTCATGGAAAGTAGGTTACAGACATTTATGACATGGGAAATGGAAAGCAGACATTTGCGTCATGGAAAGTAGGTTACAGACATTTATGACATGGGAAATGGAAAGCAGACATTTACATCATGGAAAGTAGGTTACAGACATTTATGACATGGGAAGTGGAAAGCAAGACATTTGCATCATGGAAAGTAGGTTGCAGACACTGTTTCCAGTGTAAAACAGAAGACTACTCATTCCACATGAGAAAGGAGGTAAAAACAAACAGTTGTGGCAGCACCAAACTCAGGACCTTGAACATAATATTTCTGTGACCTTATTGACAAGATCAGGAAACAATCTTCATGCAAAAAAAAATCTGAAGAGAAATAGCAAAAACAAAACAAACCAAACCAAACCAAACCAAAACAAAACAAAAGACACCCTCATTATGTTCATATCTTAATGCATATCATATTTTACAAGTTGATAGTGCACATATGGAATCATCAACATGACGTTCCCTTGTTGCACTTATATTTGCGCATATACAGGATTATCAGTATAAGAGACATGTCACTGTTGCATTAACATTTTAGTGTATATTTAAGCTGATTCTGAGCACTTGAGATCGTCATCATCAGAGACATGCTCTTATAGCATGAACGCTTCAAGAGCTACCAGTCAGTGAGGAAGGAGATCTGGCCAACACTCCCGAGTCTGAAGGAAAAGTAGTACGGGCCTGTGGATGCACTACAGAAGACAATCCATTTCATCCTCAAGGCAAAACTCCAAGCGTGATGATAAACGAAAAGAAAACGAAGACTGCATGAACATTTAATGTATATCATGAGTTGATATTGTGCAAATGAAATTACTGCATTGATGCAATTCATTTAGGGTTATCAATGCATAACATAACTGACATTGTACGTATGGAATCAATATCATCAATATGCTTGAGCTGTAATAAGCTCTTGCGCAAAATGAACTTAAAACTTACATAAATATATTTTTCATGCAGGACATAAAGCATTTCTTGCCCTCCCCCTAACCCCCTCCTTTCTTGATCCCGTATCACCCACCTCTAACCCTTTAATCTTTCATGCACACACCCCCCCCCCCCCCACACACACACACTCTACTTCCAAAATATCTGATACAGAGTGGGTGACTTACAAATGAATATGAGCTTAAAAGCTGGATATGCAAAAGTTGGATATGCAAAGTGAAATAGTTGGAACAAAGATAAAGTAGCCAGAAATACAAACTTGACATGTTCAATACATAATCCATACAGCTAAAAAAAGGTAAGTTAAAATTTGTTCCATAAGTCTCAGGTTGTAGGAGAAGATGCCTAAACATCTCCTCTTCTTCAGAGTTTTATCTTCCTCAGCCCTGGACAAGGCCAAGTACCCTTTCAAAGCAGGGTGGACACACACAAAGGTTTACTCAAACCAGAGTCAAATCCAACGGACAGGAAAGTCAGAGGTTTACTTGTAAACAACCAGGTTGTAATTTACTTGATTGGTTTGGGTTTTTTTCAGTTATAGAATCATAAAACTTATAATCAACTGTCAAAAGTCTCACCTGAGATTTCATTCGTTTTGAAGACTGCAGGAGGTGATATGCTTCCTTCACATTGCACACTTCCACTGGCTTAGTGTAGCGCTCATGTGGCAAATGTGTATCCAGTGACTGACGCTTTCTATCTCTTTCTGTCTTAGAACCAGTATGGGAATTCTCAAACCTGAAATATTTAATCCAATTTCAACAACACACAACAACCTGCTGCTAGTAAACAAGGTTTAAAAAAGTATCTCAAAAACAACAACCCCCAAACAAAAACAATGACAAAAACATCTGAATAATTTTAAATCATTGATCCTTTTCTTCAGAACCTTGCTCAAAGAAGGAAATCTATACATACTATTCAAAAGAGACAGAGAAAAAAACAGGCATACTATCACACTGATAAAACAAATTACAATTCAAATGCGACATTCTCCATTTTGTATGCAAACAGACTGCAATTTATGTTCATTATGTATGTGTTGTAGGAAAAGTTACAATGAAGTATATGAGTTGTAGTATTTTTGATATTATCTGAAGAAACAAAGACAAGAAAAACAACTTTTTCATATTTCAATTTTTTGTTTTTTTTTGTTTTTTGTGATGAATAGTTGGTCGAATATTTAGACTTAACCATTTATAGGACTACCAGTGTGATGGGAAAAAAAAGGGATCAACTGTAATAAGCAGGGCTGTGAAATTGAGATACAAAGTAAAACACAGCTGATGACTGCACTGCTTAGGCATTCAGTGATGCTTTCATTGTCATTATTATGTGCACAAGATGTTCAGGACTAACTGCTCCATGTCTGATTTATGCTGGTTTTGCTGGCTGAAACTATGACTAGCTGAATTATGTAAGACCTAGTCTTTACAACTCAGGATCGGTTCCTAAGCTGAGAACAATACTGACTATATTTTCAGCTGAAAGTGACCATTGTAAGTGATTGCGTCATAACACTGGTAAAGACAGGGTGGGAGTGACAAAGGTATACATGCTCAAAAACCAAACTGGGCAAAACAAGAAAAGTACAAGCCAATAAAGCAGTAACAACTCACTGACTTTGGTTAATCCATATTCAAAATTCAAATCAAAACAACAGACTGAAACAAACAAATCAATGAAATTGCCTGCTTTCACACATCTCTTACTGTCTCGGTTTACATCCATGGACAGGTGGACCCACCTGAAGTCTGAGACTGAGAACCGTTCCACAATGTCACACACTCTGTCCAGCAGCACATACATGGACATGACCACAGGCTGACCTTCCTCATCGGTTACCAACTGCTTCAGTTGCTGATTAGCGTAAGTGTATGCAACATCCTCCTCCTCCTCACTGCTTGCATGAATCAGCTTCAGTCTGAAACAGACACAACAGGCAAATGGTTAACAGTAAGGCCACATGCCTTAACTTTTACTTTTAGAGCCTGTGCTGCCAGTATAGATGTGACACTGTCGACAGCAGTAGACCGCAAGCACAGATGTGATGCTGCTGGCAACCCTTGACCCCCATGTCACCACTCCGGTTGCAACATTGTTTAAGAATTCGTAGTTCAGCCTATTCATATGGTTGAAGGGAAGAAACCACTTTCAGCATAATCTGCAATGTTTTTATTGTTATTTCCCTTCTTCCTCTTGCCAAAAATAATTATTAATTGTTATAAACATCAAACCTGATATAGCAGACATATTTCTGTTACAGTTAAAAAGGTGTCTCATGGAATGCGCACTCGGTTTTCTGTTTTGCAAGCAATGAAAACGATCACTGAGGAGGGTTTGGAGGATGAATGTGAAACTTATCATCATGAGAATGACGATTCAATGGTGGGAGATTGACACTTACCAACAGTGAGAGTGTTAACAATAAAAATGCTGCTGCCAGTGGGGTGCCAGTGCCTTTGTTTGCATGCTGTGCATTAAATCTGTATTTTTCCATTCCTTTGTATGTATACGTGGTTGGACAGACAACAGTTTCTTCTTTCCATTCAATTAGAACAATTAGCTTTTTCCTCTTGGAATAATTCAATGCTTTTTTTCAAAAAGCACCAAAATGCTATGTGCTGAGGAAATGCAAGTGCTTTAAAAGACTATGGTTGCAGAGAATATGAAGCAAATTCCAACTGCAGGCTCTATTAATTAATAACGCCTGGAGCAGTTTACACAATTAATGTATGAATAACACTGACAATAATGACGACGAAGATGACAGTTAATTTTCCCAATGACTGGATGGGTGAGTAAGCATGCTAGTCCTTTACTGTCTGGTATGGTTTTCATGTGAGATACAAGACCAATCCTAAAGGCACATATTCTTCTGGAGGTGCTGCATGAGGAGTCTTGTAGCCCTGGGATCTGCTTCCATTCCCATTTTTTGTTGAATAGCAGCTGTTATGTGCTGTTCAAATGTGACCATGCCCTGCTTGCACTGCTGTCACCAGCTTACTCTACTACAGGCACTGGTGGTGTTGATACTACAGCTGATGAGAATGGCTTTCAGAGCATCCTTTTATCAGTGTAGCGCTCTTCCCTGGCCATGGTATCCTTACTTCAGCTCTCAGTATAGGACCCTCTGGGATAACATTGTTTTTCATATGGGATCATGTGTCCTGTCTAAAGAAACTGGCATTTGATAAGCAGACACTCTACTCTTTCCAAGCCAAGGTTCTCCAGAAACTGAAGGTAGACACCCGATCTTGCCATGTGATACTGCAGACCTTGCCCAGACAGTTCTGGCAGAACTCTTTGAGTTGTTAAATGCTCTGTCAGTAGGTAGTCCAGGTTTTGCAGTGACAATATTGTTATTGTTATTGTTGTTTAAAGCCCAGCTGACTGTGTATGGCCATATCAGTGCTATAAACGAAAACATAAAAAACTTCAACAGGAAAAAAAAAAGAAAATTAAGTACACATATAAACGCATTCGCGCACATAATCTAAGGAGATGCCCCTGGCGTTGACCACCATCCAATTTATCGCACAGGGGATTTCAAAAACACACCTGAACACAAATTTAAGCATACCTAAGGACACCAAAACATACAAAAACGGGCATAAATTACCTAAAATTGTTTCCGCATATTTCACCTCCCTAGAGCCAAAAATGCACTTAAGACATGTACCCAATTATCAATCCTAAGAAAAAGTATGTAAGACTTTATCGAACACATACAGGTGGATGGACCACTAAGGCTGAAAATGATAGGAAGAAATGACAGAAAGCAAAGGAACAAGGCAGAAACAAAAAGAGTGACAGAAAAGAGGAAATTTCTAGCACAGAATTTCCAGAAGGTGGGGATACTTTTTATACTGAAAGAGCCCCCGGCATCCCCATGGGGGAGTGCAGTGACAATAAAATTCAAGATATGAAACATATGATCAAATAATAGCAATTTCTTGTTCTTTGTTGGATTTTTTTTTGAGTGGGTAAATGCTAGATACAGAAATACTGCAAAGTTCTTTAGACTGATTTTGTTGTCTGAAGAAAACAGCAGACCTAATTTTAAACAAATAATAATGGTTATCTAAAGTACATGCTCAGGAATAAACTGTTTCCAAAATCTCTGAAGGACTGAATGACCTGAACAAGAGTGGACTTCAGCTTCTAGGTCTGTAACAGGACACCACATGATGGTTTATAGGCCTACTGGTAAATTGTGATCTGTTCAGGTGAGATTCATCACATTCAAAAAGTATCACGTGTGTTCCACCCAAACCTGTCAGCAATTATATGTGCATACTACCCAAGTCCACGCAAAACTGTTAGGTGCTGGTAAGATTTTGGTATAGGGGGAAAAAGGGGACTTAGATTCTAAATCAAACACAGACAGCAACTCCAGAATGACTTACACACTGAGATCAGCAATGAACAAGACAGTTTTTATAATGCAGGCTAGCACTGAACATATATTGATATCTTGCATGGGCTGACCATCCCCCTGTAATGTACTGCTCAATTCTGTTCACTGATTAAAAAAGCTCATAAAAAAACTGAATCATATTTATACCAGAATGAAATATGTCTAAGTTTACAATTATCATTGTACTTACTACGTACATACACACACACACACACACACAGACTTACAAAGCAAAAAAAAAAAAAGCAACCCTAATTAAGAACATGTTTGACTTACTTCATCATGACTACGTGTTCGTGTGGGCCAGAGTCTACACTGAAGTCATGTCCCAAACTGCCTTCCTCAGCCTGACACAACAGCCACCAGTCTTCAGGACCCACAACCCTGCCCTCATCCACTTCCCTGTCCTCACAGCCCTCATCTTGTAGCTCTTTCTGTCGTACCATCCACACAGTGTGCATGTCAAACTTCACAGTGAAGGGGACACACTTTCCAAACTCCACTCCTAACACAGCTCGCAGATAGCTGACCTTCAGTTCAGAGTAAGGGACTCTGCAAGAACAGAAACTCTGATCAAACTGCAAGAATTCTCCTTCATAGTCAACAGCAGAACCAGAAGTACCTTCCAGTTCCAATATGCTGATATTATCTTCTTCATTAGACTGAAGCCCACTGTCAGCATCACTGTCCATTTCAAAAGCTGTGCTGCCTGTGACATCCATGTCTTCAATAACGGTTTGCATCCATTCTTTTTCATCTTCTTGATCAATATAAATGACTTCACCCTTTCCATACTTCCTGACTGGCTGATCACTGGCTGGGTTAGCCGCTGTTCGTGCATTTGCTGTGGCAGCCTTGTGTGATTTTCTGTTCAACTTCTGGAGACTCTTATTTTTTGTTGCAATGGCCAAATCCAACAGGGAATATTCTTGCCTCTCTGGTGGAGCACCCCATTCTGATTCAGCATCTTCGTCTTCTTTGCCAAAGACAGGTTCTGTAACAGACAGTTATATACCCTCTGTAAAGTCTACTCTCCCATCAAATCTTCTCATGAATAGTCTATTGCAATCAGAATAATCTGATGGTTTCAAAGTTACAGACCTAGCCTGACTGAAGAACTCAAATGATGATATCATTTTACATGACAGCTGGTTGAAGAAATCAAATGATAATCATTACTTTACACTGAAGCCAAAAGTTATGTTTCTGTGTTATATAGAGAAATGAACAAACTTTGTAATTATTTGCTTATCTGTTATATAAGGATGCACCAATTTCAACAGGTACATTATATGCAGGGACACACATTCTTTTACTCCTCAACTTCTTCTTCAAACAATTGTCAACACTATTTCAAGTTGAAAATCTTTGTATTATCAATATTGTTTGTAATTGAAAATCTTGTGCATAGTCAGGAAAAACCGTCAAAATAAATGCTGGAATAAACTTGGATCTACTTCTGAAAATAGGCTCTGGCTTCAAGAGAATTTTTTCTCCTTTGATGAAACCATGCTACTGCCACTACCTAAAATGATGTCACGGATTTCAGAAAGACAATGAAGAAAACACTGACTACACTAGACACCATAACAAGCGTAGATGGTAACTACACTAATTGTAAATCTGTTACAAATGTGTGTCCCTTCTTTAAACAATGCTTTAGTGTGTAGATGACTCGACCCTCAAATTCTGTCAAAAGACACAGGGACTTTCAGATTCAGATTTCTTGGGGAATACTGAATAAAAGACATTTACCAATGTCTGTGAGATGTAATATAAGTGATAAACTATATAAGTAAGTGTTCATATCATCTGTGTGCTGAACTACCGTGATTAACATGAAACATCCTGAAAACTTTACTGAGCTGAATATCATGAAGAGTACAAAAGTTACAACGACAAGGCAACAAAGTCACAAAAGGACAGATAGACAGATAGATAGATACAGATATATATACACACACATACACACACACTCACAACACTCACAAACCTCAAAAACAGGTACAATGAAAGGCTTTACTGAAGCAATCCTATGCTTCACACCAACCATCTCTATTTCTAGCAATTACATCAACGAGCCAGAAATACCCTCTTAATAAGAGTGTAGTCATGACACACTGTGCAACATTTAGAATGTCTACATTTGAAAATGATGCAACATGAAGCAATACTTCACAAAAACAAACAAACAAACAAACAGGGGAGGGAATGCAGCCATCACACACACACACACGCAAAAAAAATGCTAAGCGCATACATGTGTGTACATACAAGAATTTAAGTAAAGCCTACTACTAAAGGAGAGAGAGACCAAAACAAAGACAGAAAGATAGTAGAAAGGGATGACAGATGAGTTGTGATACTTTATACAATACCCCCTTGTGATATTGTCTCTTGGCTGTATGAAAAGAACATAACATAAACACAGCTTTTCATGAAGATTGTCTCTGGATTCTGCTGGTATGAGAAGAATAAAACATTCATCACAACCAGTGTTACAATGAATGGGTAATATAACATATATCACAGCTTTTCATGAAGTTTATCTCTGGATTCTGCAGGTATGAGGAGAATAAAACATACATCACAGCCAGTGTTACAATGAATGAATAATTTTGACCATCACCAATAGATTGCACAGCTAGGCACAAGTGATGATGCAATGTTACTAGGCAACTCGGTGGATACTCTTTTGATTGGTCTTCACTATTTTCATCATGCAGTATTGAACTACTACAGAGATGATTGAAGCCCTGGAGGAATTCGGTAGTGAAAAAATAAGTCCTCTTAAATGAAATTTATGACAATGGAAAAATCCCCAAAGATACGTCAAAATCAATTTTCACTGCACTTCCAAAGAAAACAGGGGCTATAGAATGTGAACTCCTTTGTACAGTCAGCTTGCTGAGTCATGTAACAAAAATCCTATTCAGAATAATCATGATGAGGACAAGGAACAGAATTAAAAGAGAAATAGCAGAAGGACAGAGTGGATCTGTCAAAGAAAAAGGAACTGTTAATGCCATGCGCATCCTAAGAACTATCACAGAGAGGTCAACTGAGTTGAATAGGATTTATATTTATGCTTTGTTAATTATACCATGGCTTTAGATCAGGTAAGGCATGAAGAATTGATCAACCAACAAGAAAGACTCAATATTGATGGAAAAGATCTAAGAATAATCAGAAATATGTATTGGGAACAAACAGCTGCAATGAGAATAGAAAATGATATAAGCTCTTTCCAAAATATCAAAAGAGGTGTCAGGCAGGGTTGTGTTCTGTCACCAGATTCGTTTTCACTTTACAACAAAACCATCATGAGAAACCTTGAAGAATGCCCTGAAATAAAGGTTGGAGAAAAAATGATAACATTTGTTTCGCTGATGGCACCATGCTAACTGCAGACAATTAAAGGGACCTGAAAAAGCTTGTGAATATAATAGAAATAGAAAGCAAAAATAAAGGGTTGCAGCTAAATAAAAAGCAAGAAGACTGAAGTCATGGTAATCAGTAAAATAAAACATGAAATCCCCTATGCAAAATAACAGCAAATGGCAAAACTCTTGAGACAGGTTGACAAGTTTAAATATCCCGGAACAGTCATCTCACCAGAAATAGCCAGCAGGATCAGCCAAACCTAAGAAGATAAAAAGAGTTCTTACCAAAAGCATTATTACCAACAAATGCCTATCAATTAATTTCAGTCAACACGCAAAGCCAGAACCAGATTGAGGCAGCCGAAATGTGGTTTCTAAGAAGAATGTTGAGAGTTCCATGAACAGCAAAGGAAACAAATGAGATAGTCTTGATGGAGGCTGACACAAGAAGATCATTGATAAAATAGATTAGTTAAAGACAAGCAAAATTTGTAGGCCATTTTGTGAGGAAAGGAGAATTAGAGCACTTGGTCACAACAGGAAAGCTGGAGGGAAAGAGAACACCAGGTAGACCCACGGAGAAAATATTGGACAGACTTGCTGGGTGGCTGAGGACAGACAGGATGGAAGATGTACTTGCAGCGACAAGGGATAGATGCATATGGAGGGCCATGATCGCCAATGCCATGCGGCAGGGCACATGATGATAATGATGATGATAATTGAACTGCTGTCTATGATTAACAAATAAATTACAAGGCATTTTTATATGCAACAAATGTGATCATGATACAAGATAATTTATAAGTTGTGCTTTACGATAGGCATTGTAAGGCTTACCTGTAGCATGAACTTGATCTTATGTGAAGACTGTTATGAATAACCTGATGGAAAATAAAACCCCAAAACAATGTGTATGACATCATGTTCTCAAGCCTAATAACATCTCGAAAACTACTCAGACAGAGAATATGACAGATTCATAGTGTACATAATTTGATACAGGACAGACTCAGATTCATATGTATATTATATATTTTAACCCTCCCCTTCCCATGCAGAAGACAGACTGACATTTCCAGTATACACATAATTCAAAGTAACTCAGCAGATAGTAATACCTGTAGCACAATCATGCAATCCTCTATTTCTGGCAAAAGGCATCACAGCTTCAGTATAATACCATTTCACCTTTTCCTTGTGAAACCCTCGAAAACGTGTGCCTGGCGGCTCTTTGAGAGGACAATCTGGAAAAGGAAAAGGAATTTCCTATGGAACACAAAATTTGTAAATTTGAGAGTATGTATGCATGTCTGTGTGTGTGTGCGTGTGTGTGTGTGTGTGTGTGTGTGTGTATGTGTGTGTGTGTTTGAGAGAGAGAGAGAGAGAGAGACAGTGCATGTGAGAGGAGAGAGAGAGAGTGTGTGTGTGTAGTGTGTGTGTGTGTGTGTGTGTGTGTGTGTGTTTGTGTGTGTGTCTGTGTGTGTGTTGTGTGTGTGTGTGTGTTTGTGTGTGTGTGTGTGTGTGTTTATGTGTGTGTGTGCCTTTGTCTAATATTCCTACAGCAGAATAATAACATATGCTACATCAGTATATATGCATATACATACATATATATATATATATATATATATATATATATATATATATATATATATATATATATATATATATATATCTTATATATATATCTCTTATATATATATGTGTGCGTGTGTATGTATACATATACATATATACTTATGATGACAATAATGATAGTGATACTATTAATAATGGTAATAACAAGAAGAAAAAGAAAAAGATGAAGAAGAAAAAGAAGAACAAGAACAACAAGAAGAATGCATTCATTGTCCCAGTGGCACAACCAACACAAGACCCATTTAACTGATTGTTCCAATGCAAATGCTCACTCTACCCCTCCCCTACCCTCTCTCTTTCTCTCATCCTTCTCCTTCTCCCCCACCCCCACCTCCCTTGCTAAACTCACCATATATCCGAGGTTTCAGTTTTAAAGATGTTAACATCTGGGCATCAGCAACTTCATATCGTATCTCTGGAACAGAACTGGCAACTGGTGCATCTTCTGGAGTCGACCTGTCATGCAAATAAATTGCATTACATTTACAAGGGCACCATTCACACCAAATCAGGATTTCCATACTTATATGTAAAGATTATTCAACATTCAAATGAAATAAAGAATTTCTCATGCCATAATAATGCCTGCCTGCCTGTCAGATGTTTAATATCTATCTATCTATCTATCTATCTATATATTATGTATGTATATATATGTATGTATATATATGTATGTATATATATTATATATATATATATGTATATATATATATATATATATATATATATATATATATATATATATATATATATTTATTTTAAGAATATACATATATTCATTCTAGAAGACACTCAACAAGAGCACTGACTAGTTTACTTCTATATTTCAGGCCTTTGGCCCTCCTCAGAGTAAATAAAAAATGTATATATATACATACAATGATACATACATACATATAATGTAGATATGTAGATAAATATATTTCTTGCAAGAAATACAGTGCACCTTGGGACAGGAGTGACGGACTCAGAACCATGAGGTGTGGTGAGCATTTTTTGATGGCATAAGTCCCAGATGGGGAACAGGCATAGAAGTTATGTTTACTACAGTTAATAATAATAATAAGTAGCTTTTGTATAGCGCTATTCTCAGTTCAACTCACTGCGCTGTTACATAAATAAATAATCTCACTCACATGCCAATAACATCATTTTTCAATCACACAACAAACAAAGAAACAAACAAAAATAAAAATTAAAAAAAAAAAAAAAAAAAAAAGGGGGGGGAATACATATGAAAATGCTTGCAGAAACAAATGTGTTTTGAGTCTTCTTTTGAAAACTTGAAGTGTTGGAACATTTCTTAGACGGTCGGCAACTCATTCCATGCAGACGACACATTAGCATTACTGCTGCTTCTGCTACTACTCCTACGATACCATCTCCAGAACACAGATTATTATATTTGGTAGACATGTTTGTTTCAATTCATTTTGGTCTCTATTACTGATTTTTTTTTTAAAGCGTGCTTTGTGCGAAGCTGCTATATCTTTTTTCTTTTCTTTTTTTTTTCTTTTTTGACAAGGGCCGGTGTGGCCGAAACGTTGTGCGTTTTTAAAGTGAGTGGTTTTGTCCTATTTGTGTGTGGTGCATAATTTTTATATATATTTTTCAAGAAAAATGAAGAGTTTTTTCCCTTTTCTCATTTGAGAAATGTGCAAATCACTTGTGCAAAGCTGTTGTTTCAATTTTTTTTTCTGAGAAATATGCAAATTACTTGTTAGCTCTAGTGCCAATTTTCATATTGGTTCTGTTAATTTAGTGAGGGGAGAATGAGTGGGAATGTAAAGGATGTAATAGGACATACAATGACATTCTTCCCAATTTCCACTACTCACAAACACTTTATGGTTTCATGGTCAGTCATATTTTCCTATTCCACCAAACAACAGGGATGTTTTGCTGTTTTTCTCCCAGTTTTTGTTGTTGTTGTGAGTTTATTTGTTTGTTTTTGTATATTTGTTCTTTGTTGTCTTACATCACGTTTATGCTTGAGAAAGGACAGCTGGCTGAACATTTATGCCTGTCTTGTCTTGTTGAATTAAACACATGTTCTGATTCTATTTTTCATATTTTTCTGGTTCCTGTTTACTGGAATGCAAGTGATCATATTGTTCAGGATTACTTAGTCCTTTGTAACATTGGCAACACTGGATTGTATGGATTGCCTTCACAATAAAGAGAATTTGCCACTGTTTTATATTTGTCCAATATTTGTGAACTTAACAGCAAATGTTTCTGAAATAAAAATTTCTCATTCATTTCTTGTTTTCTGTTTCTGTACTCAAAGTATATGAATGGTTGTAATGTGTGACGGACGGGGACCAAGTGAATATTTCTACATCCTAGCTTTCTATCACAGACACAGTGAAATTTTTCATGACTGAATAAATGCATTATGCCTTAAGCTCATGATATCAAGGACAGAATTTTATGTGCTTAATATTTGGACTCCCTGAACAAAATGATTTGTTCATTATATTATAATGTCTGTGACACCATGGTAACTATCAATCAAAGTGCATTTTCTCTGAATAAACAAGAAGAGCAGCTATATCTTTTTTGCACACATTTTTTTCAACTGTCAACATCAAACACTTTAAAAAAAACTAAAAAGAACTAGGATAGGTGACTTTTATTTCTCGGCTTCCTGGCCCATGTTTAGTAACAAACGTTTGGCGCAGGCTCATGTGCAATGTTATACAGTTTTTATTCTTGTATTTTCTTGCTAAAATGCCCAGCACTAAATAAGCACCACTGATTTTTCTCTTGTTTGCGGTGATCTGTTTGCTTATCCTTAAAAATGGAAAACATCATTATTTAGTAATTCAGCAAAAAGGATATTTCAATGATTGTAGGGCACTGCACAATGTTCATAATCATACAAAGAAAATAATGTAAAAATACATATTGTGTCACATTAACCACACACAAAACACACACACACACACACACACACACACACACACACACACACACACACACACACACATACACACACACACACACATACACACATGCACGCATACATACATATATATGCACACATTATCGGCACCACCACCAACTAACACACATCACACAACCAAGGCTATATAACTCTAAACAGCATTGTCAAGTTCTACTGTTTCCTTTAGTTTTTAGTAATTAAGTGGAGAAGGCTAACTGAAACAGACGAGCCTTTAACTAAGTTTGAAAGCAAGAAAAGAAAGGGCATTTCTGACTGTCAAGGGAATAGAGTTCTAGTTGACCGCATCTTGGCAGCTAAATGAACTCTGGCCACATATTCATATGATTATGGAAACTATGAACCATTGAATGACATGATAGTTGAAATTCAAATCATAGGTGTAATGATCCCAATGTAATTAACTCTGGCCACAGGTTTACATGACTAGGAAAAATATGAATGATATGATAGTTGAAATTCAAATCATACCTGTTATGATCCCATCGTAATTTTTGCTTTCTCTGAATCCCTCGAAAATGTTGGTTGTGGTTTTGTCGTTTCCTCTTTCTGCGGAAATTTTCTGTCTTTTTGGTTGCTTTCTGGATCAAACTTTGCCTTGTTGAGCATGATCTGCTGTTGGCAGTGACCACCGTCTTTGAGCAGTGACTGTCATAGTAACGTGTGACATTGCCTTTAGAGTCGACAGATGTGTACATCCCATGACTGGGAACACTTCTGTAGACGAGAGTGATTTTGAATGGTTCTTTTGCAAGTTCATCATCACTGACAGCATCTGCTACAACATTTTCCAGCAACCAGCGTTTCCTCTTGTTTAGAGAATAGCAGATTTCTCTTGAAAAAAAATTGAATGGTCTAAAACGTTTTTCACTATTTTCTAAATCACCATCGTCCATGTACGCTTTTGCAGCCTCTACTTCCCACCTTCTTCCATCATCAAGGTTCCTAAGCGGAATATTGTGTAAAAACTTTATGACATGTCCTGCGCTTGCCATGGTCTTCTGGTATAGTTGTCTGTAGTAACCCTTCATCAAAGAATTGCCACTGTTGACAGCAGCAATGTTGGTTTTCTTCTGCACCATGATGGGACTGTGGGGTTGCAGTATGATCAGTTCTGCCAGTCAACCTGAAACAGTGATGGTCAGTTTTAAGAAATCAACATGGACATACTGAGTGCAAGATCTGATTCATGAGAAACTGGGTTCATGTGTGTGTGTGTGTGTGTGTGTGTGTGTGTGTGTGTGTGTGTGTGTATGTGTGTGTGTGTGTATGTGTGTGTGTGTGTGTGTGTGTGTGTGTGTGTGTGTGGTGTGAGTGTGTGTGTGTGTGTGTGTGAATGTATGTTTGCATATTCATGTATACGTCCAAGCCACATTGGTTGTGGATTAGAACAAAGGAGGTTAACAAAGAATAATACATTTATTTCTGCCTACTGATTTCTGTACAGTATGTGTGTGTGTGTGTGTGTGTGTGTGTTTTATGTGTGTGTGTGTGAGAGGGACAGAGAGAGAGAGAGTGGGGGAGGGGAGAAGAGAGAGAGAGAGAGAGGAAGAGGGAGGGAACAGAGACACACACACACAGAAAGACAGAGAATGAGAGACAGAGAGAAAGAGACAGGCAGACAGACAGACAGACAGACAGAGAAAGAGAAAGGAAGATAAAGAGACAGACTGACAGACAAAGACAAAGACAGAGACAGAGAAAGAGACAAAGAGTTCAGACTTCAAATGATTTATTCATTCAGACTATGGCCCCTTTTAAAGGGGTAGACTGAACATACATTACAGAAGCATACATTACAATGTTTTACTTTCAAGAACAAAAAGAACAGTTTATATAACAAAAATCAAGTATTACTGTGAAGGGGAAAAGTTGGCTAAGGTTTGGAGTATGGGGGTTATAGGTGTGCAAGGTCAGAGGCAGATGGAGGACTCTTCTACTTGAACACACATAAAGCCAGGACGGTGGTTTCCAAACTTTACATGTACACGATTTCTTGCCAAATGAAGACAAACTACATCTTCATGAGAAGACAGTAGACTTTCATAAGAAGACTAAAGAAGACAAAGAAGATAGTGCCTGTAAGACAAGTGATAACAGTAGTAGAAGCGAGGTATAAGCATCATCAGCAATGTATAAGCTGCAGAACATCAATATCAGGATAAATCTCAATAGCTATTATCAATGAATTAAACCCTAAGGCTTTAATTATAGTTTAAATAAGCATGCAAGCTACACAGAAATTATAGTATAAATAAATGTACTTATCTTTATCAACCACTTTTGTTCTCATTCACAACTATCGTGGCTGAGACACAGCATGTGTGATGGACGTTATGGCTATCAGTATCACCATGTCAGTGGTTTGGAGAGACCCTTTGTTCAACAGGCTTGCAGTCATTTCATAAAGACATCTATATCCAATTAGTGTGAATACCTCAAATATACAGAATTGATAAGATGATAAAATGGTGCTCGCTGCTTGCAGCATTTATCCAGGTAATTGGCTTATGAACCAGCACAATACTTTTGCTCTTATCTAGTCTTGCCCCTGATTGTATTATGATACCACAGCTCCATTGTCTGTCCATTCTTCCCTAATCCCCAAGTATCCATCTTTTCTAAACACAAATATGCTGTCCTATGATAAGTTTACTTTCAACTTAAAAGAGAAGTTGCAGCGTAACTTAAACTATTTAACTATGTAAACCAACATGTTTCAGGTAGTGGGACAATGTCATCTGCCAAGAAAAAAATGCATAGTTGTACTTGTACTTGTAGCATATCACATGTAAATTTGCACCATGTCTTCCATTACTAATCACTACAGATATTACTTTAAAGTTCATTACAAAAAGGGGAAAAAAATAGGCTTTCAAACATCTCTTTGTTTGACAACACAAGTACACTAAATGTACTCTGTTAAATTTCCTCCAATCTGACTCTTTTTTTCACATGATTTATATGCACTCATCACTGAATTGAAAAGCTTGTTGCATATTCCATTTTTTCAACAAAATTTCCAAAGAATAGCTCTGCTGATTAAATCAAACACCTTTTCAAAATATATGAAGGCAACACACAACTTATGATATAATGAAAACTGCTTCTGAACAAAAGCCATTTATGTAATCATATGATCAACAGTAAAACAATTATGTTCAAACCCTGCTTGGTATTTCCCGATAAGATTTTCTTCTTCTATCCACTCTTGTAGTATATGATTAACGATAGTGTTGCGCACCTTACAATCTGTATAGCATAAAGAAATACCTCTATAATTATTGGGACTGTTGACACTGTCTTTTTAATACATAATGGAAGAACAACTGACTCAGTCCAGCTTCAAGGAAAAATACCTTTATCAAAAAACCAAAACAAAAAAAAACAAAGAGAGAGGGAGACAGACAGAGAGAAGAGAGAGAGAGAGAGAGAGAGAGAGAGAGAGAGAGAGAGAGAGAGAGAGAGAGAGAGAGTGAGTGAGTGAGTGAGTGAGTGAGTGAGTTAAAATAGATGAAAGAAATTCAAGTAAGTTCTGTTTCACAACCATATATCAGTATGTCTCCAGTAGCTTTACAATTTTTTAATTTCTTAATTTCTTTTTATTGTATCAATTATCTTTTCTCTTGAAAGGCGTTGATTCACACTGTTCTAGTACTTCTACTCTTCTCCTTCTTCTCTGTCAAGTAATATGTTATCAGTATTCACATTTTCCATCAGGAGTGTTAGAAAGTGTTCAAACCAAGCTTCCAATAGTTCCATACTAGGTTGTTTTCTTCTCAATGCAGTTGTATGCATAATAGGTCTACTCAATTCATTTTGATCTTTAACAGAAAATACTGGGTTTCTTTTAGAAATAAGTCACAAAATTACTCAGTTTTGTTGTTGTTGTTGTTGTTTGTTTTTGTGTTGTTATTTTTAGAAATAAGTCACTGAATTGTCTTCTTTTCTTCTTTAGTAATTTCTTTTGTTCTTGTTCGATATAAAACTTATTCTTTACCAAACAAAGCAGACCATCTGATCGCCTCCCTTGCGGTGTAAATTTGATAGCTAATGAACAAAATGCTGTGAATCTAGAAAAGACAGTGGCATGTAAGTCATTAACAAATGTCTAAATATCTACAACGAAAAGAACGTATGAATGAAACAAACTCATTTTAGTACAATTCTGAAATTCTGAAATTAAACCATTAACATTCCAATTTGAATGTACAGTTTAAGTTTTCTTTCAGACACATTGTTTTTATCAATATCAGCATTCTTCCAAAAATTAAACATTTTTCTTTAACCTGACATGTGCCTGTGTTTAGAGATTCCGTATAAACATGTGCAAACTGTAAAATTTTAATCTTCATCAGTGTGGTTTTCACTATGCCCTTCACCTTTTTAACCCTCCCCACTGCTAATATGTGCTGGGTCTGTTTCACATGCATTTGAAGGTGGTATCAGTTGTAGAATTGTTGATCCCTCACAGGAAACTACCTCTGTTAAATTAAAGGACAAACGGTCGATTGATTGATTTGATTCAGTTTTACGTCAGCGCCCACGTCAGATGACATGACCGACAGGGATAACCATCCCAGAGAAATGGGGGAAGAGGGGCTTATCTAAACCCCGGAATTTGAACCCACAACCATTAGCATGTGAATCCGATGCTCAACCAATTGAGCTACTGTAGTACAGTAGTACTGAGGCTCACTAAGAGAAACGGACCGGCTAGTTTGAAGTTTCCCACTTATTTTCAGTGAGTTGCCACCATCATCGACGAAAAATCTTTTATCATCAACGACAGATCTAAATACTATATAGTCACCAAAGTCACCAAAATGTATGCAACTGAGAAAACACACACATTATGATTAGGCCTACTCATTAGTAACTTACTAAGGCTTATTCTGTATTCAGAGCGAGAATAATCAAACTGATTCAAAGCAAGTACTTCAGTTCAGTATCACCACCACACACACACACACAACCTGCAGTAAATCAAGTAACATACTGTAAGAACTCCAAAACAAACTTTCAGCTCACCTTTTCTTTTTCCTTTGTTGTGGCGTTTGCCTGCTTTCGTCCAGCCTTCTCTGCGACAATTGCAACTTTTGTTTTTAGCCTAAATGTCGGTTGTTGTGGAACTCTTTGAGACGCAAAGTTATTTTTGGTGTATTATGGTGTTGGACTCTTCCTCCGAGAGGGATGACAGCTTTGCGTGTGGCTGCCACAATCCTGTATCTTTACGTTGCCGCGCTTAAAAAAACCCACAATATAGACATTTCTTGATGTTAGTCATAATTAATCAACAAATATTTTTAAAAATGCATAAAAGATACACATAAGATGAGCCAAATATGTGAATTTCAAATCATTATAAGTCTACCCCAAAATGGCTTGGCCTAAAACTAAAAATAACCGTGACTCTATTGCACCACCCGTAGAAACAGATTTTGTGTCAGTGTGGTGAAACGGCAAGATATGTAGGCACATGATTATGTAGGCCTATGCAATAAACTGTCAATGTGAGCATTTTCTTTTTTTTTTACATCAAGACGAACATAATGATAATTATCAACGAGTCTTGCTCCTGTGATGAGATCGGTTTGTTTACATGGCTTGCATGAAGAAAATGAACTCTACTGACAATGATCCTTTCTAACAGTAGATACAGAAGTTATTAGCTAGCACCTTCATATCTACTTAGAACTGAAACTGCTGAAAAAGTATCTGCTTGGAACTAAAACTTTTGAAAAAGGAATATATCAATAAATGAATAACGTAAGAAACAATACATAAGAATATCAAAGAATAACAGCATCTTTATTGTCGTTTGAGACCGATAGAAAGAGAGAACGTAGGCAGACTTAGCTAGGTTTTCTGATGACAGGCTATCCAATTTTCACCGAAACCAAAACAGTGAGGCCCGACTTGTCCTATGCGAGATGAAACAGTGCAGCGAAAATAATAATCTCAAAAATTACATCGGCTTCCAAACAAAGCAAGGATTGAAAAGGATATTACCACTCTCTGCTTACAATGTCTAGATTTAGACACAGTGCCAAATGTAATATATTTCTCCTGCTCTACAAACTTTTGAAAGCTCTCCAGTTTCAAGGATTTTCTTTCTTAGAGCTCAAATATATTTGGGTTCTCACTGAAAAAAATACCGACCCTCTTCCCTGTGTCCATTAAGACAAAGTAATCGTCCACTTACTCTTAAAAAAATTGTAAAATAAAACATCAACATCTGTTTCAGACATATCTCCAACATTGCATCGATTAATGCTTGTGCTTTTTTTCTGGGTCCAGTAGTATTGCAGTCTGTCTATGCACATATTAATGATGATGATGATGATGATAATAATAATGATAATAATAAATCCATTTATATAGTGCAAATGTGTCAGAGAATATGCTCGTTGCTCTTTAGCTCAGTTGCACGCACGCACACACACACACACACACACACACACACACACACACACACACACACACCACATACACACACACACACACACACACACACACACACACACACACACACCACACACACACACACATAAAGGGAGGGGGTTGCTGTGTCCAATACATCGGTGCAGCACAAATACAGTCAGACGATTTCTCAGTGTGAGGTTTATATGTATGTACTAACACACACACACACACACACACACACACACACACACACACACACACACACACACACACACACACACACATACATACACACACACACACACAAATAAGCATGTGCGCCACGCGCGCGCGCGCGCATACACACAATACACACACACACAAACACACACACACACACACACACACACACACACATACACTGCGTGGCGTGTACGCTGTGCGCGCGTGCAATCACACACACAACACACACACACACACACACACGCACACATACGCGCGCGCGCACACACACACACACTTGCACACACACACACACACATCAGTGCTGTTACATACGCGTGCGCGCGCGTGCGCATACACACACACACACATACACACACACATACACACACAAACTCAACACAAACACACACACACACACACACACACACACACACACACACACACACACACACACACACACACACACACACACACACACACACACAGAGCAATTCGACTAGGCCTTGAAGAACCATGAGTATTAACTAAAAAATATTTATGACTTTCTGATACACTTGTGAACGAGACGTATTTTGAGATGCTTCTTGAAAGGTGATTGTCGTACAGACACTGAAACACATTTCCACGTTGTTGGGCCAGAAATAAAGGATTTCTCTCCTCAAGTTGTTAGCGAGAATTAGATACCGGCGGTTAAAAGAGAAGCTCCTTGAGATCTGAGTTTAGATGGCTTGTGCAGGAGGGGTTTAGACATGTATGTTGGCATGGCATTTAACTTGTAACACTGAAAGCAGAGTGTGGCAGTCCTATATTCAAATCTTGCTTTGACTGGAAGCCAATATAATGTTGGCAAGAGTATTTGTACACTGAACCGTTTGCTCTTCCACAGGACAAGTTGAGCTGCACTGTTTCGAATTCACTTGAGTTTGTATAGTTTATCATCAGAAGTCAAGCTAACAGATAGTTTATATTAGTCTGGTCTGGATAGAAAGAAAGATACACACAGATGTCTTTTTCTTTTTTGTTGTATGTTTGTTTTGTTTTTGTTTTGTTTTGTTTTGTTTTGTTTTTGTGGCATCAGCAGACGGAAATGGGCAGATTAGGCTTATTCTACTTAGATAGAGATATTGAACTTTGCTCAGGTAGGCCCTACTTAACGTGAACTTCCATAGACAGGCATTCATCAAGAAAAGCGCCAGGATTCATTGCACATTTGCTGAAGGCTATGGTACGGGGTGGGATAACCATGGTCTTCGGAGGTTGCTTTTTGTCTTTGCAAATAGTTTATCTGTCCATTCCACAACGTTGTCAGTCCACATTTTTTCCCCCTGTCTTTCCCTCCATCTCCCTCCTTCAATAGCTCCTTGGAAGATTGATTTATCAAGGTCATTGGATATTGTTACAAGGCCATAGTTAGCTTAACTGATGTCAGCAGATCTTAACATGCCGCTTGAGGGTTTGGCGCATTTGTTCATAGGTGATAATTATGACTGATGTGCCTAATGTTTAGTATCTTGCGACAGCATCTCATTTTCATGGCTTAGATTTGTCTTCCAAATCCGCTGTGAGGGCTCATGTCTCAAATATATACAACAAAATGGACTGTACCAGTGCACATAAGAGCCCGATCCTGTGTTTCATGCAGATGTTTTTGTCCTTCCTTTCACGCAGTATAGTGCTTTTGTTGTATTTATTGACCCTGAGAGGATTTCTGGCTTGGATCCCTCATTGCTAATGATCGATTCCAGATAAGTGATTTGTTAAACGGTCCCTACCTCCAGTCCATGTACGGTTACACCAGAAGTGATGGTGGAATTGTGGCTGGCTATCGTCTTGGTCTTCTCAGCGCTGATTTCCATGCCATGTCTTGTCGATGTTTCATCTAGTTTTTTAACCCTTTGACTCCCGCACCCATATTCATCAACTGCAAAAACTTAACCCGTTGACACCCTCACCTTATCCACCAGTTTCCTGCAGGAAGCTGGTGGATAGGGTGAGCAAATCAAAGGGTTAGGTTTTTGCTGTGCTAGCTTAGCTGACCAGCCGAGATGTGGTTTCTAAGAAGAATGTTGAGAGTTCATGGACAGCAAAGAAAACAAACGAGACAGTCTTGATGGAGGCAGACACAAGAAGATCATTCATAGGGAAGATTAGGAAAAGACAGGCAACATTTATAGGCCATTTTATGAGGAAAGGGGAATTGGAGACCTGGTCACAACAGGAAAGCTGGAGGGAATGAGAGCACCAGGTAGACCCAGGGAAAAATATTGGACGGACTTGCAGAGTGGCTGAGGACAGACATGCACTATAGTGATGCTGAATGGCTTCGCTCGCGGGCAGATGGTCATGATCCTGCGCTAAACAGGATACAGCAGCAGAAGAAGCAGTAGTAGTGGTAATAATAATAGCACTTAGTATCACAGTCGCAAAGAAATAAAAACTTCTATGAAAAGGTTTCAGTTTCAGTTTCTCTAGATGGCGTTTCCACACTCGTAAAGTATTCCATATGCATCGATGCCACAGATCCCATGTGATAAGATAAGCCTATAAAAAATTTTAATGATTATGGCATGAGACGTAGGCCTACACCTGCGAATTAGCCCTTCGCGCTGGCAAAGCCTATTTAAAAGAAAAAAAACCTGCGATCGTGCCACTTAAAGGGCAGGGCAAGACCAAATATTGATACAACGTGTTCTCACCACCACCACCACCTTCCCCCCACCTCACCCCTGTACCGTCCCTCCCTAGTCGATTCCCTCCAGCACTGCTGAATACTGTTGCCATACTTAACAACACACTAAGTTGGTTTCGTTCGATACCAGCTGAAGTCCAGTGATTCCTCACAGCACAACACATCAGCTATGACGAGGGTTGGGTACAACACAGGTAGAACGGTAGGTCGCTGATAACAACCGGTGCCGACAGGTAAAACATCTACATGTCCAGACTGTCCCCTCGGACTCTTTGAACTGAAACTGATTCAAAGGCGATTCGCTGCTCTCGAAAAATGTGCAGACGTCCTCCACACAGATCTTCCAGTCATTATCTCACAGGCTCTTTTAGCCTACGCAAAGCCCTTACGTGATCTGGAGATTTTAACCCTCTGGCTCCCTCACACTGTCCATCAGTATTCTGCATTATCAAGCATGCTAGCAAAGCAAAAACTTAACCCTATGACTACCTCACCCTATCCGCCATCTTCCTGCAGGAAGCTGGTGGATAGGGTAAGGGAGTCGAAGGGTTAAGATTTTGCATTTTGTTGATAGAGTGCGGTAGTCAATGGGTTAAGCATTTTGTTGATAGAGTGCGGGAGTCAATGGGTTAAAACGGGAGGCGAAGAGAGGACCCAGATTCTGTTTCAAGGGATGTGTCATAAACGCAGGCATCCATTCAGCTTTTCGACTGACAAACTTTGAAGAGTGTCTTCTCTTTAATTATCATAAAAACGCTTTTTAAGGAAACGCTTACTGCATTCATGTTACTCAATACACTCCTGCAGCAGACAAAAGTGTGGCAACAGAGGACGAGATGGACTCAGTCGAAAAATTAAGCAAAACGAATGGAAATTACATGTAACAACAAACAGAATAGAAATTAATCTGACTGGTCTACCTCAAAAACAATATTTTTATTTTTATTTGTTCATTTATTGAAAGCTCTTTCTTGTTCAGATTCCCACAAAATTGTAGACACTTGTTACATTTCTTTATTAGACTTCACCAAAGCCTTTGACCTTGTGAACAGAAATGGCCTGTTCAAGAATCTCAATGAGACTAGATAACCATTCACATTCCTTGGCATCTTTAAGTCTTACTACGATGACATGAAGGGAAACACCACTGTGTACGATGAAGAAATGCCTAAAACTTACGATTGCAGTGGGGGCAGCTGGGTTGCATCCCTGCTCCGACTCTTTTCTGCATCTTTTTAGCTGTTTTTCCACAACCGTACAAGTGGACAGTTACAGAGAAGATCCACCTTCCTAAAAGATCAGAAGGAAAATGTTCTTTGTCAAAACTGAATGTCAAAATATAATTTGCGATGTCTACCTAAGAGACTTTCTGTTTGTTGCTGCTGCTGCAGTTTTAACACACGACGAAGACAGTTTCCAGCAACTTCTTAATCAATTCTCAAAGCACACAAGAAATTTGACTTTTAAAATGACAGTTAGACTCTAGAAAGCCAAAACAAAAAGCCAAGATATACTTAGATAGCTATGGACAACTACAACATCTATAGACAGTTACGATCTATGACCATAAATTTACTGAATAGGCTTCTCCATTACCAACAAACTTTCTCTGTACTTTGAGACAGACAGATGTATCGGGAAAGCTTTCACCACTTTTGCCAGGTTGATAAAGAGGGTGTAGTCAAAAAGGAAACTGGCTGACAAAACACACCTAAGTGTATTCTGTGTCCAAGGCACCCAGATGTATGCAAGTGAGTCATGAACACCCAAGTTCACTGGGAGAGGAAGCTTTACGTGTTACGTCTGTCATGCTTCCGCCAAGTCCTCAGCATTCTATGGAGGGCTAAGGCGTCCAACAGGAGGTTATGCAGAGAGCAGAGACATTGTCCTCGACACATTCCTGCAGCTGAGACGTCTTCCACTGGCTCTGTCATATGTATCACACTGAAGAAGTCAGAATCTCGAATGTCTGCAGAGAGCAGAGACACTGGCCTCGACACATTCCTGCAGCTGAGGCGTCTTCCACTGGCTCTGTCATATGTATCACACTGAAGAAGTCAGAATCTCGAATGTCTGCAGAGAGCAGAGACACTGGCCTCGACACATTCCTGCAGCTGAGGCGTCTTCCATGGCTCTGTCATATGTGTCACGTTGAAGAAGTCAGAATCTCGAAAGACGTCCTCTATGCCGGTTGTCATCCAGGAAAGGACAGGACGACCGGTTTCTTTCAGCTGCATTCCAAGACATCTGAAAATGGACTTGAAGGTGTTAGATATCAACTCAACATTTCAGAAATCAACACACAGACAGCAGCTTCTAGAGACAAATGGTACTCAGCGGTTTCAGTAGCTTTGAAGAGAGACAACTGCTCCTTGCTGAAGAGAAACATTATTGCAGAAAGACTGATGATGGCGATAATAATAATGATGATGATGTGATGATGATGATGATGATGATGATGATGATGACGATGTTGTTGTTGTTGTTGATTTTGCAAATTGGTAACTCAGGTGTGCTTTTCGCTTTCTTTGAAACTACATGGAGAGACTGAAATGGGGAGTTTGGATTAGATGGACCGGATTAATGTTTCGCCACAACAGATTATTTCTGCGCGAAATTTGAGTTGCCCTGCCTTTGGAGAGCATATCATTTGGCCACGATTTTGAGTGTGTGCGATGAGCAGGGTAAATGTTCTGCCTGATCGTTCGATGTTGACATTTTTCTTAAAACGTGTTTACGCAAGGAAATATTATGGTATACGATCAGATTCATGGTTTTTGGTACACACACACACACACACACACACACACACACACACACACACACACACACACACACACACACACACACACACACACACACACACACACACACACACACATCACACTCACACACACACACATATATATATATATACCATATATATATATATACATATACATGTAGCATCTCTCTCTTTCTGTCTCTGTCTCGCTCTCTCTCTCTCTCTCTCTCTCTTCTCTCTCTCTCTCTTTTCTCTCTCTCTCTCTCTCTCTCTCTCTCTCTCAGCTGGCCATTTGGCTAACTTCGCGTGGGTACACTAAACACCGTTCATCACTTGTATTGTTTATTTTTTCATTATCATTAATTTTTTTGTCTGCTGTGTATACTTGTCTTAAAGCACGCATGTGAATAAATGTTAAAAGAAATAACGAACGAATGTATATACATATGTATCTCTCTCTCTCTATATATATATAACATATATATATGTATATATATATACACACACACACACACATATATGTACATATGTATGTATATATATATATATATATATATATATATGTATATATATATGTGTGTATGTATGTATGTATGTATGTATGCATGTATGTATGTATGCATGCATGCATGTATGTATGTATGTATGTATGTATGTATGCATGCATGCATGTATGTATGTATGTATGTATGTATGTATGTATGTATGCATGTGTGTGTGTGTGTACGTGTGTATGTATGTATGCATGTATATTGATAGATAGATGGATAGATAGATAGATAGATAGATAAATAGATAGATAGACAGACAGGCAGACAGATAGATAGATAGACAGACAGACAGACAGATAGATAGACAGACAGACAGACAGATAGATAGATAGATAGATTAGATAGATAGATAGAAAAATAGATAGATAGATAGATATATAGATAGATAGATGTGTGTACGTGCGTGTAAATATGTGTGTGTGTGCAAGTATGTGTGTATGCTTGTGTGTTTGTGTGTGTTTGTGTGTGTATATACGCGTGTGTGTGTATGTGTGTGCATGCGTGCTTGCGCATGTGTACGTGTGCATGCGTGCGTGCGTATGTGTGTGTGTGTGCGTGCACGCGCACGCGCACATGCGAGCGAGCGTTTGTGTGCTTGTATTGACATGGACTCTTCGGGACAGAAACATCTCCTTTGTTGCCATGGATTCTTGAATATGTGTAAATTAATCAGTGTTGTTGCACATCTGACCTGGACACATCGTCTGATCCCAAACACAGGCACTCAGACCACGACTCTCAAAGTGTACAAGAGAGGAGGGGATAGGATACAGACAGCTTATATATTATAAGATGTCTGTGGGATAGGGCGAAACATCATCAGTTGATTTCAGCGCTACAAGAGAACCGACAAAAGCATCAGTATCTCACAATGCAACTAAAAACGTTTTACGGCTTTTTGAGCAATTTTTGTAGCTAGTCCTCGTATACTCTGAGAGTGGTAGGACTTTAAACTCTACAGAACAAAGAACAGAACAGAACAGAACAGAACAGAACAGAACAGAACAGAACAGAACAGAACAGATCACAGAACAGATCGATCACAGAACAGAAAACAGAACAGAACAGAACAGAACAGAACAGATCACAGAACAGATCACAGAACAGATCACAGAACAGATCAATCACAGAACAGAAAACAGAACAGAACAGAACAGAACAGAACAGAACAGATCACAGAACAGATCGATCACAGAACAGAAAACAGAACAGAAAACAGAACAGAACAGAACAGAACAGAACAGAACAGAACAGAGCAGAACAGAACAGAACAGAACAGAACAGAACATAGGGCGAAAAACCGCCATGAGCTGAGAGGGTGTGGAACATTGGACCTTTCGAGACTTTTCCTACCTTAGTCAGATGTTTCCAGCCTTAAGGCTGCCTCTCATTACGCCACTGCTTTCAACCCTTTTACTCCCGTATCCTATCTACCAGCTTCCTGTATTATCAACCATGATAGCAGAGCAAAATTTGAACCCTATGACTCCCTCAACTTACCTACCGGCTCCCTTCTATATCTGTCATTATAGCAAACAAACAAACAAACAAACAAACAAACAAACAAACAAACAGACAGACAGACAAATAAACAGACAGACAAACACAAAGAAAAAACAAACAAACAAACAAACAAACGAACAAACGTAAGTGATGGCAGAAAGATAAACTAACAAACAAACACCCTAACCCTTTGACTCTCTCAACTTATTGACTAACTTTCTCCATTATCAGCCATTATAGCAAAGCAAAAACTTAACCTTTTGATTTCCTCACACTATCTACCAGCTTCCTGCATCATCACTTCTTTTAACCCCTAGACCACCACACCACTCCATCACCACTTTTAATCCCTAGACCACCACTCCACTCCACCACAACTTTTAATCACTAGACCACCACTCCACTCCACCACTACTTTTTAACCCTTAGACCACCACTCCACTCCACCACTACTTTTAACCACTAGACCACCACTCCACTCCACCACTACTTTTAACCACTAGACCACCACTCCACTCCACCACAACTTTTAATCACTAGACCACCACTCACCTCCACCACTACTTTTTAACCCTTAGACCACCACTCCACTCCACCACTACTTTAACCCCTAGATCACCACTCCACTCCACCACTACTTTTATCCAGTAGACCACCAATCTAATCGGCACAACCACTACTTTTAACCCCTAGACCACCACTCCACTCCACCACTACTTTTAACCACTAGACCACCAATCCAATCCACACAACCACTACTTTTAATCATTAGACCACCACTCCACTCCATCACTACTTTTAACCACTAGACACCACTCCACTCCACCACTATTTTTAACCACTAGACCACCTCTCCACTCCACCACTACTTTTAACCACTAGACCACCAATCCAATCAACCACTTTTAATCATTAGACCACCACTCCACTCCACCACTACTTTTATCCAGTAGACTACCAATCCACCCCACCACTACTTTTATCCAGTAGACCACCACTCCACTCCACTCCACCACTACTTTTAACCACTAGACCGCCGCCACTAGACCACCACTCCACTCCACCACTACTTTTAACACTAGACCACCACTCCACTCCACCACTACTTTTAACACTAGACCACCACTCCACTCCACAACTACTTTTTAACCCCTACACCACCACTCCACTCCACTCCACCACTACTTTTAACCCCAAGACCACCACTCCACTCCACCACTACTTTTAACCACTAGACCACCAATCCACTCCACTCCACCGCTACTTTTATCCACTAGACCACCACTCCACTCCACCACTATTTTTAACCACTAGACCACCAATCCACTCCACTCCACCACTACTTTTATCCACTAGACCACCACTCCACTCCACCACTACTTTTAACCACTAGACCACCAATCCACTCCACTCCACCACTACTTTTATCCACTAGACCACCAATCCACTCCACTCCACCGCTACTTTTAACCCCAAGACCATCAGTCCACTCCACCACTATTTTTAACACTAAACCACCACTCCACTCCACCACTACTTTTAACCCCAAGACCACCACTTCACTCCACTCCACCACTACTTTTAACCACTAGACCACCATTCCACTCCACTCCACCACTACTTTTAACCACTAGACAACCAGTCCACTCCACCACTACTTTTAACCCCAAGACCACCACTTCACTCCACTCACCACTACTTTTAACCACTAGACCACCACTCCACTCCAATCCACCACTACTTTTATCCAGTAGACTACCAGTCCACTCCACCACTACTTTTAACCCCAAGACCACCACTTCACTCCACTCCACCACTACTTTTATTCAGTAGACCACCACTCCACTCCACTCCACCGCTACTTTTAACCCCTAGACCATCAGTCCACTCCACCATTATTTTTAACACTAAACCACCACTCCACTCCACCACTACTTTTAACCCCAAGACCACCACTTCACTCCACTCCACCACTACTTTTAACCACTAGACCACCACTCCACTCCACTCCACCGCTACTTTTATCCAGTAGATCACCACTCCACTCCACTCCACCACTACTTTTATCCAGTAGACCACCACACCACTCCACTCCATCACTACTTTTATCCAGTAGACCACCACACCAATCCAATCCACCACTACTTTTATCCAGTAGACCACCACACCAATCCAATCCACCACTACTTTTATCCAGTAGACCACCACACCAATCCAATCCACCACTACTTTTATCCAGTAGACCACCACACCAATCCAATCCACCACTACTTTTATCCAGTAGACCACCACACCAATCCAATCCACCACTACTTTTATCCAGTAGACTACTAGTCCACTCCACCACTACTTTTAACCCCAAGACCACCACTTCACTCCACTCCACCACTACTTTTATTCAGTAGAGCACCACTCCACTCCACTCCACCACTACTTTTATCCAGTAGACCACCAATCCAATCCACCACTACTTTTATCCAGTAGACCACCAATCCAATCCACCACTACTGTTATCCAGTAGACCACCAATCCAATCCACCACTACTGTTATCCAGTAGACCACCAATCCAATCCACCACTACTTTTATCCAATAGACCACCAATCTAATCCACACAACCACTTTTAATCATTAGACCTCCACTGCACTCGACCACTACTTTTAACCAGTAGACCACCACTGTTCTACGGCTGTTCAGGGATGGGGGAAGGTAAAGCATCTAGGGAGAAGAGTGGGACCCACCCTGAAACAAGCTGAGCGAAAGTAGCGAAGTCTCTACCACCTCACTTCTCTTCGACCTCATGGCTAAGGGACAACCTTCAACCCACTGCTCCACTCCTAATCCCTTCAACCCACTGCTCCACTCCTAATCCCTTTAACCGTCCTGGCCATTTTTGAATTCCACCACCATCATCACCATGTGCCCTGCCAAATGGCGTTGGCGATCATGGTCCTCCATACGACTCTATCTTTTGTCGCTGGAAGTACATCTCCGACCCTCTCTGTTTTCATCCACTCCGCAAGTCCGTCCAATATTTTCTCCCTGGGTCTGCTTGGCGCTCTTTTTGAGTTCAACCAGTATGGTATGGTCTGGAACAATCTTTGATAATGCTACGATGACAAATGGTGATACGGATGATAACCAGGACGCTATGGAATTCCAGTCTAGATTGAGACTTAGTAACAGGCTTACATTCTGTAGGCCTGCTTACTGTCATAACATATCGTGGTGCCAACCTGGCTTGAGAAATGCAGACACTTGCGATGCTGATGAGGAATTTCGAGCAGCAACCTCAGAGACACACCCGTTATTAAATTGAGACTGACTGTGCATCCACGCCTGACTAACGAGTCCGCAGCACGCTCAACTCTGGGCAGAAGCTGATCTGGGCTGAAATATCTCACGATATTTGACAGGACAGGTAGATTTCAAAAAGAGCACCAAGTAGACCCAAGAAGAAAATATTGGACGGACTTGCGGAGTGGATGAAGACAGAGAAGATGGGAGATGTACATGCTACAACAAAGGATAGATCGCCAACGCTATTCGGCAGGGCACATGATGGTGATGATGATGATGGTGGTGGTGGTGGTGGAATTCAAACTCGCAACCTCCCAGTCATCAGTTCGTCGCGTTTACCACTGCACCACGACGAATAGTGGTTACACAATCTTTCAGTTGTTAATCGCAAGGCAGTCGGTCCACACAGAATATACCTGGGAACATTCTTTGAGTAAGGGGAAAGTGGAGCAGGTCACCGATCCAAATGCACAAGTCATTGCGACACACGGCTGCCTACTCCAAACACAACACACACACCCGGCGACCACACTACCCCGAGTAGAAGCAGTAAAATTAGCCCGCAACATCATCGGCGAATCTGAGCGCGCGTGTGTGTATGTGTGTGTCATTGATGAGGTTGTTTTTGACTCTGACACCATCGTGTGCAGCTGTTTTTTTAAAAAGCGGATACCATGACATCAGAATGTAAAGCCAACCTTTTGGGGATTAAGAACTAATCTGCCAGTACATTTTTCGTTGTGCGCGGGTGTTCTTCGCTGTAGGCTTTTATTTCTTCAAACGAACGAGACATGTCTGGGATGGGACAGCCACAGGACTTTTTCTGTTGCCGCTTGGCTTTGGTTTTATCTCTGTGCGGTGAGTACGGCGAAAATCTCTTACCTTTTCTTATTGATTTTTTGGGGGCGGAAAAGAACACGTTTCCACAAAGAACAGGTAGTCGGCGATGAGATTCGTGCGTTCTTACGTCACATATGTGTGTGTGTGTGTGTGTGTGTGTGTGTGTGTGTGTGTGTGTGTGTGTGTGTGTGTGTGTGTGATATGAATAAATTATATTGGACATGGAATCTGTGTCGTTAAAAATAACATGTATTTGTAGAAGCGTTCAGTACGAGGCCTACATAAGAGTCTGGCTTCACAGGTGGTCGATACAGGTATTCTATGGCTTTCTCAAAAACAAAGGAAATCTCACGCACGGATTTTCCTGAAAAATAAGGAAATACTTACTTCATGAACACAGTATTATTCTAGAAACAAAATAAAACAAAACAAAAATAAACACACACACACACACACACACACACACACACACACACACACACACACACACACACACACACACACAGAGAGAGAGAAGATTAAGGGATATCCCATGACACGTATGTCATGCGCGCATGTTCCCAAAAGACAACAACAACAACAAAAAACCAAACAAACAAAAAACAACAACAACAACAACAACAAAATACAAAAAACTCAAGAACAGAATTTATCCGAGAAAAAGAGGTACATCTCAAACAAGTAAGACCTACGTCAAAACTGGTCTGTTGACTATCCCCCTTTGCCCCCTCACCCCCCCCCCCGCCACACACACGGACACACACACACACTAATACAAACTGAATGGTTAGATAATGGGCGCAACAACTGAAATCACCCTTCCAAACAGTATTCCACCCAAAAGCTTCTCTGACAAATTCAGTGAGTTCTTCAAAAAAAAAAAAAAGAAAAAAAAAAAAGATAATAAAATAAGTAAATAGAATAACATAAAGTATAATGAAAAAAAATGAAATTGAGCTAGTAAGAAGAAGTCTTAGCTCAAACTCTGATCCTTCATATTTGTCTGCCCTTTGTGCAGGCATGCTATTTAAATCATTTCAACCAGTCAGGTTAGATCAAGTGAATCAAAGGAAAAAAAAAGTATCCTTGCTAAGCCTGAAAAAACGCCTGCAGTCTTGACCCCGTCAATGTCTATATTCTTTTTCACTATATCGATGAAAATTCTCCAATTGTAATTGAAGTTACGAATATTTCGTTGAATACAGGTATCCTCCGAAGAGCTTTGCGTATGACCTAATCAACCTCCGACTCAAAATGTCTCATCTAGATCCCGATGTTCTTTAAAAAAATTGAGAGAGAGACAGAGAGAAAGTTAGAGAGTTAGAGAGAGAGAGAGAGAGAGGAGAGAGAGAGAGAGAGAGAGAGACAGAGACAGAGAGAGACAGAGAGAGACAGAGAGAGTTAGAGAGAGAGAGAGAGAGAGAAAACAAAAAAAACCACACCACCACCAACAACTATCAGCTTCTTTCTAGCCTTCTATTTTTGTCCAAGTTCCTTGAGCATATTATCATCTTCTCACACCCATACATAGAAGCCAGTAATCTCCTAAAGTTATTCGTGATCTTCTATGGAGTTCACACACACACACACACACACATACATACATACATATATATATATATATATATATATATTATATATATATATATATGTATGTATGTGTGTGTGTGTGTGTGTGTGTGTGTGTGTGTGTGTGTATATACATGTATATATATATATATATATATATATATATATATATATATATGTGTGTGTGTGTGTGTTGTTTTGTGTACATATGTATATATATAAAAGTTGATATTTTACGATAATTCGTTCTTATATTTCTTTTATGTATTATGGTTCACCTGTTGTCATGGTGGCGTTAGAACTGTCATGTCAACTCCTCCTTCCCCCACAATTTGTTTTCAATGCTTCTTTTACTTCCTAATACTCCTATGTTTGTATATTCATAAGTACTCACACGCGCGCACGCACTCATATATATATGTATGTATGTGTGTGTGTGTGTGTGTGTGTGTGTGTGTGTGTGTGTGTGTGTGTGTGTGTGTGTGTGTGTGTGTGTGTGTGTGCATGTATCAGTCGGTCTAGCACTTTGCAAACACACGAGAGATTGAGGCAGACTAGCACTTTGCAAAAACATGACAGATTGAGGCAGACACACAATAAAGTTTCAGTAAATAAACATGTTTCAGTACATAAACCATAAATGGACAAACACATGCACTGTGAAATTAAATCATAGGAAAGCAGTAACGAGAGAAGAAAGAGAGAAAGATTTAGTTTTTCAATGCAGTAGCTCACAACTGGGATAGGAATGGAATCTGTAATAATGCGGCAGACCAGAGGTTTTATTATCATGGTGTGTGTAGATCTAGAAAAGGGGTTTTAATTAGAATAATGTTTACGTTATTTCAAGGAAATATTTATGAAGCTTTTGTTTAAAGCTGTTTAGTGATGTGTATGACTTGATGTTGGTCGGCAGTATATTCCAGAGATACGTAACAGAAAAGGAGATACTTGCTTTGATTATGTGTAATTTTGGTTTTGGAAGAAAAAAAAGTTGTTTCTTGAATTTGTGTAGTGTGTTTGGTCTGAGATAAATAGCTTAGTTAAATATTCTGTGTGGTGTACAATTCTGTACATTGTGCTTTTGTTGTCCTTAAGTTGATTTAGTAGTGTTAGTACTTCCGTTTTTCTTTCTTAAATTTCGGTCTCTTGTTTGGGAGCAATCATTTACAAAAAGTTTTCCTGCTCTTCTGTGCAGGGAATCAATTCTTCTTTTACACTTTGACTCCCACAGCCTGTCCACCAGTATCCTGCATTGTCAACCATGCAGACAAAACAAAAACATAACCCTTTGATTCCCTCACCCTATCCACCAGCTTCTTGCAGTTGATGGATAAGATGCAGAAGTCGAAGGGTTAAAAGAGCCTTACTGCAACCATCTCATATTGTTGATACATGGTTAATACAGGATTGGATATGGACAGTTAAAAAGTTGCTTCTTTTGCTTCATTATTGTTAAAGTGTGAGAGTCTACTTAGAAGAAGTGACTTCTTCCGTAATGTTTTTTAGCTGTGCAAAGACCAAATACACGGTGTTCAAAGATTTGTTCTATATTAACACCATCTAAAGTTAATTGAAAGATATTGTTTTGAAAGTTGGTCGTTTTGTCTAATTGTTATTACCATTGATTTTGTTTTTTTCTTAGGAATGACTTGCGTATGTTCTGCATTGTATCATTTTGATACATCGTTTATACGTGATCATTACGTTTCTTGGATTTCAGAAATCTGTTTTCCGGATGTGATGAAGAGTTGTGCGATCAGGAAGTATATGATATTCAATAGAGTTTGATGTGATCTCAAAAGGATAGGTCAGTGAT
>CM060312.1:51937306-51954806 GCA_030674185.1 Monoplex corrugatus | reverse complement strand
AACATAGCCACACAACACATACCAGCCAGGTAAGGCCAAGCCACCGGACCAAGAGAGAAACGGGGGATGTTCATACGGTCGCAAAAGCGGTCAGACGATGATGCTCCAGACTCATCCTATTAACAGCGAGGTCGGACATGCCCCAAAGGGATCCCAAGTTTGCCGTTTTTCCGAGCTGCCATCGGGACTTTCCCTGTGTTATATATGTCGGTTTGTCTCTGAATCTCTCCCTGTCCTTCTCTAGGTCTTCCTCTTTCCCCTATGCTGACAAAACTTACATAATCTTTAACGTGCGTATTTGATATTGCCCATGCGTATATATACACGAGAGGGATTTTGGGACTGGCCGGTCTGCACATATGTCGACTTGGGAGGTTGTAAAAATCTCCAACTCCAACGTATACTCGCTTGATCACTGTGCTTATCGATGATGATATTGAAAACTCGAATGTTTGAATATTTTAAGTGCTTGCATAACATATTTTGTACTTGCACTATATATTTATTTTTTGTCAACTGCTACAGATTCACCACCAGAAACGCTGTGTTTGGAGCGCTGGGAATACTATTTATCGTCTCAATGACCGTGTGCTTTCTCTGCAAGAACTCGAGGAAGAAGAAGAAAAAGAAGGCCGCTGAAGCTTTGGCCAGACGCAAAGCGCCCACATCCACATCGGCACCCCTATCTGTGTCTGTCGTCTCAACTGGTGGAGTTGATAACCAAGCATTTAGTCATCGGACTGGTGAGTGACAGATGGATGATGATTTTTATTTCACAGACAGCCACAACAAAAACAAATGGGAAGGCCAATAACAAATACAACACAAATGGGATAACCCGCTCCACCGCCACCACAACCACAACCACAACCACCACCACCATCACCACACCACCACCACCAACAACAACAACAACAATAAGTGGGAAGGCTGTAATGACGAAGTGATCGTATTGTGAAAATGTCGCACACAAATTTACGCACAGAAACAGGCTTACTTTTCCGGCCATATATAGGCAAACATGTATACCTTTGGGTAGATGGAGGCTAAGAAACTGTGAAAACTATGATTTTATGGAGATTTTGAGCGTGGGGGGGTGGTCATAAGGTTGGAAACTAAGAAATCCAGGTAATTAAACCGTTTACCAGTGAGCACGAACTCGCCAAGCTTATTGAAATACTTGAGGAAATATCGACGATATATGGCACAGAAATCAACGCCGAGAAATCCAAATGGATGGACAACATATCGTGGTAGAAATTAAAGTTCATAGCATCATTGTCCAGCCAACAGCTGAACGAGAAGACATCTGTTGACTGTATACAGTCTGGTCACAACAGAGGCGTTTGTTAGAGCGTGATCCTCATGGTGGGTCCCCAGAATACACATTGTCTCTGACTGGTGGCATCAAGGGTTCCTACCACTTTCTGATCAAGCTTTTGAAAGAGCTGGCGGAAGTTTCTCCGTTTTCTCGTGTATACATGCCATTTGTTGTTCAACTGGAGTTTAACACTGAAATCAGGTCTTCCTTCACTATTCTCTAAATCGATTGGTCTGCCTGTAAAATGCGTGTCTCAAGTTCTGAAGCGTGTGTGGTAAATGCTGTGTCACCGTGACACGCCCTGTTTCTGTCTGGGGATACCAGGGGCTCTTTCAGTTTAAATAATGTCCCCACCTTCTGGAAATTCTGTGCTAGAAATGCCCTCTTTTCTGTCATTGTCTTGTTTCTGCCTTGTTTTCTTGCTTTCTGTCATTTCTTGCCATCACTTTCTGCCTTGCTGGTCCATTCACCTGTATGTGTTCGATAAAGTTTTACATACTTTTTCTTAGGATTGATAATTGGGTATATGTACTGGGTGCATTTTTCGGCTCTAGGGAGGTGAGATATGCGGAAGCAATTTTAAGGTAATTTATGTCCTTTTTTATATATGTTTTAGTGTCTTGAGGTATGCTAAATTTGTATTCAGGTGTGTTTTCAGATCTCGTGTGCGGTAAAGTGGACGGATTGGTCAATGCCGGGGGCATCATTTTATTCTTAAATCTTGTGCGCGAATGCCTTGATATGTGTGATTAATTTTCTTTTCTTTTTTTTTTCTTTTTTTTTTCCTGTTGAAGTTTTGTATGTTTTGAAGCGGTTATAGCCCTTATATGGCTCTACGCAGTCGGCTGGGCTTTAAACTTGTCTCCACTGGTTTCATCGTGTTGTTTACTGCCACAAATATCTGACTCAGTTTCTGCAGTAACGTTGTCTTCACTAACCCTCACTTACTGCGGGTCTGTGTTGACCTGTGTGCACATTCTAGCTCAACACTTCCTGTTTTGCGTGCACACTCAGGTAACCTGGTGCGCGGTAGGCCTCTGACTGTCACAAATAGAACGTGTCTCGTCTATCTGTGCTATAAAAGAGACTTGGAGCAGGTAGAAATAAATTTGAAGGGGAAGAAGACACCTCATCTGTCCTTTGTTCTTGTGTTAGTCGATGTGTCTCAGCCCTCCTCCTGTCCTTGTCTACCTGTGAACGGCATTTACGGCGATACCGGATACTACTGCCGTCCTGATCCTGTGCGAAAATTGGCTTTTATTGTTATCGTTGCTTAAGGCCCAGCCGACTGCTTAGAGCCATATCAGGGCTATAATCGTTTCAAAACATACAAAAATCATCAGGTCAGGAAAAAAAGGGAAAAGAAAATTAAGTACACATATCGATGCATTCGTGCACATAATCTAAGAACATGCTCCTGGCGTTTACCACTCCTTCCAATTTATCGCACAGGGGATTTAAAAACCACACTTGAATACAAATTTAAACATACTTAAAGACACCAAAAATATGTATAAAAACAGGCCTAAATTACCTAAAGTTGCTTCAGCATATCTCACCTCCCTAGAGCTAAAAATGTATTTTAATACATGTACTCAATTATCAACCCTTAGAAAAAGTATGTAAGATTTTATCGAACACATACAGCTGAATGGACCAGCAAGGCAGAAAATTATAGAAAGAAATGACAGCAAGCAAAGGAGCAAGGCAGAAACAAAGAGAGTGACAGGAAAGAGGAAATTTCTGGCACAGAATTTCAGAAGATGGGGATACTATTTGTACTGAAAGAGCCCCCGGCATCCCCACGGGGTGGGGGGTGGGTGAGGGGTGTGGTTGACCTGTCGTTGTTCTGTGTCGAAGGACAACGACAGTTTGCCTCCCTTTCTCTTCCACTTTGAAGGATGACAACATCATTTCTTGATGAAAAACGTTGAGCGTAGCCTCCAAACTAGTCGGCAGTCCTACCACAGGCATAGCAGACGTTGTTATTTGCGATAATCACGAGTTGCTTGATCCGCTACAGGAAATTCCGTCTTGCTGGTAGCCGAGCAAGGGAAGTTAGTCAATCAGTCATCGGTCGGTTGGTTAGTTAATGAGAGTGAGTGAGTTAGTGAGTGAGTGAGCTTGTTTTTCATTCATTGATTCGTTATTATTATTGTTGTTGTTGTTGTTGTTATCGTTATTATCACTATTATTATTGTTGTTGTTGTTGTTACTATTATTATCACTATCATCATCGTCGTCGTCATCATCCACATCATTACTTTTATTTTCATTTTCATCGTTATTATAAATATTATTATTATCATCATCACCATTGTTATTGGTAGTAGTAGTAGTAGTAATAGTAGTAGTAGTAGAGTATTATTAATATTAGTATTATTAGTGTTATCATTGTTATTATCATTATTATCACCGTTTATATTGACCACTTTAATCTATCACTGACAGATCTCACTGCTGTGCATTTGCAGGAAGCAGGGACGACCTGTCACAAGCCACACCAGGCCGATCCGGAGACCAGGACATCTCCCTCCGAGAAATCCCTCTCGCCGCCACCCCATCCCCTGTCCCAACGCCACCCCCCACGGTGACCTTGTGGAGCCCCCACCCACGGGACCCATGTACAGCCAGCAGCACTACCCCCCTCCCGCCACCCCCACCCTACCTGCTGCATCTCCCGTCCCCCCTGTCGAGTACTCGGCAAAAAACCTGCCTGGGTCTCCCGAGTCCGACGACGCTGAGAGACACACAACGAAAGAGCAGCGATTTTGAGCTCAGTAACACTGGTTGTAAAAACAAATGACTGCTGAGGACCGCATTTTCAAGGACAGTTTTAGCTACTTATCATCAGCCCCCAAAAATGGGAAAGAAAAATTGTCTCTCCTTGCAATAGTAACCACGCACTCAAGCACGCACGCATGCGCCAGCACACACACACACACGTACGCAAAACACACACACCTCACACACACACACACACACACACACACACACACACACACACACACACACACACACACACACACACCCCACACACACACACACACACTCAAAACAGACAAGCAAACAAAAAAGATAGCTTTTACTGGACAGAACTAGTCCTTTTACTCCCGAAACATTTTGTTATTCTTCCTTCTCCCCACCCCACCCTATCCCCAAAGAAAAACGAAAGAAAAAAAATCCTTGGAGCCATTGTCGAGTTGATCAGCTAAATCACCGGCATTTTGTCCCATGTTTTCATTGTGGCTACCGTGCGGCAAATCAAACAAAAATCCTCGCCACCTCATCTGCGGTGTATCTCCTGGCAGCCATGTTGATAGGCTCAACAACATTTTCCTTTACGAAAATGATGAGATGGCTATCGTGTGGCGTCGGGAGTGTGCGAAGTGATTGTCCGCAGAGTGGTGGGGCATTGGTGCTCTGGGTCTCATCCACCACTCTCGGGTGTTTCTTGTTAACTTTGTTAACTTTAGCCTACCATTGCAAGGGGGACAATACTGCTTTCCCTCTTTTGGGGCTGAGGTCACGCACCTCTGTTTACGCTCCTTACTTACACCGTGGAAGGTCACTTGGCCATAAGGCTACTGTGACGTAGGAAGAAAAAGACTGAACAAAATCAACATTTGAAGGAAAGAAAGAAAGAAGAAAAGAGAAAAGAAAAACAACGAAAGAATGAATGAAAGAAAGCATTGCAAGAGCAAATTAGCGAACGAACGAATAATGAATGACAAGAATAAATGAATGAATGATTGAATGATCAAATTAGCGAGCAAACAAATAATGAATGAATGAATGAATGAATGAATGAATGTATAGATGGTTGAATGAATGAAGACTATACAATTAGATAGAAAAGACGGACGTGTAAATGATCAAAAAATGAATGAATGGATAGGTGATTGGACGACAGCCTTTATGAACGCATGAACGAATGAACAAATAGTTGAATGAATGAATGGACGCATATTTGAATATTAATGAATGAATGAATGTACGAATGCCCTTGTGGATGCATGGGGATTGAATGAATGGTTCAATTAATATTCGATGAATAAATGTACTACTAACTTACTAATCAATGAAATATGGAACGAATAAATGAGTGACTGACTGACTGACTGACTGATTGTCTGAATCAATGAATCAATAAATGAATGAACGAATGAAACAGTAAATGAATGTTTCAAGTATTGGATGAATGCCTATGGAATGAATAGGAATGTATGATAGAATAAATGAATGAACGAAAACCTGTCAATCACCAAATTTTGTCAACAGTCTGCCTCGTTTACTGCTGGTCTGTTGATCATATGACGCACAAACAACGGTTAAAGAGCATAATATATCATGATGTGAAGAGATAATCGAATGAATAAACCAGCGAATGGATAGGAGTCTCCGTCTTCTTTTGCTCGTCATCTACGTGGTAAAACCACACTGCGTCTGGCGATGAATGTGGCTGCTACCCCCTCCTTCCCTCCCCCCCCCCCCCCCCACCTCTCGAGCTCCTGCCTGCCGCTATAGAGTCTGGCAGTCAGAGGAGCTGCAACTGGCCATGTCTCCTTGTCGCTCCATCTGACAGAGGTGACATTGCTCAATTTGCTGCAATAATATGCGGTTCAGTTGTTGGGTTTTCCTAAGACGTTATAAATAGAAGTTTTAATTTTTTTGAATATGTCTTTTAGGTTTTTCCGATCATAAGGGCAGGTTGGCGAAAAAGTCAGTTTGAGCTACGAGCAAACCCTGTTGAGGCGCAGTGACCGGTGTTACACCACTCTAAACCTCCCCCGTGGTGATGCCGTGGGCTCTTTCAGTATAAATAATATACCCACCTTCTGGAAATTCTGTGCTAGAGATTTCCTATTTTTTGTCTGTAAATAGTATCCCCATCTTCTGGAAATCATGTGCAAGAAATTTCCTCATTTCTGTCACTCTCTTTGCTTCTGCCTTGTTCCTTTGCTTTCTGTCACTTCTTCCTATCAATTTCTGCGTTGCTGGTCCATTCACCTATACGTGTTTCATAAAGTCTTACGTACTTCCTTTTAGGATTGACAACTGGGTACATGCAGTAAATGCATTTTGGGCTGTAGGGAAATGAAATATGCAAAAGCAATTTTTGATAATTTAGGCCTGTTTTGATATATGCTTTATTGTCCTTAGTTTTATTTAAATTTGTATCCAGGTATGTTTTTTAGTTTTTTAAAATCATTGTGTGATAAATTGGACGGAGTGGTCTTCGTCAGGGGCATCTCCTTAGATTATGTGCGCGAATGCATTGATGTGTGTACTTAATTTCCCTCTTTTTAGTTTGTTTGTTTGTTTGTTTCGTTTTGTTTTGTTGAATATTATGTATATTTTGAAACAGTTATAGCTCTGGCATGGCTCTAAGCAGCTGAGCTTTAAACAAAAATTACAAAATGATGACCACTCTAAACAGACCATCGTGGTCCATAGCGGACGATTGACAGTTCAGCCTAATGTAGCTGACTGTGAAGACATTTGAGTTATATTGCATGGTATGTATGAATAATGACTTCGTTGAATGAACGTACGAATGAATGACAGTATTCATAGATTAAGTAATGAACAAGAGAAAACGAGTGAAGGAATAAACCAACGAACGAACAAACGAAAGATGATGTGTAAATGACTGACTAAGTTATGAACGGATTCATGAGTTAATATTTTATTGAACTACCATATGAATGAAGGAATGAATAACTGAACATGTGAACGATCGAACGAAAAAAAGATCGATTTACTTAATAAAAGAATGAATGAAAGAACGAAGAAAGGATTACAAGTGAAACGTAGGCTATCATTTACCGGAATGATACAAGATATAATCATTCCGAGAACTGAAACTATTTCAGCAGCAACAATCAGAAATTTAACCTTTGAACTGCTTCCTTAGGATCTTTTTCATCATATCAATTTGCGTGCACAGGGCAGTAAGTGACCTATGGCTCTGCGGTTCCCTTCGTGCTTTTGTGTTTACTGTTACTCACTGCTCACGTACTTGTCCCTTAACTGTACCAGCTGACTCTTTGAGGGTTGTGGGCAAACGCCTGTGTTGACTGCCAAACTGCTAATTTTGGTTTTCTGAGACTGCGTGCAACCTGAATTAGTGTGATTGCCAGCATTTATTTTGACAGTTGAAAACACATGAATTGATTCAATTTTTATGTCTGCGCCCACCTTGGTTGATACAGCTGTCGAGGATGACCCTGCAACCAACATGTGGAGGCAAATAATTTTTGCACATTTTCTTTCATAGTAGGAACATATTCATTTCACTGTAGGTTTTCTGATTTGGAAACTTAAGCATAAAAATGAGAAACGTTCATTTTTATGATGCTTACTCCACAGGAAACCAAACAAGCAGCCACCATCTTTCGCATGTTTTTGTGACAGTTTGGGCCTGTTTTGTGTTATACAAATGGAATTATTATAAGAAGTGGCTCTTTGGTAATTTACCATCACTGCAACTGAATAACGACAACCCCTCCCTTTGGGTTAACATTCTTTTGTCGTTAGGATGACAAATTACCGAACTTTATTTTCTGATGTAAACAAGCTCAATAGGACTTTCTTAACAAGGTCTGCCTTACGCTTCTGGGCACGAATATATAAACTTTCCTCACCAGAGACATGTTTGTTGTACAGAACAAGAGGTGAAATAAAGGTTGTCCTAGACCCTTGAGTCTAAGGGGAGTGAGGTGGTAGTGATCTCGTTTCTAAAGGCCAGCGTTATGAGGGACGGTGTCCATCTCTTCTCCATTGCTGCCTTACCTTCTCTAAACCTGAAAAAAGGCTGGTACTCATTTATAGCTGGGTGAACTTCAACCCTCACGTACAAAGATTTTTGTCAGGCCGGATTCGCACCCGTGCAAACTCATGCTGTCGGATTGAAAGGCTGGAGCTTTACCGCTTGGCCAAACAGCAGAACAAGTAATTAAAAAACAAACATGATTAACCTTGTGATGACCGAATCGCATGTGAAGGGGCTTTCTTTATGACATTCCCTTTACGTTAATTTACTTGTCTGTTTATTTAGTTATTCGCGTTAGATTTAATCTTATTTTATTGTGTTAAGTATATTTTTGTTCATCCACATCTGTTTATATATCTGTCTTTTTGTTCCATCTGTATATCCATGTGTTTGCCAGTATGTCTGTCCTATCTATAGACAGATACAGATGAATGGATATTTGCGGGTAGGTTAGATGAACAAATAGGAAATAGATAAATGTAGATACATAGACAGAGAGATAGAAGAACAGACGAACACATAGGAAACAGATAAATGCAGACACATAGACAGAGAGATAGAAGAACAGACGAACACATAGGAAACAGATAAATGCAGACACATAGACAGAGAGATAGAAGAACAGACGAACACATAGGAAACAGATAAATGCAGACACATAACAGAGAGATAGAAAACAGACGAACACATAGGAAACAGATAAATGCAGACACATAGACAGAGATAGAAGAACAGACGAACACATAGGAAACAGATAAATGCAGACACATAGACAGAGATAGAAGAACAGACGAACACATAGGAAACAGATAAATGCAGACACATAGACAGAGATAGAAGAACAGACGAACACATAGGAAACAGATAAATGCAGATACATAGACAGGTAGATGAACAGATATCTGTTCATCTGTCTCTCTGTCTATGTGTCTGCATTTATATGTTTCCTATCTGTTCGTCTAACATACTCGCAAATATCCATCTATCTGTATCTGTCTGTCTGTTGCCTGTCTGTTTGTCCTTTCTGTCTGTCTGTCTGCCTGCCAGTCTATGCCGTTATTTGTGTGATTTTTTTTATTTATTCATAATCATAAATGTTTATTTTTTATACACTATAAGATATATCAGAAACATTGTTTGCTTATGCCTGTTTTACTCTGTTGATGGGCTGTTCGAAGTCATGTTTAGCCTGTCCTTTTCAGTTTGGTCGTTGAGTGCTTGCATAGGCGTGAATGTGTAAAAGCAAAGAAAGAAAGAACCAAACAACCAGCCAACCAATCAACCAGCCAGCCAACCAACCAGCCAGCCAACCAACCAACCAATCAAACAAACAAACAGACAAATGACGTGAGTGCACCAGTACTATCTGGAACCTCTTTTGCATTTGTCGATGTAGTTGTTGATATTGATGATGTAGTTGTTGTCGTCGTCGTCTTCGTTTTTGTTGTTATTGTTGCTGCTGCTGCTGCTGTTATTATGGATGTTGTTGTCTGATGCATGGCTGGAATGCCTGTGTCACCATTTATATCAAATGTTTCATTGTTCAGTCTGAATTGTTCAAAAACCAATTTTTTTATTAGAAGCAATAACACGATTTCTGCTGACTGTTATGTAGTTGAAAAGAGTATTTATGTATTTGTCATCTTCATGGCATTTTTCTTTTAAAACACTCTATTCAGGTTTTGTTTGTATGTGTGTTATTTTGATATGTTACTTAACTCTCTTTACCTTTTTTTCGGTTAAATATCTATACAATCGTGTTCAAGCGTATCATTGTATCATTGTATTCAAAATTAGTTTGTATGTGTGTTATTCCGATATCTTACTGAACTCTGGATTTTTGTTTTTGGATTGAATATCGATACAATCGTATTCAAGTGTACAAATTGTATTCAAGTTTAGATTGTATGTGTGTTATTTTGATAGGTTTTATTTAACATTTTGTACCCCTTTTTGGTCGAATATCTGTACAATCGTATTCAAGCCTACAGTTTATGTGGTTGTTAGTATTAGGAAAACAATCTTACTGCTACATGACGTTGATGTAAATTATATTACTAACGTCTATTTATCTATTTATTGTTTTTGTTTGTTTGCTTATTTGTTTGTTTATTTATCATCATCATCGTCGTCGTCATCCTCATCCTCATTATCATTATTGTTATGATTTTATCATTATTGTTGTTGTTGTTGCTGTTGTTGTTGCCGTCGTCGTCATCATCACCATCATCATCATCATCAACAACAACAACATTAGTGTCATCATCATCATCATCATCATCATCACCATCATCATAATTATTACTGGTCTCTTTTTTCATGTGGTTGACATTTATGCCTACATGCATGTCTCTGAGCGTGTGTGTGTGTGTGCGAGCGGGCAAGAGCAAGCGCATTACTGATAACGGCCAAAACTGAAGATGAATGATTAATTTATTCGCCACGACGAACAAGTTTCCAGTCCTTGGTTAAAGTTTAAGTGCCTTTATCAAGATGATAAAATGACAATCAAATAGACAACTTGAAGAGGGAGGGGTGTGTTGGTAAAACAAGCTATATGGAGTGGAGAGTGTGTGTGGCCCAGTGGATAAGAACGCCTGCCTGGGTAGCCAGAGGCTCTGGGCTCGATCCCCGTCAAACAGGTTTTTCTGCCGTCCTTCATGAGACTGAGCTGTGGTCTGGTTGCTAGTCTTTCAGATGTGACGATAAAGTGGGAGTTTGTGTACATCATGCGCTTAACGCATGTCAAAGATTACACGGGGACGAAAGAGTTGTCCCTGGCAAAATTACATAGAAAAATCGTTTTACCAAGGTGTACAAAAATACACGCATACGGGAAAAGAGAAAGAGAAGAGAAGAGAGGAGAGAGAGAGAGAGAGAGAGAGAGGAGGAGAGAGAGAGAGAGAGGAGAGTAGCACCGTAACATGGCGACGCGCTTTCCCTGTAGAGAGCAACCCGTATTGCACAGAGTAAAAAAAAAGCATGTACTTTATCGTTGCCGCGGGTGGGGGGGGGGGGGGGTGAGGAGGGAGGGAGTAGTGACAGCGTAATGCACCCAATCCAATCTGTGTGCCTCCTCTGACTCACTTTCCTTGAATGTGGATGACATTGAGGTCAGGGCGAGATAACGAACTGTGATTTGAGGAGGGAGAGAAGGGGGAAGAAAGGAGGACCTACTGCCTCAGAGATACATGTAAAGGAGAAGGAGGACGGGGGGAAATACAGTGGATAGTGGAGGCATGCGGTTCAAGCTCAAGTTCAAATTGCTTATAGCCCAGCCTACCACCAGAACTATATCAGGGCTAACATCACATCAAAAAAACAAAACAAAACAAAAAAACAAACAAACAAAAAACAAAAACAAAAAACCACAAAAAAAACCCGACAGTCAGGTTGAGATAACAGACAACAGTTCAAAACCATGCTCACCGTTAACCCTCCAATCTGAAATGCGATTAAAGAAAACCATATTCGGAAGTAAAATCATATCAGGGGGAATGCTCAGGGGTTCGAAGGTTGGGTGGGTGAATCCTTGCGTTATTGCATCACCTTGAAATTGTCTGATCAAACACTTGTACAAATGACATATCTTTGACAGCAAGATATTGACCATGAGATCTTGTTTGTTGAATGATCAGTGTGGTCTTGTTATGCCGATAAGTGATCAGTGTAGTCTTGTTATGCCGATAAATGATCAATGTAGTTTTGTTATGCCGATAAATGATAATGTACTCTTGTTATGCCGATAAATGATAATGTAGTTTTGTTATGCCGATAAATGATCAGTGTAGTCTTGTTATGCCGATAAATGATTAGTGTAGTCTTGTTATGCCGATAAATGATCAGTGTAGTCTTGTTATGCCGATAAATGATCAGTGTAGTCTTGTTATGCCGATAAATGATTAGTGTAGTCTTGTTATGCCGATAAATAATCAGTGTGGTCTTGTTATGCCGATAAATGATCAGTGTAGTCTTGTTATGCCGATAAATGATCAGTGTGGTCTTGTTATGCCGATAAGTGATCAGTGTAGTCTTGTTATGCCGATAAATGATCAGTGTGGTCTTGTTATGCCGATAAATGATCAGTGTAGTCTTGTTATGCCGATAAGTGATCAGTGTAGTCTTGTTATGCCGATAAGTGATCAGTGTAGTCTTGTTATGCCGATAAGTGATCAGTGTGGTCTTGTTATGCCGATAAGTGATCAGTGTAGTCTTGTTATGCCGATAAGTGATCAGTGTAGTCTTGTTATGCCGATAAATGATCAGTGTGGTCTTGTTATGCCGATAAATGATCAGTGTAGTCTTGTTATGCCGATAAATGATCAGTGTGGTCTTGTTATGCCGATAAGTGATCAGTGTAGTCTTGTTATGCCGATAAATGATCAGTGTGGTCTTGTTATGCCGATAAATGATCAGTGTAGTTTTGTTATGCCGATAAGTGATCAGTGTAGTTTTGTTATGCCGATAAGTGATCAGTGTAGTCTTGTTATGCCGATAAGTGATCAGTGTAGTCTTGTTATGCCGATAAGTGATCAGTGTAGTCTTGTTATGCCGATAAGTGATCAGTGTAGTCTTGTTATGCCGATAAGTGATCAGTGTAGTCTTGTTATGCCGATAAGTGATCAGTGTAGTCTTGTTATGCCGATAAGTGATCAGTGTAGTCTTGTTATGCCGATAAGTGATCAGTGTAGTTTTGTTATGCCGATAAATGATTAGTGTAGTTTTGTTATGCCGATAAGTGATCAGTGTGGTCTTGTTATGCCGATAAGTGATATAGTCTGTATGCATAGTGTGTGTAGTCTTGTTATGCCGATAATGATCGTGTAGTCTTGTTATGCCGATAAATGATCAGTGTGTCTTTTTATGCCGATAAATGATCAGTGTAGTCTTGTTATGCCGATAATGATCAGTGTAGTCTTGTTATGCGATAAATGATCAGTGTAGTCTTGTTATGTCGATAAATGTACACACGACTGTGTGGGCTTTTGATATGTCTGGAAGGAAAGCTATTTGCATATCAACGCGGGAGGAGGGGGAGGGAGGAGGGAAACGGGGAGGGGGAGGTTTCTTCCAGGTCACAATGACTTTCAGAGGTGAAAAAAAAAAAAGAAATTTGACGGGGAAAACAGATATGACCAGAACGTGATAAAGGTATGCACTTATACAGTACTAACCTCAGCAAACTTGTTTTTCGTCTGACACATATAACTTGATAAAACGTATGTTTGTCAAAATGTAAGCGTGTACTTGCCTGTGATCGGAGTGGGTGGTATTTCGTACATGATTTAATGTCGTTCTTCCTTTCTTTTTTTATTCTTTCTTTCTTTTCCTTCATAATGGATTTACCATTTGAAATTTGGACTGCTCTGCTGGAGAGTGATCGCTGCAATGAATATAGGTCACAGAAATGCATTGCGCCATGACGACGACTAAGGTGAATAGAGGGTAGCAAGGACTGTCAAAAGTGAAAGTTTCGCAATACTCTCTCTCTCTCTCTCTCTCTCTCTCTCTCTCTCTCTCTCTCTCTCTCTCTCTCTCTCTCTCTCTCTCTCTCTCTCTCTCTCTCTCTCTCTCTCTCTCTCTCTCTCTCTCTCTTTCTCTCTGTATGCGTGTATGTCTCTTTACGTATGAAAGTGAATTTTTCTACACACTATGTTGCCAGGGACAACTCCTTTGTTGCCGTGATGTCTTTAACGTGTGCTGAGTGTGTGATGTGTACGGGGATCTCGCTTTATTGTCTCATCCACTACACTAGTACCTAGAATACCATGTAAGATCTTGGTTGAGGGGGGTAAAATCCCAGTTCCGTCCGCGATTCGAAACCAAGTTTCTCGCGTTTTAGGCAGGTGGGAAGAGTGGCAGAATGGTTCAGACGTTCGCCTGCCAATAACTAAACCCGATGTTCAAGGGTTCGCTCCCCGTAGAGGCCTTGACCTTTCTCCTCAGTTTGATCGGAAAATGAACTGAACGTCTAGTGCTTTGGAAGGCGACGAAAAACGAGTCGGACCAATGTGCCTTCTGCCTGCGCACGTTAAAGGTCCCCGACAGTTGATAATCGTAAAGAGCTGGGCATTGCCCGGCTGCCTTGGTAAAAAAAACATTGGACAGATAGGTTGATTTCCCAGGTTCCACCCCTTGAAGACCAATTAGCCTTCTTGCTTTTCTGAAGTCTTGGTAAAAAAAAATGTGAACATGAATATGAATTTGAAGCGAGGGGGCGGCAATGGGCACCGCCCTCGTGGTGCTGGCCCCGTGAAAAGTTGAGGTCTTTGCCATCTCACTCCCCTACGACCCCAGGGTCATGGCACTGTCTAGGTAGAACCTCAGGACCTGGCCAGCTTATGGGTTTATGTGCAGGCTTAAGGCTTGTGACGTGATCCTTCTGGATCTTCTCCGTCGCAAGGCACCTTTGACGTTAGTGCATTTGAATTCATTCTGAGCGCGGAGACGTCATCTTGAGAAACTGAAACTGAAACTGAAACTTAGGCAGGTGTTTTAATCGCTGAGCCACACGCCCCAGTCTTTTTGATATATAACATGTTCATGTCGATCTCGGCATGACATTGTGATTTCAAATGTTCAAAGGAAGAAAACTAGTGACTTGAAGACTGGAAACCAGGGGAGAAAAGGATGTGCGTTTGAACGTTAACCCTTTGACTCCTGCACCCTATCCACCAACAGCAAAAACTTAACCCTTTGATTCCTTCACCCTATCCACCAACAGCAAAAACTTAACCCCTTGATTTCCTCACCCTATCCACCAGCTTCCTGCCTATCCACCAGCTTCCTGCAGGAAGTTGGTGGATAGGGTGAGGGAATCAAAGGTTAATTTTTTGCTTTGCTAGCATGGTTGACAAAGCAGGATGCTGATGGATGTGTGCGGGAGTTAAAGAGTTAATGATATATTTGCAATAATTGTATGTCGTCTGTCTTTTGGTTCGGATCAAAGTATTTTTAACTCCACGAGTGTACGCGTGTTCAAACCGAGTGTTTGGTTGTGATGAATAAAAATCATGTGCTGAACATTTTAAAAACGAAATGTCAATGTTCATTGCCTTTTTTTAAATTTTCTGTGAAATTGTTCATGTTGGCAAAGCGTACGCTGTGGTGTGTGCTGTGTTGTGTGTGTGTGTGTGTGTGTGTGAGTGTGTTTGTGTGTGAGTGAGTGAGTGTGTGTGTGTGTGTGTGTGTGTGTATGTGTATGTGTGTGTGTTGTGTTGTGTTGTGTTGTGTGTGTGTGTTGTGTTGTGTGTGTGTGTTGTGTTGTGTTGTGTGTGTGTGTTGTGTTGTGTGTGTGTACATATGTGTGTGTGTGTGCATTTGTGTGTGTATGTGCATGTGTGTGTGTGTGTGCATGTGTGTGTGTGTGCATGTGTATGTGTGCATGTGTATGTGTGTGTGTGTGTGTGTGTGTGTGTGTGTGTGTGTGTGTGTTTGTGTGTGTGTGTGTGTGTGTGTGTTGCACGTGTCCTTCGTTTGTCCTTTAACATGTCTTTTCTCTTCTGTCGTTTTTTTTTTCAATTTCAATCACTTTACTTCAGTTACACTTCGTCAAACTTCCTCGAGCTGAGTTTTGTCTGCAAATCTGGTATCGTTCTGGGCAGCCAGGTCAGTCTTATAACGATCCATCATCATGGTAGTCAAGGTTTGTACGCCGTTCAGGTCTATCGTCTTTGTCACTTAGGGTTTGGACGTTCAATGCACCAAAGGTGATATCTTTCTTTTCTTGTTTTTGTTAGTTCTACAGCAAAGGTGGAGGGCCAAGCAGATGCCACTATCTGCCAGGTACATATGAAACAGACTTTGTCTAGGTGTGCCTTTTAGCCTCCACCCCCTCCCCGTTTGGGGAGAGCAACGCTGTCCTTGAAAAGGGCTGCTCTTTGGCTGTGGGAGGATTGAACGCTGCAACCGCCTCAGGTCTACGGTGGACGACCATATCTCAACTGTCTACATGCAGAGACATAGCTAGTTCGCTGCCCATCTTAATCTTCCCAACATTCTGGTGGTGTCAGCTTAGTGTTTGGTAGGTCCCTTTTCCCCTTTCCCTGTTTCAAGACCTTGCCAGCGCATAGGGTTTTGTTCAGGCTCAGGAAATCTGTGAGATAATTGCTGGCAGATTTGGATGGAGTGCACATGGATTTGTCCGAGCGCGGTGAATCCCCCTTGAAATAACTGCATTAACTCTCTGTCTGTCTGTCTGTCTGTCTGTCTGTCTGTCTCTCATAGCTAGAGACTTCCATCAGCACCCTCTGCTTGCCCCCGTTTTGTCATGACTGGTGACTGAACATCATGTTGTTCCGGCTTGCCCGTATGCCTAATCGTCATCATCATCATCATCATCATCATCATCATCATCATCATGTGCCCTGCTGCATGACGTTGGCGACCATGGCCCTCCATATGCATCTATCCCTTGTCGCCGCAAGTGCATCTTCCACTCTCTCTGTCCTCAGCTACCCTGCGAGTCCGTCCAATATTTTCTCCCTGGGTCTACCTGTTTCCCTCCAGCTTTCCTGTTGTGACCAGGTGTTCTAATTCCCCTTTCCTCATAATATGTCCTACAGATGTTGTTTGTCCTTTCCTAATTTTTTTAATCAATGATCTTCTTGTGTCTACCTTTATTTCTGCCTGACCAGCAGAAGGAATTTTTGAAGTGTGGAGGGAACTTACGTACAATCTTCTCCCCACTCTGTCACCTACTTACGCTCGAAGTTCAACGATTTCAGTAACTGCCATGTGTGGGAATGTCTCAGCCGGTTCAGCTCTGCTGTCTGGATCATCAGTCTCATAGTCTCTGGTTCCAGAATCTTTCTCGGACCCACGGGGGGCATTTACCCAAGGCTGGGATAGTTTGTGGGTTTGAAATCAAGTTGTCCATCCTCTAGATGAACCGCCTTGACAGGGCTAATGAGCTCCACCTACCATTTTGATCGTAATCCTTTATGTAGACTTACTGCAAATTGGTGGCACCTATCTCTTTTCCAAGTAGAGTAGAATTGTACCAGGAACGCTGCAGAAGACCTGGATGGGTGATGGAGAGAAAAGATAATTGACTATTTCTTAAAGGACCGGCTGGTACTCGAACCTGAGCGTTCGGAATTCACTTTTCAGGACGGAGGCCTTATTCTCTATACATAGATGTATATGTATGTGAGTATGTATAAGTATATGTATATGTATAAGTAAATGTATATGCATATGTATATATGTATATGTATGCATATACATACATTTATACATACATACATACATACATACACACATTCATACACACATTCGTACACACATATATACATACACATACATACATGCATACAATCCTACATACGTACATACATACACACATTCATATATACACACATACGTACATGCATACATACATACATACATACATACATACATAC
>CM060312.1:51929806-51932306 GCA_030674185.1 Monoplex corrugatus | reverse complement strand
TGGATCTTCTCCATCACATGGAATCTGTGGCGTCAGTACTTATGGAACTTATTCCGAGAGCGGAGACGTTACCTTCAGAAATTGTATTCAACCAACTAGCAAACCAAGATCGATAGTTTGGAGTTAGTTTGGAGTTTGTTCAAGAGGGATTCATCGGATTCAGACAACTCCATATGCGCTCCACCCAAATCTGCCAGCAATTAATCAGTCCTCTGGCAGACTCCTTCAGAGAGCATAAAACCCTCCTCTGTGCTGGCAAGGTTTTGAAAAGGGGGAAGGGGAGAGAGGGAGTTACAAAACATTAAGCTGACCGCACCCATAATGATGGCAACATGAAGACGGGCAGCAAAAACAAGCAAGTTTTGAAGTTTCGGTGTGTGTGTGTGTGTGTGTGTGTGTCCGTGCGTGCGTGCATATGTGTGTGTGTGTGTGTGTGTGTGTGTGTGTGTGTGTGTGTGTGTGCGTGTGCGTGTGTTTTCATGTTGCGGGCTGGGGTTGAACTCGAGATATAAGATCTCGAGTATAATTTGATTTATTGATTGATTGATTAGGTTCAGTTTTTACGTCGGCACCCACCTCAGGCGATATGGCCGACGGAGATAACCATCCCAGGGAAGCATGTGGGGGTGGGGTGGGGAAAGGGAGAGGGAACTTATCTAATCCTATACTGACACCACCAGAACAACAATGATGTTAAGATGGGACAGTGAGAAGGCCAGTTTTAATGTAGCGCACCAGTACAACTCACCAATTCAACCAGCCAAGTCAATCAGATCGAAGTCAGGACACTGTGCAGACAGGTATGAGAGAGCGGGGTAAACGAGGTCAGAGGAAAAGCTAAAACTGACCGGCAACCATAACCGCCAGGTAAACAAAGCGGCCCAACAAACCAGTTCCTGCTGCTTGCACAATAACCAAAATGGCGGACAGGCCGTGGTGCTGGGCGTTCGTTCTCGCTGTCTGTTCCTTTTTGATCAGTAAGTACTTGTTTATGGCTGAGAGGATTCCTTGTCCTTTTCTATTCCATCATTTTTTAATTTTTTTAGATTAACAAAACATATTTGATGTTGATTCTGACTGGCAGGTAGATGAGAGCTACTAGTTTGGTTTAGAATGATCAGTCGGCGCTACTGGTTGGCTTAGTTGTTGGATCGTCATGGTCGTAATGCAAGGGTTGTGGGGTTCAATCCTGGTGGAAGGGGGGTTTGAGGGGGGGGGGGGGCACGTTTTTCACGCGGGCTGGTTGGTTCTGTCGATAGAACCGTGGACTTAAGCTACTGATGTCTTAAGTTCAATCCCAGCTCGCAACATTAACCCTTTGACTCCCCCGCCCTATCCACCTCCAGCAACACTTTAACCCTTTGGTGAAGCTGGTGGATAGGGTAAAGGAGTCAGAGGGTTAGATATTCGCTTCTGCTGTCATGATTGACAAAGCACAATGCTAATGGATAGGCTGAGGGAGTGAAAGGGTTAAATAAAAAAAAAAGCTGGCCTGTTTGCTGACCATCTTAATGTTTCTGTCATTCTAGTGGGTGTCACTTAGTGTTTCTTAGTTTCTTAGGTCCTTACTCCTCCCTTCCTCTTCCCCCCCTGAGTGTCCCCATTTAAAGACCTTGTCAGCGCATGCGCTTTTTGTGGAAGCTCAGGGAGTCCGCCAGATAATTGCTGGCCAGATTTGGGTGAAGCGCAGACGGAATTGTCCGAATGCCATGAATCCCTCCTGAACAAACTCCAAACTGTAATATCTGATTTTTGTCTTCAGAACTTACTTAAAACTGATGTCTGTAGAGTAGATTTGTGTTCCAGTTGGTAATAATCAGTTTGAACTAATGCCAGTTAGTATAGAGTGGTAGGGTCTGTGTGGACTGTTTGAAAAAGGCAAAGTCAAATGGTTAAAGTGGTGGTGGTAGTTGTGGTGGCAGTGGTGGGGTCGTAGTCGTTGTGACAATGATGATGATGACTGTGATGGCGCAGTCATCATCATCGATGTTTGTTTGACCGAAAAATGTGTATGTAGAAAGCATGTCAAAAACAAACTTCCTCTGTATGTGTTTCCTGATCTTACAGTTTCTCTGTGGAGAATGTATAAAACACTATCGGTTTTATTTCAATTATCTGAAAGTGTGTAGAGAATACAAACAACTAGGGTGAAATTATAGAACCGTGTGTAGTTGTTTTCGTTATCTATCCGAGCTGAGTTTACACTGACATTGTTATGGAAATGGAAATACGAAGATGGGGCGACAGAGATGGGAGACACAAGGAAATAAAACCTTTATGTCCACAAACACTGATGGCACAACGACAAGATGACCATGCCATTCTAACAATCTCTTTTTTTTTTATATATAAAATCCATTCAAGAAATTTTGGAATGTTTTCTACCTCTCAGTGTCATTATGACTTTGAAAAAGTGTCAGTTGAAATACATCGACGTAAAGTGAGGAATATGGCAGACTGTTGCAGCAGTGAAAACAGATAATAACTATTGTCAAAAAGT
>CM060312.1:51917306-51924806 GCA_030674185.1 Monoplex corrugatus | reverse complement strand
TCCAGGAGAGCGGACCAGAAACAGAGAAGGCTCGTGGACCATAGGTATTGAGCTTAGTGCGTGGAAAGCGAAAAGTCAGAGGATCGGAGGCAGAGCGGAGGGTACGTGAGGGAACATAGATCTCAAGTAGGCTTGACAGGTAATCGGGGGCTGCGTTATTGAGGCTTTTGTAGCACATGGTGTCTAGTTTGTACTGTATGCGCTTTGATACAGGGAGCCAGTGAAGTTGTGCCAGGAGAGGAGATATGTGGTCAGCTTTTTTCTTTTTGAGTACAAGGCGTGCAGCATTGTTTTGAATGCGCTGTAGGAAGTGAATGGTGGAGGCAGGAAGACCGGACAGGAGTGAATTGCAATAGTCAATGCGAGACATTATGAAGGAGAGAACGAGTTTTGCAGTTGTTTCGACAAGAGATACTTCCTGATCAGGCTTATACGATGGAGGTGATAGTAGCAAGATCTGGCAGTTTGAGAAACAAAGTTGTTCATGGAGAGGGTAGAGTCAATGCAGACACCAAGGTTTTTAGCTGAATCAGAAATTGGGACTGATGTGTTACATAATGGGAGAGAAAGAGGAGGCAGCTGAGAAAGTTTCTGACGGGTGCCAATGAGGATAGCTTCTGTCTTGTCATCATTTAGTTGAAGTTTATTGTATGTCATCCAATTTTTAATGTCCGAGTAACACTCAGTGGTGCGAGTCAGGAGGCGCTGTATATTGTCAGGTGAGTCACTGTCTTGAAGTTGGGTGTCACCAGCATAGAAGTGGTGTTTTATAGAGTGGGAGTTGATGATGGTGGACAGGGGGGAGGTGTAAAGAGTGAAAAGAACAGGGCCAAGGACAGATCCTTGTGGAACACCACAGGTCAGGTGTGCAGGTTGAGAGTAAGTGCCATTGATGAGAACAGTTTGTTTTCTGTTTGATAGATATGAAGTGAACCAGGAGAGAGCAATGTCAGAGATGCCAAAAGTATGATGAAGTCTAGAAAGGAGAATACCATGATCAATGGTATCAAAGGCTGCAGACAGATCAAGGAGTGTGAGGAGAGAGACTTTGCCAGTATCAGTTGCAAGGAGGAGATTGTTGAGAATGTGTAGCAAGGCAGTTTCAGTGCTATGGCACTGGCGGTAGGCTGACTGGAAAGGATTGAGGAGATTGTTGGCAGACAGGTGAGAGTTCAGTTGGAAAGCGAATATCGTTACCTTTATGATGATGACGATGATGATGATGACGCCGCCGCCGCCGCAACGACGACGACGATGACGATGATGATGGTGATGATGACGACGACGTCGATGACGATGATGATGGTGATGATGATGATTACTACTATTATCATTATTGTGTATTATTATTGTTATTATATTATTTTTATTCTTTATTATTATTATTATTATTTTATTATTATTATCATTATTATATTAGTATGATGATGATTATTATTATTATTATATTATTATTATTATCACTATTCTTGTTTTTATTATTGTTGCTATTGCTGTTGTTGTTGTTGCTGCTAGCTCCTTCATCACTGTCATCATCATCATCATCATTATCATCATCACCATCATTATCATACCGCTGTCAACGTCGTCGTCGTCATTATCGTCATCATCATCATCGTCGTCGTCGTCAGTATCATCATCATCGTTGTCGTCGTCGTCGACGACGTCGTTTTCATCATAATGGAGCATGTATGACGCAGGGTGGGGCTAATCGTCGGCGGTGTAATGGCGGGACTGTTCGTCGTCAGTATCATCATTGTCATCGTCTGCTACGCCATGAAGAGGAAAGGTCGACCCGGGCGTGTCATTCAACCAACCACACAGGCCTCGACTACCAACAGCGTCACCGTTGCCTACACAGGTCAGGCAATGCAAATCATCCTTATTGTCAGGTGTTTTTTGTTTTTGTTTTCGTTTTTTTTTTGTTTTTTGTTTTTTGTTTGTTTTTCTTTTATAAAAACGAAATGTACTGTGTTCAGCTAGAAAATTACTATTTTTGTTACAAGCCCAACCGACTGCGCAGAGCGATATCAGGGTTACAACCTTTTCAACATCTATTTGAACCTAAAAAAGCGGAAAAGAAAAATAGAGAGTCGTATCAATGCAATTTGCGCGCATAATCTAAGGATACGCCATTGGCGTTGACTGCTCCGTCCAATCTACCATTAAAAGATTAAAAAAACTGAACACAAACATATAAACATAAACAAGTGCACTAAAACATACGTACATAAAAACTGACCTAAATTGACTAAATTCGCTATACGTATTTAAGAACTAGTCTAAATTACCCCCCCCCCCCCAAATTGCACCAGCGCATCGCATTTCTTTAGAGCCAAAAATGCAGTTGACTCATGTGCCCAATCATCAAGCCTAAGAGAAAGTATGGAACGCTTTGTGGAAACATTTAGGTGAATGAGCCAGCAAGGTAGAAAATGATAGGAAGAGACGATAGAAAGCAAAAAAGCAAGGGAGAAACAAAGACAGTGACAGAAAAGATGAAATTTCTAGCACAGAATTTCTAGAAGGTGGTGATATTATTTATACTGAAAGAACCCCCGGCATCCCCAGGGGGGTAGCTTAGAACTTGACATAATGATAATAGGACTTTATTTAATCATCATCATCATCATCATCATCATCATCATCTGCTGCTGCTGCTGCTGCTGATGATGACGATGATGATAATGATAATAATGAAATAATAAAATAACAATAACAATGATAATAGTAGTAATAATAATAACAATAATGATGATGATGATGATAATGATAATAATAATAATGATAACAATAATAATGATAATAATAATAACAACAACAACAATAACAATAGTAATAATAGCTCTACGGTTTGATGATGATAACAACAATGATAATGATAATGATAATAATAGTAATAATAATAATGATAATAATAATGATGATAATAATAATACGGATGATGATACTAATAATAACAATAATAATAATAATAATGATGATGATGATGATGATGATGATGATGATGATGATGACGACGACGACGATAACAATAATAATAATAATAATAATAATGATAACAATAACAATAGCAATAATAATAATAATAACAATAATGATAATAATAACAACAATAATGATAATGATAATAGCTCTACCGGTTTCGACTTTTGACTCTTTAATAGAAAACAAAAACAACTTGCAGACACGTGTAGAACACACAAGTGCTGTCTCACATGGTCTGGCTCCGAGCCTGGGTGATTACTATCGCTAGTAGGGGGCTTTTTTAAAAAAAAACTTTTCTTCATTCATCTTTTGTTTCACAGCAAACGGACATCTAACACACAATGTGGCAACACAAAATGACAACAACAAAACATTTTACACATGTGAAAAGACAGTGTTGACACATGAACTCCACATAGTATACAGAATACGCATAATGATATTTTATACATTTGAAGTTTAAAAAATGAATATTAAGATTGAGCACATGTCTCTCTCCTCACACTCCTTGATCTGTCTGCAGCCTTTGATACCATTGATCATGGTATTCTCCTTTCTAGACTTCATCATACTTTTGGCATCTCTGACATTGCTCTGTCTTGGTTCACTTCATACCTATCAAACAGAAAACAAACCGTTCTCATCAATGGCACTTACTCTCAACCTGCATACCTGACCTGTGGTGTTCCACAAGGATCTGTCCTTGGCCCTGTTCTTTTCACTCTTTACACCTCCCCCCTGTCCACCATCATCAACTCCCATTCTATAAAACACCACTTCTATGCTGATGACACCCAACTTCAAGACAGTGACTCACCTGATAATATACAGCGCCTGTTGACTCGCACCACTGAGTGTTACTCGGACATTAAGAACTGGATGACACACAATAGACTTCAGCTTAATGACGACAAAACAGAAGCTATCCTCATTGGCACCCGTCAGAAACTTTCTCAGCTGCCTCCTCTTTCTCTCCCATTATGTAACACATCAGTCCCAATTTCTGATTCAGCTAAAAACCTTGGTGTCTGCATTGACTCTACCCTCTCCATGAACAACTTTGTTTCTCAAACTGCCAGATCCTGCTACTATCATCTCCATCGTATAAGGCTGATCAGGAAGTATCTCTCTGTCGAAACAACTGCAAAACTCGTTCTCTCCTTCATAATGTCTCGCATTGACTATTGCAATTCACTCCTGTCTGGTCTTCCTGCCTCCACCATTCACATCCTACAGCGCATTCAAAACAATGCTGCACGCCTTGTACTCAAAAAGAAAAAAGCTGACCACATATCTCCTCTCCTGGCACAACTTCACTGGCTCCCTGTATCAAAGCGCATACAGTACAAACTAGACACCATGTGCTACAAAAGCCTCAATAACGCAGCCCCCGATTACCTGTCAAGCCTACTTGAGATCTATGTTCCCTCACGTACCCTCCGCTCTGCCTCTGATCCTCTGACTTTTCGCTTTCCACGCACTAAGCTCAATACCTATGGTCCACGAGCCTTCTCTGTTTCTGGTCCACTCTCCTGGAACAAACTTCCTCTCTCAGTCCGTCAGCAACCTACTTTTGTCTCCTTCAAGTCCGCTCTCAAAACTCACCTTTTCTCCTCCGCATAAAATCCTAACCTCACTCAACCCCCCCCCCCCCCCCCCCCTCTGCAGCCTGTCTCCGCTCGGAGGGAATCACATGGTTATAATATATAATTGTATATGCTATGCTCTCTATAATTTTCCATTGCTTTTATTCTTGCTTTTATTGCTTTTATTCTTTCTCCCATTTATAGCCATGCGTGTGTGTGTATGTGTGTGTGTGTGTGTGTGTGTGTGTGTGTGTGTGTGTGTGTGTGTGTGCGTGCGTGCGTGCGTGTGTGTGCGTGCGTGCGTGCGTGCGTGCTTGCGTGTGTGTCTGCTTCAGCGCTTAGATTTGATTTTATCAAGATTTTGCGCTATATAATATAATAAAAAAAAACAACATGTCAACATTCCCTCTACGAACCCGTTTGCTAGTAAAGGGCTTACTAAGCAACGTCTCTGGTAAGCTGAATCGGAACAGGCACTGTTGAGCTCCACGGAACCCCTGTGGAGATTCCGGGGGCTCTTTCAGTATAGACAGTTATTTATATCCCCACCTTCTGGAAACTGTGCTAATAATTTTCTCTTTTCTGTCACCTATTCCTTTCTGCCTCGTTTCTTTGCTTTCTGTCATTTCTTTTTGTCATTGTTTTGCCTTGCTGGTCTATTCACCAGTATGTGTTCGATGAAGTCAGGATTGATAATTGGGTACATATATTAAGTGCATTTTTGGCTTTAGGAAAATGATATGTGCGGAAGCAATTTTAGGTAATTTAAGCCTGTTTTTGCATATGCTTCAGTGTTCTTAGTTACGTTTAAATTTGTATTCAGGTATGTTTTTAAAATTCCTTGTGTGATAAATCGGACGGAGTGGTCAACGCCAGGGGCATGTCCTTAGATTATGTGCGCGAATGCATTGATATGTATACTTATTTTTCTTTTCTTTTTTTTTTTTCCTGTTGAAGTATTGTATGTGTTTTGAAACGGTTATAATATTGCTCTACGCAGTCGGCTGGCCTTGAAGAAAAAAAAAAGAACAATAAATAATATCAGCACCAACCGAAGTGATCCAACAAAAGTGCAACGCCTCCTCCGGCGGGTAGCCTTACGGCAGCTTGATTTCTCTGGTCACCTTGGGCTTCCTGGCACTGGAATGCTGACTGAACTGGGGCTTGTGATGTGTTGTGGAAACGTAGGATCGTTTTCGCTGAAGGGGCACAGGAGAAAGCAAGTCGTGATTAACCCTTTCACTCCCGCAGGCTGTCAATAAACTGCAAAAACTTAACCCTATCACTCCCTCGCCCAATCCACCAGCTTCGTGCAGAAAGATGGTGGATAGGGTGCGGGAGTGAAAAGGTTAATAAATTATGGTGAAAAGGGTGAGGAAGTGAAAAGGTTAACAAGTTTTTGCTTTGCTATCATGGTCTACAATGCAGGATACTGGCGGGTAGGGTGTGGGAGTCAAACCATTAAATCGTTTTAAACTGGTAGGTCCCAATAAATGAACTGACAGTGATTAGACCGATAAAACTGGGGGTTTTTTGTTCACAGGGTTGATAGTCACCAAAATACTGGAAACAATTGGGGGTGGTGGGGGAGAGAAAGTAATATAAATTTATAATATTATAGATTTAAACAGCGCAGATCATTTCCTTGGTTACTATTTCTTTTTCACTATACTCATAGGGCAATAAAATTAAAATGATGAACAAAGTGTACTCACAAGAATCAGTTGGGATTTTCTCTTGATAATTTTTTGCCTCCTCATGAGACTTTCCTTGTACTGAAGGCCCCAGGCGTAGCTTGGCTCTGTTTCTGCTAGCCATCTTTTACTGATCTATTTAAGAATGCCAGAAAGCTCCTGTGTTGTTCAACTTTTTTTTCTGTCTTCTCTTACCAGGAACACCAGGTCAATATCCGGGTCCTCCACCACAGTACAACACTCAGCTAATGGGAATGCAACCTGTGCCGCCCCAGTACGGTATGCAACCAATGGGAGTTCAGCCGATGCAACAAGCCCCGTATGGAGACCCCTCCACCGCTCCTCCTGCCTACAACTACTCCGACCCTGTTTATCCCCCACCCCCACGGGCATGAAACCTGACGTGTCTGTAAGGTTCTCCTGTCCCTGTGTCTACTTTCGGTCCTTAGGGCACTTCAGCCATGTATCCACTTTACCAGGCCACGGTGCCAGCACCTAACAGCAAATAGCAAGCTTTTCGGAAATCATGTTTCGAACATAACCAACCAATGTATCCTAAGTGGTAAATGATGGCAGATTCTTCTTCTTCTTCTTCTTCTTTTCTTCTTCTTCTTCTCCTTCTCCTTCTTCTTCTTCTTCTTCTTCTTCTTCTTCTTCTCTTCTTCTTCTTCTTCTTCTTCTTCTCCTTCTCCTTCTTCGTCTTCTTCTTCTTCTGCATTGTCAACCATACTAGTAAAGCAAAACCAAATCCTTTGACTCCCTCACCCTGTCCACCATCTTCCTGCAGGAAGTTCATGGATAGGGTGACGGAATCAGAAGGTCAAGTTTTTGCAGCTGGTGGATAGGATGATGGAGTCAAATGATTAGTATTTTAAAGCCCTGTTACTGCCCCCCCCCCCCCCTCCATTTCAAGGCCCCGCCAGTGCATGGGGTTTCGCAGCTTGCTCATGCTCAAAGAGTCTGTCAAATGGCAGATTGGGTGGAACGCATATGGACTTGTCCGAGTCTGATGAATTCCTCTTGAATAAACTCTCAACCCTAATAAACTTTCTCATACCTGCTCACCGTTTCAACAGGATACGACTGTCTATTTCCCCCAAAAGGCATACTTGACATTTGTGTATGTACATAAAAAAATGCGACTGTACTTTTCTGAAAAGAAATTGTTGTTCTGTGATAGTCATTTCAACCACGATGTTGTTTGCAGTTTGTGCCTTGATATACATGCCTTG
>CM060312.1:51892306-51912306 GCA_030674185.1 Monoplex corrugatus | reverse complement strand
TTGGTCTTCAAAGGCAAGAAATCATTATTGTTGTAAGAAATACAGTGAACAAAACATTTCTAATAGTCAAAATGTGCGTCAGCATCTCTAAGAAGACGAACACTTTAAGGCAGCTTTATATTATTTCACCGTATCTGAAGGTTACCTGTAACCCACCACACGCAACTGACTGGATTATAGATGGTCACCTCACCACCCAGTGTGAGACAGCTCTTTTTGAATTAAAATGCAGAAAATCAGATTACGACAGACAATGGCTGATTCATATTGTGACAGTCGCCCATGCCTCAGGTCGTTTTCTGGATTAAACTACCAGCAAAAATCTATTTCGTGACAATATTTTCAAATATGTTTGTTGTGCTTGCATGTGAACGCTTTTTCCTGTATGCGTGATGACGTGTGTGATTCATCAATTTGGAAAGTACTTTGTGTGAGCCCTAACGCTATATAACAAGGGAGGCAAATGTGCTGTCTTCATGGTCACAATAATTCACCGATAGTCATCATGAGGGCCGTTTACCTGCTCCTAGTCTGCGCTCTGGTCTTTGCCTCAGCTTTTGCCTCTATCGGTAAGTTGCCTCATTTCATTTTTTCCCTTGGTTGTAATTGAACTGATTCTTGTAAAAATGGAAAATCCATGTGCTGTTCTTTATCTGTTCATGGTTACTATTTGATTGCTTGTTTGGTTATTTATTTATTTAGTTAGTTATTTAGTTATTTTATTTAGTTATTTATTTATTCATTTATCTTGCTGTTGTTCTTGTGAGCTGTTTTCCTTCGATGTGTGTTTAACTTACAATGTGCAGAGATCATGTTACTGCATTATGCGCGTACTCTATCCTCAGTGTGTGTTCACATTCTGGGTGTTTCTACGTTTCCATACGTCACAGAACATTGACAAAGTTTTCAGGATCCTCAATCTGGTTGTTTGGTGATCACTAGGCGTATGCACACAAAAAAGGGTCAGGCACCGGCAGGTCTGCTCATGTTTGACTTGGGAGATGAGACAAAATTCAATCATTTACCAACCAGGCAGTACACAGGCAGGGTCAAAGGCAGGGTCAAACTCAAACTGTCCAATTGGATGTCTAACATTTTATTAACAATGCTATCGTGCCTGTCCCCAAATCTTATGAATAAAATGTTAAAGTCTACGAGAACATAAATACAGATAAACAAAAACACAAAACAGAAGCACTGATACTTTGTGTAGGCCCCCAGAATGAATCAAGTCAAACCAAATCGACTAACATTTTCGTCGATTGAAAACCCGTGTATATGGAAAGCATATGCACTTTTTTTTCAAAATGCTTATCCTGATTTGTAAGAAACGTTGTATTCATACTAAATTAACTTTTCATTTAGTTAAATTGTGAACTTCATTTTGATTGCCATATGTACAGTATGAAGGGTCGGAGCTAAATAGCAAGAAGACGGAAGTCATGGTAATCAGTAAAAAACATGAAATCCCCTCATGCAAAATAACAGCAAATGGCACAACTTTGAGACAGGTTGATAAGTTTAAATATCTGGGAACGGTCATCTCACCAGACGGGAGATGCACATCAGAAATAGCCAGCAGAATCGGCCAAGCCAAAACAGCATTCAAGAAGATGAAAAGCATTCTTTCCAACAAATGCCTGTCAATTAACACCAGGAAGAGAATTCCTGAATGTTGCACGGAACCGATAATGTTATACGACTGTGAGGCGTGGACAGTCAACACGCAAAGCCAGAACAAGATTGAGGCAGCCGAGATGTAGTTTCTAAGAAGAATGCTGAGAGTTCCATGGACAGTAAAGAAAACAAAAGAGACAGCCTTGATGGAGGCAGACACAAGAAGATCATTTCTAAGGAAGATTAGGAAAAGACAGACGACATTTATAGGCCATGTTATGAGGAAAGGAAATTAGGGCTCTTGGTCACAACAGGAAAGCTGGAGGAAAAGAGAGCATCACTTAGACCCAGGGAGAAAATATTGGACGGACTCGCAGGGTGGCTGAGGACAGAGAGGATGAAAGATGTGCTCGCGGCGACAAGGCATAGATACATAGGGGGGGGGGGGGGAGGGGCCATGATCACCAAAGCCATGTAGCAGGGTTACATGATGATGATGATGATGATGATGATGATGATGATGATGATGATGGCAGTATGAAGACAATGCCCACAACAGAGCCTGATGGCGACAGTAATGCACGCAGAGAACGATTAAATTTGAACAGTGCATAAAATCCATTTAACAGAAGAAATAATAATTATTGTAACAAGGCTACAGGACTCCTTCCCATGCAGTTCTAGTGAAAGAGCATGCACCTCCAGGATTGGTCTTTTACCTTACTTGGAGACCCATAATAGACAATGAAAACTGAAATGCCTGTTTAGTTTATTGGCTCATACGGGAGATTAACACTCAGACCACCACTCAAGGTTTCGGGGAAGAAATGGGGAGAGGTGTCTTCGTCTGAACGCAAAAAGAGAAAAATAAATACTCAATCTTACCTAACAAACATTGATCTAAATATATACCATAGTTTCTCTTTTAGTTTCTCAGGAGAGTGTCTCCTTGCCATTGACAATCTCATGCCTAACAAATGAAAACAAAAAGCAAACTCACTTCAGCTACATGTAGTTTGGGTCCGTTGTTGGACATAAGCCTTCGTCATCGCACGCCACTGTTGCCGGTTAACTGTTGTTTGGTCTAGTGTTTGTCGAACTTTTCTAGGTCGTCTCGCCATTTGGTTTTTTGGCGACCTGTTACTTTTTCGGCTTCGAGGGATCCAGTGCGTTACTTTGGTGGTCCATCTGTTGTCAGATCTCCTAGTGACATGACCAGTCCAGTTCCATTTTCGTTCACAAACTGTGTCTATTACGTCTTGGACTTTTGTTTTTCCTCTTACCCATGCCACCTGCATCGTTTTCCGGTCCTTTCAGGTGATTCCCATCATGATCCATTCGTGGGCCCTTTGCGTGGTTCGCAGTTTTAGGAGCTGACGTTTCGTCAGGTTCCATGTTTAAGCTCCATATATCACAGTCGTCGTTATGCATGCGTCGTACACTCGGCGTTTTAGTACAATTGGCATATCTTTATTTCTTAAGATGGCGCTTGCTTTACCGAATGCTTGCCATCCGAGCATAATGCGACGTCTGATCTCTTGTTCCTCAGAGGCTGAGTCCGTCGATATATACTGACCAAGATACTGTTTTGTCATCAGATCTGTTTTCACTTTACAGCGAAAACATCATGAGAAACCCAGAAGAAGACTCTGGATTAAAGGTTGGAAGAAAAATGATAAACAACAGTCGATACGCAGATGACATCGTGCTAATTGCAGAAAAAGAATATACTAGAAATAGAAAGCAAAGGTAAGGGGTTGGAACTAAGCAAGAAGACTGAAGTCATGATCAGTAAAAAATTTTAAAAAAAGAAATCCCCTCATGCAAAATAACAGCAAACGGCACAACCTTCAGACAGGTTGATAAGTTTAAGTATCTGGGAACGATCAGTTCACCAGACGGCAGATGCACATCAGAAATAGCCAGCAGAATCGGCCAAGCCAAAACAGCATTCAAGAAGATGACAAGCATTCTTACCAACAAATGCCTATCAGTTAACATCAGGAAGAGAGTTCTTGAACGTTGCACAGAACCGATAATATCATACTGTTGTGAGGCGTGGACAGTCAGCAAGCAAAGCCAGAACAAGATTGAGGCAGCCGAGATGTGGTTTCTAAGAAGAATGTTGAGAGTTCCATGGACAGCAAAGAAAACAAACGAGACAGTTTTGATGGAGGCAGACACAAGAAGATCATTGATAAGGAAAATTAGGAAAAGACGGGCAACATTTATAGGCCATTTTATGAGGAAAGGGGAATTAGAGCACCTTGTCACAACAGGAAAGCTGGAAGGAAAGAGAGCACCAGGTAGCCCCAGGGAGAAAATATTGGACGGACTTGCAGAGTGGCTGAAGACAAAGAGGGTGGAAGAGTGCTTGAGGCAACAATGGATGGCAAACAGATGGAAGGCCATGATCGCTAACGATATATGGCAGGGCACTTGATGATAATGATGAAGATAGATATAGTTTTTGACATTTTCTATTGTGTGGTTGTCAGTTACAATCGTTTCGTCTTTGTCTTCCACATGGTCGTTGCACATGATTTTAGTTTTCGTCATGTTGATACTCAATCCAATTTTCAAGCTGGTTTCGTTCAGTTCTACAAACATTCGGCTTAGACATTCTTTGCTGTCAGCAAAGATTACATCTTCTGCGAATCTGAGATGGCTCAGGTATTCGCCGTCTATTCCGATTCCTTGATTGTCCAGTTTAGTTTTCGGAAGGCATTTTCCATCACTGCCGTGAACTGCTTTGGAGAACAGGTGTCTCCTTGTCTTACACCTCGGCAGAAACGGAACGACTCTGAGTCTTTGTGGAGACGGACGAATGATCTAGCGTTTTTGTAAATGTGCCCGAGAACGTTGACGTAAACTGGGTCTACTCCCTGTTTCTGGATGGAATCGATGACTCTGACCTATGGACAGATGATGTGGTTGGGCCTTGGTTTAACTCCGATGCCTCAACAGGAGCGGTCGACGTTTCTGTTGTGGACTTTCGCATATCAGAGGAGCCATTGGGCCTTGCCCCGCCGCGCTGGCCCGGAACGAGTTGGCTGGGGGTTTGGGGTCAGTGTTTTCCTTCTAGATGGACTGCTTGACCAGGCTTATGAGCTCCATCTACCCAGGTTTGAAATCGGAGTTGTCCTTCTCCCAGAAAAAACAACAAACTACTACTACTCTACTGCTGCTACTACTATTACTACTTCTACCACTTATATATATATAAGGCATTCATCGTCATCATCATCATGTGGAGCTTGCTCGGCTATCCATGACACGTTTCTTCCATCTTTCTCTGTCAGACATTGCAGTAGGTAGTTCATCATACTGACAGCCCGTATCATCGATCAGTTGGTCGACGAAGGTCTTCTTTGGACGTCTGTGACATATATACGTACATATATACATACACACAATAATGAATACATGTATACATACATACATATATATATATATATATATGTATATGAATTTTGAAAAATCTCCTCATAATAGTAACGTTGTATGCAGTCTTCTTGATGTCACTCAGAACGATCTCTCACTGTGTACTATTAGCAACAATAATAACACGAATATGTGTATGAGTGTGTATTGTGTGAGTGTGTGTGGTGGTCTTCGATTTAATGTCTATTCACTAAAGTGATTTTAGACAACAACAAAAAACAAAACAATCAAAAAAAGGGGGGGGGAATACAGGAGGAGTGAAGAGGGTATATAAAAATTATCAATTTTGATCTTTAAAAAAAAGTGATCCAGAAAACAATTATTTCTGAGGAGAGGAAGGTAAATCTAACAAATAGTGTTATCACAATTAAAGATTTAAACAAACAATCTAATAAACAAAATTAATAAACATCTAGAATAAATGAATAAAACTCAAAACTAAGAATCGACTAACCACAACAGTGAACAAGTGAAATAACATGTTAAAGGTAATTCGCTATAGGACTTTTTGACAGGCTAACAAAAAATTCATATATTAATGATGGTGAGGCAAATATGTCAGAAATTGTCTTTGTAGAGAGTATAGGAATATGTCGTGTTACCCGAACACATGAAAGTATATGACTATGCGTTATCTTCTTTCCACACAAACACACTATATTCCTGGAGTGTTTTGTTTTGAATGCAAGTTTCCACCTATACATAACGGATTGTATAACTCTGCGGCAGGAAACGGCTTAGGTGATTTGCTAATTTCAAAGTTCATGTAACATTTTTTATACTTTTTCTGTTTATCTTGGAACTGCTTCCATACGTAGGTGTCCACTAAGGTATAACACTCATGCAACGAGAGAGAAAACTGTATATTATTTGAATCTGGTGAGCTCTTTGCCTCCCGTTTGGCAGCCCTATCAACCATATCATTATAATGAAAAGAACTATGAGATGGTATCTAGCAGAAAGTAATATCAGTGCCTCTTAAGGATAAACTATGAATCAAGTGACTAATTTCCAATATCATTTCAGATCTTGTTTGTAATTTCGATGATTCAAGAGCTTGAAGTACTGATTTTGAATCAACGCAAAGAAGTATCTGAAGAATTGTCCTAGGAAGACTTAGCGTATAATTCAAAGCCATTAATATTGCAAAGAGTTCAGCGGTAAAGACAGATTTATTGAGCCCAATATAGAAAGATTTCTCAATTTTGAGAGCAGGTATTGAAAACGCTGAGTGTGTGTGTATGTGTGCGCGTGTATGTGTATGTGTGTGTATGTTATGTGTGTGTGTGTATGTGTATATGTATGTGCATGTGTGTGTGTTATGCAGGCAATAGCGGTAATAGTGGATACGGACCCCAACGTCCTTACTATGCCAGGGGATACAGATGCACGGTTCATCAAAGACGTGGATGCCGCCGTGGATGGTTTGGTTAGGTAGGTAGTAGTCTTCATACTTGGTGTAGTGGCAGAGCATCTGCCTTCCAGTCTGCCTGCACTGCATCGAATCAGGCATGTGATCAACTTGGTGTGTACAGCTTCCTTTCTCCCAGCTGTGAATGGTTATCTGTGCCTGTTTAGGGTTGGGGAAGGTGAAGCAGGGACAGACAGGAGGTGGGCATCATTCCCATGATGCTGGCACCAAGAAAAGTGTGGTCTCTATGGATTTATTCTGTATAATTTCAGAGCTATGGAAAAAATTATAATCATTAAATAATACGGTAGGATATTCGATGCTATTGCTTCCGGTTAGCATAAATATAGTTGGGATCATGGCTCTTCGTGTGGTGAGATTTTTAACAAGAAGCACCGCGAGGGTGCTGATGGGGACCCAGAGCATCAATGCCTTGCTACTCTTGGGACACTCACCTCCCAAGCTCCCGACGCCAATCGACAGTCATTTATTTCAAGCAAAGTTAGAGGGGGTGGGGTGGGGGGGCTGTCCCTTCCGGTTAGCATGAATATAGTTGGGATCATGACTCTTCGTGCGGTGATGATAAGGACAGTTATGACTGTTTACTTTCACAGAAGCCTGAAGATGTTTATTGGTGTAGCTATTCTTATGGCGGCCTCACACCAGACCAGTCGTTCCATCTTCCGCACAATCAGTAGCTGCTGAATAACGTGACACCACCACCACCCCCACCACCACCACCGCCACCATCACCACCACCATCACCACCACCACCATCGTCACCACCACCACCATTACCACCACCACTATCATCACCACCACCACCATCACCACCACCACCCTACGTCATTCTGCAGTTTGGATTGATGCGTTGTATGTATGTTCAATGCCGTGCAGTCAAATGGATAGTGGTAAGTTCATGACACTTTAAATTTGCATGTCTTTGTGATGCCCTGGTTGGACATTATTCAAACGGTATGAAATCGGAATCTTCAACATAGAGATAAAGAGTTCTGTTTATAGTGTGCCACGAACATTTATGCGCTGTCCTCTTATAGGCCCAACATGGAAACATTCTGAGTGCGAGAATGTTTTCAGAATTTGCATGCGCACAGATATATCAAGGTGATGAGAAAATAAATTTTCATGGCTGAAACACATGCAGCACTTTCATTTGATCGTGTATATTTAAAAAAAAAAAAACGATGGTTCTGTTCTGCTTTAATAATTATAATAATTACAATATTTATATAGCGCAAAATCTTGATAAAATCAAATCTAAGCGCTGAAACACACACACACGCACGCACGCACACACACGCACGCACGCACGCACACACACGCACTCACGCACACACACACACACACACACACACACACACACACACACACACACACACACACACACACACACACACACACACACGCACGCACACGGCTATAAATGGGGAGAAAGAATAAAAGCAATGGAAAATTATAGAGAGCATATTATATACAATTATATATTGCAATGTGATTCCCCTCCGAGTGGAGACATGCTGCAGAGGGGATTGAGTGAGGTCAGGATTTTATGCAGAGGAGAAAAGGTGAGTTTTGAGAGCGGACTTGAAGGAGACAAAAGTAGGTTGCTGACGGACTGAGAGAGGAAGTTTGTGTGATAACCTTACGTAAAAGATAACTAATCGAAGAGTATGTTCTATAACATGTATTACATTACTTTAATTCATTCTGTTTCATTTCAAAGGAAAACCACCTGTGTGTATATCTTTTCCATTGTTGCTGTTAAACGGATAGCATGAAAAAAACAGATTAGGGCTGGGTGCAAACTGATTGGGCTCACACATTGTTGGCAGCATGAATGGGGATTGCGAGGTGAGACGTAACTCAGACTGACTTAAGAATTCTTCTTCCAGCTGATTGGCAATCTCACTGGTGTGATACTGTCTTTCCCATGCCGTAGTAAAGGCAGTAGTTATATGGTTGTTTGTGTTACTGTTTTATGTTACAATAATGAGGAGATAAATAACAATTTCAAATAGCTGAATAAACATATCTACATTCTCCAAAAACTAACAAACAAAAACAGAAACAAAACAAACAAAATTGAGCTGTTCAGATTTATTGAATGTGACCAGAAACATGAAACCATCCAACATTTGCATAACATGATCAAATGTGATAGACGAATCAACCTTCAGGTAGTAGTAGAAATGCAGGAATATCATTCAAGACGGTAGCGTTGCTCTAAGCCCCGAGCATTCTCAGTATGTCTCAATGCAGGAATGCAATTCCAGATGGTAGTGTTGTTCTAAACCTGGAGTATTCTCACTATACCTGAATGCAGGACTATCATTCCAGACGGTAGTCTTGTTCTAAGCCTGGAGCATTTCCAGTATGCCTGAATGTAGGATTATCATTCCAGACGGTAATATTTTTCTAAGCCCAGAACATTCTCAATCAATCAATCATGTCGAGCTTGCTCGGCTATCCATGACCCTTTCCTCCATCCTTCTCTGTCAGACATTGCAGTAGGTAGTTCATTCTGACAGCCCGTATCATCGATCAGTTGGTCGATGAAGGTCTTTTTTGGACGTCCTGGTCTTTGTTTGCCGTGACTGGGTCTCCATAGTAGAACATCTCCCACCAGTTCTTCTTTGCTACGCCAGCAGTGTCCCGCGAAGCGCAGTCTTTGTTGACGTATTGATTTACTGATTGGTGGGATCTTACCATATAATTCTTCGTTAGTTGGATGTTCTCTCCAGGATTTGTTAAGGGCTGCAAGCAGCATTCGTTTGTATGCTCCATCAACAGTAAACAGGAAACAGTGGACGCCATCATGATGATGTATCAGAATACCCGCTCTATGGTTCGCTCCCCTGATGGAGACACAGACTTCTTCAACATCATTGCTGGAGTCCTTCAAGGAGATACGCTTGCTCCCTACATTTTCATAATCTGTCTCGATTATGTGCTGAGGAAAGCAGTGGATAAGAACAAAAACTCGGCTTTACCCTCACAAAACAGAAGACCAGACGCTACCCTGCGGTAAAGATAACAGATGCGGATTACGCTGATGACCTGGCTGTTCTCGCAGACCTCCTAAAGGATGCAACATCTCTCCTTCACAGTGTCAAAAGAACAGCAATGGAGATCGGGCTCCACCTCAATGCGAACAAAACAGAATTCATCTACCTGTATCAAGACGCATCAGAAGGTATGAGAAGTTTCAATGGAGATGCGATCAAACAAGTTCAAGACTTTAAATACCTGGGCAGCTACATTGACTCCACAGAACAAGACGTCAGTACCAGACTCGGAAATGCCTGGGGCGCTCTAAATCAACTGGACAAAATCTGGAAATCCAATCTACCAGACAACCTGAAAAGGAACTTCTTCCGAGCAGCAGTAGAGTCCGTTCTTACATATGGCTCAATCTCTTGGACCCTAACAACGACATTGGAGAAGAAGAAGAAGAAGAACATTCTCAGTATGCCTGAATGTAGGACTATCATTCCAGATGGTAGTGTTGTTCTAAGCCCAGAACATTCAAAGTATGCCTAAATGTAGGACTATCATTCCAGATGGTAGTGTTGTCGTATATCCGAAGCATTCTCAGTATGCCTGAATGCAGAAATATCATTCCAGATAGTAGTGTTGTTCTAAACCCAGAGCATTCTCAGTATGCCATAAATGCAAGAATATCATTCCTAATGGTAGTGTTGTTCTAAGCCTGGAGTATTCTCATTATGCCTGAATGCAGGAATATCATTCCAGATGAGAGTGTTGTTCTAAGCCTGGAGTATTCTCAGAATATCTGAATGCAGGAATATCATTCCAGATGAGAGTGTTGTTCTAAGCCTGGAGTATTCTCAGAATATCTGAATGCAGGAATATCATTCCAGATGGTAGTGTTGTTCTAAGCCTGGAGTATTCTCACCAGGCCTGAATGTAGGAATATCATTCCAGATGGTAGTGCTGTTCTAAGCCTGGAGTATTCTCGGAATGCAGGAATATCATTCCAGAGGGTAGTGTTGTTGTAAACCCAGAGCATTCCCAGTATGCCTGAATGTAGAAATATCATTCCATACGGCAGTGTTGTTCTAGGCCCAGAGCATTATCAGTATGCTTGAATGCAGGAATATCATTCCAGACAGTAGTGCTGTTATAAACCCGGAGTGTTCTCTGTAAACCTGAATGCAGGACTATCATTCCAGATGGTAGTGTTATTCCAAGTCCGGAGCATTCTCACTATGCCTGAATGTAGGAATATTATTTCAGACGGTAGTGTTGTTCTAAACCTGGAGCATTTTCAGTATGCCTGAATGTAGAAATATCATTCCAGATGGTAGTGTTGTTCTAAGCCTGGAGCATTCTCAGTATATGTGAATGGAGGAATATCACTCCAGACGGTAGTATTGTTTAAGCCCGGAGCATTATCAGTATGCCTAAATGCAGGAAGACCATTCATTCTAAATTGTAGTGTTGTCCTAAGCCCGGAGCATTGTCAGTATGCCTTGAATGCATGGATCATCATTTCAGACCGAAGTGTTGTTCTAAGCTCAGAGCATTCTCAGTATGCCTGAATGTAGGAATATCATTCGAGACGGTAGTGTTGTTCTAAACCCGGAGCATTCTGAGTATGCCTGAATTGTCTGTTGCTGCACCTCAGAGACAAGAGATGGAGAATCCTGTCTGCTTTTGTGTACTTTGAGTTACCATCACCCCCTCCCGCCTCCTTACACCCTACTGGTTACAGTTATGGGATTCAGTGTTGTTTTTACGTGATTAGTGTCCCCGTTAGCTTTGCTAGTCATAGCGCCATGCTGATACAGCAGGGCCGTGAGTTCGATCATCAGGCAGGTCACAGAATTTAGAAGAATAAGTTGTTCTGCCCTGTGTGTAAAACTGTAATGATTATTGATGGTATTCGTGGACATGTACACTACTGTTTCTATTACAGGAAGATGATTACAGGATGTGCTACGATCTCTGAAGGTAACATCTCTGTCCTACTTCTCTCCTGTGTGTCTCTCTCTCTGTCTGTCTGTCTGTCTGTCTGTCTGTCTGTCTGTCTGACTGTCTGTCTGTCTGTCTGACTGTCTGTCTGTCTGACTGTCTGTCTGTCTGTCTGTCTGGACTGTCTGTCTGTCTGTCTGTCTGACTGTCTGTCTGTCTGTGTGTCTGTCTGTCTGTCTGTCTGTCTGACTGTCTGTCTGTCTGTCTGTCTGCCTGCCTGTCTGCCTGCCTGCCTGCCTGCCTGCCGTCTCTTTCTGTCTGTCTGTCGTCTGCCTGCCTGCCTGCCTGCCTGCTGCCTGTCTGTCTGTCTGCCTGTCCTGTCTGTCTGTCTGCCTGTCTGTCTGTCTGCCTGCCTGCCTTTCTCTCTGTCTATCTATGTCTCTCTACCTGTCTCTCTCTCTATCTCTGTCTCTCTTTTTCTTTCTCTCTTTTTCTCTGTCTGTCTCTCTGTCTCTGTCTCTCTCTCTCATTCTCTTATAAAATTTTCTCATGTATACTCATTTTATTACCTTAGGTTTTATTTACTGGTATACTAAACAAACATCTCTTTCCAATTTAAAAGTGGCTGAACGTCTAAATTCTTTACAATTTTGAGTGTCTGTGATGTGGTCTCTCTCCCAGCTGAGGAAACGTAGTCAATATCTATCATCTGAATCAGTGTTTGTATGTGTACGTGTACGTGTATGTGTGTGTGTGGTGTGTGTGTGTGTGTGTGTGTGTGTGTGTGTGTGTGTGTGTGTGTGTGTGTGTGTGTGTGGTGTGTGGTGGTGCGCGCGTGCGTATGTGTGTGTACGCAGGAACGCTGTGTGTGTATGTCTGTGTGCACATGTAAGCATGTAAGTATATGTATGCTTATGTGTATGCATTTGTGCTTGTTTGTGTGCGTGTACCTCTGCGTGTGAGTGTACGAGCTTATGTTTATGTTTGTGTGTAGGTGATTTGATTTGATTTAATTTTTAAGTCGGCACCCACCTCAGGTGATATGGCCGACGCGGATATCCATCCTAGGGAAGTGGGGGAAGGGGGACTTATCTAATCCTATACTGACACCACCAGAACAACAATGGTGTTAAAATGGGACAGTGAGAAGACCAGTTCTAATGTAGCGCACCCCGGGATTTGAACCCACAACTATTAGCATGTGTCTAGGTGTGTACTTGTGTGTGTATGTATATGTAAGTGTAATGGTGGTGCTGGTAACTGGCTTAGTGTGTGTTCACTACAGTGATTTTAGACAGAAGAAGTGGGATGCAGGTTGGGAAGGGCTGAGATAGAGGAAGGGTAAAGGGGATACTTGTATATAGTTAATCTTCAGAAAAAGGAAGTAAAAAAGTCAAACAAACAAATAAAAAAAAACCTGACTGATTTAAAGAGGAGAAGGAAAAACTAACAAACGAACATACTGATCATCATCATCATCATCATCAAGTGCCTTGCCACATGGCATTGGCAATTATGGCCCTCCTTAAGTATCTATCCCTTGTTGCCGCAAGCACATCTTCCACCCTCTCTGTCTTTAGCCACTCTGCAAGTCCATCCAATATTTTCTCCCCGGGTCTACCTGGTGCTCTCTTTCCGTCCAGCTTTACTGATCATACTGAACTATTTAACAATAAGGTGGGTTATCATAGCAATGAACAGTTAAATAACAATCGAGTTAAATGTAGGTAGTGTAAGGACTTTTTGACAGGCTAACAATAACTTCGTATGTTAATGCTGTAGAGTCAGATATATTGGAAACTGTGTTCATAGAAAATGTAGGAATATGTTGTATTGCCAGGAAAAATGTGACTAGTTGTTACCTCCTGTCCACACAGACACACAGTGTGTCTGGTATATTTTCTTAAAATGCGTGAAGTTTCCACCTATCTGTAAGTGATTATCTAATCTGCTGGCTTTAACCCTTTGAATCCCGCACCCTGTCCATCAGCATCCTCCCTAGTCAAGCTCGCCAGCAAAGCAAAAACTTAACCCTTTGATTGCCTCACCCTATCCACCAGCTTCCTGCAGGAACCTGGTGGATAGGGTGAGCGAGTCAAAGGTTAAGGTGTTTTTGCAGTTGGTGGATAGGATGCGGGAGTCAAAAGGTTAAATTCTTTAGTTATTTTGCTGATCACAAACTTCCTGTTACTGTTATGATACTTTTTCTATTTATCTTGGAATTGGTTCGATACATAGGTGTTCACAAAGACATAATGTTCCTGCAAGGAGAGAGAAAGATGTATATCGTTTGACTATGATGAGATTTTAGCCCCTCATTTGGCAGCCTTGTTTATCATATTATTATAATGAAAACAACAATGAGGCTGTATCCAACAGAAAGTAATAGTAATATCAGTGCTTCCTAAGGATGAACTATCTTCTTCTTCTTGGCGTACGCTGCTACACAATCAGCTGAGTCCAGATGATGAATGACCTTTCTCGTCTGAACTCGATGAGTGTGTAGCCATTATGCGGTAAGTGCATGGTACCATGGTTTATTAGAAGGCGCACGCTGACCTTTGTCTTCAGCCTTCTAGATATTCTGTAGGGGTTGCCCCGCCCTTAGCTCCTGGCCCGTACGTCCTGCCCTGGGAGCACAGGGGGGATTGTTTCTCCGGGGATCCCACCCCGTAGCTAAGCTTATAGTGGCCCTTAAACGCTGATGAACCCGTCTAGGACACCTGAGGACATTTTTTAAGGATAGCAGCGCCACCTGCTACCCCACCCCGTCCTGATAGGAACACCGCCAGTTTGGTCTGGGGCTGCTTATTTGCTAGCAAGCTAGCTTATTCACAGCCACCCTCCATATCTGAAGGGCTTCACTATCCGCCACCTGTGACCCGCCTGGGTTGGGGATGGTCGCCCCGCCGCTGAATTGGAAGTCGGCCTTTTCCAGGAGGATGAACTATGAATTAACTGACTAATTTCTGTTATCATTTCAGATCTTGTCTGTAATTTGAATAGTTCAAGAGCTTGAAGTACTGATTTTGAATCCACGCAAAAAGAAAAAAAAAAAGAAGAAAAAAAAAGAAAAAAAAAAGAAAAAAAAAAGAATCTTACGAAAACTGAACAAATAATTCAAAGTCATTAATATTGCAAAGGGTTCAGCTGTAAATTTTGATTTGGTCAGTCCTATATGGAAAGATTTCTCTGTTTCAAGAACAGCTATTAAAATGCTAAACCTGTCTCTCTTTGAATTAATTACTCATCATTGTAAGATTTCAAGTGACGGATAAATATTTTCAATATGATATTTAACTCGACTCGCTTATAAGTTTACATTACCTTTTTTGTCAGATCATTGTGGTGTATGTCAAATCGTGGTCTTTCGAGTTCCCAAATAAGCACTGGTGAAATGAAGGTCTTCTAGATACAGAATCTGCGTCTAGATCAATTCCAGAGCCATTCGTGACGCCATGTGTGTATGTTGCAAATGTGACATGTGGAGATGTTGATTTAGCTCGTTTTGGAAAGTCTCGGTCTGATGTTAATTTAACTTAAAGTGTGTGTGTGTGTGTGTGTGTGTGTGTGTGTGTGTGTGTGTGTGTGTGTGTGTGTGTGTGTGTGTGTGTGTGTGTGTGTGTGCGTGTGTCTGTGTGTGTGTGTATGTCTGTCTAACCGTCTCTCTTTCCCTCTCTCTCTCCCTGTTTTTATGATCGTGTGTGTGTGTGTGTGTGTGTGTGTGTGTGTGTGTGTGTGTGTGTGTGTGTGTGTGTGTGTGTGTGTGTGTGTGTGTGTGTGTGTGTGTGTGTGTGTTCACGTGTGTCTGTTTCTTTGTTACAGAGTCATAACTTGGACATGCGGCATTTCTCCTCGTGATCTTCTAGAACCAGTGTACTGAGAATGTGTAAATTCTGTAATCATCTCCTACTGTCCAACTGTTGAATAAAATCCACCTGAACTCCGATTTCTTTGAGTGGTGTGTTTCTGGTGTTATGTGGAGTTCTGTGACTTTTGTGTGCCGTCCATTTCGTTGGTTGAACACTTAGCTCTTTGGTTAGTAGGTTGGTTGGTAGACTGAATGCATGGTTACTTTGATAAACGCATCATCAGCAGCATCATGTTCCATGCCGCATGGTGTTGGCGATCATGGCTCTCCATACGAATCTATCCCTTGTCGCTGCAAGTACGTCTCCTACCCTCTCTGTCTTTAGCCACCCTGCAAGTCCGTCCAATATTTTCTCCCTGGATCTACTTGGTACTCAATTTCCCTCCAGCTTTCCTGTTGTGACCAGGTGCTCTAATTTCTCTTGCCTCATAAAATCTCTTAAATATCGCTTGTCTTTTCCAAATCCTCTTCATTAATATTCTTCTTGTGTTTGCCTCCTTCAAGATTGTGTCGTTTGTTTTCTATGCCATCCATGGAGCTCTCAACATTCTCCTTAGAAACCACTGTTCAGTTGCTTCAATTGTGCAGATTTGGTCTATAGGCAAGGTTTCAGTGTGATCTTTGGTTCTTGGGGGCTGTTGTTGTTGTCGTTATTGTTGTTGTTGTTGTTCTTGTTCTTACTGTTGCTGTTGTTTTTGTTGTTGTGTTGTTGCTACTGTTGCTGTTGTTGTTGCTGTTAATGCTGCTGTTGTTGTGGTGGTGGTGGTGGTGTTAGCCCTGGCATGGCTCTAGTAGTCGGCTGGGCTATAAGCAATATGAACTGGTGGTGGTGATTGGTTGGTTGGTTGGTTGGTTGGTTGGTGGTTGGTTGGTTGGTTGATTTTTTCCCTGTTCCTGTCTACTTGTATTTCCGTTCTCACGGAATTTGAGGTTTCATTAAAAAGAGTGTGAAATAGGCACAGTAGGTATGTGACCAGGACACGGGAAAGTCTGAGTTGGAACTTGCCTGGGTATATCCTGGTGGGCAAACAATGGACATTTTCCCAGTTTCCGGGTCAAACCATGTGCCGATCTGCTGTTGCCTAAACCGCTCTTCATACGTATACACAGACAGAGTATCAAATACAAAAGTTAAAGATCCTGAAAACCTTGTCAGTGTACCGCGGTATATGGACATGTGGAAACAACCAGCATGCAGACTACACTAAAAATGGAGAATACAGATTGTGAGCAACGTAATGTCTGCACAGTGTATGTTCAACACACATCCGAGAAAACAGACAGACAATCAAACAAGCAAAAAACGTAGCTTAGATCTAAAATAGCAACAACATTCAAGGAATAACGAAACAAACAAAGAATCGAACTGCAATTATCAATAGGTAAATGGGCACATAATCTTGTCATTTCCACAAAAGTCGGTTCAGTCATAGACAAAAAAAAAAAAGACAAAAGAAAAAAAAGAATAGGATAACAAACAGATTAAGAGGACTTATAGACCTATCGACCGAGGTGAAGGCTGATGCAAAGACTAGGGTAAAGACAAGGAACAGCCCTCATGATTGCCGGTTGTGTCTGATGATTACGAACGCTGCTCATTTTCCTCCCCTTTTATATATTGTGACGTTTACAAAAAAATCTCTGTCACTGATGAGTCACAAACATTGTCACACACACAAGCAAAGACTAACACACACAGACACAGACACAGACACACACACACACAGACACAGACACAGACACAGACACAGACACACAGACACACACACACACACACACAGACACAGACACACACACACACACACACACACACACACACACACACACACACACACACACACACACACACACACACCACACACACAACACTGTTTAAAAAAAGAAGTTAAAGAAGATTTGAGTTGACAGTTTTGGAGCCAAGACCAGCCCAAGACATAGGTGTCTCACACAGTAACGTGTCTATTCTGAATTTATGCTTTTTTGCATACCAAACAAGGAAAAGAATCTTCAACTTGGTAATGTGCTGATCATCTAAAAACGAATAAATCGAAGGTGGCGGATGGCAGATGACCTACAGACATGGTTAACAAGAAACACTACGAGTGGGCAGATATTATTGTTGTTGTTGTTGTTGTTATTGCTGTCATCATTATCATCATCATCATCATCATCATCATCATCCCATCCATTATCGAGATCATCATCGTCGTTGTCATCGTCGTCATCATCATCATCATCATCATCATCATCAGTAGTAGTAGTAGTAGTGGTAGCAGCAGTAGCAGCAGCAGCAGTGGTAGTAGTAGCAGCAGCAGCAGTAGTAGTAGTAGTAGTAGTAGTAATAGTAATGTCATATGATCATTATCATCATCATTATCATCATTGTAAGTATCATTATTATTATTGTTATTATCAATGTCATTAGTATTAATGTTATTGTTATTAATTTCATCTTCATCATCATTATCATTATCATTAACTACGAGGACATCTACATCCATTTCTTCGGCGAGTTTTACTCTTGGTACCTGTGAGAATGACATTGTTGTGGAACAGAACTAGAAAAAGTTACGATAGGACAGCGTATGTGTTTCAGATGTAGAAGACATGGATTCTGACGGAGCTGAAAACAGTTGAACCTTAGGAAAGAATTAAATAGTTAAATATTAAGAAGTTATGGAAGCCAAAACTGATTGTATCTCTGAAGATCTGATCAAACAAGTGGACTTTCTTGATAGTAAAATTATTTGACACGACAGAGATAAACTGATAAACTGATTGATGAAGTTGCAAAACTAAAGAAGGTCAACCAGGACCTACCTGGTAAGCTGTCCCAACGCTCAACAGGGATGGGTGATTTATACCCGGAAATAAACGACTATAGGCAACATGGCAGACTATTAAATGTTAGAGTATATGGGGTCAGTGAAGTTGGGGATGGAGGTGGGCAACAGACGGCAAAATCAATCCAAATGTGTACAGAAAGCAGTGGACATATTCAAAAACGGGAAGTAGGTTGTCTGTGTTCCAAAGAAAAAAAAAGATTGTGCTCTGGCCTGGAAAAGCTGGTAGTTCGAAACCTCGCCCAGTTTTGGTGAGGTTGTTTTCTAGGTCAAAATAAAATAAAGTGTTGTTCTTGAGGCCCTCAGAAAACTGAAACTATCTGGACAGTCTATTTCTGAAGACTTTACAATGGCAAGTTATAAACTTCAGATAACAGCCGACGATCACTCGTCTGCCCTCTCAATCTGATCATAATTTTCTTTTGCAAAATTCAAAAACAGAAAGATGCTTAAACTTGACACAAAAACGGAGCTGAACCATACATTGACCACAAACGTAGGATCATATCTGTCTGCGATAAATAAATAAGTTAATTACGAGTACAAAAATATTACAAGAAGCGTCATTTGAGCAGAAGTTGACAACTTGGAATTCTTTAGTACTGGTCTGGAATCGGATCACTTGATATTGAGAGTCCTCCACATATATGTCTACCAGGCATATCACATTGATTTATCCTTGATAGGATCAGAATCTCTCCTTGGCTTCTCTGTGTTCTATCACACCAACAGCACGGACAGCCTCTCATCTTGAAGAACGTGTTGCCTTTCAAGTTCTGATGAATACAGTTAGTCGATCGTTTTCTTCTTATGTACGATGTGTCCTAGTTCAGAATTTTTTTTTCTGATTTGTGACACTTATGGCTTCCAGTGCAGAGCATGAAAGATCACTGCTAACTGAAGTGGTGTGGTGTCATTGTGCAAGCCAGTAGCTTTCCTCTTACCTCCCTTGGTGCGCACCATGGAGGGACCGTGATGGAGTGAAAGCCCTTCTGATCTTATGAAGACGACCATAGAGGCATTTACGCTTTATTGCATGATATCATGGTTTGTTAGAAGACCCATAGAGACATTCACGTTTTATTGCATGGTAGCATGGTTGTTAGAAGGCCCATAGAGACATTTACCTGTTATTGTATGGTAGCATGGTTGTTAGAAAGCTCCTGAAAGCATGATACCTCTGACTTTAGCCCTCTAGATTTTCTGTAGGCGTTACTATGTCCTATATTCATGGCCAAGAAACCTACCTTGTGTGTACAGGGGGGGGGGGGGTTGGCTTGAGGCAACCCTTATCCATCTGATGACTTGGTCACTGGACACATAGGATGTTTCCACGTCTTGCCTGTACAATTACTCTGGTCCAAACCGAAGGTTTGATTTGAACATGTCAGTTCTAGGTGCTGGAAGTTGAATTTTTGTGGCTGTAATGGATTTATGTGCCATTCTGATTGAAGCGTTTGTGGGATGAATTTCAATGCAATTTTTGGCACGAATATTCCTCTGTTAACTGCAGACACTTCTTTTAAGAGGAGAACACCCAGCGTTGTATAATCTGTTAGCTACAGACTGAAAAGTTTGAATTGCACAGCTATCAGTGCACGTTGTATGCTTGTTTGCTTGTTTGTTTCTTTTGTTTGTTTGTTTGCTTGCTTGTTTGTTTCTTTGTTTGTTTGGTTGGTTGGCTGGTCGTTTGGTTGCTTGCTTGCTTGCTTGTTGTTTGGTCGGTTTGTTGTTTGGTTGGTTGGTTGGTTGGTTGGTTGGTTGGTTGGTTGGTTGGTTCGCTTGCTTGCTTGTTTTCAGCCTTACATAAAATGCCCGTGAAAATCCCACTTTGAGTCACTTGTTATTTGCCCTTGAC
>CM060312.1:51884806-51887306 GCA_030674185.1 Monoplex corrugatus | reverse complement strand
CCTGAGGCATGCGTTCAGCACAGCGCAAGAAGGGATCCACCTGCGGACCAGATCAGATGGCAGGCTCTTCAACCTCGCCCGCCTCAAAGCAAGGACAAAGGTCATCAGAGACATGCTATTTGCCGACGATGCCGCAGTTGTGACCCATACTCAGCGGGACTTGCAGTCACTAATGGACCGCTTCTCCCAGGCCTGCAAAGATTTTGGTCTGACCGTCAGTCTTAAGAAGACAAACGTCCTGGGCCAAGACACTCCATCTCCACCAGCCATCACCATTGATGACTACGAGCTTGAAGCCATCCATCAATTCACATATCTTGGGTCCACCATCACCGATAACCTCTCTCTTGACACAGAGGTCGACAAGAGGATCGGGAAGGCAGCCACAACACTAGCCCGCCTCACACAAAGGGGTGTGGACAAATCCCAAGCTGACCACAAAGACAAAGATGGCTGTATACAACGCCTGTGTCCTCAGCACCTTGCTGTATGGCAGCGAGGCGTGGACCACGCATGCTCATCAGGAGAAAAAGCTCAATACCTTCCACCTGAGAAGCCTACGGCGCATACTTGGCATTTCCTGGCAAGACAAGGTGACCAACACCGAAGTCCTAACCTGCGCTGGCCTCCCAACCATGCATACCATGCTGAGACAGCGTCGGCTGCGCTGGTTGGGCCATGTTCGCCGCATGGAAGATGGTCGCATCCCAAAAGACATCCTTTATGGTGAGCTTGCCACAGGGCAGAGAAACATTGGCCGCCCACAGCTGAAATACAAAGACGTTTGCAAGCGTGACATGAAAGCGCTTGAGATCAACACTGAGTCCTGGGAGGACCTCGCAGACGACCGCAACAGCTGGAGAACTACTCTCAAGAAACAGCTGCGGATTGGTGAGGACAAACTGTCAGCTGCTGCAGCAGAAAAGCGAGTTCGCAGAAAAGGGATGACAGCCAACAGACCAGCATCAGCATACACATGCGACCTCTGCGACAGAGACTGCCTCTCTCGCATTGGTCTGTACAGTCACAGGCGACGCTGCTTGGACCAAGCAGACAGCCCATCTAGACATTAGAACGGATGTACTTTGTCCATGGTCAGTCATGACCGAAGGAGGCCTACCTATACTATGCTATACTATACTATACTATACTATACTATACTATACTATACCATACCATACCATACCATACCATACCATACCATACCATACCATACCATACCATACCATACCATACCATACCATACCATACCATACCATATCATATCATATCATATCATATCATATCATATCATATCATATCATATTATATTATATTATCATCATCATCAGGTACCCTGCCGCATGGCGTTGGCGATCATGGACTTCCACCTGTCTCTATCTCTTGTTGCCCCAAGCATCTCCTCCACCCTCCTCGTCTTCAGCCACTCCACAAGTCCATCTAGTATTTTCTACCTGGGTCTACCTGGTGCTCTCTTTCCCTCCAGCTTTCCTATTGTGACCAGGTGCTCTAAATCTCCCTTCCTCATAAAATGGCCAATAAATGTTGCCTGTCTTTTCCTAATCTTCCTTATGAGTGATCTTGTGTCTGCCTCCATCAAGACTGTCTCCTTTGTTTTCTTTGCTGTCCATGGAACTCTCAACATTCTTCTTAGAAACCACATCTCGGCTGCCTCAATCTTGTTCTGGCTTTGCTTGTTGACTGTCCACGCCTCACATCCGTACAACAGTATTGGTTCTATATAACATTCAAGAACTCTCTTCCTGATGTTAATTGATAGGCATTTGTTGGTAAGAATGCTTGTCATCTTCTTGAATGCTGTTTTGGCTTGGCCGATTCTGCCGGCTATTTCCGATGTGCATCTGCAGTCTGATGAAATGACCGTTCCCAGGTATTTGAACTTATTAACCTGTGTCAAGGTTGTGCCATTAGCTGTTATTTTGCATGAGGGAATTTCACGTTTTTTACTGATCACCATGAATTCAGTCTTCCTGTTGTATAGTTCCAATCCCTTATCTTTGCTTTCTATTTCTAGTATATTCACAAGGTTTTGTAGATCCCTTTCATTTTCTGCAATTAGCACCGTGTCATCTGCGTATCGAATGTTGTTTATCATTTTCCCTCCAACCTTTAATCCAGGGTCTTCTTCTAGGTTTCTCATGATGTTTTCGCTGTAAAGTGAAAACAGATCTGGTGACAAAACACAACCCTGTCGGACTCCTCTTTTGATGTTTTGGAAAGAGCTTATATTGTTTTCCATTCTCATTGCAGCTGTTTGTTCCCAGTACATATTTCTGATTATTCGTAGATCTTTTCCATTAACACTGAGTCTCTCCAGTTGGTTGATCAATTCTTCATATCTTACCCGATTGGTATAGTCAACAAAGCATAAATACAAATCCTTATTCATCTCATTTGACCTCTATATGATAGTTCTTAGGATGTATATGGCATTAATAGTTCCTTTCACTTGATAGTTCTTAGGATGTATATGGCATTA
>CM060312.1:51872306-51877306 GCA_030674185.1 Monoplex corrugatus | reverse complement strand
TCATGGCTTGTGCCATAATTACCGTCTCATGGAACCTGTGACGTTATCTCATATGGAATTCATTCCGAGCGCGGAGACGTCATCTTGAGAAAGTGAAATTGGAACTGAAACTGATGTTGTCATGTAATCATATATTATCTTATCTATGGATATGATAGCTTGCAAAAATACGTTCTCTCACACATACAATCATACAACTGACACAGGAACAAATTACAAAACAGAAAGATTCTGGACGTGGAAATACTATCTGAAGAAATCCAAAACAAATGCGACCGCCCGCGTTCACGCAAATGTTGAACCAGAACGCGTATTTAATACAACCAGATAAGACAGGCACAAATTTTTGGTCAAGTGGCCTTTGGCAAACGTAAAGGTAAAATCACAAACGAACAAACACCGAATGAAAAAATTAAGAGAAAAAGACTGAAACTTCCCTGCTACTTCGTCATTTTCTCCTACTGGACGAAGCAGCAGGGAAGTTTGTCTTTTCCTCTCACTACAGGCCTCGACTTTTCCCCTCAGTTTGACCGGAAAATCGAACTGAACGTCTAGTCCTTCGGAAGGGGACGAAAAACGAGTCGGACCCGTGCGCCTTCTAGTTGCCCACGCTAAAGATCCCATGGCAGTTGAAAATCGTGAAGAGCAGGGCATTGCCCGGCTGCCTTGGTATAAAACATTGAAAAGATAAGTTGATTTCCCAGGTCCCACCCCCTGAAGACCAATTAGCCTTCTTGCCCTTCTGAAGTCTTGGTTAAAAAAAAAAGGTGACTATTAATATGAATTTGAAGCGAGGGAGAGGGGATGGGTGCCGTCCTCGTGGCGCTAGCCCCGGGAAAAGTTGAGGTCTCTGACACCTCACTCCCCTACGACCCCAGGGTTATGGAATCAGCTAGGTAGGACCTCAGGACCTGGCCAGCTCATGTGTTTATGCGCAGGCTTAACGCTTGTATCGTGATAAATCTGGATCTTCGCCACCAAATGGCACCTGTGACGTTAGTGCATAGGGAAATTCATTCCGAGCGTGGAGACGTCATCTTGAGAAACTGAAATTGAAACTGAAACTGAAACTAAAAGTGAACCACCAAATGAACAAACGCTTCCAACTCGTACCATCCCCCTGGTGCCTCTAAGGAGAAACTGACAGGATACATCCTCCAGGAGTGCAAGAGCAACCAATTGCTGAAGGAGGACATCTGGTCAACACGTTTGAGCCTGCGACTGAAGCCGTGTAGGCTCAAGGATACGCTGCAGAGGACGACCTTTTTATCCTCAAGACTAAACTCCAAGTGTGAACGAGAAGAAGAAGCTCAGGTGTGACACATCTTAAATGAACAAGGAAGGGAGTCACTTTATTGCATTGCAGACTTCAAGAAAGAAGATGGTGCTTTTCGTTTTATTTCAAGTAAAGAACAGAAAGTTTGGCATGAATGTAGACTTCATTACACGTTAAGGTTGCATATCTGCTATGAAGAAATACATACAAGAACAGAATACGATGGTTAACAACAACAATCAGCGGCATTCATGCATATCATTACGCCTGCTTTATTGCATACTTAAAGATACTAAAAGTAATCGTATGATTATCATTTTTATCTTTCCATATTAATTTGCCCAGTAATGCATGGTGATATTCAAATGAACACCACATACACATCCTTTCAGTCATGTCAAGACTCGATGGCTTATGGATAAACAAAAGTACCCATCATTCACAACCCTGAAAACAGAAAATGACAACTTACATCGTGGGGTAAAACGAAACGAAACAAAACAAAATAAAACAAAACAAAACAAATCAAAACAAAACAAAACAAAACAAAACAAAAACAAAACAAACCAAATAGAAACGGCCATGTACATAAACTCCTACTGGTGTAATGAATGCACGTGGCAGCTGCAACCTATGGACCCATAAGAAGAAGGAGGAAGCGCAACAAATCACCTAGTTATGACTCATCAACGATTGTCAACCGCAGAGCCATTGTTCTGGACGTCCCACGCGCAGTGTTTAGCGTATATCAGCTAAGAGGGGAAGCAAAGTCAAAATTGTAAAGGTAAAAGGTTTTCCCATCTATTGAACGGTCATCAGAAAGCAAGATGTTACAGATCTCAACTTCTCTCAGAGTCAGCAGTGTGAGGATGGCGCTTTATCTTTCCTGTCCCAAAAGAGGGACAAGTGGCCATTGACGGTAGAGATGACTGATACGTTGTCTTCAAGACAGGGTGCGAATCTAGTCAACCATCCATTTGACAACTACATTACACCGTGCTTACTCTTGGCGTTTGGAAGCAAGTGTTGTAACCACTACGCTGTCAAACAACAACAAACAAAAAACAGTTGATTTTAATAAACGATAAGAATCAGTGAATCAATAGATCAAAATTGTTCAACACAGCCACTAGCTTTCAGCTTCCTTGTGAGACCCTCATTAATCCCGTATCTCTCTACCTGATCATAGCCCATACATCTGCAGTACGGTGGCTGTCTTAACCCTTTTGACTCTTGTATTCTGTCCACCGGCATCCTGCATTGTCTACCTTGCTAGCAAAGCAAAAACTTGACCTTTCGACTCCCTCACCTATCCACCAGCTGGTGAGGAAGTCGAAGGGCTAAGTTTTTGCAATTGGTGGGCAGGGTGCAGGAGTCAAAAGGTTAATGAAGGCCTAAGTCAGAGGACTGAGATCTAGGGGCTATACTGATTATTTCCGAGTCTGCATGTAACATGTGTAATGACAAAGGCAAGACAACAATCTCCAGGCTTGTGGTACTAATAAACTTATCTTGTCGCTTTATAGTATCACCGTGCTATTCACTGGTTGTTATTATTGGTGTTGTTCGATCTGGTTTGATTCGTAATCTCATTTTGATAAAAACAGGGGGAATGACCCCAAGCTGCCTGTGGCTGGTCTCTCTGGGTGTCACCACACAGATGCTATCTGTGATATGGAGGAAAAAGCTGTCACATTCAGTTAACATATTTTCTCACGTGAGTCGCTCAGTAGCTGTTGTGTTTATGAACTGTTTGCGGTTAGATGATACACAGAAAATACCTGAAGTGCTTCACTGCTTAAGAAAAAAAACCACTTCTATATACATGTACATCCAACAGGATGCTTATTTTGATTCAGAACTATGTGTATCTTTAGAATGAGGGTACACGATGTGATCTTCGTTTAATGATTCAAATTTGAATGGTTAAGCTTTTTTGTTCAATAACAATTTCGAACTTATTGGTGAAAAAAAAATTATACTGGAGAGTTACAATATGTAAATATGAACGGGGCATGTTACAGTTTTCAAACCATGATAATAAACAAGAGGGTTTAGTTCGTGCTGTCTGCATTCGTAGACGACATTAAGGTTGAACAACGTCGGTGTTTATTGTTCTGTTTTCATCTTGATCCAGTCGATGAGTACCAAGCATTTTCCCTCAACATTGATTTATCAACAGTGAGAATATTTACAATCTTGTTTCTATTGTTAGCCCTAACAGAACACGAATTCCAGCATTACATGGATGATAAATATGTTAGAGTAGACATATATCTATTCAGCATACCTTTAATAGGAAACAATATCACGATACACACAACAAGCAAAACGTATAGGACCTTGGGAAAATGTCGGCGATAGCCCTCATGACATAACACACACACACACACACACACACACACACACACACACACACACACACACACACATACACACACACACACATGCATACACAGACAGACACACAGACACATACACAGACACACACACATACATGTGCACTGCTACATGCAAAACAAGGGAAAAGAGAAACAAACCCCCCAAAGGGCAAAACCCAAACTGTCATTAGCCTAGATAAACATACTGATAGTATGAACAATGATCCCATTGTGACATCTGAGGTTGCTTGCTGTTGCTGGTTTGAAATGTCATCTGCCGGTGGCATTAGACAAATAAATGTGCATCATGTGAGACAGCACAGAGTGTATACATCCATGTCGAATGGAAAGCCTATCATTTTGTACAATGGGTAATTTGGATTGTTCTGTTTAAGCAGACGTAAGATTTGTAAAAAAAAAAAAAAAACTCGATATACGCACAGTTCTATACAAAAGCAAGCAAGCAAGCAAATTGCGAACAATCACAAACAAACACAAACACACACAAACAGACAAACAAATTAACAAAACAAACAAACAGACAGACAAGCAAACAAGCAAGCATGCAAACAAAAACAAACAAACAAACAAAAAACAAACAAACAAACAAACACACAAGCAAGCAAGCAAACAAAGAAACAAACAAACAAACAAACAACCAAACAAACCAGCAAACCAGGTAAGAAAGCAAGTGAGCAAGCCAGCCTGCCAGCCAACAAGCAAGCAAGGAAGCAAGCTATAACCACCACTGCCGATAAAAAGAATAACGTGCTATCCCCACCAATGTCCATTCCATCTGTCAGGTCCCCCTCCTCCCCTTTCTTTTGACCCTCTTCATATTCAATCCATTCTACCTACCCCCCCCCCCCTCCCTATCTGCCCCATCTTGTCTACCCACCTTTTGTTTGTACCGTTCTCCCTTATCTGCGCCGTTCTCTCCATTATTCCCCCTCCCCAAAGTGCTAATTTCCTCCTCCCATCCCCTGAATGTCCCCCACTCCACATCCGCCATATCTTTCTTATTCGCTGCCTGGTGGCCACTGACTAGTTCCTTCTTTGAATTCTAAGGAAACACGCACAAGGAATATAAACAACAACAACAACAACAACAACATTAAAATAGAACAAGAAATTGTATTTATTTCAACAAGACAAACACGTGTTGTGATTCTCTGTTCATGTTATTATCTGATTTCTGTTTGCTTGAACGTGAGTGGTTGGCACTTGTTGAGGATTTCTTACTACAAGGAAACAGCACACGCTCCTCTAAAGATCAAACAAAGGACTAGAACTGAATGCCATCTCTTGCAGACGCCTGCCTCATTTGGTTTATCGATTTGTTA
>CM060312.1:51847306-51869806 GCA_030674185.1 Monoplex corrugatus | reverse complement strand
AGCCCTAAATGGAATTCCATAGAGTCATGATCATCATTATCACGAAACCGTCAGTCATCATGGCATCATGAAAATGTGTCCCAGACTATTTTATCATTCATGCTCTGATCACATGATGACATTAGTTTTAGTTTCCTCTGCTGCTTAAACCCTGAGGTAAATTCAAGTTGGGGTCTTTTGTATCAGTGGTTCTAAGGGACTGACGTTGGAGGACTGTGGTGGTGGCCATCTTACCGTGAGGTCTCTCACTTTGACTAACGCCGTGACTGAGCGATTACTAACGGGGCTGAGGATGCAGTGTCCCTGGAAAGTTGGATAAGATCAAGTGCTGTTGAACTGCACTGAAATGACTGGCAGTAGTGCGGAATCTCCTCTTCTGGGTGGCCCTACAGCAGGTTGACATCACTGGCTCCCATGGACTTACTAGAACTGGGACTTCCAACTGAATGAACGTTGGGCTGGCTGTGTGTTGAACAGCCAGAATAAACAGCATGGAATAAACGACACTGAAGCAGTGTATGGAAGGTTGAAAGCAAAAAAACAAGCAAGCAAGCCAGCCTGCCAGCCAGCAAGCAAGCAAGCAAGCAAACAAACAAAAGGGAGAGCACTGAACAACTACCCCATGATCATTAAATTATTACTCTTTACGGAAACTGATAAGTTGTTTCACCAAAGAGATACAATACATAGTAATTATTGAACACAACGAGCAGGGCTTTGAAACTTAGTGGCTTTGGCACACCACTCAAAGCTCTCTTTTAACCCTTTGACTCCCGCACCCTAACCACCAACTCACTAACCCCTTGTCTCAACAAACCAATACTGCTGATAGAGAACTGATTCGCTTTTTACAAGATCATATGCCTTATGCATAAATATGAGCTGCAGAAGCTATTTTAGGTTTGGGACGTTATTTAGATCAGTTCATCTCATGAAATGGCGAGTTCTGGTCTGTGGGACTTTACATCAGGCTTGAATACCCGAGTGATCTAATTCTCGACTGACTCCCACTGTCTCTCTTTCTCTCGCGCTCTTTTTCCTTCTCTCTCTCTCTCTTTCTTTCTTTCCTTTTTACTCTCTCTAGCTAGCTTGCTCCGTCTATTTCTTAATCGCTCGCGAGTGCACACGTGTGTGTGAGTGTGAGAGATGGCAGCCACTTAGATCTACATAGACCTACTTCACGCACTGAAGCACTGACCACGCTGCCTTTCTAAAAAGTATACAACAGGGAAAGATGTCGATTGTTTGCGGACGCAGTAGATGTGGAAAACGCCGATGAAAATCATCAAGGCATACATTGTTCCAGCAGAAACTAACTGCTTTTGTTGTTTTTGATTAATAGATCACTTGGTCGAGGTTTAGATCACCCCCTCGTCGGATTTTACATCCATCTAGTCGGAATTTAGATCATGTACTCATACTTCGTTCTTTAGCATATTCTGAGACTGCAGTACTCGTATAACTTTGTAAAGGCCAGTAATCAATCACAGAAAGTCTGCTGTAGGCATCAAGCTGTTCTAGCTAGTCATCTACGAAATATTTCTGAAGACACGCCACAAACCTGCACCTTGTGCCTAAATCGTTCAGATTTAGATCAGTTTACCCTAATCTGTGTCTGGAATTCTGTAATCCAAGTACATTTGTTGAGTCTCATGTAAAGTGAGACTATTTAAATTATCATGACTCAGATTTGTTTCAATATCGTGAAATATCTTTGTGTGATGACAGATCTTCATATACCCACCCCATCCCACTCCCACCACCCCCACCCCCATGTCCCCAGCATTGTATGTATTGTGGCTGAAAGCTGTTGTACATGAAAACATACTGACTTCTGAGTTCTCTCTTTTACGCTATGCCTGAGGTTGTCCATCAGCTGCTACCATCCCGAACGAACATCTTGTCAGATCACCGGCAGAACTGAAGGATGATGGGCACAGGTCACTTCCAGTTCAGTGGTTTCTCTACACTGCAGATCCTGCCAACTGGTTTTCGAGTATGAGATGAATCAACAGAAAACCAGCCCCCCCCCCCCGCCCCCCCCCCCCGCCCCCCATCTCCCCACTCCTTGTTTTTCATTACAGCCTAAGGTCAATGTACATGTACAATAAGCATTTCCTGAGTTCAGAGTTTTTCTGTGTCTGTGTCTGTGTCTCTCTCTTTCTATTACACACACACACAAACACACACACGTGCGCACGCGCGCGCGCGCACACACACACACAGGCGCACATACATTTTTACTGCATTTGTGTGTGTGCGCCTGTGTATGTGCATGTGCATGTGCGTGTCCGTGTGTGTATATGTGTGTGTGCGTGTATGAGAGGAGAGAGAGAGAGAGAGAGGAGAGAGAGAGAGAGAAAGAGACAGACAGACAGAGCATTTAATTGTTTCCATTCTTTAATTACTTTTTCTGTCCTCTTCCGCTGGTAAGCGTCGACGGGAGATGCAGCTTTCAGACGTGGGCCAGATGGGTTGCGTCTACCATAGTCAGGTTGAGTCTTTCAGTTGTTTCTGTCACACCTTGTGTCCATCTTTACCCTTCTTAGTAAGTTCAATTTGGTGTGGTGATCACTGGCATTTTACAGTGTGCTTGTTTGGGACATCGACATGCTGCCTTCAGATTTCGTAAGTGCACTCCTCTTCTGGGTGCAAAAAGAGCGCCCATTACGATATCATTTTTGGTATACGTGCTTACAGATGGTAGAACAAAACAAAACAAAAAACAAACAAAAACACGCGCTTATAATAGGCATCCCGTCGCATGCAGGCAGAGAAAGATTTTCTATGCAAAGGATTGACCTGAATTTTTTTAAGGATCATGGCATTTAGTTTCCCATGTGCTCACCTTTGTTTTTGTTCCATTTTCTACTCCACCTTGATGGCCACAAAAGCTGGGATAGTTTTGATAATACGATGAGGATGGTGACAATGAGGGTGATAATCTCGGTGATGTGGCCGACAGGGCTGTACTCTACGCTTGCTATGATACTGTATCTTGGCATCAACCAGGCCTGAGAGGTAGTGACACCTTGGCATTGGTCAGGAGATTTGAGCACCACCCTCAGTGACGCATCCGAGAAGAGGATTAACCTCAACTGTGTCGTCCAACTCTTCCCAATAAGTAGATATTACCCTTAGGTCTAGATAGGAGCCGGTAGCGCCCGAAAAATACAGTAATCAATTTGAAAGGAGTGATGAAAATTCAAACCCACAACCTTCCAGGTGGTAGTCCATTGCGCTCACCACTACACCACGGCAACTGGCTTGATTGAATTCGCAATATCAGATCTAGAGTCCACAGAGCCGCCAAGCCAGCTCAGTGATAAGCGCAGCATACATAAATGTCAAGACATGCACGACTGGTTCAGATGGTTAAAGCATTAACTGCAGGTGATACGGTATGTTAAAACAAAACAGTCTGAAGTACATGTAGTACTCAACACACACGAATATCACACAAGATACAAACAGGTGGCGTGTTTCTTTGTTCTCCACTCAGCTTGTGAGTAGCGTACAGAAAGCTTTTGAATTATTCTGTTGGGTCTTTTTTTTTCGCTTCTGGAGAAAGCATTTTTATATTTTTGTTTGTTTGTTTTTTTGTCTAAAACTGAGCAGCGTTGGTTTCAATGCACAAAGATTTTGATTTTTTGTTTTTGTTTTATTTTGTTTTTTGTTAACAAGGAGCGTTCCGTTTTCCACGTGATTTGTGGATTGCTCTCTTTGAGGATCAGATATCGTCAAAGTATGGTTCGATTGATTGTTTTCTTGTGTATCTGTGTATTTTTCTCCACTTAAGGCAGTGGATTTAAAAAAAAATTAACCTGTCTTTCATAATGAAAAAATAAAGGCGGATAACAAAATAATCAAGAACAATAAACTAATAGAGAAAGGAATATACTGTATCAAACATTTTCTTAAAGAAAATGGATGTTTTTTCACCTATGAAGAATTTGAAAATAACGCTGATTGCTGCATTAATTATGTCACTTATAATGGATGGATATCTTCAATTAAACAATATTTAAGAACGACCAGAATTCAAATGAACAACAACACGAACAGTATATTGAATGCGCCAAATGCAATGAGACTAATAATGAGTGTACAAAAGGGAGCTAGACTTTACTATGAAAAAATTGAATTGGATGATAGCAAACCAAATTGTTGTTCAAGGTAGTCAGAGAAACTAAATATAAACATTTCGTGGGAAAAAGTGTTTCTAAAAATTCATAAATTAAAGGATGTCAAATTAAAATGGTTGCAAATAAGAATAGTTCATCGGATTATTGCCACCAATATAATATTAAACACAATGGGTTTCTCTACACTGCAGATCCTGCCAACTGGTTTTCGAGTATGAGATGAATCAACAGAAAACATGGTGTAATAATGCAAGAGACTCTAGTGAACATTTTCTGTGGAACTGTTACTGTGTCCATAGTTTCTGGAATTTAACAGAAAAACTAATCAACCCCAAAATGCCAAAATACGTTTTACATCAAAATAACACGAAATATGGTGTTGTTCGGTGTTGACCAAAATGTAAAAACAGAGTATTTGATTTTATAATAATGCTTGCAAAATCATTTGTATATAAATGCAAAGTAGACAAGTGTGTTCCAAATATACATACTTTCCAAAGAATGCTAAACCATTGAACAATATAATACCAAAATAAACTTTCATTTGTCCATTTTTAATGCTCAGTGGAACAACTATAGACCAATGTTCGCTGTGTAGAAAACAGACTTTCTTTATGACATGTTTCTTGAATATTGATGTACATAATGAAACCATCTTTGATTAGAATATTGTTTTATATGTTTTATAGGCTATAGTTTTTTTATGTGAACAAGTATTGTCTTATTTGTATAAATCAAATAATTTCTGGTGCTACATTTTTGTTTGTTTGATTGTTGTTGTCTTCTGTATGTTTATGTTGTCAGATGTTAAAACCGTTCCTCATGTGTATGAATTGAAATTATTATTATTGTTTTTTGTTTTGTTTTGTTACTACAGTGTTTGTTGATGTCTATTCACTGTTAAGAATGAATAAAAGAAAAAAAGGTGAAAAATTTTTTTTTGCTAAGGACTACGCTTATCGCGCGTGGGATTTTTTACGTGCACTGAGTGCAAGCTACACACGGGTTCTGGGTTCATGGTCTCATCGAAAAGAAGAGCACCCAGACCGCCACTTAAGGTCTACTGCAGGGAGGATGGGGAGAAAATCTCTGTCCTTTCAGGGATCAAACCCTGGATCTCTCTTTCTTTCCATGCAGGTGCTTTAACCAACTTGGCCACACATTTCATTAAGCCCATGATGTAAAATGAACACTGAGGGCATTTCTAACTACCTCGGACATTCCTAACCACGACATGACACAGGCCTATAAATGTTGCTTCTTTTCCTAATCTTCTTTATAAATGATCTTGTGTTTGCCTCCTTTAACACTGTCTCGTTTGTTTTCTTTGCTATCCATGGAACTCTCAACATTCTTCTTAGAGATCACATTTTAGTTGCCTCAATTTTGTTTTGACTTTGCGTGTTGACTGCCCATGCCTCACAACCGCACAATAATATCGGTTCTATATAACATTCAAGAACTCTCTTTTTGATGTTGATAGACATTTGTTGGTAGGAACGTGTTTCACCTTCTTGAATGGTGTTTTGGCTTGGCCGATTCTGCTGGCTATTTCTGATGTGCATCTGCCATCTGGTGAGATGACCATTTCCAGATATTTAAACTTACGAACATATCTCAAAGTTGTGCTATTTGCTGTTATTTTTCCTGAGGGGATTTCTTATTTTCATTGATTACGCTGACTTCAGTCCTCTTGCTGTTTAGCTCCAGCCCTTTAATTTTTGTTTCTGTCTCTATTTTATTGACAACCGCTAATGCTCTGTCATCCACGTAACGAATGATGTTAATCATTCTTCCTCCAATTTTTGTCCCAGGGCATTCTAGGTTTCTCATGATGGTTTCGCTGTAAAGTGAAAACAAATCTGATAGGAGGCATACATGTCCTAATCACCTGGACTTCATGTGGGTTACAAAACTGATTCTGGAGGCACATGGTCCTCCACAAGCACTGCACAGAAGGAGCCCTGTGGCGTTTGGTTCTGCTTCCAATGGTTCTGTTGGGTAAGAGCTATTCTACGATGTTCAGATGTAATTTGGACCTGATACTAACTTGCTTTATGTTGCAGTATTGACCATGGAAGAGCAGAAGACGACAAAATGCAAGAAACGATGCTGCTCCATTCCTCACCGGTACATGGTGGCCATCATGCTATGTGTAGGCTTTCTACTGACTGTGGGAACCCGTAACAGTTATGCACTTGTAATGACTCACGTGACTGCCGTCAACCAATCGACTGCCAACGTGATATTTTCCCACGTATGGTTTATTACGTCATTTCTTCCTTACGTATTCAAGATTTGTACTTCAGTCGTAATCAGTATTGCGCTGTGAATTTGTTGTTGTTGTTGTTGCGTTTTTAATGTGCTGCAATTCCAACATGCGCTCAACATACACGAGTGGGCTTGTACGTGTATGGCTGATTTCTTTATCCAGCCACTCATCATCATCATGTGCACTGCCACATGGTGTTGGAGATCATGGCTCTCCATATGCATCTATCCCTTGTTGCCGCAAGCATATCTTCCACCTTCTCTGTCCTCTGCCACCCTGCAAGTCTGTCAAGTATTTTCTCCCTGGGTCTACCTGCTGTTCTCGTTCCCTCCAGCTTTCCTGTTGTGACCAGGTGCTCTTATTCCCCTTTCATCATAAAATGGCCTATAAATGTTCCTTGTCTTTTTCTAATATGCCTTATCAATGATCTTTTGTTTGCCTCCATCAAGACTTTCTCCTTTCTTTTCTTTGCTGTCCATGGAACTCTCAACATTGTTCTTAGAAACCAATTTCGGCTGCCTCAATCTTGTTCTGGTTTTGCGTGTTGACTGTCCACGCCTTACAGCCATATAACATTATGGGTTCTATGTAACATTCAAGAACTCTCTTCCTGATGTTAATTGATAGGCATTTGTTGGCAAGATGCTTTTCATCTTCTTAAATGCTGTTTTACATGGGCGTTTCTGCTGTCTATTTCTGATGTGCATCTGTTGTCACATTCCATTTTCAAGTAGGTGTGTGTGTATGTGTGTGTGTATGTTTGTGTGCGTGTGTGTGTGTGTGTGTGTTGTGTGTGTGTGTGTGTGTGTGTGTGTGTGTGTGTGTGTGTGTGTGTGTGTGTGTGTGTGTGTGTGTGTGTGTGTGTGTGTGTGTGTGTTAAACTAGAAAAGAAAGTCTGCCAGGTACAAAGAAGAAGAGCGCCGAAAATGACTCATGAGGCAGAAACCATTTGGTTCTTCTTCTTCTTTTCTTTTTTAACCCTGAACTTTGGCATATGTTACAGAAGGGAATCCAGAGAACAGTACTCCAATAAAATCTTCAATTCTACCGGAACATACTGCAGTTAGAGCTTGCTTTGCGAATGAAAGCCACTTTGACTATTCCCGAAGAATATACTCCAGCTGGATTTCAGTACAAATTCCAGTCTGCTGTTTTGTTGCTTGACTTAGATAGACTTTGGCTATACAAAGAAAAGAGCTTATGCACTTGTATGTTATGTTAAGTTACGTGCTATGAAAAAAGTCGGTTATTTTCTGGGACAACTTACATTTCCAGTTTTGTTACGAGAATGAGATATTTTGTTCAAGATTGGAATCAGGTTTCCACCATCCCCCAGTCCCGAGTATTTTCATTGTTACATGATCATCATGTGTCCTGCCACATGGCGTTGGCGATCATGGCCCTCCATATGCATCTATCCCTTGTCGCCGCCAGCATATCTTCCACTCTCTCTGTCCTTGGCCACCCTGCAAGCCCGTCCAGTATTTTCTCCCTGGGTCTCTTTCCCTCCAGCTTTCCTGTTGTGACTAGGTCTCTATTGCCTTGTCTTTTTCTAATCTTTTTTAATCAGTCATCTTCTTGAGTCTGCCTCCACCAAGACTGTCTCATTTGTTTTCTTTGCTGTCCATGGAACTCTCAACATTCTTCTTAGAAACCACATTTCAGCTGCCTCAATCTTGTTCTGGCCTTGCGTGTTGACTGTTCACTGTTACACTGTCACTTTTTACAGGTATATATTATTCGTATCTTTGCTTTTACGGTACATACAAGTTAACGGTTAGATGTTTTTAATTTTCTTTCCATGATGTATGCACGTGAAATCTGTCAAGCCTGTTCCAATTCCTTCCTTTCTGTTTGCAGTGTCCAGTGACCAACACGTCATCAGACAGGACAGTTGATCTGGAAGGTGACGTCATGTTGATGACGCATACAGTATTCTCAGTTGGCTTCGCGGTATCCGTAATGCCTGGCAGCGTTATCTCCACTTGGGTCTCTCTTAAAATGTAGGTGTAGAGCAGCTGTGTCGATAAGGTTGTTTAGTGTATTTTTTCAGTCCATCTTGAAAAAAATGTTCGCCTTTAAACCGCTTTTATTTTAAGGGAGGTATTGTTATACAGATCGGAGGTAGTGTGTCTGTCAACACAGGTGTATATACTTTGTTTGTTTACGATGTTTTTGTGAGGACGAGGGTATCTCATTTCAGTGACCACAGGTGTGCATGTATGTAAATAGTTTATTTTTCCCCCTGTAATGTTGTGAGAGTACTTGATCACTTACTTATGTGTCTTGACAATCTATTTTGTGTTTATGTGTGTGTGTGGTGTGTGTGTGTGTGTGTGTGTGTGTGTGTGTGTGTGTGTGTGTGTGTGTGTGTGTGTGTGTGTGTGTGTGTGTGTGTGCTCATATGTTAAGGCGTGTGTGTCTGTACGTACTTGTGTGTGGAGTTTATTTTTGCTCTGATTTCTATACTAATTCTGGTATGAAAATTAAATTCAGTTTCAGTCTTCAAAAGTTTTCTTAAATTCATTTTGCTGTGCCATATCTGTTATTTTTTTTAACTGTTTTTATGGAATATTTTATGCTATATCTGTTAATGTTTTTGAAAACGTTTTATGGAATATTTGTCTAAGCTCTATTATTAACGGTTATGATTTAAAATGTCAGTGCAACATTAATGTTAACTTGACAGTTTATCGTTTCATATCGTCTGGAGAGACGTGTCTGTCTTTGTGCCTGTATGACTGGCTATCTGTCTGTTTTTCTGTGACCAAAACGTGTTAGCAAGGTGTCCCCATCTCTTCCTGGATGGAATTTTACCAGTTTCAGTTTCAGTTTCTCAAGAAAACGTCTCTGAGCTCGGAATGAATTCCATATGCACTAACGTCACAGGTGCCATGTGATGGAGAAGATCCAGAATGAGCACGGCACAAGCCTTAAGCCTGCACATAAGCCCACGAGCTGGCCAGGTCCTGAGGTTCTACCCAGATAGTGCCATAACCCTGGGATCATAAGGGAGTGAGGTAGTAGAGACCTCAACTTTTCCCAGGGCTAGCACCACGAGGGCAGCGCCCATCCCCTCTTCCTTGCTTCAAATTCATATTAATATTCACTTTTGTAAACCAAGACTTCAGAAGGGCAAGAAGGCTAAATGGTCTTCAAGGGATGGGATCTATGAAATCATCCTATCTCTCCAGTGTTTTATACCAAAGCAGCCGGGTCATGCCCTGTTCTTTACGATTTTCAACTGCCATGGGATCTTTAGCATACGCAGCCAGAAGGCACACGGGTCCGACTCGTTTTTCATCCCCTTCCAAAGGACTAGATGTTCAATTCGCTTTTCCCAGGAGAAAACTGACGAGAAAAGTTACTGGCAGGCGAACGTCTGAACCATTGTGCCACTGTTCTCACCAAATTGGGGTCAAAGATGTAGACTGCACAGGAATCACGAATGCATAAGTTTGGTGGTCATAGTTCCAAGGTCCAATCACACAGACTGTAAAATGCCTTAAATCAGAGCACTGTTTCAGAAACATGGGTGAACAGCATTGTCTCAGGAATTTCCGACAATATTTACATTCTGCTGTCACATGAGAGATTGTTAGAATTGTTTGAACATTTTGTTCTTTCTTTCTGTCTGTCTTTCTTTCTTGTCTGTTTCTTTCTTTCTTTCTTTCTTTCCTTCTTTCTTTCTTTCCTTCCTTTTTACTTTCTTTCTGTCTGTCTGTTTGTCTTTCCAGCATCTTTCCTTCCTTCCTTCTTTCTTTCCTTCTTTCTTCCTTCTCGTTTTCTTTCTTTCTGTCTTTCTTTCTGTCTGTCTTTCTTTCTGTCTGTCTTTCTTTCTTTCCTTCCTTCCTTCCTTCCTTCCTTGTTTGTTTGATTCTTTCTTTCTTCTTGCTTTCTTTCTTCTTTCATTTTTGTTAATTCGTTTGAGTGATTTTGTTTACTGCTTGCCATTTGACATTTATGCTGTATTGTTTTAAGATTTCTTTTGTTGATCGTGTGTTCATTGCTCGCCTTGTGACAAGCATGCTGTATTATTTCAATGTAATTTCTGATGTAGAGTGCATGTTTATTGTTCGTCATGGAGCAAGAATGCTGTTTTGTTTCCAGGTGATTCATGTTGCTGATAGTTTGTTGATTTCTGTTGCTGATAGCTTGTTTATTGTTGTCCATGCAGCAAGCATACTGTTTTGTTTACAGGAATTTCTGTTGCGTTGATGATGGTGGTAATTTCAGTTGATGATGGTGGTAATTTCAGATGATGATGGTGGTAATTTCTGTTGATAATGGTGGTAATTTCTGTTGATGATAATGGTAATTTCTGTTGAGTATTTTGGTAATTTCTGTTGATGGTGGTGGTAATTTCTACTGGTGATGGTGGTAATTTCTGTTGACGATGGTGGTAATTTCTATTGAAGATGATGATAATTTTGTTGATAATGGTGGTAATTTCTGTTGATGGTGGTGGTAATTTCTGTTGATGATGGTGGTAATTTCTGTTGATGGTGGTGGTGCTTTCTATTGGTGATGGTGGTAATTTCTGTTGATGATGGTGGTAATTTCTATTGATGATGATGGTAATTTCTGTTGATGGTGGTAATTTCTGTAGATGGTGGTGGTAATTTCTGTTGATTATGGTGGTAATTTCTGTTGATGATGGTGGTAATATCTGTTGATGATGGTGGTAATTTCTGGTGATGATGGTGATAATTTCTGTTGGTGATGGTGGTAATTTCTGTTGAAAATGATGATGATTTCTGTTGATGATGGTGGTTTGTTTATTATTGGCCATGCAACAAGCATACTGTTTTGTTTCATGGTGATTTCTGTTGATGATAGTGGTAATTTTTGTTGGTGATGATGGTAATTTCTGATGTTGATGGAGTTAAGTTTTGTTGATGGTGGTAATTTCTGTTGATGATGGTGGTAATTTTTGTTGATGATGGTGGTAATTTCTGTTGATGATGGTGTTAATTTCTGTTGATGTTGGTGGTAATTTCTGTTGATCATGGTGGTAACTTGTGTTGATCATGGTGGTAATTTCTGTTGATGATGGTTTGTTTATTGTTGGTCATGCAGCAAGCATACTGTTTTGTTTCATGGTAATTTCTGTTGATGATGGTGGTATTCTTTTTTTTGATGATGATGATGGTAATTTTTGTTGATGATGGTTGTAATTTCTGTTGATGATGGTTGTAATTTCTGTTGATGATAGTTTGTTTAATGTTGGCCATGCAGTGAATATACTGTTTTGTTTCATGGTAATTTCTGATGATGATGGTTTGTTTATTGTTCACCGTAAAGCGAGAAGGACGTCCGTATTCGCCCTTTCCCATCTCGCTATTTTCCAATTCACCCTCTCGCTTCACTGAGTGCCATTTCGCCCTTTCCCAATCTCGCTCTGTCTCTTTGGTCAGTGCAGTTCTGCATGGGACAAGGGAGATGGCACTACTGAGTTATCGTTAACTTTCCCCAATTTGCCTATGAAAGGGCGAGCTGCGAAAAGGGCGAATCAGTACTTGCCATGGACTAGGACGTCTCGATTCGCCCTTTCCGTATCTCATAAAAACGGAAAGAAACACTTCAAGCTTTAAAAAAACTTAAATGAAATGAAATTTTTTAAAAAGGGCGAGCTGACACAGGTACACGGAGCGAAATGGTATTATTTGAGCTGCCGTTAATATTTTCCCATTTCGACATAAAAGGGCGAGTTCGGAAAGGGCGAAGCGGTACCTGCCAGAAGCAAGCATGCTGCTGCTTTGTTTCAAGGTAGCCAAAGGTCTGGCTGGCATACAGGCACAACTTCCATCTTTCTTCCATGTTAGACGAGTTTATGCAGAATAACTAGTTGTGTTGTGATTCAGAGCTTTAATGATTTTATTTCTTTACTTTATATATATGTTCACACATACACTTGTCATTTACGTGTAACCAAGATTATTCCAGTGGTAGGCTATTCTTCCGCACCGCTACCGTGTCACTACCCCCCTCACCGCTCATTTCTGCTGTCCACAGGGGAGTTACCGATTCACCCTTTCCCAACTCGCCCTCTCATAACGAAATGAGAAAAGTTAACGGTAGCTGAAGTAGTTCCATTTCGCCCTGTGCTATGGCAGAAGGACGCTGAGAAAAGTGACAGGGAGAGATAGGAAAGGGCGAAATGGCACTCAGTTAAGCGGTAGTGCAAAGTAGGAAAGGGCGAAATGGCACTCAGTAAAGCAGCAGCGCAAAGTAGCAAAGGGCGAAATGGCACGCAATTAAACGGCAGCGCAAAGTAGCAGAGTGCCGATGGCACTCAGTTAAACGGCAGCGCGAAGTAGGAAAGGGCGAAATGGCAGTCGGTTAAGCGCAGTGCAAAGTAGGAAAGGGCGAAATGGCACTCAGTTAAGCGGCAGTGCGAAATAACAAAGCGCGAAATAACAGTCGGTGAAGCGTCAGAGGGAACTGAAAAACGGAAGAATAAAACAAAACAAAACAAACAAACAAACAAACAAACAAACAAACAAACAAACAAAAAAGGTGAGATAGAAAAAAGCGAATGGTGTGTGTGTGTGTGTGTGTGTGTGTGTGTGTGTGTGTGTGTGTGTGTGTGTGTGTGTGTGTGTGTTGTGTGTGTGTGTGTGTGTGTGTGTGTGTGTGTGTGTGTGTGTGTGTGTGTGTGTGTGTGTGTGTGTGTGTGTGTGTGTGTGTGTTGTCTGTGTGTGTCTGTGTGTGTGTAGTGTTGTAGGTTTGGCCTTCCTGACCTGCAGTATAGTCACTCTCGCCTTTCCTTACGCCATTGTGTACAACGTACCCCTCATCTTCGTCCTCCGCACCGTGGAGGGTTTCAGCGAGGTAAGACACACCTGAGTTAACCCTTTCACTCCCTCATCCTGTTCACCAGCTTCCAACAAGTTCCTGAGTGAAGCTGGTGGATAGGGTAAGGGATTGAAAGGGTTATGCCCCTTACTCACAGGGTTTCTTATCTAGCCGTTCTGGAAAATGACTGATTTTGCTACAGCTATTTTCGTAAAATTAATTGTGTTCAAATAAAACCTATCCTCTTGAATGACTCTGAAATATGTAGCATAAGACAATGCGCTGTGGTTGACAAAGTTTAAGAGACATTTACATCGAAAAGGCGTTTGATTGTCAGCCTGCGAACACGTAATGGTATTGTGAATGGGGTGAAACAGTACACTGTCCGTTGTACATATTTCACCCTTTCGTGTATACAGGTCTGGCTCTGATTAACTAGAGTGGATAAATCCAGATCTCCATTTAAATCTTATGCTATGCTTTTGTCATTACATGATTGTGTGAACATTGGCTGCGCCAGCCAAGTATTTGACATTCTGTTCAAAGATGGATTTGCTTTTTGTTTGTAGAAATCAAGACGTTCAAAATCCTGAGGATTTCTGAAAGTACTTAAACTAGGACTGAACTGCTGTCAAATCCAGAACATATTCATGATATACACTAAGGAGGCTTAGTTTCTCCCGTGTCACGCCACACATGAGGCAATGAAGACGCCCCATCATGCACGATCCTCAGTTATTCTGCTGGTGTCATCAATCCTCTGTTGAATGGTCAAAGGTCCATCTCCACTGTCTGTGTCGCCAGCTCAGTCTGGGCTGCCTTCTCTGTCTCTGGCCTGTTCTCACCTGTCTCACCTGTGGGCGTCACCGGGTTCAGTGTTGGCCGCTGCACACTTGCACACCACCGTCTCCCTCCAAGGCGCTCTGTCTTGATATTTGTGGACAATTTGTTGAACATTTAGGCCACTGATGTTGGTTATGTTCTCGATGTATGAGGTTGGAGTCTGCCTTTCTTCTTTTTTGTCAGTTTTTCCTTGAAAGATGGTTGCCATGAGGTCCGTGTTCGTGCTGCGTGACACATGGCCAGTGTATTTTAGTCCTCTTGTTGATGTCTGCTAGTAGTTTTCTTGTGGTATCAAGTTGTTCCAGGACAGCCAGCTCGTGGGTTTATGTGCAGGCTTAAGGCTTGTGCCGTGATCATTCTCGATTTTCTCCATCACATGGCACCTGTGACGTTTGTGCATATGGAATTCATTCCGAGCGCGGAGACGTTATCTTCAGAAATTGAAACTGAAACTTGGGAGTTGTTGTTGCAGATTTGCTATATGGCTAATATCCATTTCTCCGCAATGTCATAGAACTTCAGGATTTTTCAAAGTGATATCCTGTAGACACTGTCGAAGGCTTTGGTAAAGTCTACGAAGGTGATACCAACGGAGTTTGCTATTCTTCTCTCTTCCCATTGATCTCTCTCTAAAGCAGTTTGTTGTTCTTCAACGTGTTGAGAGCCTTCCTATTCACGATAGCACCTGATTAATTGTATACCAAATTTACAAGTCGTCAATTTGTTTAGAATCTTATTTCTTGACTGTTAAGAACAAATACCTCAGAGACATTAGAATCAGGACAGGAGCATTCGAGAAATATGCACTCATAAAATGAGACAGGCTGCTTTTCAGTCAAATGATTTCAAATTGCATACGTTGTAACTCTTGTTTCATCATCATCATCAGGTGCCTTGCCGCATGGCGTTGGCGATCATGGACTTCCATCAGTCTCTATCTCTTGTTGCCTCAAGCATCTCTTCCACCCTCTTTGTCTTCAGCCACTCTGCCAGTCCGTCTAGTATCTTCTCCCTGGGTCTACCTGGTGCTCTCTTTCCCTCCAGGTTTCCCGTTGTGACTTGATGCTCCAAATCCCCCTTCCTCATAAAATGGTCTATAAATGTGGCCTGTCTTTTCCTAATCTTCCTTATCAATGATCTTCTTGGCTCTGCCTTCATCAAGACTGTCTCGTTTGTTTTCTTTGCTGTCCATGGAACTCTCAACATTCTTCTTAGAAACCACATCTCGGCTGCCTCAATCTTGTTCTGGCTTTGCGTGTTGACTGTCCACGCCTCACAACCGTATAACATTCTTGATTCTATATAACTTCAAGAACTCTCTTCTTGATGTTAATTGATAGGCATTTGTTGGTAAGAATGCTTTTCATCTTCTTGAATGCTGTTTTGGCTTGGCCGATTCTGCTGCTCTTTCTGATGTGCATCTGCTGTCTGGTGAAATGATCGTTCCGAGGTGTTTAAACTTATCAACCTGTCTCAAGGTGGTGCCGTTTAACTCTTGTTTAGAAGAAGAAAAATCATAAGCTGTTTTACTATGCGTATTTAAACTTGAGGCGACAGCACATCATATCCCAATGTACCCGACACAACGGGAAGCTGATTCTGTCCGATAATCATGTCTGCATAAATGCTGATTGGTTGATTGATTATGTAAATATGCGTCTGTTTTGGGTTTTGATGTCAAACGTGGTGTGTTTAACTGGATACCCATTGCTTATAATCAGCTTTATAACTTTTCTGCGGCGTGCTTCTCTCTCTCTTTCTCTCTCTTTCTCTTTCTCTCTCTTTCTCTCTCTTTCTCTCTCTTTCACTCTCTCTGTCTGTCTGTCTGTCTCTCTCTCTCTCTCTCTCTCTCTCTCTCTCTCTCTCTCTCTCTCTCTCTCTCTCTCTCTGTGTGTGTAAAGAAAATCTGTCAGCAAAAATTTCTCATCACAAAATTCATGCATGTATTTGTGTACACGATAATGTTTCTACACATATGGGCATGTGTAAAAGTATGCGCTCGCGCATGAGTAAGAGAAAGCATGTGAGGGGATGTAACGTGACAGTTTTATGACTGACAGTTTTATGAATTAGATGGCCTACTCTGAATTTTGAGTTCTCTCTCGCTCTCATATTTGTCCATCCAGTATGCAGACTATGCGTATGTCTCAGCCTTTTCAGGCTCATCATAATTATCATCAGGTGCCTTGCCGCATGGCGTCGGCGATCATGGACTTCCATCTGTCTCTATCTCTTGTTGCCTCAAGCATCTCATCCACCTTCCTCGTCTTCAGCCACTCTGCGAGTCCGTCTATTTTTTTCTCAAGGGGTCTACCTGGTTTCTCTCTTTCCCTCCAGCTTTCCCGTTGTGACCAGGTGCTCCAAATCCCCCTTCCCCATAAAATGGCCTATAAACGTTGCCTCTCTTTTCCTAATCTTCCTTATCAATGATCTACTTGTGTCTACCTCCATCAAGACTGTCTCGTTTGTTTTCTTTGCTGTCCATGGAACTCTCAACATTCTTCTTAGAAACCACTTCTCGGCTGCCTCAATCTTGTTCTGGCTTTGCTTGTTGACTGTCCACGCCTCACATCCGTATCACTGTATTGGTTCTATATAACATTCAAGAACTCTCTTCCTGATGTTAACCAATAGTCATTTGTTGGTAAGAACGCTTTTCTTCTTCTTGAATGCTGTTTTGGCTTGGCCGATTCTGCCGGATATTTCTGATGCGCATCTGCCGTCTGATGAAATGATCGTTCCCAGGTATTTAAACTTATCAACCTGTGTCAAGGTTGTGCCATTAGCTGTTATTTTGCATGAGGGGTTTTCATTTTTTTTACAGATCACCATGACTTCAGTCTTCTTGCTGTTTAGTTCCAACCCTTTATCTTTGCTTTCTATTTCTAGTATATTCACAAGGTTTTGTAGGTCCCTTTCACTTTCTGCAATTAGCACGGTGTCATATGCGTATCGAATGTTGTTTATCATTTTCCCTCCAACCTTTAATCCAGGTCTTCTTCTAGGTTTCTCATGATGTTTTCGCTGTAAAGTGAAATCAGATCTGGTGACAAAGCACAACCCTGTCGGACTCCTCTTTTGATATTTTGGAAAGAGCTTATATTGTTTTCTATTCTCATTGCAGCTGTTTGTTCCCAGTACATATTTCTGATTATTCGTAGGTCTTTTCCATCAACGTTGAGTCTCTCCGGTTGGTTGATCAATTCTTCATGTCTTACCCGATCGAAAGCCTTGGTATAGTCAACAAAGCATAAATACAAATCCTTATTCATCTCAATTGACCTCTCTATGATAGTTCTTAGGATGTATATGGCATTAATAATTTCTTTCCCCTCCACAAATCCACACTGTTCCTCTGCTATTTCTCTTTTGATTCTATTCCTTGTCCTCATTATAATTATTCTTAACAGGAGTTTTGTTTCATGACTCATCAAACTGATTGTGCGATGGAGTTCGCATTCTATAGCCCATGTCTTCTTTGGAAGTGCAATGGAAATTGATTTTGACATATCTTTTGGGAGTTTTCCAGTGTCGTAAATTTCATTTAAGAGGAGTTATTTTTTCTATACCAAATTCCTCCAGGGCTTCAATCATCTCTGTAGTAATGTTGTCTGGTCCTGGGGCTTTTCTTGGTTTCATCTTTTTCAGTGCTGCTCTAACTTCATCTTTCATTATGGGTGGTCCTTCAAAGTTCTTTTTTATAATGTGTTTCTTCGTTTCTGTCATCCTGAGGATCCGTTTTGTGTCGGTCTTCAATTTCTTTGCATTTTGTTTTCAGCCAAGCTTCCCTAGCTTCATTGCACCCATTCCTGATTTCTTTGTTTATCTTCCTGTATATCTCCTCGTTTCTCTTTGCCTTCCTCCTTTCCTCCATCAAGCCCAAAATTTCATTAGTCATCCAACTCTTGTTTGCTTTTCAATCTGACTTAGGGATTTCTCTACAAGCTTCATTTATCGAATTTCTCAACTTTGTCCATTGTTCCTCACTGTCACCAATGTCTTCCAGAGCACTGAATTTGTTTTGAACATAGATATTAAATTTTTGACGTATCACTTCATCTGTCTTTAAGAGTCCAAGATTTAGTTTGATGTTGCTTTTGGTCTATTTCCTTTTCCTTAATTTCAGCCTAAATCTTCCCACTACAGGATTGTGGTCACTGTTACAGTCTGCGCCTGGTAGTGTTTTTGCTGACAGTAAAGAATTTCTAAATCTTTTGTTGATCAGGATGTAGTCAATCTGATTTTTGGTATTATCTCCTGGACTCATCCAAGTCCATTTTCTTTCTAATAGGCTGCTCAAACCAGGTGTTTCCTACTATGAACTCATTCATCTCTGCCCATTCTACAAGTTTCCCTCCCCTTTCATTTTGTGTACCATGAGGTCCAACTATATTCTCCACCTATCCTGTCCCACGTTCAGGCTACACTTTGCTATCTCCTGTCGTTTAGAGGATTGTCGGAGTTTATAGTAGCGTGGTTTTCTCTTGGCATGACTACTGACTGCTTGTGCGTGTACCCTCTTTAGGTTAGGACTGTTTTGCATGAGCTCAGAACGAGCACGCAGGTCGTCTAATTTCCCTTGTTCAACCAGCTTTGCATTTGAGGGTAGGAGGTCATAGACAGATGTCTGAAGATAGAACTGATCCTGAGAATGGCCCATATGACACTCGTCATTTCGGCTGAAACTTGTTTGGAGTACGCGTTTTCCTACGCTGTCCATTGCCCTTGTTGGTGTTGCTGGACTGCCTTCTGGATTCTTTAGGCATCTTCTTTCTTCATCATCGTCATCATGTTTCTGCCACATGGCGTTGGCCATCATGGCTCTCCATATGAATCTATCCCTTGTCACTGCAAGTACATCTTCCACCCTCTCTGTCCTCAGCCACCCTGCAAGTCCGTCCAATATTTTCTCCGTGGGTCTACCTGGCGTTCACTTTCCCTCCAGCTTTCCTGTTGTGACCATGTGCTCTAATTCCCCTTTCCTCATAAAATGGTCTATAATGGTTGCTTGTCTTTTCATAATCTTCTTTATCAATGATCTTCTTGTATCTGCCTCCATCAAGACTGTCTCTTCTTTCTTAATCTCTTTTATCACAGTCTCTCTCTCTCTCTCCCTCTCTCTCTCTCTCTATCTCTCTCTCACTCTCACTTTGTTTTCCCATTGGCTTTTGACCAGCATTCCATTTTTGTTGATCCCAGTCCCTGCCTGTTGGTTTGTGTCATCATCATCATCATCAGGTGCTTTGCCGCATGGCGTTGGCGATTATGGACTTCCATCTGTCTCTATCTCTTGTTGCCTCAAGCATCTCTATCACCCTCCCTGTCCCCAGCCACTCTGCAAGTCCGTCTAGTATCTTCTCCCTGGGTCTACCTGGTGCTCTCTTTCCCTCCAGCTTTCCCGTTGTGACCAGGTGTTCCAATTCCCCTTTCCTCATAAAATGGTCTATAAACGTTGCCTGTCTTTTCCTAATCTTCCTTATCAATGATCTACATGTGTCTGCCTCTATCAAGACTGTCTCGTTTGTTTTCTTTGCTGTCCATGGAACTCTCAACATCCTTCTTAGAAACCACATATCGGCTGCCTCAATCGTGTTCTGGCTTTGCTTGTTGACTGTCCACGCCTCACATCCGTACAACAGCATTGGTTCTACTAACATTCAAGAACTCTCTTCCTGATGTTAACCAATAGGCATTTTTTGGTAAGAATGGTTTTCATCTTCTTGAATGTTATTTTTTGGCTTGGCCGATTCTGCTGGCTCTTTCTGATGTGCATCTGCCGTCTGGCGAAATTATCGTTCCCAGGTATTTAAACTTGTCAACCTGTCTCAAGGTTGTGCCGTTTGCTGTTATTTTGCATTTGGGGATTTCATGTTTTTTACTGATCACCATAACTTCAGGCTTCCTGCTGTTTAGTTCCAACCCCTTATCTTTGCTTTCTATTTCAAGTATATTCACAAGGTTTTGTAGGTCCCATTCATTTTCTGCAATTAGCACGGTGTCATCTTCGTATCAAATGTTTATCATTTTTCCTCCAAACTTTAATCCAGGGTCTTCCTCTAGGATTCTCATGATGTTTTCGCTGTAAAGTGAAAACAAATCTGGTGACAAAGCACAACCCTGTCTGACTCCTCTTTTGATGTTTTGGAAAGAGCCTATATCGCGTGTTTTTTATTCGCATTGCAGCTGTTTGTTCCCAATACATATTTCTGATTATTCGTAGATCTTTTTCATCAATATTGAGTCCTTCTAGTTGTTTGATCAATTCTTCATGTCTTACCCGATCGAAAGCCTTGGTATAGTCAACAAAGCACAAATATAAATCCTTGTTCATCTCAATTGACCTCTCTATGATAGTTCTTAGGATGTATATGGCATTAATAGTTTCTTTCCCCTCCACAAATCCACACTGTTCATTTGCTATTTCTCTTTTGATTCTATTCCTTGTTCTCATCATGATTATTCTGAATAGGATCTTGGTTACATGACTCATCAAACTGATTGTGCGATGGAGTTCGCATTCTATAGCCCCTGTCTTCTTTGGTAGTGCAATGAAAATTGATTTTGACATATCTTTTGGGAGTTTTCCAGTGTCGTAAATTTCATTTAGGAGGACTGTTATTTTTTCTATACCAAATTCCTCCAGGTCTTCAATCATCTCTGTAGTAATGTTGTCTGGTCCTGGGGCTTTTCCTGGTTTCATCTTTTTCAGTGCTGCTCTAACTTCATCTTTCATTATGGGTGGTCCTTCAAAGTTCTTTTTTATAATATGTTCTTCGTTTCTGTCATCCTCAAAAAGGTCTTTAATGTACTTTCCCCATCTGTCTAATATTTTGTCTCATTTTCCACGAGAAGCGTACCATCTTTCGATTTTAAGCAACCAGGTGATGTGCATGTATTTTTCATGTGGACAATTTCTTCAATTCGTCTTTACATACTCTGAGGATCCGTTTTGTGTCGGTCTTCTATTTCTTTGCATTTTGTTTTCAGCCAAGCTTCCTTAGCTTCATTGCACCTATTCCTGATTTCTTTGTTTATTTTCCTGTATTTCTCCTCGTTTCTATTTGCCTTTCTCCGTTCCTCTATCAAGCCTAAAATTTCTTTTGTGATGCAGTTCTTTTTTGCTTTTCTATCTACTACAGGGATTTCTTCACAAGCTTCATTTATCGAATTTCTCAACTTTGTCCATTGTTCTTCACTGTCACCAATGTCTTCCAGAGCACTGAATTTGTTTTAAAAATGTACATCAAATTTTTGACATATCACTTCATCTGTCTTTAAGAGTCCGAGATCTAGTTTGATGTTGCTTTTGGTCTGTTTCCTTTTCTGTAATTTCAGCCCAAATCTCCCACTACAGAATTGTGGTCACTGTTGCAGTCTGTTGGTTTGTGTGTGATCCATTATTTCTCTGATCACAAGGCTTTCTTTCGCTGCGTATACTGCCTTCCTTGCTTTCCTTTTTCTGCTTGGGCTGGATTGATCTTACAGTCTTATCTCCAGTGTCCTCAAACATGCTTTGAGGCTTGACCTAAACCACTTAATACGCATCGACGATGGAGTTTAGAGGTAGCTTAAGTTCTGCCTGGCGACGATGGAGCGCAACGACAGTGAGACCATATGGGACACCAAGATATTTCCTTGTCCATTTTTTGATTTTGAGCTCCATCGATTCACTATGCTTATGTTGATATTGTATATCAGTAGAGGTCAGAGGAGCTTTGAATCGGCATGAACTACAGGCATCAGACGTTGTATTTGCCAAAGAGGCCACTCTAACCTATGACTTGCATGTTTTCTTCTGCCGCTTGCTTGATTCCTTGCCCCTTTTTAGATCTTTCAAGGTGTCATCATACCATCTTCTAATGCCCTTGACTGGTTTCTCTATCACTGTTGAAATGGCCTGGTTCCAGGAGTCATCATACCATCTTCTAGTGCTCTTGACCGGTTTCTCTGTCGCTGTTGAAATGGCCTGGTTGGCAGCAATAAACGTTACTGATCCACTCCGCAGTGAGAGGCTCTGTGATTTCTTCCGTTTGAAACTCATCCTGGATGAGGTGACCAACTGGTTTAACTGTTTCAGTATTTTGTGTGTTTTATCGTCCTTTGTGGAAATGATTGTCGTGTTATTGTTGACGACTTTAAGTAGGGACATATACAATCCATTTCCGAGATCAGGTGGACCTGAACTACTCCCTGTTGCCTTGAAGGTGACCTCCAAGTGTCAACACGAACAGTACTGGAGAAATTGCACAGCCTATTGCTGTCATCTTCCACATGGATCCAGTCTGTCGTGCACTACAAAAGAACCGCATTGAGAAGCCACGAAAATATTTGTTTAGCATTTACTACCCATTACTACCCATTATGTAATTGCCATGTAGTGCATCAAGGGAGATCCTCCACTGCGAAGAATGCCTCTTGACCCAACTCTAAACTCCCAACGCA
>CM060312.1:51779806-51842306 GCA_030674185.1 Monoplex corrugatus | reverse complement strand
GGCGTGGTACCGATGTGTAACATCCATGATAATCACAGTATTGCTGTGTGACAGGGGGTGCAGGAGTACTGTGGGTCATGGCGTGGTACCGATGTGTAACATCCATGATAATCACAGTATTGCTGTGTGACAGGGGGTGCAGGAGTACTGTGGGTCATGGCGTGGTACCGATGTGTAACATCCATGATAATCACAGTATTGCTGTGTGACAGGGGGTGCAGGAGTACTGTGGGTCATGGTGTGGTACCGATGTGTAACATCCATGATAATCACAGTATTGCTGTGTGCCAGGGGGTGCAGGAGTACTGTGGGTCATGGTGTGGTACCGATGGTTCCATGAGACACCCGACCATCACCCCAACCTGTGTCCAGCTGAACGACTCTACCTCAGACAGTATGGCTGCAACGTTAAGAAAAGCTCCACGGAACTGGTGAGCCAGCAGCTGTGACAACGACGATGATGATGAATATGACGATGATGATGACGATGATGATGAAGACTATGATAATGACGACGACGACGACGATGATGATGGTGATGATGAAGATTTTGATAATGACGACGACGATGACAATGATGACAATACAACGACGACGATGATGACGATGATGACGACGACGTTGATGACGACAACGACGACAATGACGATGACGACAATGATGATAATGATGACGACGACGACAACAACAACGATGATGATGACGAAGATGATATGATGACGATGATACGATGACGACGATGATGATAACGATGATGATGATCATGATGACAGTGACGATGACAGTGACGGTGATGACTACGATGATGATGGTGACGATAACGATGACAGTGTCGCTGACGGTAATAGTGACGATGATGACGATGACGATTATGACGATGATGTTGACGATGATGATGATGACAATGACATTGACGGTGATTACGACGACGGCGATGATGATGACGATGACGATGATTATGATGATGGTGATAATGCTGCTGCTTCTGATGACGACGATGACAACGACGATGACAGTGAAGAATGATAATGATGATGATGATGATGGCGGCAGTGGCGGCAGAAACGACGGTCTCGATGGCGATAACACTACAACTCTTTCCAATACTGTTGCTATTTCCACTGCTGTGCTGCTGTGGTTCCTATTACTGGAAATTGTTACTGCTTCTACTCTGCTGCTATTTCTGCTGCTGCCATTGTTACTACTACAAGTACTTTGTCACAGGTAAGGATGTAGGTGACTGGTAGTGTCTTGCAGTTTTTGCAGGTTCATGAAGATCTAGCACTTCATCATTCTTCTCAGAGACAGAATACACCCGTCCAGGTTAAACGAAAATGATCCTTTATTTGAAGAACGTAGAAAACATAACAGGAACTGGGTAAATACTTCACACATTGGATACATCATTCCTAGTTTGCAGAAATATTTTTCTTCAGCCCTCAAATCTACACGCAACAGCTCCATGAATCTAGAGCGACTTCTCTATCTCTGACAGCAGGCTTACACTTCAATTCTTTTGATCACTCTCTCTCTCTCTCTCTTGACCCACAGTTACGCTTTATTTATAACACCTTGGAAAGTTTCAGAATGTTCTCGATTTTTCCCTAAATTTTCAACCAATCATAGCTGCATTCTGGAACCTTCCCTTTCTAGAATATTATGTAGTTCTAGCCAATCATTGTACAGATTAATTTGTTTACGATTTCCGGGACATTCTAGAAAGATCTAAGGTATTCTACGTTTTCTTTGACCTTTCTAGATTGTTTCAAAGGATTCTGCATATCTCCATACAACGAAATCGAGCTTAAACATGTATTTTCAGTGTTAGCATAAACCAAAAGAAATGTTCTTGATTCATTATCGAGCGAATCACAAACCAATCTTCAAGAACGAACAGCCAGAGTAGCTGAAAGACAGTCACATTTTGACGTCAACCATCTCTTATCGGCATTCGCACTTTCACATTGACTCTCTCTCTCTCTCTCTCTCCCTCTCTCTCTCTCTCTCTCTTTTTTTGAAATGTAACGTACTTCTACTGCCACTGTTACTAGTGCTGATCATACTATTGCCACGATAAAAGCAATTGTTCTCTGTCGCAAAACCCAGAGATCGCAGAAAGTGAAGTGGCAGAGGCCTCATTTTTTCCTCAGAGCCATCATTATGAGGGTGGTGGCCATCCCGCTGTCTGGCTGCATTACCTTTCCTAACTTTGAAGAAAGTCAGTTACCTCCCTTCCCTCTTCCTCACAGCTGGGTGATAGACTGAACGCAGCACGTAGAGACAAAGTTGTGCCGGCGTGATTGGTACACATGCAAGCAGTTTGGAAGGCGAGTGCTCTACCCCTGCCTCTACCCACCAGGCCGTATATTCCTACTGCTTTACCGCTGACAGACACTCCAAGCAGTTCACCACGGTGCGACATGCATTCAGATGACACGTATCACCGTATGGCTACGAACGTTCCACTTGTCGTTCCTCCTTTTACATATCTATTGCCATGTACATGTAGGTATAGTAGTAGTCTTGCCGAACACAAGGGCAGGATTTAAGCAGCAGAAATGTTCCGAAAACAGCAACAACAACAACAAACAAACAAACAAACAAACGAAAAAGGAACAGCAAATCGACCATTATCAAAACTAAACCATTACAACAACAACAAACAACAACAAATACCAACCAAACAAACAAACGAAAAAGGAACAACAAGCAAATCGACCATTGTCAAAACTAAACCATTTCCTTACCGTGTCTCATATAACATGATCACTGCACCAAACTGCACTGCTATACACTACTCACACAAGTACGTACACAGACACATGTATCATATGTATACAAATATGTGTGTATACACACTCACACACATACACACACACACACACACACACACACACACACACACACACACACACACAAAATAGATATATATATATATATATATATATAAAAATATATATATATATATAATATATATACATATGTACACATTATACATATATACATATACAGATATATGTATATATATTAAGTGTGTGTATGTATGTGTATGTATATGCAATTAGATACATAATACATAAACATATTTTGTAAATATCTATCTAATCTATCTAATCTCTCTATATATATTTATATGCGTATATATATGTATACGTATATGTGTGTGTGTATATATATATATATAATTTTTTTTTATATGTGTGTGTATATTTATGTGTATACATGTGCATATACGTACGTGTGTTTGTTTACACACACAGACACACACACAGACACGCACAGATACTCTCTCTTCTCTCTCTCTCTCTCTCTCACACACACACACACACACACACAAACTATTTCTTGGTTTATTTCATTGTACATTAATTCCATTCATTGGTTTAGATAAACTGATGAATAAGTTGATAAATTGAACGCATGATTCGCTGAGAACGGAATGATTAATTGATGAGTGGCTCACCGACTGATCGATTTATAGATTGATGGATTTAGCTATTGATCGATCAGTGATTGAATCATTGAATGTATGGATGATTGATTAGCGTTATTTGACGTAGCAATTGCAAATCGATATGTCGAACTTAGTTAAATTCAAGGTTATCTGGTTGATTAAGTCACTGGTTGACTGATTAAGTGGTTAAATGATTGATCGATTGATTGATTGAGTGAGTGAGTGATTACGTCAAGTGATTGTAACTGAACTGATATCAATTGTACGGTTGGATGATGCATTTGACCCAGTCAATTGAAGGTTGATTGGTTGGTTGATTCACGGGCTGAATGGCTGATTATTTGATTGATCAATTGGTAAATAAGTTGATTGATTTGTTAACTGATTGGTTAATTGATTGATTGGTTGGTTGGTTGATCGATCGATGGATTGATTGTTTATGTCAAGTAGCTGTGGTTGAATGTATTGATCAACTGTATGATCATTGAAGGATACAAGAAACGACAGATCTGTGCACTAATTGAATGATTTGTTTGTCTGTTGGCCAATTATTGTAAAATTGACATTGATGAATGTATAGATGTGGTTAATGACAAATATTTTTAGCTGGCCAGTTAAGGAATATGGACTAGAATACAAATAAAATGACTACTGTAAATGCAAAGATGAATGTATCCCAGCTTATGTGATGGTTAACGATAGAAGGGGACAATGTGACAGAATTCACTGCAGTTTGATAGTAGAACTTGTAAGAATGTATAAGAAAACCCGATCCCCTCCCCTCCCCTTCCCCATGCATGTATTGTGGCCTAAGGCTGATGTACAATAAACATTTTCTGAGTTTTCTGTTCTCTCTCTCTCTCTCTCTCTCTCTCTCCACACACACACACACACACACACTCTCTCTCTCTCTCTCTCTCTCTCTCTCTCTCTCTCGAATTACGAGCTCGTGAACAGAATAATCACATTTAGTTGATACCTGGTTTTAATCAGCGTGTCGTCCTAATGTTAATGATCTCTCTCTCACGAACCTATTCACCTGCTGACAGTTGAGGAGGACACCCTGGCGAAGCATCCTGACGTCGGGAGGGGTGTGGGCAGCCTTTGCGGGAAGTGTGTGCAGTAGCACCGTCTTTGCCATTCTGGCGCTAGAGGAACCACAGTATTTCCAAGATTCTTTCGGCATCAAAATAGAAGATGTGAGTACAATACGAGGCAAATCGGAAACAATACGGTAGGAACATTTATTCACATTCGTATTCATATTCATATTCAACCCTTGAGTGCCGACGTTTTTTGACATCCAGTGTTTTCCATGCACCAGGGAAAAAATGTTGCATCGCTACCATGTACATTGAAACAACTGTTGCTTCCATATTTATGGGAATCTATGCATGAAATTACACAGAATGGTGCATTAAGCATGACTAAATGTATTTTCAGATGATTTATGTATTAATTTTTTTAAATAACTCGATATTTGTAATATTTTGTGGAAATTCCCGTAAAAAACTCATAACCGCTTGCGATGGAAACCAGAAAAACAAAGGAAAAAAAAAAATAATAATAATATATTTTATTTATATAGCGCAAAATCTTGATAAAATCAAATCTAAGCGCTGAGCGTATACATGCATACATACCTACTTACATATGAGCGTATACATGCATACATACATGCCTACATACTTACATACATAAATCTAAGCTGAGCGTATACATGCATACATACATACATACATAAATCAAAGCGTATACATACATACATACATACATACATACGTACGCACATGCATACATAATAATTACAATATTTGTATAGCGCAAATCTCGACAAAATCAAATCCAAGCGCCGAAAAGACACACACGCACACACGCACGCACGCACACACACGCACACACACACACACACACACACACACACACACACACACACACACACACACACACATGCATGGCCACAAATAGGGAGAAAAGAATAAAAGCAATAAAAGCAAGAATAAAACCAATGGAAAACCACAGAGAGCACATCATATACAATTATATATTAAAACAAAGTGATTCCCCTCCGAGCGGAGACAGGCTGCAGAGGGGGGTTGAGTGAGGTTAGGATTTTATGCAGAGGAGAAAAGGTGAGTTTTGAGAGCGGACTTGAAGGAGGCAAAAGTAGGTTGCTGATGGACTGAGAGAGGAAGTTTGTTCCAGGAGAGTGGACCAGAAACAGAGAAGGCTCGTGGACCATAGGTATTGAGCTTAGTGCGTGGAAAGCGAAAAGTCAGAGGATCGGAGGCAGAGCGGAGGGTACGTGAGGGAACATAGATCTCAAGTAGGCTTGACAGGTAATCGGGGGCTGCGTTATTGAGGCTTTTGTAGCACATGGTGTCTAGTTTGTACTGTATGCGCTTTGATACAGGGAGCCAGTGAAGTTGTGCCAGGAGAGGAGATATGTGGTCAGCTTTTTTCTTTTTGAGTACAAGGCGTACAGCATTGTTTTCAATGCGCTGTAGGATGTGAATGGTGGAGGCAGAAAGACCAGACAGGAGTGAATTGCAATAGTCAATGCGAGACATTATGAAGGAGAGAACGAGTTTTGCAGTTGTTTCGACAGAGAGATACTTCCTGATCAGGCTTATACGATGGAGATGATAGTAGCAAGATCTGGCAGTTTGAGAAACAAAATTGTTCATGGAGAGGGTAGAGTCAATGCAGACACCAAGGTTTTTAGCTGAATCAGAAATTGGGACTGATGTGTTACATAATGGGAGAGAAAGAGGAGGCAGCTGGGAAAGTTTCTGACGGGTGCCAATGAGGATAGCTTCTGTCTTGTCGTCATTAAGCTGAAGTCTATTGGAAGATATGACCCTCCTGATGAAATCTAAAAATATTCAGAGTTAGGCAGACTTCCTACTAAGAGATCACTGACAGCTGACCAGTTACAAAGAGCCACAGTGTGCTAGTACACTGAGTGGCTTGACCAGGTCAAGTCGTCCCCTGAGGCACGCCCCCCACCCCACCCCACTCCATCACCCTAGTCTTCCCCTTGCCACTTCTAATACTACTCACTGACAGTATGGCTTATATAATTCTACAATGTGGGCCTGCCTGAACCACGTGCAATGTTGGCTAGCTGCCAGTATTGCTGCAGCCACGAACCCTTCGTGTTGGAGGGGGGGGGGGCTCTGAAAATCAATACTTTTCGTGTTAGGCCTGTCTGCTGCTCATTTCAGACTAACAGCAAGTAACTACTGCTGTTTTCAACCTCTTCTTATGTCAGATTTGTCTACAGTCATTTATACGTTCTTGACTCAACTCACATGCTTTCAAAGGCTGAAAACATGCAGCATTGCAAGACAGCCTGGTGTCAACATTTTTGCTGAAAACCAGTTTCTCTTTTCAAATAAATAAAACCAATCTGGTGAAGGTTGCATAGGTCAAAAAGCCATGTAAGAGAAGCCAGTCACTTTTATGAACCCTCTCTGAGATTGACAACATCAATCAGTGCTTCTCTCCCATTTACATTAGGCTGAAACGTGCGTCAAACTACCTCCGTAAATTTTACGTATATAGGCACCAGAGAAGGCTCCGAGAGCTCCGTAAATTTTACAGATGTAAGAGGTTCATATTCATATTCATATTCATATTCATATTCTGTTGTCACAGTGGATTTACTATGTGAAACTCTGCTGCTCTCCCCTTTGAGAGCACGTCGCCGCAGTGAAGCGCCACACATTTTTTTTAGAAAGGCAAGAAGGCTTATTGGTCATCAAGGGGGGAAACCTCGGGAATCAACCTATCTCTCCAGTGTTTTATACCAGGGCTGCCAGGCGAAGTCCTATTCACAATTTTCAACTGCCATGGGATCTTTAGCGTGCCCAGGCCAGAAAGAACACGGATGTGCATCGTTTTTTGTCCCCTTCCGAAGGACCAGACGTTCAGTTTGATTTTCCGGTCAAATTTAGGAGAAAAATCGAGGCCTCAACAGGGAATGAACCTTGAAACCTCGAGTTTAGTTATAAACAGGCAAACGTCTGAATCATTCTGCCACTCTTCTCTAGCCCAAATAGATCTATATATCTATGTTTATCTATCTATCTATCTATCTGTCTATCTATCTATGTATCTATGTATCTATCTATCCATCCATCCGTCTATTTCTATCTATCCATCTCTCTCTCTCTCTATATATATATATATATGTATATACATATAGATATATATATATCCGATACAAAAAGAATATTGTGCATAGATCACCAGCATTACTCCGCTACTTTTTGTGTGGTCTTCATGGAGATTGATGCACTGTTTCCATTGGTGACGAACATGCAAATACCCTCCTAGGAAAATGTTGCGTCTAGTGATTGGATCCACTCTTCGGTATATCTTCTTTATACACTTAGACGCTCCTGCATCGTGCAGAAGCATCATCATCATCATCATCATCATCATGTGTCCTGCTGCATGGCCTTGGCGATCATGGCCCTCCATATGTATCCATCCCTTGTCGCTGCAAGCACATCTTCCACCTTCTCTGTCCTCAGCCATGCTGCAAGTCCGTCCAACATTTTCTTCCTGGGTCCACCTGCTGTTCCCTTTCCCTTCAGCTTTCCGGTTGTGACCAGTGCTCTAACTCCCCTTTCCTCATAAAATGGCTTATAAATGTTGCTTGTTTCATCAATGATTTTCATGTGTCTGCCTCAATCATGCAGAAGCATACAGGCAGCAAATGCCCTCCACAAGTTTGGTCGGATGAGAGTCGGAAGGCGTTACTTCAGCGTCTACCCACCTGTTATAAATCTCTGTCAACTGTCTGGCACCATTTAATTGGCCCCAGTTCATTTTTGGTCTTTCCCTTCCCTTGCTGTGCTGCTGGATTCTAGTTCAGGACTTGGTAAAGGGCAGATCTGGAAGACAGCACTGCTCATCTGCTACGCAAATTATGCCCCTTGCTATTCCTCTGATACGCACTATTTGTATATGTCATGAGAAAAATTCTCATACAAACAAACGAAAACAGAGAGCTTTGAAATCTAATAGGTTATATATTAAAAGATTGATGTACGACATGCTGAAATTTCAACTGTCTAACCCTCATGGTTGCTGAGTAATTGTACAAGTAAAATTAGAGAATATTTCAGGTGAAAACTGTCTTACAAAATACACAGTGAGGTCAATATATCAGTTCCTACAGTCACATTTTGAATGAAATTTCATAAAATCTGACGTGCACACACTCCAAGTGCACTGAAAGAAGACACCATCTTGAAGAGTGCTTTGATGTCGAGTGTTGTTTGGCCATTTGCTTTTCCATCGTCTGCTTCGCTGCAAAGCTAGTGGGTCATGAACTTTGCACTGTCTACACACCAGCTGCAGAGTACGGTGACATAATGGCCTGGAACGAGGCTACGAATGACCGAAGAATCTATTTCTGGCCATTAGTTTTGGATAACGGAAATATTGAAAGCCCTGCGAATTTTCAAAACCCAAGTCGGATTTCTCCGACGCTCGTACACAAGCGTTGTTGAGACATGATCGGGAAATCCTGACGTTCGTAGCGAGAGAGCTAGCAAGATAGTTATTCATTTATAACAGGAGAGTTCGCGATTGCAGATTGGATAAACATATTCCTTCGGGTTTGATGTGATTCCATTCTGCTATCTACTACAATCTTTTTTTTTCAATGTAACCACACAAATTGCTGCTTGATAGGAAATAATCTGTAACACTATGACCATGTTCAGATAAGTAAGTGAAGTTGCCTGAACTATTTAATTCTGGACATCCATTTACAAGTTTAAAGTCATAGCAAGCACAAATTTCAAGAAGCTTTTTTCTGTAATCACTGACTTCTACAGTCGACACATGCAGATGATGCAAGTAACTAGGATCTGTCTATACTTCTTGACCATTACTTCTTGACCATTACTTCATCTTTCCTCACAAAGTCTGGCCAGTTGATATCCAAGAAATTTTCCTTAGGCACTTGTGTCAGAAGAGCCCAGCTTCTTCTCCTGACTTGTTTTCAGGCGCCACTTTTCTCAACTGTACTGCAAAACTGACAGAAAGTCTGGTGTTGTAGAAAAGAGCAATCTTGAGTTGAGAGAGATTTTACTTACTGTTCCATATTTTCTGACAGCTTGTTGAATACAGCTGTCGCTTTGCACGTGTGGCAATTCAGTTCTTTAATCGTTTATACATATGCGCATACATATACATATGTATATATATAAACCTATATACATACATGTGTATGTGTATGTACATATATGAGTATGAGTGTGTATGTTAGTAAGTGTGTGTATGTGTGAGTGTGTGTGTTTATATGTTAGTAAGTGTGTGTAGTGTATGTGTATGTGTGTTTGTATGTGTATGTGTGTTTGTATGTGTGGTTATAGGTTGTCCAAGGTTGTCATAGCCGAGGGGTGGCAATGGGGACAAGCTCCCATTGTCTATAAAATGCCCCTCAAGGCGCGCGTCTCCAATAGCCTCTGACAACTAAGTCCAGCTCCTAGCCTGCTCATGTGGCTTAGACATAAGCCCGACGGAACTGCTACTACTGATAGGAGAAGGGGTGAAGGCGGGTTACTGGCGCCTGAAAACCAGTGCTTTGGGTAGATGGGGCTCATCAGTCTGGGAAGACAGCTCATCTAAGAGAAGGAAAACTCTGATTTCAAACCTCCGCTGCCTTGCGGCCATACCCACTCAAAGGAAAGGCTTCGGGAGTCAACCCTGAGGAAAAATCCGGAGTCGGAGTCCCTAAGGCAGTTTGCCGTTGTCTACAACCTCGTTCTGGCAACTCCTGCATCGCCCCTGGTACCAGGCGTACAGGCCTCCGTCTTTCCCCTGGATTCTACTAGTGGCGAGGAGAGGGGGGATCTGCTGCATGGGCAACAGCTCGTCCTCCATATTCACTTGCCCAGGCCTGCACCTGGAGAGGTCACTCCAGCTTCGCTGGTAACACAGCATCGACACAACACAGAGAGTAGCAGATACCGGTTTTAAGCCTAGGCTTTTTTGGCGTAGAGCCAGGTGCCAGGGGTTACTCTCGAAGGTGGGAGGAATCTTCGCATTCCATTGGGTAGCTACCGCCCGCCTCAAGCTGGGCAGCCCCCAGTCAGTAAGGTGTTACCCCGCCACAACCTGTTTGCTCCAATGGGTGCTTGGAGCTTAGAGGAAACTCGACAGGCAGGTTGTAAATACCAGGCACCAGGCAACACAAAGAAGAAAAAGAAGATGCCAGTTCTTCTGATATCAAGCTGGAATGTAAGGACAATGTGTCCTGGATTTGACAGCGACCTACAGCTGTTAGACGACACACGGAAGACGGCCGTGATAGACAGGGAGCTTCAGCGACTCAACATCGACATCGTTGCATTTCAGGAGACACGGCTACCTGGGGATGGATCACTGCATGAGAAGAACTACACGTTCTACTGGCAGGGGAAGAACCCAGAGGAGCCACGTATTCATGGTGTGGGCTTCGCTGTAAAGAACTCCCTCCTAGCAACCGTAGAGCTCCCCACAGGAGGTACGGAGAGACTGCTCACTCTGAAAATGACGACCAGTTCAGGCACAGTCAACTTCATCTGTGCCTATGCCCCAACATTAAGCTCCTCACCCGACGTCAAGGACAAGTTCTATGAGGTCCTGGATGCTGTTGTCAGAGGAGTTCTCAGCAAGGAAGGTCTCTTCATATTGGGAGATCTGAACGCACGCGTAGGTGCTGATTTTGAGGCCTGGCCAACCAGCATTGGACATCATGGTGTTGGGAAGCAAAATGAAAACGGTCAAAGACTCCTGGAACTTTGCTCTTACCTCAAGCTGGCCATCACCAACACCTTCTTCAACAATAAGGAGAAGCACAAGGTGTCATGGCGCCACCCCAGATCCCACCACTGGCATCAGCTCGACCTCGTCTTAACAAGGAGGTCGGACCTTAACAATGTCCTCAACACGAGGAGTTTCCACAGCGCTGATTGCGACACAGACCACACCCTGGTACGCAGCAAGATCAAGCTTCTACCCAGAAGACTGCACCACTCAAAAAAGAAAGGTCACCCAAGGATTAATGCCTGTCGCACGTCCGATCCGACCAAGGCCAGGGAGTTTGTAGAAACCCTGAATGTAGCGCTCAAGAGTGGCTCAGAGATCCAAAACGCTGAGGAAAAGTGGAATCACGTGAGGGACACAATCTATCAGTCTGCCCTGAGTATATTTGGGAAAAAAGAACGAAAGAATCCCGACTGGTTTGAGGCAAACTGGCAGGAAATGGAACCAGTGGTGGAAGCGAAACGCAAGGCTTTACTTGCATATAAAAACAACAATACCCAAACTACTCGTGACGCTTACAGAGCTGCCCACAGCAAGGCCCAACAAACTGCTCGGTGATGCGCCAACGACTATTGGCTACAGTTGAGCGCAAGTATTCAGCAGTCTGCAGATTCAGGCAACACTGGCAGCATGTACGCTGGCATCAAACAAGCGACTGGTCCAGCAGCCTCCAAGTCAGCTCCCCTTAAGTCCAAAGCAGGAGAAAGCATCACAGACTCTGCAAAGCTGATGGAGAGATGGGTAGAGCACTACCTGGAGCTGTACTCCACGCAGAACTCTGTCGCCGATGCTGCCCTGAATGCCATTGAGGACCTGCCTGTCATGGAGGAGTTGGATGCTGAGCCAAGCCTTGAAGAATTAAACAAGGCAATTGACGGTTTGGCGATGGGAAAAGCCCCTGGTGAAGACGGAATACCTCCAGAGGTCATCAAGTGCGGGAAGCCTGCTCTTCTCAACGAGTTGCATGAACTTTTGTGCTTATGCTGGAAGGAAGGCTTCATTCCGAGAGACATGAGAGACGCCAGGATATTGACTCTATATAAGAACAAGGGCGACCACAGCGACTGTAATAATTATCGCGGAATCTCTCTCCTCAGCATTGTTGGGAAAGCATTCGCCAGAGTCATCTTAACCCGTCCTCAGAGGCTGACAGCTCGCATCTACCCTGAGTCCCAGTGCGGCTTTAGGGCCGGAAGATCGACCATCGACATGATCTTCTCTGTCCGGCAACTACAGGAAAAGTGCCGCGAGCAGCACATGCCCCTTTGCCTCGCCTTCATTGATCTCACGAAAGCGTTCGACCTGGTCAGTCGGAGTGGTCTTTTCAAGCTTTTGAAGAAAATCGGCTGCCCCCCAAGACTATCAGCTGTCATCGAGTCTTTTCACGACGATATGCATAGCACTGTGTGCTATAATGGTGCCACTTCAGAGCCTTTTAGAATCAGCAGCGGAGTGAAACAGGGATGTGTTTTGGCCCCAACTCTGTTCGGGATCTTCTTCTCGATGTTGCTGACCTATGCCTTCTGCAGATCTGAAGAAGGGGTATATCTTCATACAAGGACCGATGGAAAGCTCTTCAACATTGCCAGGCTTCGTTCCAAAACCAAGGTGGAAAAGAAGACCATCAGAGAAGCTCTCTTCGCAGATGCTGCTGCGCTGGCTTCCCACAGTGAACAAGATCTCCAGAGGCTCGTTGATCGCTTCGCCCACGCTTGCAGAGAGTTTGGTCTCACAATCAGCTTGAAGAAAACTGAGATCTTAGGCCAAGGCTGTGAAAAACCACCATCTCTACACATTGGAGACTACGACCTCAATACTGTCCACCAAGTTCAGTACTTGGGGTCCACCATAAGTGACAACCTCTCTCTGGATGCTGAAATCGGCGCCAGAATTGCGAAGGCCTCATCTGTTATGGCTAAACTGAACAAGCGGATCTGGTCCAATAGCAGTCTCACTGCGAACACCAAAATGCAGGTGTACAGAGCATGTGTGTTGAGCACACTACTCTACTCAAGTGAAGCCTGGACCACATACGCCAGCCAAGAAAAGAGGCTCAACATTTTCCATCTCCGCTGCTTGCGACGCATCCTCGGCATTCAATGGCAAGACAAGGTGACCAACACAGAGGTCCTCCGTCGTGCGGGCCTACAGACCATCTTTGCCCTTCTAAGCCAACGCCGACTACGCTGGCTTGCCCATGTGCGTCGAATAGAGGATGGACGCATACCTAAAGACGTTCTCTACGGCGAACTGGCAAATCGGAAGCGAACTCCAGGACGCCCACAGCTACGCTTTGTAGACGCATGCAAAAGGGACCTTAGAAGCTCAGGGATTGACCCAGGCTCTTGGGAGACTCTGGCGGAAGACAGGGCAGCGTGGCGGACAGCCGTTCAGCAAGGCGTTGTGAATGCGGAGAGGAGGAGAGCGCAAAGCGCAGATGAGAAAAGGGCTCTTCGCAAGCAACGTTCCAGAAACCAGACAATAGCGACTCAATTTGTATGTGGCAGATGTGACAGAGATTGCCACTCAAGAATCGGCCTGCACAGCCACAGCAGAAAGTGCAGTCATGACCACAACGCCTCCTGGTGCAGACTATCATCTCCTGAGATGTAAAGAGGCCGATGACGGTTATAGAAAAAAAAAACAATTTTAAGTTGATAGTGATTTTCTTTTTCTTTTTTTCTCTTCTTTTTTCTTTTTTTTTTATTAGGATCATCACACTCAGGGAGGTAACCTTTGTGCTCACCTTTTTTTCTTTTCTTTTTCGTCCCATTTTCTACGTCACCTTAATAGCCACAGAAGCTGGCACATTTTTTACAATGCGTTGATGATGATGTCGATGAGGATGATAATCATGATGCTATGGCGTTCCATCTAGGATTGAGACTGCGTGACAGGGTTGTGCACTACGTTTATTATCATAATATATCCTGGCGTCAACCTGGCCCGAAAGATACAGACACCTGCTGCGCTGATCAGAAGATTTGAGCAACGCCCTCAATGACGCATCTGTGAAGTGCATGGGACTCGACTGTGTGGTCCCAGTCTTCCCAACGAGCCCATAGCACGTCCAACTCTGGGTAGCAGTCGGTTAGAGCCGAAAAATCCCACAATGATTTTTGAAGGGACTGATGGGATTCGAACCCACAACCTTCCAGTCAGAAGGGTGTTGCGCTAACCACTACGCCACGGCAACTGGTCAAGTTGATAGAGGTTTTATTTATTGTTCCGTATTTTCTGACGGCTTGATGAATACAGCTGTCGCGTTACACCTGTGGCAGTTCAGTCTTTTCAATCGTTTATCATCGGCTCGGTTTGTCGTCTTACCCAAAAGGCTAGGGTCCAGACCACTACTCAAGGTCTGATGGAAGAGAGAGAGAGAGAGAGAGAGAGAGAGAGAGAGAGAGAGAGAGAGAGAGAGAGAGAGAGAGCGAGAGAGAGAGAGTGTGTGTGTGTGTGTGTGTGTGCATGTGTGTGTGGAGGGGGAGGGAGGTGTTTGTGTATGTGAGTGTATATGTGTGGGTGTGTTTATGCATGTGTATGTGTGTGTGACAAAACATGCAGCGGTCGCACCGAACCATGTGATGCCGACAGGTGAGACAGGTGAAAATGAAGGGCAGTCCTAGTGGTATTATCCCACTCTCCCGCTCTCTTCGTATAAGGTGTCCTATCCTTTTCGATCTTTTTTTTTTCCCATGACGATGATGACTATTGAGGAAATGGTTGCTGGTGGGAGGTAGTGTTAAGCCAGAAAATTTGCATGATTCTTCGAAGTTGTGTGTGTGTGTGTGTGTGTGTGTGTGTGTGTGTGTGTGTGTGTGTGTGTGTGTGTGTGTGTGTGTGTGTGTGTGTGTGTGTGTGGTGTGCGTGTGTGCGCGTGTGTGTGTGTGGTGTAGTGTGTGTGCGCGTGTGTGTGTGCGTGTCCGTGTGTATATGTGTGTGTATGTTTAAGGTTGATATTTTGGTACTTTCCATCATCCTGAAGCATACTGAGCCGCAAAGTCAAGTAACAAATGTTTTCGAATTGTCAAGATGATGCAGTGCTTCTTGACGTTTGATTAATAGTCTGTAGTCTTTTAATCCCATATCAAATTAACCCTTTGAATCCCGCACCCTATCTACCAGCTGCAAAAACTTAACCCTTTCCTCCCTCACCCTATCCACCAGCTTCCTGCAGGAAGCTGGTGGATAGGGTGAGGAAGTCAACGGGTTAAGTTTTTGCTTTTCTACCATAACTGACAATGCAGGATGCTGGTAGACAGGGTGCGGGAGTCAAAGGGTTAACCACCCAACCATCAATTAACCCAATATCCACTAAACACTAAAAATGGAAATACTATATTTGCTGGTGATTTTACAGCTTTTTTCTTTTCTTTTCCTTTTCTTCTTTTTCTGGAGTTTTTTTGTTTGTTTGTTTGTTTTAGCGTTGATTTTTCTCGGATGAGTGTATGCACGTAGTGTTTGTCCACACTGTGCAGGCGGTATGTTGCTGCACAGTCTGCATACTCCGTCTGTAGTGGGCGTGCAAGCCAAGTGTTTTCGTGTTTCCATAAGTCGCCGATTAACATCAGGAAGAGAGTTCTTGAATGTTATATGGAACTGATACTGTTGTACAGTTGTGAGGCGTGGACAGACAACACGCAAAGTCAGAACAAAATCGAGGCAGCTAAAATGTGATGTCTAAGAAGAATGTTGAGAGTTCCATGGACAGCAAAGAAAACAAACGAGGCAGTCTTGAAGGAGGCAGACCCAAGAACATCATTAATAAAGAAGATTAGGAAAAGACAAGCAACATTTATACGACATTATGAGGAAAGGGAATTAGAGCATTCGGTCACAACAAGAAAGTTGGAAGGAAAAAGAGCACCAAGTAGACCCGGGGAGAAAATATTGGGTGGACTTGTGGGTTGGCTGAGGACAGAGAGGATGGAAGATGTACTTGCAGGGACAAGGGACAGTTTCGTATGGAGGGCCATGATGGTCAACGCAATGCAGCAGGGCACATGATGACGTGGCTTACAGGATCTTTAACGTGCGTGATTGTGTTCTAACAGCTGGGCATATTACTGGTGCTCCCCTTCCTGCTGTTGGGACTGACTTCTATGGTGGCAGGAATGATCTCAGACAAACTGATCCAGCTGGGCTTGTCCACAACTGCTACCAGGAAACTGATATTTACTGTAGGTATGTATGGAGGTTGGTGTGTGTGTGTGTGTGTGTGTGTTGTGTGTGTGTGTGTGTGTGTGTGTTGTGCTGTGTTGTGTTGTGTTGTGTTGTGTTGTGTTGTGTTGTGTTGTGTTGTGTGTGTGTGTGTGTGTGTGTGTGTGTGTGTGTGTTGTGTGTGTGTGTGTGTGTGTGTGTGTGTGTGTGTGTGTGTCTACGTGTTTGTGCGTGTGGTGTATGTGTGTGTGTGTTTCTACGTGTTTGTGCGTGTGTTGTGTTTGTGTGTGTGTGTGTGGTGTGCGCGTGTGTTCGTGTGCTGTGTATGTGTGTGTGTGAGTGTGTGCATGCGTGCGAGCGTGTGTGTGTTTGTGTGTGAGTTGTGTTGTGTTCTGTTGTGTTGCGTTATGTTGTGTCGTGTACGTGTATGTGTGTGCGCACGCATGCCTATGTGTGTATCTGTGTGTGTGTGTGTGTGTGTGTGTGTGTGTGTGTGTGTGTGTGTGTGTGTGTGTGTGTGTGTGTGTATCTATGTGTGTGAGTGTGTGTGTGTACATGTATACGATTTTTTATGAGTGTCTACAAGAGAAAGTTGTATGTATGAGTATGTCGGTTTGTGCTTATATATGTATATGTATATATATATATATATATATATATATATATATATATATATATGTATGTATATGTATGTGTGTTGATATATGTTATGTATCTATATATGTATATATGTACATATATCTAGATATAGATATCTATATACACATATACATGTATGTAGTTGGAATGATTTAATCAACAAATGTCTGCGCAAGAAGATTTGTAACATGGCTTTCAAATTGTGAAGAAGTTGTGGCTTACCAAAACATAAAGTGTTCTCCACTCATCAAATGCTAGCAAAGTTAGACAAGACACGTTGTCGGCACCCCAACCATGATCCTGTGCGCAGAGGTGAAGCCATAGCGCTGTGACCGGAAAAGACTACTGAAACAAGTCAAGGAGACTTCTTAGCTCTTGTGCTCGAGATTCCTGCACGATCGACACCTTTGACCCAAATGTAGTGAAGATCTATCCAGAAACAGCTGAGAAAATGTTGCCAAGATTTGGTAACAGACACAGACACACATGTACACACATTTCCCTCTAGTCGAAATGAAACAATGTCCATTTTTTTCAAAACAGGGAGATACTGAAAAAGAAGACGAAAACGAAGAAGAAGAAGAAGTAGAATGCGAAGAAGATGAAGAAGAATGCGAAGAAGAAGAATGCGAAGAAGAAGAAGAAGAAGAAGAATGCGAAGAGAAGAAGAAGAAGAAGAAAGTAAAAGAAGAAAAAGAAGAAAAAGAACCAGAACAAGAACAAGAAGAAGAGAAAAGAAGAAAAAAGAAAAGGAAGAGGAGGGGGAGGAAGAAGAAAAGGTAAAAGAAGAAGAAGACTAAGAAGAAGAAGGAGACGAAAATGAGGAGGAGGTGGAGGAAGAGGAAGAAGAAGAAAAAGATGATAAGATGATGATGGTCATCATCATCATTATCATCTTTTTCTTCTGTGTGGTTTTATATTATATATATATATATATATATATATATATATATATATATATATATATATATATATATATATATGCATATATATAATATATATATATATATAATATATATATTATGATCACCACGACGACGACGACGACGACGACGACGATGATGATGATGATGATGATGATGATGATGATGATGATGATGATGATGATGATGATGATGATGATGATGATGATGACAGTTTAAAAACAATGTCACTGTGTCCAGGCTTTGGGACGGAAGGAGCGTGCCTAGTGATTCTCTCTTTTGTGACTGACTGGATGGTGGCTTTTATCATCATCTGCACCGGTGTCTCCTTTTTAGCCTGTGGCTGCGCCGGTGAGAGGACACCTTTTTACCCCTCTGACTCCCGCATCCTATCCAACATCTGCAAAACCTTAACCCTCTGATTCCCTCACAATATCTACCTACTTCCTGCAGGAAGCTGGTGGGCAGGGTGAAGGAATCAGAAGGTTAAGCTTTTGCTTTGCCAGCATGGTTGACAATGCAGGATGTTGGTAAACAAGGTGCGGGAGTCAAAGGGTTAAACTTCATATAACAGGTTGCTTCTATTAGGATTATCGCACTTAGGGAGATTTCCTCTGAACTCACTTTGTTTTTCTTTCTTTCCATTTCTTTATTGAGTGTCCCGTTTTTACGCCTCCGTAGTGGCCACACAAACTGGCACAGTCTTTACAATGCAATAATAATGATGACAATGACGATAATAATCATGATGCTACAGAGTTTCATCAAGGATCTGAGACTGCATGACAGGGATGCACTCTACGCTTCATCGTCATCAGGTGCCTTGCCGCATGGCGTTGGCGATCATGGACTTCCATATGTCTCTATCTCTTGTTGCCCCAAGCATCTCCTCCACCCTCCTCGTCTTCAGCCACCCCGCAAGTCCATCTAGCATTTTCTCCCTGGGTCTACCTGGTGCTCTCTTTCTCTCCAGCTTTCCCGTTGTGACCAGGTGTTCCAATCCCCCTTCCTCATAAAATGGCCTATAAATGTTGCCTGTCTTTTCCTAATCTTCCTTATGAATAATCTACTTGTGTCTGCCTCCATCAAGACTGTCTCGTTTGTTTTCTTTGCTGTCCATGGAACTCTCAATATTCTTCTTAGAAACCACATCTCGGCTGCCTCAATCTTGTTCTGGCTTTGCTTGTTGACTGCCCACGCCTCACATCCGTACAACAGTATTGGTTCTATATAACATTCAAGAACTCTCTTCCTGATGTTAATTGATTTGTTGGTAAGGTTGCTTGTCATCTTCTTGAATGCTGTTTTGGCTTGGCCGATTCTGCCGGTTATTTCTGATGTGCATCTGCCGTCTGATGAAATGATCGTTCCCAGGTATTTAAGCTTATTAACCTGTGTCAAGGTTGTGCCATTTGCTGTTATTTGCATGAGGGGATTTCATGTTTTTCACTGATCACCATGACTTCAGTCTTCTTGCTGTTTAGTTCCAACCCCTTACCTCTGCTTTCTATTTCTAGTATATTCACAAGGTTTTGTAGGTCCCTTTCATTTTCTGCAATTAGCCAGGTGTCATCTGCGTATCGAATGCTGTTTATCATTTTCCCTCCAACCTTTAATCCAGGGTCTTCTTCTAGGTTTCTTATGATGTTTTCGCTGTAAAGTGAAAACAGATCTGGTGACAAAACACAACCCTGCCTACTCCTCTTTCATGTGAATTACCACCAGAGTATATCATTGTGTATTCTCCTGATGTTATCATTCCTGCCCCCTTCCATCTCTCTTCCCCTAGTCCTAAAATACTAATGTTAAGCCTTTCCATCTCCATTTTGATGTTGTCTAATTTTCCCTTCTGCAACAGTGTTCTGATGTTCCATGTTGCCATTTTAATATTTTGGAGTCTGACTTTGGTCGCAGTAGCTGGCTGACGGTCTGGTGTCACCTGCGCCGCATGACGGTCCCTACTCTACGCTTACTGCCATAATATATCCTGATGTCAACCAAGCTCGAAAGATACAGACATCCTTGGTGTTGGTTAGAATATTTGAGCAATGCCCTCAGTTACGCATCCGTAAAGTGAATGAAACTCGACTGTCTGGTCCCAGTTTTCCCAATGAGCCCATAGATAGCACGCTCAAGTCCAGGCAAGAGCCGGTTGAAACCGAGAAAAAAAAACACCCAAAACACACACACACACACACACACACACACACACACACACACACACACACACACACACACACACACACACACACACACACACACACACACCCAATTTTTGAAAGGATTGGTGGGGATTTGAACCCACAATCTTCCAGCAATAGTCCGTTGCGCAAACCACTACACCACGGTGACTGGTTTACTTTCTTTGTAAACAATATGCACACTATTCTTACAGGGTCTCCTTTGGTGGGTAATTCTATGGTAGCATACTATCATTGGCTGTCATGGGCTTCTTGCCACTAGGACTTCGACTGAATGAACTTGGGGTCGATGGTGTGCTGACGAACAAGAAGAACCTGTTACAGTTAACAAGAAACACCAGAGGATGCTGGATAGGGCTCAGAGCATCAATGCCTCGTCAATCTCCGGACTATCATCTCCCAAGCTCCCGATACCACTCGATAGACATTTCATCAAGCAAGAGGGGGGGCTGTCCATGTGATACATGACCCATTTCGGACCCTTGTTTACAAACCGAATGGCAAGGTGGGGTGATGACCAACCCCGGGACATAGCCACACAATGTGCACCAACCAGGTCCAGCTCAGCCTCCAGACCATGAGAGAATGGAAGAGCCCTCTCTCACCCCATTTTTGGCCTTCATCTTTCTTTTGGGCAGCCCTCATTGCCACCAACTCGAATAGCTGCCAGCTCCTTTCCTCTTATTGTAGTGTCAACAGTCAGCAGTCGGAAGCTCTAAACGTTGCTTGACCACAACCACAGGCACTGTTCGAACGACCACGAAAGTGGCCAGATATGATACTCTAGACACAACTCGTTTTGCTGTTCAGCAAGGTCTGACATGCCCCGAAAGTAAGTCTTTCCCTACGGGTCATCAGGCCTGATTTCCTGAAGTCAGCGGCCAAGCCACAAGTCAGACGTGTTGTTCTGGCACCTGCAGTGGTGGACAAAATGATACTATAAAATTCTATCAATCTAGCTTTTTAAATACAAATGGGGACAAAAGAAACAGGCAGGTGTATCTTGTCAGTCCTGCACTCTGTAAAAGAGCGTCGAGTGGTGTATTTTAGTGCAGGTGATGTTGTCATTTGGTATGCGTGTATGAAGAGTGATAGGACATTTGCAAGACAGCTTACTGAGTTGCTTTTAAGATGTATGTAATAATGATAATAATTCCGTTTATATAGCACAGATAGTCCATGTCAGAGAATGTTCGCTGCATTTAAAATGATCGTGAGGAGGACGGGGGAGGAGGGTTGCCATGTAAATACGTTAATGAAAAGCAAACAATCGGGAGGGTTGCCATGTAAATACATGTACGTTAATGCAATGCAAAAACAATCGGGAGGGTTGTCATGTAAATACGTTAATGCAATGCAGAAACAATCAGATAAACACAGCAATATAACATAAGCATAGTTCATCAAAAATAATATTTTTTTCACCTTTTATTTTATTCATTTTTAACAGTGAATAGACCTCAACAAACAATGTAGTAACAAAACAAAACACAACAAAAAATAATAATTTCAATTCATACACATCAGAGGAACGTTTTTGACATCTGACAACATACAACATACAGAAGCCAAAAAAAAAAACCTACCATATTTCATACATGGGAGATTTCAAAGCGAATATCAAGATTTCAAACATGTCATGAAGATGAATTTGTTCTCTATTAAGAAAACAGTGGTTTATATTTATTCATTGAGCATTAACAGACGAACAAATGAAATTCGTCCACTCTGGCATTACACTGTTCAATTCTGAAACTTGGTCTTTGAAAAGTACGTATATTCGAAATACATTTGTCAACCTTGCCCTCTTGTTTGTTTGTTTGTTTGTTTGTTTGTTTGTTTGTTTGATTGTTTTTCCTCCCCCCCTCCCTTTTTTTTTTTTTGAATGTACAGAATGATATTTTTCACATTGAAAGTTCAAAAATGAAAACCAAAATCCAATGCATGTCAACATTTCCCTCACGAATCAATCTCATAAACCACATTCCTTTGCTTGACGATAATCAAGCATCATCGAACAATGTGGCACCAGAAATTATTTAATTTATACAAATAAGACAATAATTGTTCACATAAAAATTTTATAAACCTGTAGCGTACCAAACATATAAAACAATATTCTAATCAATGATGGTTTCATTATGTACATCAATATTCAAGAAACATGTCATGAAGAAAGTCTGTTTTCTACACAGTGGTCTATAGTTGTTCCACTGAGCATTAAAAATGGACAAGTGAAAGTTTATTTTGGCATTATATTGTTCAATTTTGAATTTCTGGTTTAGCATTCTTTGGAAAGTATGTATATTTAGAACACACTTGTCTACTTTGCATTTATATATAAATGATTTTGCAAGCATAATTATAAGATCAAATACTCTATCTGTTTTTACATTTTTGTCAAACACCGAACAACACCAGATTTCGTGTGAGTCTGATGTTGAAGGTATTTTTCGCATTTTGCGTTGATTAGTTTTTCTGTTAAATTCCAGAAATTATGGACACAGTAACAGTTCCACAGAAAATGTTCAATAGAGTCTCTTGCATTATTACGCCATGTATAATACCCATTGTGTTTAATATCATATTGGTGGCAATAATCTGATGAACTATTATAATAACAGATATTAGTATGAAAGTAGAAATAGATGGTAGTGATACTCTCTACCAAAACAAGTCAGCACAAGAGCAGGGTATGAAGGGCCACAGAATCTGGCATAATATGTGACAATGCTGTTATGATAATAATGGGAATATCGGGGATGGCACCATGGAGCTTCATGTGAGACTGAGACTGCATGACGGGGGCTGTAATACAAGCTTACTTTCATAATGTATCATGGCGTTAACCAGGTCCGCGAGGTACAAACACTTTCAGCGTTTTTCAGGAATTTGAGTAACACCCTGAATGATGCATCCATAAAGTGGATAAAGCTCCACGACTGTGTGTGGTGTATGCCCAGTTTTCCCATCAATCCCACAGCACGCCGAGTTCTTAGTAGGAGACGCGGTTGGGACCAAAAATCCTTCTGTAATTTTTTTTTACCACTGGCATGGCGATTGTGTGGTTTGCAGGTTTTGCGCCTTTGCCATCCGACATGTCACCCCAGTACTCCAGTATTGTCTGTGGCATGATGCTGTCTGGCAGATTGGGAGGGGTGCTGGTCACTGCTTACGCCTCAAAAACCGCGGGAAATGCGAAGGTGGGTTCTTTACATTGGTGGAGGTTAAGGGTAGGTCTCCTCCCCCCTGAAGGGAAAGAGAACATCAGGTAGACCCAGGGAGAAAATATTGGACGGACTTACAGGGTGGCTGAGGACACAGAGGGTGGAAGATGTATTTGCAAACGACAAGGGATAGATGCATATGGAGGGCCATGATCACCAAACCCATGCGGCAGGGCATACGATGATGATGATGATGATGATGATGATGATGATGATAATGATGATGATGATGACTGATGATACACAGAGCCAGCCGGCACGAAAAGACGCTGTAGTACAGCTGAGGATTGAACCCACGACATACGCGTTGTCAGCAAGATGGTCAAACTGATTATGACAAGGTGTATCCTTGGACAAAATTCAAGGGAAGACATAAACAGTGCTTTCCCCTTACCTGAGACGCGTTACATACACGAAAGCCAAACGAGAAATCTTGCAACGAAGAAAGCAAAGCGGCGAGCACACACGAAGAAAAGGCAATGTGAAGAGCTAGAGTTTGCCTGAAGGACAGGCTGAGCCAGTGTTCTGAGCGTGTGTGATATTGTCCACGAAGATGTTTTTTTTGTTTATATTTCATATTATTGTCAGTGTCGAGCTCAGTCAAACTGTACAGGTTGTATTAACCCTCCTCCCCTGCTCCCTGTCTCCACAGATTGTTTTTATTCCCCCCATGATGTAACCAGCAGATTGTACTGTTATCCTCATTGACTACTTAGGTGTGTTATTTTCCCTAATTGTTTACACGATGCCTAATTCACCCCATGACTTCACTTGATGCCACAAGCAGAGGTTAAGCACAGTCTAGCTTGGTTGCCAAAATGGATGTAAGACCAGAGTTGTGTTCTGGCTTGGCCACGTCATCTGACTCATCCCGGCTATAATTGGCTACCTGTCCCTCTTTAGGACCAGGAATGGTAACACAGTAAAAGAGAGAAGATTGGCATCGATATTTTTCTCTGCGATGTCTGACCAGTTTTAAAAAAGTGACCTTTTATCTTAATTTCAGAACAGTAAAATATCTGCAGTTTCATTTAAAATCCATCAACAGTTATTTACATGTATGGTTTCGTCCATGATTTTACAGGTGGCAATATTTACTTACTGTCTTCAAAACTTTGTTAGTTTTTGCTGTATGCACAAGTGTTTAGTATTGTCCCATTTTTTGCAGAGTCTGGAATCGTGGCAGACCATATACCTGATTGTTGGCATCATTCACCTTGCATGTTGTGTCATCTTTGACATAATGGCGGACGCTACACTACAGCCATGGGCAGAAGGGAAGCAACTCAAAGCAACCTCAAATCAAAGCGCAGACGATACCAACGTGGATTCAGAAAGGGATGATTATTCCTCCACAATTCCCATGCTTGCCGAATATCACGAATCAGAGCAGAGCCGTCTGACAGGGGAGAACGAGACTCAGTTTGGACGTAAACAGTATGACACAAAATATGGAACAGTGCGTTAGGAGTAGTAGTGAATGAAACCAGTGCAGAAATGTAATGACTCTCGAGTATGTTGTATTGCGTGTGTGCGTACGTGCGTGCGTGCGTGCGTGCGTGCGTGCGTGCGTGTGGTGTGTGTGTGTGTGTGTGTGTGTGTGTGTGTGTGTGTGAGTGTGTGTGTGTGTGACAGACAGACAGACAGAGAGAGAGAGAGAGAATCAAAATCAGGATCAGAAATTTATTCAGTAAGACCAAAGCCCCATTTGAAGGGGTGTGAACACATTATAATCATTATACAAACACAATATAATACATAGTCGTTCTTGGATGATGCATATTTCAAATATTTTGAATTGATTATAATATAGGAATCATAGTCAAACTTCAGTAATACAATAGGAACATATAAATAGGTTTAACAGACACACGTCACAAGAATTTGTGTGAACACATAAACATTATATAAACACAGAACATAATACATAGTCGTTCTTGAATAATGCATACTTCAAATATTTCGAAATGATTACAATATAGGACTCACAGTCAAACTTCAATAATACAATGGGAACATATAGATATGTTTAACATGCACACATCACAAAAATTTAACTTTATGATAAGGCAAACTCTCTTCTTCCAAAAGCTTATAAACGTATGTTGCTAAATGTCTAATTGTACGCTCATTTTTTGAAGCCATGAGCATTGTTAACCTGAAATCATTTGGCTGAATTAGCAGGCATCTCAGATCCTCAAGGGCTGGACAACATAGAATATAGTGAATTTCATTATCAGTAACACTGTTACATAATGAGCATTTCGTTGCCTCTTTATCACATCTTTTATATCTTAATCTATGCATTGATAATTCAAACAAACCAAACCTAAATCTTGTGATCACATATCTAATAAATCTGTTAAGTCCAACAAGAAGTATGCTTCTCTCTCAAGTGACTGTTTAAAGTTTCTATATTGTGCAAACCATCACTAGTATTGGTATGATAATTCCTATTTTGCCATCTACTATCAACTAATCTTTGTTTGAAAGTTTTTATAAAAGACTTTATACAACCCACACCTTGATTTTTCCAGACGTATGGAAAACTGTACGTATTTAATATATCACGGACTTTTGAGGCCCAGTTCATTTTTCCTCTGTTGGCTAAGTTTAATTGCATTTTATATGACTTATAAGGCAATATCGCTTCACTCATTCTCGTTAGTTTTAACCAATATCGAATACAACAAACGCTTGAGTTTATAGTTAAGGGAATTCGTGCCATCTCACCATAAATGAAATCGTTTGGTTTTCTAATGTTGACACCAAAGTATTTTTTCAACATAAACAATTGAACACTTTCAATCACCAAAGCCGCTTTCTCTAAACCCCATATTTCTGAACCACCAGTAAAATTTGGTTGAATTTGAGTATCAAACAATTTCAAAAATAATTTTAACGAATCACTATTTAGTTTATTCAGTTTACTTAGTATACTGAAGGCAGCTCGTTTTGCTCTACTTGCTAAATCTTGACACGCATAATTAAAACTAAGTCTTTTTGAGAACAATATCCCTAAATACCGATATGAATTTACAACAGCCATCCTTGTATTGTTGTAGAACCATTTCTTAGTATTCGCTAAAAATCCACCTTTCCTAAGTACCATTACATTACTTTTTTTCCATGTTTACTTTAAGTTGTAACTTGCAAGCTGCTCTGTAAAGCTGTTTAGTTGTGTCTGTAAACCAACTGCAATTTCTGATAATAAAACAATGTCATCAGCAAACAATAGGATAAATAAATCGATCAATTCATTACTCAGATTTGCGCCGTGTCTAGCATTATTAATTATTTCGAGAGCAAGTTCATTTATAAACAAAGAAAAAAAGAAGGGGACTACACACATCACCTTGTTTCACTCCATTTGTACAAGTAATGCAACTAGTAAACAGTGTACCACATCGCAATCTTGCTTTTACAGAGGTATACATGACCTCCCACCACGAAATCAGTCTTAACTCGCAGTCAGTCGAAAAGCACTAGGAGCTGAAAAGGTGACTGAGGGTCTATTTGGGGTGTTTTGATTTTTTTCTCAAAATTGATTTCTGTAGACTATAATCTATCCCCCACAGACATTTTTTTCTTGAGAAAATATTATTAATCAATTTAAGATGGTATTCTAATGCACTGATCGCAGCAGAAAGAACGCAATTTCCTACCAAAAGTACCTATTTTTGTCTCTTATTATGAACCGTAACCTGTACAGTACCCGCACATGTAATATACTGATGGAAAGCTCTTTGGTGCACCTTTCAGATAATGACAGTGAAAATTAGAAACAAACTGGGTCAAAGCCACCAAATGAAGAAATTTAAGGAAAATGTGTAGGAGAGTACACAAAAACTTTAGAGGCCGTTTTCTCAAAATATCCGTCAAAGAACTTAATGACTTTAAACATACATAACTTCTACATATTTTTTTTGAGTACAAGCTATATTCAAGTACCAAAATAATCAGCGGAATGTACACTTTCCAGTGATATGTATATCTCAAAATGCCCAAAATGCTAGTTAAGACTGATTTCGTGGTGGGATGTCACATACATACTTTTGATACATCTATATATCTTACCTTTAATACCATTCTTTATCAGTATAGGCCACAAAAGTTTTCTTGAAATTGAATCAAACACCTTTTCAAAGTCAAATAAAGCCACATATAGTGTCCTGTTATAGTTGAATTGTTTCTGGATAATTGCCAGTAACGTGAACATGTGATCAATTGTTGAATAATTCTTTTTAAAACCAGCCTGGTATTCTCCAGTGATATTGTTGTAGTCAAGCCATTCCTGTAACCTTGAATTGATAACAGAGCGTACAGTTTGCTGCTGATGTTACTCAAAGAAATACCTCTGTAGTTATTAGGATCACTTGCGTTTCCCTTTTTAGGTAAAGGAAGAATGATGGATTCTGTCCAGTTATCGGGATACGGGATATTGACCAGTATTGAATAAAACATTGAAAAATTCAACTAGGAAATTCACCACCTCATCTCCCCATTTTTCAAGAGCTCCCCAAGTATACAATCTGGTCCTGCTGCTTTTCCACATTTCAATTTTCTTAATGATAATAAAACTTCTTCTTTTGAAATTGGGTGATTTAAAGCATCATCACTACCATCATCATTACCATCTAAAACACCCCTATCAACTCTATCGTTACCATCAACATCATCAACGCCACCACCATTATCATCGCCACCACAATTATCACCATCTTCACAATCGAAGTTATCAAAATATGACCAGAGACATAATAACACTCTCACAGGGAGAATTCACTTTGTCAAAGACATCTTTGAAATGCTGAAACCAATTTTGAACGGTAATCATGTTAGGTTGAAATATCTTTTTACTAGAAATTGTACGCATGTAGCGCCAGAACTTTTTCTGGTTATCCACGTACATTGTGAGATTGTTTAAAATTACATTATTATATTCCTTTCTTTTTCTGTGTAATAAATGTTTATACTCCCTTCTAATCTGACAAAACATGGCTCTATCTTCAGACTCTAATGACTGTTTAAACACCCTCAACTGTCTTCTGAATGTCCGCCTAGAAGCTTCACATTCATCGCCATCCGTACTTCCGACTTCTGATTGATAAAAAATTTCTTTTTCATACATTTAGCTTGCTGTCTTATACAACAGTTGAATATTTCAAGCGCTTCATTGACATCAGCATTTATTAATTCAGTAGCATGGTGAAGTGTTTGCTCTGTTTTTATAGAACGAATATTGTCATAATATTGTTGGGCATAATCAGAATTCCATACATATTTTTCGACACATATTTTCTTTTATTGTCATTGCCGACTTCTGTGTCGGACCTTATGTAGTTCTTGGTTTTAAAACAAAATCCTATAGGTTGATGTTGAGAGTCTATCATTTCAGAAACTTCCCATCTACAGCATTTTTGAACTGAGGTAAATAAATTTTCAGAAGATTAAAAAATAATCGTTCACATTGTTGCCTGTGTCTGAAATGAATGTGTAACGACCATGAAGGTCGCCATTACGTATTCCATTCAAAATAAACAAGACAAAAGCAACGCATAGATTCAACAGCACTTTGCCATACAAATTCAGCACTGAATCTTCTGACTGTCCTGTCAGATTTACATTTTCATTTTCTTTACTAAAATTATGCATATCAAACTGACTACAACTGACAGGAAATATCTTTGATGTCCTGGCATTTAAATCTCCACTTAGAAGAATATCAACATTATCAATTGACATAAGTTTTTTCGCTAATGCATCCTCTAAATACACAATACCATTTTCAACATCAAAAGTCGTATAATAAGGAGAATTGATAGGAGGATTGTATACATACAGGTAAAGTATACTTTTTTCAAAACCAAACAAAGTTTTGTCGAGCAAAAAACACAACATATTATCTTGGTCGCATTTAGGTTCTTTACCAACGGGACCAAATCAGATTTAATTCAACAAACCACACCCCCAGATCGCCTACCTTGTTTTGAAAGCTTCAAAGCTGATTTACAAAATATTCAATAGTTTAGAAATAAATGGCTTTCGAGGTATTCCATGAAAGTTTCCACAATACAAAGACAAAAGAGGTAATATATTTGATAAACATTCTTTCGTTAAGTTTAGGTAAGAGACCTTCCACATTCCAGTGAAGAAAAGATAATGACTGAGTACAATTGTTTCTTATTGTTCTTTAAACATTTGGTATATTTTCACCTTTGTTTTTGCTTTGCTTTACATTCATACATTCTTCAAAATTATCTTGGAGGTATACCCCCCTTATCACACTTAATTTTTACTTGTTCACTATCTTGGAAGGAGTGCGTAAGAGAGGGAGTAGAGTAAAAGCGGAGGGACTTGCTACGACATGTACGACATGCCTGCACTGTATCTTGGCTTTTCAACACATTATTGACCACTTCTTATTCTTCACTGAAAATTTTGAGAACCGGTGACGAGGGGTAATTTGTGTGGGAGTGTGTGTGTGTGTGCTGCGTGTGTGTGTGTGTGTGTGTGTGTGTGTGTGTGTGTGTGTGTGTGTGTGTGTGTGTGCGTGCGTGCATGCGTGTGTATGTGTGTGTGTGTGTGTGTGTGTTTGTTTCTTTGTGTGTGTGTGCGTGCGTGCGTGTGTGTGTGTGTGTGTGTGTGTGTGTGTGTGTGTGTGTGTGTGTGTGTGTGTGTGTGTGTGTGTGTGTGTGTGTGTGTGTGTGTGAGTAATGAAATGGTTTTTATATTATTTTTTGAAACTATGAACACAATGTTGACATAAACTAATTAATACAGACACTGTTGACACACACTAATTAATGTAGGCAATGTTGGCATAGACCACTTAAAGCAGACAATGTTGGCATCATCATCATCAGGAGCCCTGCCGCATGGCGTTGGCGATCATGGACTTCCATCTGTCTCTATCTCTTGTTGCCCCAAGCATCTCCTCCACCCTCCTCGTCCCCAGCCACTCTGCAAGTCCGTCTAGCATTTTCTCCCTGTGTCTACCTGGTGCTGTTTTTCCCTCCAGCTTTCCCGTTGTGACCAGGTGCTCCAAATCCCCCTTCCTCATAAAATAGCCTATAAATGTTGCCTGTCTTTTCCTAATCTTCCTTATGAGTGATCTCCTTGTGTCTGCCTCCATCAAGACTGTCTCGTTTGTTTTCTTTGCTGTCCATGGACAGCAAAGAAAATGTTGACATAGTCTAATTAATGTAGACAACGTTGACATAGACTAATTAATGTAGACAACGTTGACATAGACTAATTAATGTAGACAACGTTGACATCGACTAATTAATGTAGACAACGTTGACATAGACTAATTAATGTAGACACTGTTGACATAGACTAATTAATATAGACAATGTTCACACAGACTAATTGATGTAGACAATGTTGACATAGACTAATTAATGTAGACAATGTTGATATAGAATAATTAATGTTGACATAGGATAATTAATGTAGACACTGTTGACATAGACTAATTAATGTAGACACTGTTGACATAGAATAATTAATGTAGACAATTTTGACATAGAGTAATTGATGTACACAATGTTGACATAGACTAATTAATGTACACAATGTTGACATAGACTAATTAATGTAGACAATGTTGACATAGACTAATTGATGTATACAATGTTGACATAGACTAATGATGTACACAATGTTGACATAGACTAATTAATGTAGACAATGTTGACATAGAGTATTTGATGTACACAATGTTGACATAGACTAACTGATGTACACAATGTTGACATAGACTAATTAATGTAGACAATGTTGACATAGACTAACTGATGTACACAATGTTGACATAGACTAACTGATGTACACAATGTTGACATAGACTAATTAATGTACACAATGTTGACATAGACTAATTAATGTAACAATGTTGACATAGACTAATGATGTACACAATGTTGACATAGACTAACTGATGTACACAATGTTGACATAGACTAATTGATGTACACAATGTTGACATAGACTAACTGATGTACACAATGTTGACATAGACTAATCAATGTAGACAATGTTGACATAGACTAATCAATGTAGACAATGTTGACATGAACTGATTAAGGTAGAAAATGTTGAAATAGACTACTTAATGTAGACAATGTTGACATAGACTAATTAATGTAGACAATGTTGACATACACTACTTAATGTCAAGCTCGCTAAGGCTTGAACTAGAAGGGAAAGACAGAGAAACAGACCTATCAGCTCTAACACACCCGTTTATAACTAAATAAGGCAATACTTGGACAAGTAACAGTTACACAAAGTTTATTTACTGAACAAACGAGACAACATGACGCATCATTCACACAAATCGCATATGTAAATATAGCATTACTAGGGGTGGCACCACAAAATCAACATTTACATACATTTCACATCTTCAAACCCCAGAATTTACATAGAACGTTAGCAAAACACACACACTCACAGAAAATTTCAGTCCATACGACGATTTCGGACCATATGATTTTCTGATGCTAGAGTTTCTAATCTGTAACGAGTCTCTCGTTGCTTGGCATGGCGAACAGGCGCCAAATGAAACCACCGCCGAACGACGCGAGGATGTTCACTACAGCAGACGAGGAGTCCTGCGAAAGGCGGCGCCAAGGAAACGAGCCAAGTAGAACGACTGGGCCATAGGCTCGTGGCGTGGAAGTACCGCCGACCTTGCCAGAAGACGCAGCCGTAGAAGCCCCACTAGTCGCACCTGCCTCGGACACTCGTAACGTTACCGGAGCTTGGACACGTGCACCGCCTCATAGAGCCAGGACCACACGGACAGCAACGACAACTGGCACAGGACACTGGTGATCTTCTCCCCTCAAGTTGGCTAAACTACGAACACAATCTCCCCTACTGACCCATAGGTATATAAACAGCTATAATTGAACACGGCAGCAAAAACTTATCATTTGTAAATATATCGACAAACCCAGCTACCAACACCAACCTAGCCACCAAACTACACATCAACAACAGCAAAGGAGAGCAGACAACTATTCACTGCTGGTTACATGCCTGACAACGACATCTATACTCCATACTCCCACATAACAATGTTGACAAAATTGAATGACTGACCATGCACTCACCGCATACCGACTGTAGCAGAGGAAAGAAATGCAGGCGTCAACTCACTCCTGGTTACATACCAACAAAATACAGCCACTGTAAACTTCATGTAACCACGTTGACAGAAATTGGAATGACTGACCACTGCACCCGCTTCATACCGAATGTAGCAGAGGAAAAACAGGCGTCGATTCACTCCTGGTTACATACCAACAAACATAGACTTCTACCCACTTCAAGGACATGAAATCCATCTACAAGTGGTGACTCTGAAACTGGCCCTATCCACCCAACTGCAAACCGTCTGTAGCAGAAGGGGAGCCCGACACCAACTGGCAACTCTTTTCTTATAAAGCCAACACAACAAGATCGCAGAACCCTGTTCACAGAAACCAGCACCAAAAACACACAAAAATGCACACACACCAGACCCACGTACACCATAACTCAGGCCATAAACACAGGTTGGGTGAAACATCGATTCACAGCCAAGGTACAAAAATCACGTCAAAACACACACAGGCACAGGTAAACCGTAACTAGACAGGTGACTTTTGACCCAGTTGGCCAAGACTCCACACACACACTGCCCAAACCAAACACCCTTGTCCCCAAACGAGAAGAAAAGGGAAAAAATAAAAAGATGAACAAAACTGCCATCACACTTAATGTAGACAATGTTGACATAGTCTGATCAATAAAGACACTGTTCAAATAGACTAATTAATGTAGACAATGTTGACACAGACTAAAATATGTAGACAATAATGACATAGACTGATTAAAGTAACAATGCTGACATACACTAATTAATGTACACAATGTTAACATACACTAATTAACATAGACAATGTTGACATAGACGAATTAACATAGAGTATGTTGACATAGACCATTTATTAGACAATGTTGACATACACTAATTAATGTAGACAATGTTAACACAGACTAATTAACGTAGATAATGTTGACATAGACTAATTAATGTAAACAATATTGATGTAGACTAATTAATGTAAATAATGCTGACATAGACCAACTGATGTAGACAATGTTGACATAGACTACTTAATGTAGACAATGTTGACATAGACTAATTAATGTAGACAATGTTGACATAGACTAATTAATATAAACAATGTTGACATAGACTAATTAATGTAGACACTGTTGACAGACTAATTAATGTAGACACTGTTGACATAGACTAATTAATGTAGACAAAATTGACATAGGCTTATAAATGTAAACAACATTGACATAGACTAATTAATGTAAACAATCTTGACATAGACTAATTAATGTAAACAATACTGACATAGACTAATTAATGTAAATAATGCTGACATAGACCAACTGATGTAGACAGTGTTGACATAGACTACTTAATGTAGACAATGTTGACATAGACTAATTAATGTAGACAATGTTGACATAGACTAATTAATGTAGACAATGTTGACATAGACTAATTAAGGAGGCACTGTTGACATAGACTACTTAATGTAGACAATATTAACATAATTAACATAGACAATGTTGACATACACTAATTAACATAGACAATGTTGACATAGACTAATTAATGTAGACAATGTTGACATAGACTATTAATGTAGACAATGTTGATATAGACTAATTAATTGAGATAATGTTGACATAGACTAATTAGTGAGACACTGCTGACATAGACTAATTAATTATACAATGTTGACATAGACTATTTGATGTAGACAATGTTGACATAGACTAATTAATAATGTAACAATGTTGACATACACTAATTAATGTAGAAAGTGTTAACATATGCTAATTAATGTAAACAATGTGGACATAGACTAATTAATGTCACAATGTTGATGTATGCTAATTAATGTAGACATGTTGACATAGACTAATTGATGTACACAATGTTGACATAGACTAATTAATGTAGACAATTTTGACTGAGACTGATTAAGGTAGACAATGTTGACATATACTAATTAATGTAGACAATGTTAACATACATCAATTAACATAGACAATGTTGACATAGAACCTTGCTTTCCATCTCTTTGAGCTGTAACAATATACTCATTTATACTTAACTTTGGTCAAAAGAAGATTTGAGGCATTGTGTTTCACAAATGTGGTATCATATTTAAAAATTAAAACATATTTTCTTTGCAGTTCACATACCACTTTCATCAAGATGAACTATGTAATAGAATAGAATAGAATATTACGCTTAATGACTTCTCGTTATGTTTTTGGTATACGGAAAAAAGAAAATGCTGAAAATCGGCACTCACAGCGGAGGTGTCTTCACTGCACTTATCAGATACATTTGAAAATGTTTACATTCCGTACTGTGCTGTTTTTATGACGGTAAGGACGTACTTCGCACTTCTCAAAGTTTCAACTGGACGGAGAATTTCTCAAAGTCACAATGACCACGAGAAGTTGAAAATCTGGATTCCCTTCTGAGCATCTAAATTTTCGTAAGAGTAAGGATCGACATGTATTCACGTGGGTACGAATTATCATCATCACCACCACGTTCATTATCATCATTATTAGTAGAAGTAGTACTGTATTAGTGTTACATGAACATCATTGCTGTTGACAGAGTTAGTTTTCGTCTTCTTGTTGTTTTTATGATTATTAAGAATCTGTGAACACACTGGAGAGGGCTCTACCGCAATGCAACACTACCTTTAACCTTCAAGCTCTGTCCGTGTGTATCAAAGCTTTGCTATCTGCATATGGTTACATACGGCGTGTCTTGGGCAAGCCGAACGTATCGGATTTCATGTTGAGTTCACTCCCCACAAATGGCATGTAGTACTAATTACATGGTTTCCAGTAGCAAAGGACGATCTCTGACCTGACATGGTTATCTTCACTAAATCATGACATAAAAGACAATCAGGCTATCATTCTAAATAAATAAATATAAGACAGTCATCATCCTAATATAACGAAATAAAAGACAGTCAAGTCATCATCCTAATATAATGAAATAAAAGACAGTCAAGTCATCATCCTAATATAACGAAATAAAAGACAGTCAAGTCATCATCCTAATATAATGAAATAAAAAACAGTCAAGTCATCATCCTAATATAACGAAATAAAAAACAGTCAAGTCATCATCCTAATATAATGAAATAAAAGACAGTCAAGTCATCATCCTAATATAATGAAATAAAAGACAGTCAAGTCATCATCCTAATATAACAAATAAAAGACAGTCAAGTCATCATCTAATATAATGAAATAAAAAACAGTCAAGTCATATCCTAATATAACGAAATAAAACAGTCAATCATCATCCAAATATAATGAAATAAAAGACAGTCAAGTCATCATCCTAATATAACGAAATAAAAGACAGTCAAGTCATCATCCTAATATAAGGAAATAAAAGACAGTCAAGTCATCATCCTAATATAATGAAATAAAAGACAGTCAAGTCATCATCCTAATATAACGAAATAAAAGACAATAAAGCCATCATCCTAATATAACGAAATAAAAGACAGTCAAGTCATCATCCTAATATAATGAAATAAAAGACAGTCAAGTCATCATCCTAATATAACGAAATAAAAGACAGTCAAGTCATCATCCTAATATAACGAAATAAAAGACAGTCAAGTCATCATCCTAATATAAGGAAATAAAAGACAGTCAAACCATCATCCTGATATAACGAAATAAAAGACAGACAAGCCATCATCCCAATATAACGAAATAAAAGACAATAAAGCCATCATCCTAATATAACGAAATAAAAGACAGTCAAGCCATCATCCTAATATAATGAAACAAAAGACAGTCAAGTCATCATCCTAATATAATGAAACAAAAGACAGTCAAGTCATCATCCTAATATAACGAAATAAAAGACAGTCAAGTCATCATCCTAATATAACGAAATAAAAGACAGTCAAGCCATCATCCTAATATAATGAAACAAAAGACAGTCAAGCCATCATCCTAATATAATGAAACAAAAGACAGTCAAGTCATCATCCTAATATAATGAAACAAAAGACAGTCAAGTCATTATCCTGATATAATGAAATAAAAGACAGTCAAGCCATCATCCTAATATAACGAAATAAAAGACAGCCAAACCATCATCCTAATATAACGAAATAAAAGACAGACAAGCCATCATCCTGATATGATGAGATAAAAGACAGTCAAGCCATCATCCTGATATGATGAGATAAAAGACAGTCAAGCCGTCATCCTGATATGATGAAACAAAAGACAGTCAAGCCATCATCCTGATCATCATCATCAAGTGCCCTGCTGCATGGCGTTAGCGATCATGGCCCTCCAAGTGTATCTACATCTTGCTGCTGCAAGCACATCTTCCGCCCTCTTCGTCCTCAGCCACCCTGCAAATCAATCCAATATTTTTTCCCTGGGTCTACCTGGTGCTCTCTTTCCCTCAACCTTTCCTGTTATGACCAGGTGCTCCAATTCCCTTTCCTCATAAAATGCCCTATGAATGTTGCCTGTCTTTTCATAATCTTCCTAATGAATGGTCTTCTTGTGTCTGCCTCCATCAGGACTGTGTCTTTTATTTTCTTTGCTGTCCATGGAACTCTCAACATTTTTCTTAGAAACCACATCTCAGCTGCATCAATCTTGTTCTGGCTTTGTTTGTTGACTGTCCACGCCTCAAAACCGTATAACATTATCTGTTCTATATATAATTTAAGAACTCTCTTCCTGACGTTAATTGATAGGCATTTGTTGGTAAGAATGCCTTTCATCTTCTTCAATGCTGTCCTGGCTTGGCCGATTCTGCTGGCTCTTTCTGATGTGCATCTGCCGTCTGGTGAGATGATCGTTCCCCGGTATTTAAACTTATCAACCTGCCTCAAGGTTGTGCCGTTTGCCGTTATTTTGCATGAGGGGATTTCATGTGTTTTTTTTACTGATTCCCATGACTTCAGCCTTCTTGCTCTTTAGCTCCAACCCTTAATTTTTGCTGTCTATTTCTATTACATTCACAAGGTTTTGTAGGTCCCTTTCATTTTCTGCAATTAGCACGGTGTCATCTGCGTAACGAATGTTGTTGATCATTTTTTTCTCCTACCTTTAATCCAGAGTATTCTTCTAGGTTTCTCATGATGTTCTCGCTGTAAAGTGAAAACAGATCTGGTGACAGAACACGACCTTGCCTGACTCCTCTTTTGATATATTGGAAGGAGCTTATGCCGTTTTCTATTCTCATTGCAGCCGTTTGTTCCCAATACATATTTCTGATTATTCGTAGATCTTTTCCATCAATATTGAGTCTTTCTACTTGGTTCATGTCTTACCCAATCGAAAGCCTTGGTATAATCAACAAAGCATAAATATAAATCCTTATTCAACTCGATTGACCTCTCTATGATAGTTCTTAGGATGTATATGGCACGAATAGTTCCATTTCCTTCGACAACTCAGCTCTGTTCTTTTGCTTTTCCTCTTTTGATTCTATTCCTTGTCCTCATCATGATTATTCTTAATAGGAGTTTTGTTACATGATTCATCAAGCTGATTGTGCGATGGAGTTCGTATTCTATAGCCCCTGTTTTCTTTGGAACAGCAATGAAAATTGAATTTGACATACATATAATTGTCTTTCGGGATTTTTCCAGTGTCATAAATTTCATTTAGGAGGACTGTTATTTTTTCAATACCAAATTCCTCCAGGGCTTTAATCATCTCTGTAGTAATACTGTCTGGTCCTGGGACTTTTCCTGGTTTCATCTTTTTCGATGCTGCTCTAACTTCATCTTTCATCATGGGTGGTCCTTCAACGTTCTTTCTCATAATGTGTTCTTTGTTTCTGTCATCTTCAAAAAGGTCTTTAATGTACTCTCCCCATCTATCTAATATTTTGTCTTTTTCAATGATAAGGGTACCATCTTTCGATTTTAAGCAACCAGTTGATGTGCATGTCTTTTAACTCTGGACAATTTCTTCAATTCTTCTGTACATACCCTGAGGATCTGTTTTATGTCTGTCTTCCAAATGTGAAAGAGAAGAAGAAGCTAAGCTGTGCCACATCTTAAATGGGCAAAGAAAGGAGTCCACTTTATTGCAGACTTCATGAAAGAGGATGGTGCTTTTCCTTTTATTTCATGTAATCATCATCATCACGTGCCATGCCGCATGGTGTTGGCGATCATGGCCCTCCATATGTATCTATCCCTTGTTGCCACAAGCACTTCTTCCACCTTCTCTGTCCTCAGCCATCCTGCAAGTCCGTCCAATATTTTCTCCCTGGGTCTACCTGATGCTCTCTTTCCCTCCAGCTTTCCTGTTGTGACCAGGTGCTCCAATTCCCCTTTCCTCATAAAATGGCCTATAAATGTTGCCTGTCTGTTCTAATGTTCGTTATGAATGATCTTCTTGTGTCTGCCTCCAGACAAGCAAAGCTAAACAGAAAGTTTGACATGAATGAGGTCCAACTATATCCTCTACCCTATCCTTTCCCACTTTAGCATTAAAATCTCCCATTATTATGGTAACTTCTTATTACATGACTCATCAAACTGATTGTGCGATGGAGTTCGCATTCTGTAGCCCCTGCCTTCTTTGGAAGTGCAATGATACAATTTTTCGAATATTTCAATTGCAGAATCAAAACACAATATTCACTTCCAGATGTCAACACATTTAAATGATTCTGATCTGGCGACATATCTGAGCCCAGTGTAGGAAAGATAGGAAGGCTGTTCTGCGACAGGCTTAATTCAGGCTTAATCGAACATGTGGGTTTCTGATCAAAATGTTTATCGTGAGATACATACTGAATGTCAATGTGCTAAACTGAACTCATTCAAAAACAGATACATAGGCAAACATATTTCATGTGTGTCATATTGACATTAGACGGTCTCTCTTGCGACATTAGACGGTCTCTCTTGCCACCATGAAATTTTATATGCGGTTTGTTTGTTTGTTTGTATGTTTGTTTGTTGGTTGGTTGGTTGGTTGGTTGGCTGGCTGGTTGGTTGGTTGGTTGGTTGATTGGTTCGTTGGTTGTTCGGTTGGTTTGCTTGCTTGCTTGTTTATTTGTTTTTTTTAACCCTTTGACTCCAGCATCCTGTTCACCCACATCCTGCATTGTCAGCCATGCTAGCAAAGCAAAAACGTAACCCTTTGATTCCTTTAACCTAACCACCAGCCTTCTGCAGGAAGCTGGTAGAAAGGGTGAGGAAATCAAAAGATTAGGTTTTAGCGGTTGGTGGTTAGGGTGCGGGAGTCAAAGGCTTAAAAGAGAGCTTTGAGTGGTGTGCTGAAGCCACTCCATGAAACCAGAATGCGAACTCCATCACACAATCAGTTTGATGAGTCATGTAACAAAAATTCTATTAAGAATAATCATGATGAGGACAAGGAATAGAATCAAAAGAGAAATAGCAGATGAACAGTGTGTATTTGTAGAAGGGAAAGGAACTATTAATGCCATATACATCCTAAGAACTATCATAGAGAGGTCAATCGAGATGAATAAGGATTTATATTTATGCTTGGTTGATTATACCAAGGCTTTCGATCGGGTAAGACATGAAGAATTGATCAACCAAGTAGAAAGACTCAATATTGATGGAAAAGATCTACGAATTATCAGAAATATGTATTGGAAACAAACAGCTGCAATGAGAATAAAAAACGATATAAGATCTTTCCAAAACATCAAAAGAGGAGTCAGACAGGGTTGTGTTTTGTCACCAGATCTGTTTTCACTTTACAGCCAAAACATCATGAGAAATCTACAGGAAGACCCCGGATTAAAGGTTGGAGGAAAAATGATAAACAACATTCGATACGCAGATGACACGGTGCTAATTGCAGAAAGTGAAAGGGACCTACAAAACCTTGTGAATATACTAGAAACAGATGCAAAGGTAAGGGGTTGGAACTAAACAGCAGGAAGACTGAAGTCAGGATGATCCGTAAAAAACATGAAATCTCCTCATGCAAAATAACAGCAAACGGCACAACCTTGAGACAGGTTGATAAGTTTAAATACCTGGGGACGATAATTTCACCAGACGGCAGATGCACATCAGAAATAGCCAGCAGAATCGGCCAAGCCAAAACAACATGCAAGAAGATGAAAAGCATTCTTACCAACAAATGCCTATCAATTAACATCAGTAAAAGAGTTCTTGAATGTTATATAGAACCAATACTGTTGTACGGTTGCGAGGCGTGGACAGTCAGCAAGCAAAGCCAGAACAAGATTGAGGCAGCTGAGATGTGATTTCTAAGAAGGATGTTGAGAGTTCCATGGACAGCAAAGAAAACTTGATGGAGGCAGACACAAGACGGTCATTCATAAGGAAGATTAGGAAAAGACAGGCAACATTTATAGGTCATTTTATGAGGAAAGGGGAATTGGAGCACCTGGACACAATGGGAATGCTGGAGGGAAAGAGAGCACCGGGTAGACCCTGGGAGAAGATACTAGACGGACTTGCAGGGTGGCTGTGGACAAAGAGGGTGGAAGAGATGCTTGAGGCAACAAGTGATAGAGACAGATGGAAGTCCATAATCGCCAACGCCATGTGGCAAGGCACCTGATGATGATGATGAAGACTGCAGTACCCTATAACTTTGTAAAGGCCAGTAATCAATCACAGAAAGCCTACTATAGGCATCAAGCTGTTCTAGCTAGTCATCTACGAAATATTTCTGAAGACACGCCACAAAACCTGCACCTTGTGCCTAAATCAGTCGGATTTAGATCAGTTTACCCTAATCTGTGTCTGGAATTCTGTGAGCCAGGTAGATTTGTTGAGTCTCGTGTGAAGTGATACTACAGCTGGGTCCATGGTATTTGGACATACAGACCTGATGGATGTCAGAATGTGGTTGTCTCAGCTAAGGTATATTTCGTGCAGTGTGTACACTATCAAGCTCTGTTCACCCTTTCATTTTTCCTTTTGGTGTTTTCTCCAGGAGTTGTGTGTCTGTGTGTGCGTGCGTGCATGCTTGGGTATGTGTGTGAGTGTGTGCGTGTGTGTGTGTGTGTGTGTGTGTGCCCACACGCACGCACTTGGTCATGAACCTATACATGCGAGTCTCACTCCGAGTGGTTACAGGCTTGCTTCTTTCCATCGCTCATCCCGAGGTGGTGGTATCGCCATCCTCTACAACGACTCACTCCATTCCCGCCTGTCTTTCTCGCAGTCTCTGCCTTTCTCCCATCCTTCTTTCGAGCACGTTGAAGTATCCTTCCAATCTACCCCTCACCCCATCACCTTCTCCTGTGTCTATCGACCTCCACCTAGCTCTGCCAACAAGCTCACCACATCCATGTTTCTCTCTGACTTTGATCAACTTCTTGATTACTACTGCCTCTTACCTGGAAATCTCATCATTCTAGGTGACATCAATGTCCACTATGACAACACTCACCGTTATGACACAAGACATATCATCAACTCTCTGTCCAATCACAATATGACTCAACACATTTCTGAACCAACCCATCAAAAAGGTCACATTCTTGACTGGATCATTTCTCGTGATCACCACAATTCAGCTACTGACAACTGCTTAGTTCTTTCTACCCGTCTAACTTCAGCCCTTCCATCTGACCACTCTGCAATTCTCTGTTCTCTTGACATTCCTCCTCCTTCCCGTACCATGCGCACAGTGACTCGACGCAATCTCAAATCTATCGACCTCTCCACATTTTCATTTGATGCCTTCCGTCTCCTTTCTGAAAAGTCACATAACCTTGCCGATGAATTCTATACTACTCTCCACCATCTTCTGGACACTCATGCTCCAGCCACAACCCGTCTTTTACCTGACCGCCCCCCTACCCCCTGGCTCACTCATGAGATTGCCTGTGCAAAACGTGCCCGCCGCAGAGCAGAGCGCCGCTGGCGCAAATCCAAACTCACTGTACATAGGCAACTTTTCCAAGCCTCTAAAACAAAAGTATCCACCCTCATTGCATCTGCAAAAACAAGCTATTTCCAAACCAAAATCCTGAATGCCTCTTCTTCAAAAGAACTCTTTACAACCATGAATCATCTCCTTGGCACACGAAAAGATTTACCTCTCCCAACAAAACACACAAATGAACAACTCCCATCTGTATTCTCCAAGTATTTCACCACCAAAATACAAACTCTTCGTGACAGGCTTGACAGGACACCCTGTCAACCATGCCCACCTGACCCTTCCTTCTCTGGCACACCTCTTACTACTTTTACCCCAGTCTCACAAGAAGAAATTCTCAACACAATCAGATCCATGTCGTTCAAAACCTGCGAACTGGATCCTCTTCCAGGTTCTCTCTTTTCCGACTGTCTCCCTATTCTCCTCCCATTCATCACTGACATCATCAACACTTCTCTCCAAACTGGAACTGTCCCAGATTCTTTCAAGTCTGCTATTGTTCACCCTCTCCTCAAGAAATACAATTTAGACCCAAATGAACTGAAAAATTACCGGCCTATCTCTAATCTCTCTTTCTTGTCAAAACTGCTTGAAACAGTAGTCCTCAACCAACTGAACTCTCACCTGTCTGCCAACAATCTCCTCAATCCTTTCCAGTCAGCCTACCGCCAGTGCCATAGCACTGAAACTGCCTTGCTACACATTCTCAACAATCTCCTCCTTGCAACTGATACTGGCAAAGTCTCTCTCCTCCTCACACTCCTTGATCTGTCTGCAGCCTTTGATACCATTCATCATGGTATTCTCCTTTCTAGACTTCAGCATACTTTTGGCATCTCTGACATTGCTCTCTCCTGGTTCACTTCATATCTATCAAACAGAAAACAAACTGTTCTCATCAATGGCACTTACTCTCAACCTGCATACCTGACCTGTGGTGTTCCACAAGGATCTGTCCTTGGCCCTGTTCTTTTCACTCTTTACACCTTCCCCCTGTCCACCATCATCAACTCTCAGTCTATAAAACACCACTTCTATGCTGATGACACCCAACTTCAAGACAGTGACTCACCTGACAATATACAGCGCCTCCTGACTCGCACCACTGAGTGTTACTCGGACATTAAAAATTGGATGACATACAACAAACTTCAGCTAAATGATGACAAGACAGAAGCTATCCTCATTGGCACCCGTCAGAAACTTTCTCAGCTGCCTCCTCTTTCTCTCCCATTATGTAACACATCAGTCCCAATTTCTGATTCAGCTAAAAACCTTGGTGTCTGCATTGACTCTACCCTCTCCATGAACAACTTTGTTTCTCAAACTGCCAGATCTTGCTACTATCATCTCCATCGTATAAGCCTGATCAGGAAGTATCTCTCTGTGGAAACAACTGCAAAACTCGTTCTCTCCTTCATAATGTCTCGCATTGACTTTTGCAATTCACTCCTGTCCTGTCCGGTGTGTGCGTGAGTGCGTGTGTGTGCGTGCGTGCGTGCGTGCGTGTGTGTGCGTGCGTGCGTGTGTGTGTGTCTGTTTCAGCGCTTAGATTTGATTTTATCAAGATTTTGCGCTATATAAATATTGTAATTATTATTAATTATTATTATTATTATTATATATTGTGTTGTGTGTGCGTACGCGCGCCTGTGTTTGCGTGTGTGAGAGAGAGAGAGAGCCCATACATATGTGAACCATATGTTTGTTTGTTTGCCTGTGTATCTGTCTGTTTGTGTGTGTATTTTGTGTTGTTGTTGTTGTTGTTGTTGTTGTTTCATTTGCTTTTGTGTAGAATTATGCGTATATCAAGTCTTTTTTTTTTTTTTTTACAGATATTACGTCTGCTTAAACTGAACTATCCAAATTGCCCACTGTACATAATGGTAGGCTTTCCATTCAGTATGGATGTATATACTCTGTGATGTCTCACATGACGCACGTTTTTTTTGTGTGTGTTTTTTTTCTTACGCCATTAGTCATGCTGCAAGCAGCCACAGACGTCACAATGGGATGACTGTTCATGCTGTCAGCATTTTTATCTAGGTTAATGACAGTTTGAGTTTTGCCTTTTTGGGGTTTTTGTTTCACCTTTTCCTTGTTTTGCATATAGCAGTGCACATGTATGTGTGTGTGTCTGTGTCTATCCGTCTGTCTGTCTGTCTGTGTACGTGTATGTGTGTGTGTGTGTTGTGTGTGTGTGTGTGTGTGTGTGTGTGTATGTGTGTGTGTGTGTGTGTGTGTGTGTGTGTGTGTGTGTGTGTGTGTGTGTGTGTGTGTGTGTGTGTGTGTGTGTGTGTGTGTGGTTTTACTGTAGCTGAATTTTATAACTGGTTTCCAATTATGTTAAGGTTTACGTGCTGCTAGAGCTATAGGAGTATGGAAGCTGTTTGATAACACAGACAGACAGACAGACAGACAGACAACACACACACACACACACACACACACACACACACACACACACACACACACACACTTGGATCACTGGATTTATTGGTTTATTCTTTCCCACCCATTTCTAGATCAAGTAAAAGATTGCTGTTAAGCACACAAATAATGATCCCCCCCCCCCCCCGATTTTCTATGCAAAGGATTGGCCTGATTTCTTTTTTTTAAGGATCATGGCATTTAGTTTCCTGTATGAGAAGGATTGGCCTGAATTTTTTTTTAAGGATCATGGCATTTAGTTTCCTGTATGCTCAGCTTTCTTTTTGTTTCATTTTCTACTCCACCTTGATGACCACAAAAGCTGGAATAGTTTTGATAATGCGATGAGGATGATGACAATGAAGGTGATAATCAATTTGAAAGGAATGATGAGAATTCAAATCCACAACCTTCCAGGCGGTAGTCCGTTGCGTTCACCACTACACCACGGCAACTGGATTGATTGAACTCGCAACGTAGAGGCTACAGAGCCGCCAAGCCAGCTCAGTGATAAGTGCAACATATATAAATGTCAATACAGGCACGACTGGTTCAGATCGTTAAAGCATTAACTGCAGGTGATACGGTATGTTAAAACGAAACAGTCTGAAGTACATGTAATACTCAACACACACGAATATCACACAAGGTACAAACAGGTGGCGTGTTTCTTTGTTCTCCACTCAGCTGGTGAGTAGCGTACAGAAAGCTTTTGAATTATCCTGTTGGTTTTTTTTTTCGCTTCCAGAGAAAGCATTTTTATATTTTTGTTTGCTTGTTTGTTTGTTTGTTTGTTTGTTGTCTGAAACTGAGCAGCGCTGGTTTCAATGCAAAAAGATTTTGATTTTTTGTTTTTATTTTGTATTGCTTTTTGGTCACAACGAACGTTCAGTTTTCCGCCTGATTTGTGGGTTGCTCTCTTTGAGGTCAGACATCGCCATAGTACAGCGCCATTGATTCTTTTCCTGTGTATATGTGTATTTTTCTCCACCTAGGGCTGTGGATTTATTTTTAAAAAGAAGAGAATTTTGCTAAGGACTACGTTTTTAGTGTGTGGGATTTTTTACAAGCACTGAGTGCATGCTACATACAGGTTCTGGGTTCATGGTCTCATCAAAAAGACTAGCACCCAGACCACCACTTAGGGTTTACTGGAGGGAGGATGGGGAGAAAATCTCTGTCCTTTCAGGGATCAAACTCTGGATCTCTCTCTCTCTCTCTTTCCATGCAGGTGCTTTAACCAACTTGGCCACACATTTCTTTGTGCCCATGATGTAAAATAAACACCGACGGCATTTCTAATTACCTCGGACATTCCTAGCCACAACACAACACAGGCAAGGTTGTGTTCTGTCACAAATCTGTTTTCACTTTACAGTGAAACCATCATGAGAAACCAAGAAGAATGCCCTGGATTAAAGGTTGGTGGAAAAATGATCAACAACATTCGTTACGCTGATGACACTGTGCTAATTGCAGAAAATGAAAGGGACCTACAGAACCTTATGAATTTAATAGAAATAAAAAGTAAAAATAAAGGGTTGGAGCTAAATAGCAAGAAGACTGAAGTCATGTTAATCAGTAAAAAAGATTAAATCCCCTCATGCAAAGTAATAGCAAATGGCACAACCTTGAGACAGGTTGATAAGTTTAAATATCTGGGAACGATCATCTCACCAGACCGCAGATGGACATAAGGAATAGCCAGCAGAATCGGCCAAGCCAAAACAGCATTCAAGAAGATGAAAAGCATTCTTACCAACAATTGCCTATCAATTAAACAGTTCTTTAATGTTATATAGAACCGATAATGTTATACGGTTGTGAGGCGTGGACAGTCAACATGCAAATCTGGAACAAGATTGAGGCAGCTGAGATATGGTTTCTAAAAAGAATGTTGAGAGTTCCGTGGACAGCAAAGAAAACAAACAAGACAGTCCTGATGGAGGCAAACACAAGAAGATCATTCATAAGGAAGATTAGGAAAAGACAAGCAACATTTATAGCCATTTTATTAGGAAAGGGGAATTAGAGCACCTGGTCACAACAGGAAATCTGGAGGGAAAGAGAACACCAGGTAGCCCAGGGAGAAAATACTGGACAGACTTGCAGGGTGGCTGATGACAGAGAGGGTGGAAGATATGCTTGAGGCAACAAGGGATAGATGCATATGGAGGGTCATGATCACCAACGCCATGTGGCAGGGCACATCATGATGATGATGAAGGACGTTCCTAACCACGACATAAAAAGTACTACTTCATGAAAACTTAATCGACTACAAAACTTTCCGCTTGCAAAGTAGGTTCTTTCATGTATGAAATTAAGCATTTTTTTAAAGATAAGACAGATTTCTGTTGAGAGCGTTGAGTTTAGAATCAATACATCAGAACACGTTTCAGAATATAGTATACATTTAGCGAGGCTGCAGTGTGGATAAGCAAAAAAGAAAACAAAAAATAAACAAACAAACAAAAAACAACAAAAGAACAAACAAAACAAAACAAACAAACAAAAATAAACGAATAAGTTAAATTTGATAATGATAAATAAATAAATGAATGAATAAATAAAATGTCAAAATTTCAAGTAATTTTTAGGTGCGTCCAGCGCACTCAGAAAGTGTCTGTCCTGCACAGGGCCTTCCAGCCATATTCAGATTCAGATTGTCCATTTGGTGCTAATTTAACACAATCTATTTCAAGATAAAAAAACAACAACATTGTCTTATTACCCTTAGATCATAGGGAAGTGAGGTGAGTGGTCCCTCCACTTCTCTCTGGGTCAGCTTTATGAGGACTGTGGTCATCTCCTTTTTCTTTTTTTTTTTCTTCACCTTTCCCAGCCTTTAGCAGGGTTGGGCATCGATTCACAGCTGGGTGGACTGTAGACCACCTGCACAGTGACTGATTCCCATTGCTCACGAGCTGCGCAGTCATGCGTTCCATAGTTCTCACTGACTTCATCATCATCATCATCATGTACCCTGCCACATGGCATTGGCGATCATGGCCCTCCACACAAACCTATCCCTTGTCGTTGCAAGTACATCTCTCACCCTCCGTCCTCAGCCTTTCTGCAAGTCTGTCTTTCCCCGCGCTGGCACCAACGGTTTTGCGCAGGCTGAAGGGGTTCGTCAGATCACTGCTGACAAATTTGGGTGGATTGAATATGGAAATTTCCCGATTGCGATGAATCCCTCTTGACAAGACCTCGAAACTTCAAAGCCATGATGCAGGCCTTGAGAAAAATTGAGGTCATTAACCCTCTCCCCCCCCCCTCTCCCCTACAAACTCACGGTTGTGAGGCCACCAATACTCTTTACCTCTCTTTACGCCCATAGATGCAAAATAACGATCCTGGTGGCCTCTCCCATCGACTGACTGATAAGTAGGCTTCATTATCATCATCATCATCATCATCATGTGCCTTGCCACATTGCATTGGCGATCACGGCTCTTCACACGAATCTATCCCATGTCGCTGCAAGTACATCTCCCACCCTCTCTGTCCTCAGCCACCCTGCAAGTCCGTCCAATATTTAAACCCTGAGTCTACCTGGTGTTTTCTTTCCCTCTAGCTTTCCTGTTGTGACCAGGTGCTCTAATTCCCCTTTCCTCATAAAATGTCCTATAAATGTTGATTGTCTTTTCCTAATCTTCTTTATTAATGATATTGTGTCTGCCTCCTTAAAGAATGTCTCGTTTGTTTCATTGCTGTCCATGGAACTCTCAACATTCTTCTTAGAAACCACATTTTAGTTGCCTCAATTTTGTTCTGACTTTGCGTGTTGACTGTCCACGCCTCTCAACCGCACAACAGTATTGATTCTATATAACATTCAAGAACTCTCTTCCTGATGTTGATAGGCATTTGTTGGCAGAACGCTTTTCATGTTTCTCAATGCTGTTTGGGCTTGGCCAATTATGCTGGCTATTTCTGATGTACATCTGCTGTCTGTTGAGATGACTGTTCCCAGATATTTAAACTCACCAACCTATCTCAAATTTGTGCCATTTGCTGTTATTTTGCATGAGGGGATTTCTTGCTTTTATTGATTACCCTGACTTTATTTTCTTGCTATTTAGCCCCAGCCCTTTAATTTTGCTTTCTATTTCCATTATATTCACAAGGTTTTGTAGGTCCCTTTCATTTTCTGCAATTAGCACGGTGTCATCTGCGTAACGAATGTTGTTTATCATTCTCTCTCCAATTTTGTTCTAATCGCCTGGACTTCATGTCAGATACAAGACTGATTTTGGAGGCCCATTGTCTTCCTCAAGCACTGCACAGAAGGAGTCCTGTGGCGTTTGGTTCTGCTTCTGACGGTTCTTCTGTTGGGTAAGAGCTGTTCTGCGCCGTTCAGATGTTATTTGGACCTGATACTAACTTGCTTTATGTTGCAGTATTGACCATGGAAGAGCAGAAGACGACAAAATGCAAGAAACGATGCTGCTCCATTCCTCACCGGTACATGGTGGCCATCATGCTATGTGTAGGCTGTCTACTGGCTGTGGGAACCAGTAACAGTTACGCACTTGTCATGACTCACGTGACTGCCGTCAACCAATCGACTGCCAACGTGATATTTTCCCGCGTATGGTTCATTACGTCATTTCTTCCTTACGTATTCAAGATTCGTACTTCAGTCGTAATCAGTATTGCGCTATGAATTTTTTGTTGTTGTTGTTGTTGCTCTTTTAATGTGCTGCAATTCCAACATGCACACAAAATATACCAGTGGGCGTGTACGTGCATAGCCGATTTCTTTATCTAGCCACTCATTATCACCATGTGCCCTGTTGCATGGCGTTGGCGATCATGGCCCTCCATATGCATCTATCCCTTGTCGATGCAAACACATCTTCCACCCTCTCTGTCCTCAGCCACCCTGCAAGTCTGTCCAGTATTTTCTCCCTGGGTCTACCTTGTGATCTCTTTCCCTCCAGATTTCCTGTAGTGACTAGGTGCTCTAGTTCACCTTTCCTGAAAAAAATATCCTACAAATGTTGCTTGTCTTTTCCTGATTTTCCTTATCAATGATCTTCTTGGGTCTGCCTCCATCAAGATTGTCACAACCATATAACATTATCGGTTCTATGTAACATTCACGAACTCTTTTCCTGATACTAATTGATAGGCATTTGTTGGAAAGAATGCTTTTCATCTTTTGAATGCTGTTTTGGCTTGGCCATTTCTGCTGGCTATTTCTGATGTGTATCTGCTGTCATACTCCATTTTGAGGAGTGTGTGTGTGTGTAAGTGAATGTGTGTGTGAATATGCGTGTGTGTATGTGTGTGTGTATGTGTGTGGGTGTGAATGTGTGTGTTAAACGAGAAAAGAAAGTCTACCAGGTACAAGGAAGAAGGGCGCTAAAAACGAATCATTAGGCAGAAGCCATTTGTTTTTTCTTCTTCTTTTCTTTTTTCCTTTTCCTCCCCTGAATTTTTGCGTATGTTACAGAAGGGAATCCAGAAAACAAACAGTACTCCAATAAATCTCCAGTTCTGCTGGAACATACTGCAGTTAGACTTTGCTTTGAGAATGAAAGCATTTTGACTATTCCCGTAGAATACACTTCAAATGGACCTCAGTACAAATTCCAGTCTGCCGTTTTGCTGCTTGGCTTAGACTTTGGCTAGACAAAGAAAGAAAAGAGCTTATGCACTTGTATAATATGTTAAATTATGTGCAATCAAAAAAAGTCGGGTTTTTTCGAGGACAACCTACATTTCCAGTTTTGATACGAGAATGAGATTTTTTGTTTTGAAGATTGAAGTCAAGTTTCCGCCATCACCCAATTCCGAGTATTTTCACTGTTACATCATCAGCATATGCCCTGTCGCATGGTGTTGGCAATCATGGCCCTCCATACGCACCTAGCCCTTGTTGCCACAAGCACATCTTCCACCCTCTCTGTGCTCAGCCACCCCGCAAATCGTCCAATATTTTCTCCCTGGGTTTACCTGGTGCTCTTTTCCCCTTCAGCTTTCCTGTTGTGACCAAGTGTTCCAATTCCCCTTTCCTCATAAAATGGCCTATAAATGTTGCCTGTCTTTTCCTAGTCTTCCTTATGAATGATCTGCTCGTGTCTGCCTCTATCAAGACAGTCTCGTTTGTTTTCTTTGCTGTCCATGGAACTCTCAACATTCTTCGTTAGAAACCACAACTCGGCTTTGCGTGTTGACTGTTCACTGTTACACTTTCATTTTTTACAGGTATATATTATTCATATCTTTTGCTTTCACAGTACACACAAGTTAACGGTTGGATGTTTTCTAATTTTGTTTCCATGATGTATAAACGTGAAATCTGTCAAACCTGTTCCAATTCTTACCTTTCTGTTTGCAGTGTCCAGTGACCAACACGTCATCAGACAGGACAGTTGATCTCGAAGGTGACGTCATGTTGACGACGCATACAGTATTCTCAATTGGCTTCACGCTATCCGTGATACCCGGCAGCGTTATCTCCACTTGGGTCTCCACTAAAGTGTAGGTGTAGAGCAGCTGTGTTGATTGGGTTGTTTTTGGTGTATCTTTTCAGTCCGTCTTGAAAAAAATCTTGTTGTTTGGCTTTTAACCGTTTTTCATTTTAAGAAAGATATTGCTAAACGGATTGGAGGTAGTGTGTCTGTCAACGCGTGTATATAAACTTGTTATTAATGTTGTTTTAGTGATGATGGATGTATATCACTTCAGCAATCGCAGGTGTGCATGTATATAAATAGTGTATTTTTCCCCCTGTAACGTTGTGAGAATACTCGATACCTTAATTGTGTGTCTAGACAATTTATATATATAATATGTATGTATATGTATATGTGTATATATATATATATATATATATATTATATATTTATTATATAGTGTGTGTGTGTGTGTGTGTGTGTGTCTGTCTGTCTGTCTGTATGTATGTATGTATGCACGTACCTTTGTGTGTGTAGTTTATTTCTGCTTTGATGTCTGTACTAATTCTTGTATGAAAATTTTAAATTTGGTTCCAGTCTTCGCAAGTGTTCTTAAGTTCATTTTGCTATGCCATATCTCTTATTTAAAAAAAATGCTTTATGGAATATTTTTCTAAGCTCTGTTATTAATGGTTATGATTTAAAATATTAGTGTAACATTAATGTTAACTTGACAGTTAACCATTTCATATCGCCTGGAGAGACGTGTCTGTCTTTGTGCCTGTCTGACTGGCTGTCTGTCTGTTTGTCTGTAACAAAATTGTGTAAGCAGGTGGAAACAGAAAAACCCGAAATTGGAATCAGAATGCGTATTTAGTACAACCAGACAAAACAGGCGCAAATTTTGGCCAACTGGCCTTTGTCAAGTGTGAATGTAAGATCACAAACAAACAAACACCAAATATGAAAATTAGGAGAAAAAACTGAAACTTCCTGGCTGCTTTGTCCAGTGGGAGAACACAAAAAAATAGGAGAAAAACACTGAAACTTCCCTGCTGCTTCAACCAGTGTGAGAAGAGGACTCTTCTCCCACTGGACGAAGCAGTAGAGAAGTTTCAGTCTTTTTCTCCTTATTTCTGGATTTGGCATTTGTTTGTTTGTGATCTGAATATCACAAGCAAGCCTAAACCTGCACCTAATAGTGTCAGATTCTACTATTTTGCATCTATATTCAAAAACATTTTCCAGAGGAGCATGCCCCCGGACCCCCCCTAGATTTTAGAGATTTTTTTACATTTGGCATTGAGACCCCTGATCACCTCAACCCCAAGGTTCTGGGACATTTTCCCCCTGTGCTGCTCTATCTTCCGCACCACTACCATGTCACTACCCCCCTCACCGCTCATTTCTGCTGTCCAACAGGGGAGTTACCGATTCACCCTTTCCCAACTCGCCCTCTCAAACAAAAACGGGAAAAGTTAATGGTAGCGGAAGTAGTTCCATTTCGCCCTGTGCCATGGCAGAGGGACGCTAAGCAAAGTGACAGGGAGAGATAGGAAAGGGCGAAATGGCACACAGTTAAGTGGCAGCGCGAAGTAGGAAAGGGCGAAATGGCACACAGTTAAGTGGCAGCGCGAAGTAGGAAAGGGCGAAATGGCACACAGTTAAGTGGCAGCGCGAAGTAGGAAAGGGCGAAATGGCACACAGTTAAGTGGCAGCGCGAAGTAGGAAAGGGCGAAATGGCACACAGTTAAGTGGCAGCGCGAAGTAGGAAAGGGCGAAATGGCACACAGTTACGTGGCAGCGCGAAGTAGGAAAGGGCGAAATGGCACACAGTGAAGAGGCAGCGCGAAGTAGGAAAGGGCGAAATGGTACACAGTTAAGTGGCAGCGCGAAGTAGGAAAGGGCGAAATGGCACACAGTTAAGTGGCAGCGCGAAGTAGGAAAGGGCGAAATGGCACACAGTTAAGAGGCAGCGCGAAGTAGGAAAGGGAGGAAATTGGCAGTCGGTTAAATGGCAGCGCGAAGTAGGAAATGGGCCAAATGGACATCAGTTTAAACGGCAGCGCGAAGTTGGAAAGGGCGAAATGGCACTCAGTTAACACGGCAGCTCCAAGTAGGAAAGGGCGAAATGGCACACAGTGAAGAGGCAGCGCGAAGTAGGAAAGGGCGAAATGGCACACAGTTAAGTAGCAGCGCGAAGTAGGAAAGGGCGAAATGGCACACAGTTAAGAGGCAGCGCGAAGTAGGAAAGGGCGAAATGGCAGTCCGGTTAAATGGCAGCGCGAAGTAGGAAAGGGCCAAATGGCACTCAGTTAAACGGCAGCACGAAGTTGGAAAGGGGAAATGGCACTCAATTAAACGGCAGCGCGAAGTAGGAAAAGGGCGAAATGGCACACAGTTAAGCGGCAGCGCGAAGTAGGAAAAGGCGAAATGGCACTCGGTTACGTGGCAGCGCAAAGCAGGAAAAGGCAAATGCACTCATTAAACTACAGCGCGAAGTAGGAAAGTGCGAAATGGCACACAGTTAAACGGCCAGCACGAAGTTGGAAAGGGCGAAATGGCACACAGTTAAACGTGCAGCGCGAAGCAAGGAAAGGGAGAAATGGCAGTCGGTTAAATGGCAGCGCGAAGTAGGAAAGGGCCAAATGGCACTCAGTTAAACGGCAGCACGAAGTTGGAAAGGGCGAAATGGCACTCAATTAAACGGCAGCGCGAAGTAGGAAAGGGCGAAATGGCACACAGTTAAGCGGCAGCGCGAAGTAGGAAAAGGCGAAATGGCACTCGGTTACGTGGCAGCGCAAAGCAGGAAAAGGCGAAATGACACTCAATTAAACTACAGCGCGGAAGTAGGAAAGTGCGAAATGGCACACAGTTAAACGGCAGCACGAAAGTTGGAAAGGGCGAAATGGCACACAGTTAAGAGGCAGCGCGAAGTAGGAAAGGGAGAAATGGCAGTCGGTTAAATGGCAGCGCGAAGTAGGAAAGGGCCAAATGGCACTCAGTTAAACGGCAGCACGAAGTTGGAAAGGGCGAAATGGCACTCAGTTAAACGGCAGCGCGAAGTAGGAAAGGGCGAAATGGCACACAGTTAAGCGGCAGCGCGAAGTAGGAAAAGGCGAAATGGCACTCGGTTACGTGGCAGCGCAAAGTAGGAAAGGGCGAAATGACACTCAATTAAACTACAGCGCGAAGTAGGAAAGTGCGAAATGGCACACAGTTATACGGCAGCGCGAAAGGAAAAGCCGAAATGGCACTCGGTTACGTGGCAGCGCAAAGTAGGAAAGGGCGAAATGACACTCAATTAAACTAAAGCGCGAAGTAGGAAAGTGCGAAATGGCACACAGTTATACGGCAACGCGAAGTAGGAAAAGGCGAAATGGCACTCGGTTACGTGGCAGCGCAAAGTAGGAAAGGGCGAAATGACACTCAGTTAAACCTTTGACTCCCGCACCTTATCTATCAATTGTAAAAACATAACCTTTTAATTCTCTCACCCTATCCACCAGCTTCCTGTAAGAAGCTGGTGGATAGTATGATAGAATCAAAGGGTTAAGTTTTTGCTTTTCGAGTATGATTGACAATGCAGTATGCTGGTGAACAGGGTGCGGGAGTCAAAGGGTTAAGCGGCAGAGCGAAATTGGAAAGGGCGAAATGGCAATCGGTTAAGCAGCAGAGCTAAGTAGGAAAGGGCGAAGAAATGGGAGTAAGCTAAGCGGCAGAGCGAAACGGGAAAGGGTGAAATGGCAGTCGGTCAAGCGACGAGTAAAATGGGAAAGGGCACAATAGCAGTCAGTTAAGTGGAAGAGCGAAGTTGGAAAGAATGAACTGGCAGTCGGTGGCAAAATATAATGAAAAAGGGCAAAATGGCAGCCAGTTAAGTGGCAGAATAAAATGGGAAAGGGCAAAATGGCAGCCAGTTAAGTGGCAGAATAAAATGGGCAAATGGCGAGTAAATGGCAGATATTTAAAGGTGCGCAGAAGAAAATGAAAAATGGCAGTCGGTTAAAGTGGCAGAATAAAATTGGAAAGGGCAAATGGCAGTCGGTTAAGTGGTAGAATAAAATGGGAAAGGGCAAAATGGCAGTCGTTAAGTGGCAGAATAAAATGGGAAAGGGCGAAATGGCAGTCGCTTAAGTGGCAAAATAAAATGGGAAAGGGCGAAATGGCAGTCAGTTAAGTGGCAAAATAAAATTGGAAAGGGCGAAATGGCAGTCGCTTAAGTGGCAGAATAAAATGGCTAAAGGCAAAATGGCAGTAGGTTAAGTGACAGAGTAAAATGGGAAAGGGCAACATAGTAGTCGGTTAAATGGCAGAGTAAAATAGAAAAAGGGCAAAATAGCTGTCGTTAGGCGGCAGAGCGAAGTAGGAAAGCACGAAATGGCAGTCAGTGATGCCGCAGTGCAAACTGAAAAACGGCAGAATGGGGGAGGGGGGAAAAAGGACGAGATGGGAACAGGCAAATTGGGACCCCACGTCCAACGCTCTTCCAAACCCACCCAAACTGAAGTCACCAAGAGAACAGGGCATGAGTGGTCAGAAAAACTTGAGACAACTTTTCACAAAGCTACGTACGAGTTATGGGGGCAATTTTCATCTTAAAAACGTCAAATAAGCTATCAGTCAAATAAGACAAGACAAATCGTCGAACTATTATTTCAGTAGATTTAAAGATTTAAAAAACAACTTGTCATTCGATTAAAGTGGGGTTGGAGGTTAGGATTGTTAGTATTTTCAGTATGCCTTATTATGGAGTGTGCGTGCGTGTGTGTGCACGTGTGCGTGCGTGCGTGTGTGTATGTGTGTTTGTGTATGTGTGTGTGTATTGTATGTGTATGTGTTTGTGTGTGTGTATGTGTGTGTGTGTGTGTGTGTGTGTGTGTGTGTGTGTGTGTGTGTGTGTGTGTGTGTGTGTGTGTGTGTGTGTGTGTGTGTGTGTGGTGTGTGTAGTGTTGTAGGTCTGGCCTTCCTGACCTGCAGTATAGTCACTCTCGCCTTTCCTTACGCCATTGTGTACAACGTACCCCTCATCTTCGTCCTCCGCACCGTGGAGGGTTTCAGCGAAGTAAGACACACCTGAGTTAACCCTTTCACTCCCTCATCCTGTTCACCAGCTTCCAACAAGTTCCTAAGTGAAGCTGGTGGATAGGGTAAGGGATTGAAAGGGTTATGCCCCTTACTCCCAAGGCTTCTTATCTACCGTGTGGATGACAGACATCCTCTCTTTCAGCAGGCTAAATAGAACCCTGCCATCCCTGTCCTCCCCCTTGCCCCATCCGTTGCCCCTCCCCCTTCCTCTTTCCTGGGAAATTCTGTTAGAAATTTAACAATCCTTGTTCTTTCCTTTATCTTTTTATTTTTTCGAGCGTCTCCCTCTCTCTTTTTGATGCCTCTCTGGTCCGTTTACCTGCATTTTATTCAAGAAATCACTGCACATTTTCCCCCTGTCTTCTCTGTCTCTTTCTCAGTTTCTATCCTACTTTTTGCTAAAGACATTGCGTGTTTGTCAGGTCATCTGGTCTTCAGAATCAGTTGAGCGTTCTTGTTAAAACTGCGGTCGAACTAATTTTCTGCATGCATTTAGAATAAGAGACGATTTTTTTAAAGAAATGGTGCCTTTGTATTTCGTGAAGAAATGTAGTCATTAAATGGTCGTAATATGGATATAATTAAACTTAAGCCGTTCTGGAAAATGGCTGAATTTGCTGCGGCTATTTTCGTAAAATTATTTGTGTTCAAATAAAACCCATCTTCTTGAATGACTCTGAAATGTGTAGCATACGACAATGCACTGCGACTGAGAAAGCTAAAGAAACATTTACATCAAAAAGGCTTTTGACTGTCAGCCCGCGAATACGTAATGGTACTGTGTATGGGGTGAAACAGGGAACTGTCCGTTGTACATATTTCACCCTTTTGAGTATACAGTACTGGCTCCGATTAACTAGAATGGATAAATCCTGATATCCATGTAAATCTTATGCTATGCTTTTGTCATTACATAATTGTGTAAAAACTGGCTGCGCAAGCCAAGTATCTGACATTCTGTTCAAAGGTGGATTTGGTTTTGTTTGTAGAAATCAAGACGTTCAAAATCCTGAGGATTTCTGAAATACTTAAACTAGGACTGAACGGTTGTCAAATCCAGAACTAGCATGAACATATTCATGATATACACTAAGGAGGCTTAGTTTCTCCCATGTCACGCCACACATGAGGCAATAAAGGCGCCCCATCATGGGCGATCTTCAGTCATTCTGCTGGTGTCATCAATCCTCTAAGGACTGGTCATTGGTCCATCTCCCCATCAATCCTCTAAGGACTGGTCATTGATCCATCTTCCCATCAATCCTTGGTTGACTGGTCAAAGGTCCATCTTCCCATCAATCCTCTGTTGACTGGTCAAAGGTCCAGCTTCCCATCAATCCTCTGTTGACTGGTCAAAGGTCCATCTTCCCATCAATCCTCTGTTGACTGGTCAAAGGTCCATCTCCACTGTCTGTCGCCAGCTCAGTCTGGGCTGCCTTCTCTGTCTCTGGCCTGTTCTCACCTGTCTCACCTGTTGGTGTCATCGGATTCGTGTTGGCTGCTGCACACTTAGACACCACCGTCTCCCTCCAGGCTGCTCTGTCTTGATATTTGTGGACAATTTCTTGAACATTTAGGCCACTGATGTTGGTCATGTTCTCGATATATGAGATTGGAGTCTGCCTTTCTTCCTTTTTGTCACTGTTTTTCCTTGAAAGATGGTTGTCATGAGGTCCGTGTTCTTGCTGCGTGACACATGGCCAATGTATTTTAGTCTTCTTTTGTTGATGTCTGCTAGTAGTTTTCTTGTGGCATTAAGTTCTTCCAGGACACTTTCATTGGTTCTCTAGCCTATTGGTGTCCATTTTATGGCTATTTTGAACGTATGGAGCTTCAGACATGTCCGACTGCGAGACTCCGTCTACAACTGATGGTTGACATGGGGATATGTTATCATCTGTCCCTGACCTCTTCATTTAACACCAAGTCATTCCATTTGATGACCAGGATTTGACGTAGTCATCCGGTGTCATAGATGTCCAGATTCTTCTCCTGGGTAGTGTTAAGACGCCAGTTCTGTTGGTGTAGAGTAGTTTTCACAGCACGTTCGAATTGTAGAACCTCAGTTTGATTCCAAGGGAAAATTTCCTGCTGTTCCATACTTTGTTCAGCGGGTTGAATTCTGTTGTTGCCTTTCCAGTCGACATTTCCGTTGGTGGTCAAGACCATTGGTGTTGTTGATGGAACTGCTGAGGTGCCACTCGACTGTACTGTGGCCATTGAAGACATCTGTTGGCACCTGATGTTCCACGTTCAACATGTTACTTTATAAAAAAAATTATATGTATACGTGTATGTGTATATATATATATATATATATATGATGTGTGTGTGTGTGTGTGTGTGTGTGTGTGTGTGTGTGTGTGTGTGTGTGTGTGTGTGTGTGTGTGTGTGTGTGTGTGTGTGTGTGGTGTGTGTGTGTGTGGGTGTGCGTGTGTATGAATATATCTCCATACCTATCATCTATCTATCTATCTGTCTATGTCTGCAGCTGACTACTGGGCTGCCTTCTCTGTCTCTGGCCTGTTCTCACCTGTCTCACCTGTTGGCGTCACCGGGTTTGGTGTTGGCTGCTGCACACTTAGACATCACCGTCTCCCTCCAGGCCGCTCTGTCTTGATCTTTGTGGACATATATAAAAAATGTTTAGGATCATTGCACTCAGGGATGTTACCTGTGTGCTCACCTTTTTTTTTTCGTCCCATTTTCTACGCCACTTTAATGGCCACAGAATCTGGAACAGTTTTTTACAAGGCGACGATGATGATGTCGATGAGGATGATAATCATGATGCTATGGAGTTCCATCTAGGATTGAGACTGCGTGACAGGGCTGTACTCTACGCTTACTATCATAACTTATCCTGATGTCAACCAGGCCCGAGAGATATGGACACCAGAAGATTTGAGCAACACCCTCAATGACGTATCCGTGAAGTGGATGAGACTCGACTGTGTGGTCCCTTTCTTCCCATTGAGCCCATAGCACGCCAACTCTGGGTAGGAGCCGGTTAGAGTCGAAAAATCCCACAATGATTTTTGAAGGTACTGATGGGGATACAACCCACAACCTCCCAGCCGGTAGTTAACCACTACACCACGGCGACTGGTCTCAACATGTTATCTTTTTGGCACTGAAGATAAGGCCAGTGTTTCCTGCGCAGCTGTTTGTATCAGCCACAAAACGACTGAAGTTTTTTAGCGTGACTTGTCATAGCAGCTATGTCGTCATCAACATCTCAATCAGAAATGTTCTTTTCTTCAGTGCACTGAATTCCCTTTCCTTGAGTTGTGTGCTTCAGCACCCAATCAATGGCAATTGCGGAGAGGAAAGGAGAAAGGACACACCCTTGCTGATGCTGTAGCCATCTCCTGTCTTAATCCGACACCTGGGAGTTATTTAGAGTGGCAGAATGGTTCAGACGTGCGCCTGCCAATAACTAAACTCGAGATTCCAGGGTTCGCTTCCCGTAGAGGCCTCAGTTTGACCGGAAAATCGAACAGAACGTCTAGTTCTTCGGAAGGGGACGAAAAACAAGTCGGACCCGTGTGCCCTCTGGCTGCGCACGTTAAAGATCCAACGGCAGTTGAAAATCGTGAAGAGCAGGGTATTGTCCGGCTGCCTTGGTAAAATAACATTGGAGACATAGGTTGATTTCCCAGGTCCCACCCCTTGAAGATCAATAGCCTTGTTTCCTTTCTGAAGTCTTGGTAAAAAAAAAGTGAATGTGAATATTGATTTGAAGCACGGGAGAGGGGATGGGCGCCGCCCTCGTAGTGCTGGCCTCGGTAAAAGTTGAGGTCTCTGCGACCTCACTCCCTTACGACCCCAGAGTTATAGAACTATCTAGGTAGGACCTCAGGACCTGGCCAACTCGTGGATTTGTGTGCAGGCTTAAGGCTTGTGCTGTGATCATTCTGGATCTTCTCCATCACATGGCACCTGTGACGTTAGTGCATATGGAATTCATTCCGAGCGCGGAATTTCTTGAGATATTGAAACTGAAACTTGGGAGTTGTTGTTGCAGATTTGCTATATGGCTGATATCATTTTCTATGCAATGCCATAGAACTTCAGGATATTTCAAAGTGATAGCCTGTAGACACTGTCGCAGGCTTTGGTAAAGTCTATGAAGGTGATACCAACGGAGTTTGCTATTCTTCTCTCTTCCCATTGGTCTCTCTCTAAAGCAGTTTGTTGTTCTTCAACGTGTTGATAATTTTCCTATTCACGATAGCACCTGATAATTGTATTCCAAATTTGTAAGTCGTCAATTCGTTTAGAAACTTATTCCTTGGCTGTTAAGAACAAATACCTCAGAGACATCATTAGATTCAGGACAGGAGCATTCGAGAGACATGCACTCATAAAATGAGACAGGCTGCTTTTCAGTCAAATGATTTCAAATTGTCCACGTTGTAACTCTTGTTTACAAGAAGAAAAATCATAAGCTGTTTTACTATGCGTCTCTAAACTTGAGGCGCCAGCACATCCTATGTCAATTTATTCAACATCACGGGACGCTGATTCTATCCGATAATCATATCTGCATAATGCTTATTGGTTGACTGATTATGTAAATAAGCGTCTGTCTTGGGTTTTGATGTCTAACATGGTGTGTTCAACTGGACACCCGTTGCTTATAATCAGCTTTATAACTCTCTGCTTTTGTGTGTGTGTGTAGTAGCGTGGTTTCCCTTGGCAATACTGATTGCTTGTGCGATCTCTTCAAGCATTTGATTGTCTTCCATGTGTACCCTCTTTAGGTTAGGACTGTTTCGCATGAGCTCAGAAGATGTTCCACAGTCGGCTTGCCCTGGCAGGGCGAGTATGCAGGTCGTCTAATTTCCCTTGTTTAACCAGATTTGCGTTTGAGGGCAGGAGGTCATATAGAGATGCTGAGGATAGAACTGATCTGACAGTGGTCCGTATGACACTCGTCATTTCGGCTGAAACTTCTTTGGAGTGCACGTTTTCCCACGTTATCCACTGACCCTGTTAGTGTTGCGGACTGCCTTCTGGATTCTTTAGGCATCTTCTTTCTTCATCACCATCATCATGTGCCCTGCCGCATGGCGTTGGCCATCATGGCCTTCCATATGAATCTATCACTAGTCGCTGCAAGTACATCTGCCACCCTCTCTGTCCTCAGCCACCCTGCAAGTTCGTCCAATATTTTCTCCCTGGGTCAACCTGGTGTTCTCTTTCCCTCCAGCTTTCCTGTTGTGACTAGGTGCTCTAACTCCCATTTCCTCATAAAATGTCCTAAAATTTCGCTTGTCTTTCCCTAATCTTCTTTACCAATGATCTTGTGTCTGCCTCCATCAAGACTGTCTCTTCTTTCTTAATCTCTTTTATTACAGTGTCTCTCACTCTCTCTGCTTTCTTTCCCATTGGCTTTTGACCAACATTCCATTTTTGTTGATCCCTGTCGCTGCCTGTTGGTTTGTGTGTGACTCGTTATTTCTCTGATCACAAGGTTTTCTTTCGATGCATTTACTGCCTTCCTTGCTTTCCTTCTTCTGCTTGGGCTGTATTGATCTTACAATCTTATCTCCCGCGTCCTTAAACATGCTTAGAGGCTTGACCTTTACCACTGAATACTCCTCGACGATGGAGTTTAGAGGTAGCTTAAACTTTGCCTGGTGACGATGGAGCGCAACGTCCGTAAGACTATGTGGGACACCAAGATATTTCCTTGTCCATTTGTTGATTTTGGACCCCATCGATTCGCTATGCTATTGTTGATATTGTACGTCAGTAGAGGTCAGACGAGCTTTGAATCAGCATGAACTACAGGCATCAGACGCTGTATTTGCCAAAGAGGCCACTCTAACCTATTACTCGCAGGTTTTCTTCTGCCGTTTGTTTGATTCCTTGCCACTGTTTGTATCTTTCAAAGAGTCATCATACCATTTCTAATGCTTTTGACTGGTTTCTCTGTCACTGTTGAAATGGTTTGGTTTAAGGAGTCATAATCATCATCATTATCATCATGCCCTGCCACATGGCGTTGGTATCATGGCCTTCCATAACAAATCTATCCATTGTTGCCACAAGCATATCTTCCACCCTCTCTGTCCCCAGCCACCCTGCAAGTCCGTCCAATATTTTC
>CM060312.1:51669806-51774806 GCA_030674185.1 Monoplex corrugatus | reverse complement strand
ATAGTGCTGTAAACTCAAAACCTAGTCCTTTGGAAGGGGATGAAAAACAAGTCGGACCAGTGTGCCTTCTGGCTGCGCACGCTAAAGATCACACGGCAGTTGAAAATCGTGAAGAGTGGATCGGGACGGGGATCTGATTTTGACACATATTTCTCAACACACCCCACACACACACACACACACACACACACACACACACACACACACACACACACACACACACACACACACACATACACACACGCACACACACACACACACATATATATATATACACACACGCACACACACACAGACACACACACATATATATACATGTACATCTATATCTATCTATCTATCTATCTATCTATCTATCTATCTATCTATTATGTATCTATCTATCTACACACACACATATAGAATATATATATATATGTATACGTATATAATATATATAATAGTATACATGTACTATAATCTTAATATATTCATTTGTTACATGTCCCTAATGTATAAAATTATTTTAAACTTTCCAATGATGAAATATTAGTGTAATTTCTTTATACTATGTGTAATTTATTGTAAATTGCCATTCTTCGTTGCTCGGCGCATTGTGTGTTAGATGTCCATATGTTGTAAAACAAAAGACGAATAAATTAAGTAAAAAAAAGGACATCGATACAACATATCGATAGGCACATGTACATACATAATATGAACAACTATGCACACACATACAGAAATGATATACACTGCACAATAATCACTGCAACTTTGCTAAAGAGTCAAAAGATCTTTACATTTTGTATTGCATTGCAGATACATAATCGAGAGAGAGAGGGGGGGGGGGAAAGAGAGAGAAAGAGAGGGAGAGAGAGAGAGGGAGGGAGAGAGAGAGAGAGAGAGAGAGCATGTGATACATTAACCTTCCCATAAACAAATAATATATTCAACCTGGTGTAGTGATTAGTCGTCATGCGCGCTTTTCAATTCAGAAAGTGTGCTCTTTATGACATCATTTTGGCATGCACATTCAAAGAGAGTGGTAAAAACGGGCGCTTATTGGGTGCACTCCGCGGCCCATCTTGATATCATCATCATCATGTGCCTGCCGCGTGGCGTTGGCGATCATGCTCTGCACACGAATCTATCCCTTGTCGCTGCAAGTATATCTCCCACTCTCTCTGCCCTCAGCCTCCTTGCACGTCTGATGCTCTCTTTCACTCCAGCTTTCCTGATGTGACCAGGTGCTCTAATTTCTCTTTCCTCATAAAATGTCCTATAAATGTTACTTTTTTCCTAATCTTCTTTATTAACGATCTTTTTGTGTCTACCTCCTTCAAGACTGTCTGGTTTGTTTTCTTTGCTGTCCATGGAACTCTCAACAATCTTCTTAGAAACCACATTTCGGTTGCTTCAATTTTGTTCTGACTTTTCGTGTTGACTGTCCACGCCTTAACATCTCTAATTATACATGGCTACACTACTGTCATTCTGTGCCTGCTGGCTTATTAGCAGAACGGATTTCTCCACTGCAAAGGGTTCACAATGCAGCGCGTATAAGGAGAAGAGTGGCAGAATGGTTCAGACGTTCGCCTCCCAAGAACCTTAACTCGAAGCTCCGGGGTTCGTTTCCCGTCGAGGCCTCGTCTTTTCTCTCTTAGTCTGACCGGAGAATCGAACTGAACGTTTAGTCCTTCGGAAGGGGACGAGAAATGAATCGGATCCGTGTGCCTTCTGGCCCACGCACGCTAAAGATCCCACGGCAGTTGGCATTTTTGGAATTTGTGAAGATCAGGGCTCTCTCTGTCTCTCTCTGTGTCTCTCTCTGTGAGTGTGTGTGTTTGCATTGTGTGCGTGCATTTGTGTGTGTGTGTGTGTGTGTGCGTGCGTTTGTGTGTGTGTGTGTGTGTGGCGCGCATGTGTACGTGCGTGTGTGTGTGTGCGTTTTGTGTGTGTGTGCGCACGTGTACATGTGTGCGTGTGTGTATGTGTGTATGTGTGTACGTTGCCGTGCGTCTGTATGTGTGTGTATGTGAGTGTACGTGGGTGCGTGTGAGTATACATATATCTGTGTGTGTGTGTGTGTGTGTGTGTGTGTGTGTGTGTGTGTGTGTGTGTGTGTGTGTGTGTGTGTGTGTGTGTGTGATTTATGTGACTGAAATGTCACAGGTTAAACTGTACAGCACGACTGTAGAGGGATTTATCTTTCATTTGACTGACACACTATTTACTTGAATGTTTTTTTCAGGACTAGATCTGCAAGTCGGATGAGTGTTGATGTAGACAATGTTTGATCACACCTTCAAGCCCAAATACTTGTTCGCTTTGGATGTGACCTCTCTGTATACAAGCATACCCCACTCTGACGGATTAAAAACTCTCCAAGATTTTCTAGACAAACGACCTGATCAGACATTGTCTACATCAACCCTCATCCGACTTGCAGAACTAGTCCTGACAATGAACACATTCTCATTTGGTGAGGAGATATTTTCACAAATCAGCGGAGTTGCAATGGGTTCAAAAATGGGCCCGAGCTATGCCTGTCTGTTCATAGGATTCTTAGAAGAACAAATCCTACAACAGTACAAGAAACCCAAACCTGAAGTATACAAAAGATACATTGATGATGGCATTGGTGTGACATACCTCAGTCATGACCAACTCTAAGAATTCATTCATTACGTTCAGACTTTTCTCCCATCCATCAAGTTCACATATGAAATTTCAAACACATCCGTGTGTTTACTGGACATCGAAGTTTCTCTTCAAACTGAAAAACTGGTTACTACAGTGCACTACAAACCTACAGACTCACATCCTTATTTGGACTATTGATCATCTCATACTTCCAACACTAAAAACAGTATTCCCTACTCTCAGCTCTTGCGACTACGACGCCTCTGCTCAGACGAGGATGGTTTCCATGACAAAGCAGATGAAATGACCAGATTCTTCCTAAGTAGACATTACCACTCAGTGTCATCAATGAAGCCCGGAAAAAAGTCAACTCTGTCTCTTGGTCAAATGCCGTCCATTCTGAGCCTTAAGCTCCCACAGAGGGTCGTCCAGTTCTCGGTTTAGTCTATCACCCGTCTATAAACTGTGTAAAAAGGATCATCTTGTCCAACTGGGACATTCTACAATCCAGTCCCACTGTAGCTGAAATTTTTGACCAGTTCCCTTTAATTGTCTACAAAAGAGACACGAACCCTCGTGACTTCCTGGTACGTTCTAGTCTCAGAAAACCAGCCAGCCAACCTCCAGGAACCTCTCCAAATAACAAACCTAAATGCAGGACATGTCCTTTCATGTGCACGGCTACCACAGTCAAAGGTCCCAAATCTCATACGAAAATTACAAAACATTTCAACTGTAAAATCTATAACATTGTCTACGTGATCAGCTGCTCTAAATGTTTTCAACTGTATATTGGTGAAACTGGACGTACCCGTGATACACGTTTCAAATAACGCTTGGCTGATATCCGACATCAAAGAGATAAAACTATCTCAAATCGTTTCAACCAATCAGACCACTCAGTCAACGACATCCGGGTGAAAGGTCTCTGGCTTCTATACAATAACAGCACCATAGACAGGAAAGACAGAGAATCCCATCTCATAGATAAACTTGGAACACGCAAGCCACATGGTCTCAACGACAAACCATAAAGAATTACTCAACAGAATTCAGTTAATGCCACTTCATGTACTTTTATCCAGACATGGCTCTTTGTTCATGTACTTTTACCTCCGTGTGAGTGTGTGTGTGTGTGTGTGTGTGTGTGTGTGTGTGTGTGGTGTGTGTGTGTGTGTGTGTGTGTGTGGTTGTGTGGTTGTGTGTTGTGGTTTGTGTGTGTGTTGTGTGTGTGTGTGTGTGTTGTGGTTGTGTGTGTGTGTGTGTGTGTGTGTGTGTGTGTGTGTGTGTGTGTGTGTGTGTGTGTGTGTGTGGTGTGTGTGTGTGTGTGTGTGTGTGTTCGTTCGTTCCTTGATTTAACGTCTTTTCACTATAAGTGATATTAGACGGGTAAAAATGGCATGGAGGATGATTTTTTTTGGGGGGGGGAGGAGGGGGAGGGGACAGAGGGGAACAGAGTAAGAGACGGAAAAAAATTAAAAGGAATCGGCAAGGTCTTTAGAAAAAGGATATGGATGAACAGAGAAATGAAACTAGAACAACGCTAACGTTAAATGTAAAAGAAAACATCGTCACAAAAAACAAAACAAAACAAAATAAAATAATAATAATTAAAATAATAACCTTAAAGTAACTCATTAACAGGACTGTGAACCAATGATTCTGAAATTTTAACTAACAGAACTTGATCTGATATTACTTCTTTAAAATGCTTTTCAAGATAGTTTCCTTGTGTAAACATCTTTGGTAAGAAATAATGAAGCTTTCTGCAATAAAACAAACAGTGATACAATGTGAATTGTTCACCGCAAATACATAAAACTTTTTACAATATTTAGTTTTCAAAGCGTTCAATTGAATACGAAAATATGTGGTAACAATTAATCTCAAATGATATAACGAAGAATACTGCATTTTTTTACAGATATTTTGAACTGAAAGTTTGATTCTTTTTTGAGACACAAATTTTTCATATAATTGTTCATGAATCGAATCCATGATGCTAATTCTAGGGAATTGTAAGCTTCTTTTACCGAGGTGTTAACATGTAATTCTATGGAATTTTCAGAATTGAGTGCACCGGATTTAGCTGCTCTGTCAACTACGTTGTTGCCGTGAAGACCAACGTGAGAAGGCACCCAGCATAAACTGATTTCCGAGCCATTTATCTTTAAACAGTGTATTAGATGATTTGCCTGAATTATTAAATCAGGTCTTGTGTCTGTATCAAAAGACTGTAAGGCATATAATACAGATTTTGAATCAACAAAGAGAACTACTTTGAAAGACACAGGCCAAAGGCTTATTAAATAATGCAACGCTTGAACAACAGCGACCAGTTCTGCTGTATATATGGATACATTTGCCTAATGAAAAAAGACTTTTTAATGTTAAATTTTGGAACATAAAACGCTGCTCCAGTGCTCTGATTTGCTAAGATTGACCCATCGGTAAAAATGTGGAGGTGGGTACGGTACTTTTCATCGATGTGTTCACAAGCTGTGGATAGCGTAATGTTGACATTATCATCTTCTTTAACGTCTGCATAATCAAGATCAAACGTGGCCTTTAGCATTTCCCATGTAGGGATAGGCGTTAACGTTGGTTTCTCGGCTATTTCATCCATAGTTATGCTGGATTGTTTGATCAGGTCAGATATGTAAGTTGCGGTTGTAATTTGTGATCAAATGTTTTTTGCTCGTTTTGGAAAGTCAATATCAGACCTGATTTTAATTTCTTTGCTCACAAAATTATTCGCTTGTGAAGTAGTTCTAATTGCAAACTTTGCTGTAGCTAGCTCACGATGGTTGTTTAGAGGTAGAATTCCAGCAGCTTTGTACGTTATCAAAGTAGAAGCATGAGTTGGTACACCTATGCAATTTTAAGACTTTTGCAGTCCAAGTTCTGAATCTTTTTTAGTAAATATCTAGGTGCATTGAAAAAAAACTTCTTGCACGTAGGATAATTTAGACCTGACCAGCGCTGTTGACAGATGAATCAGTATATTTGTATCCATTTCCCAGGTAATTTGCTTATTATCTTTAGAAAATTTAAGGTTTTTCGTGCTTTTGTTAAAATATAATCAAAATGTACATTCCAGTTTAATTTCGACATGATGTAAACTCCCAGAAATTTTACGACCTGTTTGTAATTTAACACTTCACCAAGCAATTTGAAAGTAGGTAAGTTATTTGAGTTACCACCAGGATCAAACAGCATCATGTTAGTTTTTTCTGCCGACATTGACAGACCATTTTCTAACATATATAGTTTCCAAGGTTATCAAGATCAATTTGATACAATTTCCTGATGCAATTCCGTGTTCTCTGTGGAATTGTCTTTTTTAAAGTGATATTCATCCAAGTACATATATCATCAGCATACTGTACTAAAACAACACGATTTGAAAGAGCTTTAGGAAGATCCTGTATAAGGATATTAAATAAAATATGTGCTATCACTGAACCTTGTGGAATCCCCATGTCGAGGCGTCGTGAAATAGAATAACTAGCTCCCACTCTAGCCAGTATTGTTCTATTAGCTAAAAATGATTTAATGTAATTGTACATATTGCCAAATAAACCAACAGATTTTAGCTTGAACAATAAACGTTTATGCCAAACTTGATCGTAAGCTTTTTTTACATCAAAGAAAGTAGCTAAAACACTTTTTCTGCGGGCAAACTGTTGTTTGATCTGAGTTGTAAGTTTAACCAGGTGTTCAACTGCGGATCTCCCTTTTCTAAAACCCGCCTGGTTTATCGGAATTACGTTATTTTTATCACAGTAGTGTAAAAGTCTGTTTAAGATCAATCTTTCCATTAGTTTGCTCGTGTGGGACGTCAAAGCAATGGGTCTGTAACTGTTTTTATCAGTTTTCGATGTTCCTGCTTTTAATATCGGTATAACTATAGACTTTTGCCAGATTTGTGGTACAGTTCCGCTAACCCAGCAGTTCTGCAGAATTTTGTGTAGGAAAATAAGATAGTTTTCAGGGAGATGTTTAATCATTTCAGTCAAAACTGCATCAACACCTACCGAACTCGTTTTGTTGTGTAGAAACAGAATTGTGTTTTTTAGCTCTTCTAAGGTGATTGGAGAATTAAACCAGAGATCATTCTGAGATATTGGATCAGTGTAGATTGGGTTGTTATCTTCCATTTCTCTGTGATGTTTGCAGTCAGGAGATAAACCTTCAACTTATCTGTTTTTAGCAAATAATTCCACAAAAGTTTCTGCTTTGTCCATGTCTGAAGGAAATGTGTTACATGTTTCTATCATTATGGGACACCTTTGTAAGTTGGTTCCATTCTTCATTTGATTCATTTTCGTCCAGACTTTATGGAAATCTTTGAAATCTGAAATTTCTTTTGTGCAGAATGATGCCCAATAATCTTTCTTTGCTTCAGCGATGATTTTGTTACATTGGATGTTAGCTTTTTTCATTTCCACATGATCTTCAGGTTTCCAGCTTTTGATGTAGATTTTGAATTTCCCTTTTATATTGAACTGCTTTCTCACATGCCTCTGTCCACCAAACATTACCCAATCGATTATTCGATCTAGAAGTTTTGAGTTTCGGAATTGATACGTCTGCAGCGACTAGAATTGACTCTTGGAATTTAGAAAACATAATGTCTACATTTTCACTTTCATAATGTCTGTAATCCTGATCAGCAAGAGCAGTTCGAAATAAGGACCAGTCTGCACGCTTGTAATTATATTTTGGAATATATCAGGAGAGCTGTCTTTCTTCCTATGTTTTTGTCAGTTATGGTTACGGTGATAGGTAGATGATCGCTTCCCAAAGTGTCTCTGTGAGTTTCCCAGGTACAGGATGGTGCTAATTCTGGTGATATCAGAGACAAATCGATGGCTGTTGCCCTGTTTTTGGAGACATCAGGGATCCTAGTGACACTACCATCATTTAGAAGGTAAAGCGAACTATCAACGATATTTTCTACCAAACGATTGCTCGTAAAGTAGAACAGTTCTTTTCCCAAAATGGGGAGTGAGAATTAAAGTCTCCACCTATTAGCCATTTACCACGCTGCTGATCTTGGATCGTGCGCAGCCATTCTGTGTTGTGGTCATTTGGACCTGTTGGTAGGTACACTGACAAAACGTTGATGTTTAAAGAATTGCTTAATTGGACAGTGGCAGCACAAGCGTGCAAATCGTCGCTTGATTTCAAAACTGGGGAAGTAAGTATTGTAACTCTTTGATTATATATATCGCGGTGGATACCTTCTTCCCGTGATTCCCACATTCATAGACTGGAGGATAGTAATAATTGGGGAAATTGGGAAGCTTGGTTGCGACAACATTCATCGACTGCAGAATCAAAACTTCACATCTATTTGATGTCAGGAAATGCTCCAAGTATACCGAATTGGTGGAAAGGGATCTACAATTCCATTGCAAAAACTTGACTTGGGATTGCTGTCGCATTACTGATACTGGTTTATCTCCAACTTTCTATTGACTGTTATTTATGGTCGATATATGAATACTTGATTCTGTGTACAGAATGACAGAAGAAAATTACGCAATTACTTAGACTACGAAGTAAAGATAACAAAATTGTAGCAAAACGATGAAAAGAAAATTACATAGTCAACGTATAAATAACTTATTGAGGAGATATTAGATTACAATGGATAACAAATAACCAATAATCAAAATAATAGCATACACGTCTTCAAATGTACAGTGTATTAGTCTGACCGAGTCTTGATAGTCGGATAAAACCTGGTTATTGTTTGCTTTCAGCAGAAGAAATGTCAGAGATGACGCGGAAAAAGTCCTGTGACATGAACGTTAAGAATTGTATATGTAATACTGTTATATCAAAACATATTATACGGCCACCATGGTACGTAGTTGTCGAAAAGGTGTTACCGTCCTCTGGAGAATCTGGAAGGGTGTAGCTGTGCTGATCTTGATCTTGCTGTTCTCCTTGGAGTCTCCCAAAACAGGTCTCGAATGTGTGTGTGTGTGTGTGTGTGTGTGTGTGTGTGTGTGTGTGTGTGTGTGTGTGTGTGTGTGTGTGTGTGTGTGTGTGTGTGTGTGTGTGTGTGTGTGTGTGTGTGTGTGTGTGTGTGTGTGTGTGTGTGGCTGTGTGCTTGTGTTTATTCGCTTGAATGTATAAGTATTGACTTCCTTGTACTTTACGCAGAGGTTTTGTTTATATTGCTTGAATAAATCTATGCATAGAATCTTCTTTTAATGTGCCCTTGAGTTCATGCATATTTTGTTTATGATACTTTTTTCCCCCTTTCCGTATCTTATCCTGCTGAAATTCCTTAAATGGACCATATCATCACCAATTTCCCATCTCAGCGAGGTCTTGGCTATGCGGCTGCACATATGCCCCCCTCCCCCCTCCCCCCTCCCTTTTTTTCATTGTTAATTCTCGTTTTACAACAGCCAGCCGATCTGACTAAGGGTTTTTACTCCGGGTACACCGGTTTTCCCTTCAGCCCCTTGGTTGTTGGTTTAGGATGTTTTTCTTCCTATTCCAAGGTCAGACTGGATTCGTTTAACTAGGCACGATCCATTTACATCAGCCTTACCTCATAGTTATAGCCCTGGACCCTCTTCAGGACAAAACGATACTAATATGGCAGGACCACTTTTCAAATTGCAGAATTCATCTCACTTCTCCTTTGACATCATACTTGCCTCCCCTTCCCAGCTTCTCACCATTACTCACAAACACATTACGATTTCATTTAGTCCCTTTCTCCCACTGACGAAGCAGCAGGGAAGTTTCAGTCTTTTTCTCATAATTTTGTATTTGGTGTTTTTGTGATCTTATATTCATGCTTGCAAAGGCCAGTTGGCCGAAAATTTGCGCCTGTCTTCTCTTGTATTAAATACGCGTTCTGATTCTATTTTCGTGTTTTTCTGGTTCCTGTCAGGGATGAGAATTTTTGTGGATATAAAGGATAGGATATTTTTGTGAAATATGGGAAACAGGCTTTAGAATTTAAGTGGCTAAGTCTCACACTATTTTTATACGTTCTGATTGTGTGTAGTAGTAGTAGTAGTAGTAGCTGAGGGCTGGCTCGTAGCCTAGGCCTTCTGGCCTTTTAACGCCCTATCTTTTTTGTTTTACGCTTTCTTCTTCGGGGTCTGAAAAGCATGCCTTAATATTCATACTTGAGCAAATCTGCTTCAGTCTATTTTTTTTAATAAAATTTTGAATTCTGCGTCATCGTCCAGGAAATTTTTGAATTTGTTAATGCTGTTAGTAAATTTAATTTCAAAAGGAATTTTATTCCACAATTTAACAACTGTGTGTGTGTGTGTGTGTGTGTGTGTGTGTGTGTGTGTGTGTGTGTGTGTGTGTGTGTGTGTGTGTGTGTGTGTGTGTGTGTGTGTGTGTGTGTGTGTGTGTGTTTATATTTAGTGTATGTGTATGGCTGTGTGTGTTTGTGTATGTGTGTGTGCGTGTAATGTGTGTGTGTATATGTGCGCGCGCGCGTATTTGTGGGTGTCTGTGTGTGTATGTGCGCGCGCACGTGTCTGTATGTATGGATGTTAGTGTGTGTGTGTGTGTGTGTGTGTGCGTGTGCGTGTGCGTGTGCGTGTGTGTGCAGGTATGTATCTCGCACCTGCCCTGTCCTCAGTCATGACAGCGACAGCTGTCTGTTTCATCAGATGGGACGCTGTATTTTTCGTTTTCGGTAACGAAACTTCTTCTTTTTCTATTTCTTCTTCTTCTTCTTCTTCTTCTTCTTCTTCTTCTTCTTCTACTCCTCCTCCTCCTCCTCCTCCTCCTCCTCCTCCTCCTCCTTCTTCTTCTTTCTTCTTCTTCCTCTTCTTCTTCTTCTTCTTCTTCTCCTTCTTGTTTGTCTTTTTCTTTGTCTGTCTTCCTCTGAACAGAGGTAGTAGTACTACAAGCTTTTTCTTTTTTAAATAGAAGTAGTAGTTTTTTAACAGTAGTAGACGGTAAACGTGGTAGCAACAGCAGCAGTATCAGCTGCAACAGTAGTAGTAGTAGTAGTATTAGTTAGATTTGATTTTATCAAGATTTTGCGCTATATAAATATTGTAATTATTAATTATTATAATGGTGATGGTGGTGGTGGTGATGATGGTAGTAGTAGAAGTTGTAGTAGTAGTAGTAGTAGTAGCAGTAGTGGTAGTAGTAGTAGTAGAAGTGGTAGTAATAGTGGTAGTAATAGTAGTAGTATTAACAGTAGCAGTAGTTAGTAGAAGTAGTTGTCGTAGTAGTAATAGCAGCACCCAGCACCAGAATAGTAGTAGTAGCAGTAGTGATAGTGGCAGTAGTATTGGTAGTAATAGTAGTAGTATTAACAGTAGCATTAGTTAGTAGAAGTAGTAGTCGTAGTATTAACAGCAGCACCCAGCACCAGAATAGTAGTAGTAGCAGTAGTGACAGTGGTAGTAGTACTGATAGTAATGATAATAGTACATGTAGTAGTAGTAGCAGTAACAGTAATTAGTAGAAATTGTAGCCGTAGTAGTAATAGCAGCATCCAGCACCAGAATAGTAGTTGTAGCAGTAGTAATAGTGATAGTAGTATTGGTAGTAATAGTAGTAGTTGTAGTAGTAGCAGTAACAGTAATTAGTAGAAATTGTAGTCGTAGTAGTAATAGTAGCACCCAGCACCAGAATAGTAGTTGTAGCAGTAGTAATAGTGGTAGTAGTAGTGGTAGTAATAGTAGTTGTTGTAGTAGTAGCAGTAGCAGTACTTAGTAGAAGTAGTAGTCGTAGTAGTAATAGCAGCACCCAGCACAAGTAGTAGTAGTAGCAGTGAATACAATACAATAAAATACGTCTTTGTGAATCCGAATTCAGACTTTAAAAAGATTGATAATAAAAGACGTCATCGCTGTCGCCGCCGCCGCTGCCTCCGTCGTCGTCATAGTAGTGGTATTAGTAATAATAGTAGTAGTAGTAGCAACAGCAGCAGCAACCACCAACAGCAGTAGTAGTAATAGTAGTATTAGTAGTGAAAATGGTGACTGATATTTTCTTCCGCAATGATCGATGAATAGAAGACACTTAAAAGCACTGGGGGATTTTTCGGCTCTAACCGGCTCCTACCCAGAGTTGGGCGTGCTATGGGCTCGTCGGGAAGACTGGGACCACACAGTCGAGTCTCATCCACTTGACGGATGCGTCAATGAGGGTGTTGCTCAAATCTTCAGACCAGCTCCGCAGGTGTCTGTATCTCTCGGGCCTGGTTGAGGCCATGATATATTATGACAGTAAGCGTAGAGTACAGCCCTGTCACGCAGTCTCAATCCTAGATGGAACTCCATAGCATCATGATAACCAGCTTCTGAGGCCATAAAGGTGGCGTAGAAAATGGGACGAAAAAAGAAAGATGAGCACAAAGGTAACCTCCCTGGGTGCGATGACCCCCCCCCCCCCCCCCCCAAAATAGAAGAAAATTTTCCAAAATCTGTTCCAGCCACTCTTACTTCGTTAAGTTCAGTCATATTAAATCAAGTTCTGATGAATATCGTTTTTTGCAATTGATTATTGATTAGTATATTTTTGTTTATCCAGTTCTTTTGTATTACTTCAACGAATACTATTACAGTTGTTGCTACTTCTGTTGCTACCATCACTAAACTGTCTTGCAAATGTATATTCGCGTCTTTCAACTGTGATCATATGCAATATCATTTTATACGAAAAACATAATATAACTGCAACACATTTACATATACATTCGCCACGATGTACTACTTCCACCATCGTCAACAACAACAATAACGAAGACAGAAACAACAACAACAGCAACAACAAAACACCAACGCCGACAACAATAAGAACAGCAAAACAGGTTACCGATGTGTAACATCCATGATAATCACAGTATTGCTGTGTGACAGGGGGTGCAGGAGTACTGTGGGTCATGGCGTGGTACCAGTGTGTAACATCCATGATAATCACAGTATTGCTGTGTGACAGGGGGTGCAGGAGTACTGTGGGTCATGGCGTGGTACCGATGTGTAACATCCATGATAATCACAGTATTGCTGTGTGACAGGGGGTGCAGGAGTACTGTGGGTCATGGTGTGGTACCGATGTGTAACATCCATGATAATCACAGTATTGCTGTGTGACAGGGGGTGCAGGAGTACTGTGGGTCATGGTGTGGTACCGATGGTTCCATGAGATACCCGACCATCACCCCAACCTGTGTCCAGCTGAACGACTCTACCTCAGACAGTATGGCAGCAACGTTAAGAAAAGCTCCATGGAACTGGTGAGCCAACAGCTGTAACGACGACGATGACGATGATAACGATGACGATGATGATGACGATGATGATGAAGACTATGATAATGACGACGACGATGACGATTATGTCAATGACAACAACGATGAAGATGACGACGACGACGATGACGACGATGACGACGATGACAATGATGATGACGACAATAACGATGACGACGTCGATGATGATGATGATGATGATGACGACGATGATGATGACGACACCGATGACGACGACGATAACAATGACGATGACGATGAAGATGGCAAAACAATGACGACGATGATGATAATGATGATGACGACAACGACGATGACGATGATGATATGATCGATGACGATGATATGATGGCGACGATGACGATAGCGATAGTGATGATCATGATGACAGCGACGGTGACATTGACTGTGATGACTACGATGATGACGATGACGATGACAGTGACGTTGACGATAATGGTGACGATGATGATGACAATGACAATTATGACGATGACGTTGACGACGATGATGATGACAATGACATTGACGATTATTACTACGACAGTGTGATGATGACGACGACGACGATGGTGATGATGATGGTGGTGGTAGAGGTGATGATGATGATGATAACAACGACGATGACAGTAATGAATGATAATGGTTGCGACGGCAGAGATGATGGTCTCGATGGCGATAATTCTACAACTCCTTTCTCTTGCCAATACTGTTGCTATTTCTACCGCTGCGCTACTGTGGCTACTAATACTGTAAATTGTTACTGCTGCTACTACTCTGCTGCTATTTGGTGCTGCTGCTATTGCTACTACCACAAGTACCTCTACTGCCACTGTTACTAGTGTTGCTCCTACGTAATTGCCAAGATAAAAGCAAAGGTTGTCGAGAGATCTCGAGGAAGTGAAGTTGGCAGAGGCCTTATCTTTTTCTCGGAGCCAGCATTATGAGGGCGGCGGCCATCCCGCTGTCTCGCTGCATTACCTTTCCTAACTTTGAAGAAATTCAGTTACCTCCCTTCCCTCTTCTTCACAGCTGGGTGGTAGACCGGAAGCGGCACTCAGGGACAAAGTTGTGCGGGCGTGATTGGTACTCTTGCAAGCAGTTTGGAAGGCGAGTGCTCTGCCTCTGCCTCTACCAACCAGGCCTTATATTCCTACTGCTTTAGCACTGCCAGACACTCCAAGCAATTCACCACAGTGCGACATGGATTCAGTTAACACGCATGTCTACGAACGTTTCCCTTGTCGTTCCTCATTTTACAGATCTATTGCCATGTACTCACCAGATCTGTTTTCACTTTACAGCGAAAACATCATGAGAAACCTGGAAGAATACCCTGGATTTAAGGTTGGAGGAAAAATGATAATCAACAGTCGATACGCAGATGACACCGTGCTAATTGCAAAAAATTAAAGGGACCTACAAAACCTTGTGAACATAACAGAAATAGAAAGCACAAGCAAAGGGTTGGGGCTAAATAGCAAGAAGACTGAAGTCATGGTAATCAGTTAAAAACACGAAGTCCCCTCATGCAAAATAACAGCAAACAGCACAACCTTGAGACAGGTTGATAAGTTAAATATCTGGGAACGATCATCTCACCAGATGGCAGATGCACATCAGAAATAGCAGCAGAATCGGCCTAGCCAAAACAGCATTCAAGAAGATGAAAAGCATTCTTACTTACAATTGCCTATCAATTAACATCAGGAAGAGGGTTCTTGAATGTTATGTAGAACCGATAATGTTATACGGTTGTGAGGCGTGGACAGTCAACAAGCAAAGCCAGAACAAAACTGAGGCAGCCGAAATGTGGTTTCTAAGAGGAATGTTGAGAGTTCCATGGACAGCAAAGAAAACAAACGAGACAGTCTTGATGGAGGCAGACACAAGAAGATCATTCATAAGGAAGATCAGGAAAAGACAGGCAACATTTATAAGCCATTGATGAGGAAAGGAGATTAGAGCACCTGGTCACAACAGGAAAGTTGGAGGGAAAGACAGCACCAGGTAGACCCAGGGAAAAAAATGGACGGACTTGCAGAGTGGCTGAGGACAGAGAGGGTGGAAGATGTGCATGTGGCAACAAGGGATAGATGCATATGGAAGGCCATGATCGCCAACGCCATGTGCCAGTGCACATGTGTGTGTGTGTGTGTGTGTGTGTGTGTGTGTGTGTGTGTGTGTGTGTGTGTGTGTGTTGTGCGTGCGTGCGTGCGTGTGTGTAGATGTATGTATATATATATATGTATATATATATGTGTGTGTGTGTGTGTACGTGTGCTTACACACACACACACACACACACACACACACACACACACACACACACATCACACACACGCGCGCACACACTGTCTTTCTCTAATTGCAAGCTCGTGAACAGAATAATCGCATTTAGTTGATACCTGGTTTTAATCAGTGTGTCATCCTAATGTTACTGATCTCTCTCTCACGAAACTATTCACTTGTTGACAGTTGAGGAGGGCACCATGGCGAAGCATCCTGACGTCGAGAGGGGTGTGGGCAGCCTTTGTGGGAGCTTTGAGCAGATGCACCATCTCTGCCATTCTGGCGCTAGAGGAACCACAGTATTTCCTAGATTCTTTCGGCATCAAAATAGAAGATGTGAGTTCACTACGAGGCAAATCGGAAACATTAAGGTAGGACCATTTATTCACATTCATATTCAGTCATATTAATATTCATATTCACATTCACATTCATATTCACATTCAGTTCTGTTGTCACAGTGGATTTACTATGTGAAACTCTGCTGCTCTCCCCTTTGAGAGCACGTCGCCGCAGTGCAGCACCACACATTTTTAACCAAGACTTTAGAAAGGCAAGAAGGCTCATTGGTCTTCAAGGGGGGAAACCTCGGGAATCAACCTATCTCTCCAATGTTTTATACCAGGACTGCCGGGCGAAAGTCCTTCTACGACTCGTATTCACGATTTTCAACTGCCATTGGATCTTAAGTGTGCACAGGCCAGAAAGCACATGGGTCTGCATCGTTTTACGTCCCCTTCCGAAGGACCAGACGTTCAGTTGGATTTTCCGGTTAAATTGAGGAGAAAAATCGAAGCCTCAACAGGGAACGAACCCTGGAACCTCGAGTTTAGTTATTGACAGACTAACGTCTGGACCATTCTGCCACTATTCTCAAACCTCTATAATATATATATATATAATAATTATATAATATATTATATATATATATATATATATATATATATATATATACACATAACATTGTGCATAGATCACCAGTAATTCTCTGCTACTTTTTTGTGGGGTAGTCATTGAGATTGATGTACTTGAAATGTGGTTTCTAAGAAGAATGTTAAGAGTTCCATGGACAGCAAAGAAAACAAAAGAGGCAGTCTTGAAGGAGGCAGACCCAAGAAGATCATTGATAAAGAAGATTCAGAAAAGACAAGCAACATTTATAGGACCTTTTATGAGGAAAGGGGAATTAGATCACCTGGTCACAACAAGAAAGTTGGAGGGAAAGAGAACACCAGGTAGACCCAGGGAGAAAATATTTGACGGACTTACCGGTTGGCTGAGAACAAGAGAGGGTGGGAGATGTACTTGCAACGACAAGGGACAGTTTCGTATATAGGGCGTGTGTGTTTTGTGTGTGTGTGTGCGTTGTGTTGTGTGTTGTGTTGTGTTGTGTTGTGTTGTGTTGTGTTGTGTTGTGTTGTGTTGTGTTGTGTGTGTTGTGTGTATGTGAGTGTGTGTGTGCACGTGTGTGCGTGTATGATTGTTTAATGAATGGCTTAAGTATCCTTAACGTGCGTGATTGTGTTCTTACAGCTGGGCATATTACTGGTGCTCCCCTTCCTGCTGTTGGGACTGACTTCTATGGTGGCAGGAATGGTCTCAGACAAACTGATCCAGCTGGGCTTGTCCACAACTGCTACCAGGAAACTGATGTTCACCGTAGGTATGGACATGTGTGTGTGTGTGTGTGTGTGTGTGCGCGCGCGCGCGCGCACGCGTGTGTGCGTGTGTACGTGTGTGCGTGTGTGCGTTCGTGCGTGCGAGCGTGCGTGTGTGTGTGTGTGTGTGTGTTTGAGTGTTGTGTTATGTTTGTGTTGTGTTGTGTGTGTGCATGCGTGTGTGTGTTGTGTGTGTGTGTGTGTGCGTTGTGTTGTGTTGTGTGTGTATGTGTGTGTGAATGTGTGTGTTTACGTGTGTGCGTGTATGATTGTTTAATGAATGTCGAGTGTTGTGTGTGTATATGAGAGAGTCGGTTTGTGCTTATATATATACATATATATATATATATATATAAATATAATATGTATACATATATATTGTGTGTGTTGTGTGTGTGTGTGGTGTGTGTGTGTGTGTGTGTGTTGTGTGTGTGTGTGTGTGTGTGTGTGTGTGTGTGTGTGTGTGTGTGTGTGTGTGTGTGTGAGACCTTCCACCACCAAATCAGTCTTAACTCGCAGTCAGTCAAACAGCACTAGGAGCTGAAAAGGTGACTAAGGGTCTGTCTGGGGAGTTTTGACTTTTTCTCAAATTCAATTTCTGTAGACTATAATCTATACCCCACAGAAAGTTTTTTCTTGAAAAGATATCATTAATCAATTTAAAATGGTATTTTAATGCACTGATCGCAGCAGAAAGAACGCAATTTCCCACCAAAAGTACCTACTTTTGTCTCTTATTATGAGCCGTAACCTGTACAGTACCCCCACATGTAATATACTGACAGCAAGCTCTTTGGTGCATCTTTCAGATAATGACAGCTAAAATTAGAAACAAACTGGGTCAAAGCCACCAAATAAAGAAATTTAAGGAAAATGTGTAGGAGAATACATAAAAACTTCAGAGGCTGTTTCTCAAAATGGCCGTCATACAACTTAATGAGTTTAAACATACATAACTTCAACATCCGTACAACAGTATTGGTTCTAAATAACATTCAAGAACTCTCTTCCTGATGTTAATTGATAGGCATTCGTTGGTAAGAATGCTTGTCATCTTCTTGAAAGCTGTTTTGGCTTGGCCGATTCTGCCGGTTATTTCTGATGTGCATCTGCCGTCTGATGAAATGATCGTTCCCAGGTATTTGAATTTATCAACCTGTGTCAAGGTTGTGCCATTTGCTGTTATTTTGCATGAGGGGATTTCATGTTTTTTACTGATCACCATGACTTCAGTCTTCCTGCTGTTTAGTTCCAGCCCCTTACCTTTGCTTTCTATTTCTAGTATATTCACAAGGTTTTGTAGGTCTCTTTCACTTTCTGCAATTAGCACGGTGTCATCTGCATATCGAATGTTGTTTATCATTTTCCCTCCAACCTTTAATCCAGGGTCTTCTGCTAGGTTTCTCATGATGTTTTCGCTGTAAACTGAAAACAGATTGGTGACAAAACACAACCCTGTCTGACTCCTCTTTTGATATTTTGGAAAGAGCTTACATTGTTTTCTATTCTCATTGCAGCTGTTTGTTCCCAGTACATATTTCTGATTATTCGTAGATCTTTTCCATCAACATTGAGTCTCTCCAGTTGGTTGATCAATTCATCATGTCTTACCCGATCGAAAGCCTTGGTGTAGTCAACAAAGCATAAATATAAATCCTTATTCATCTCATTTGACCTCTCTATGATAGTTCTTAGGATGCATATGGCATTAATAGTTCCTTTCCCTTCCACAAATCCACACTGTTCTTCTGCTATTTCTCTTTTGATTCTATTCCTTGTCCTCATCATGACTATTCTTAACAGGATTTTTGTTACATGGCTTATCAGACTGATTGTGCGATGGAGTTCGCATTCTATAGCCCCTGTCTTCTTTGGAAGTCCAATGAAAATTGATCTTGACATATCTTTGGGGATTTTTCCAGTGTCGTAAATTTCATTTAGGAGGAAAGAAAACAAACGAGACAGTCTTGATGGAGGCAGACACAAGTAGATCACTCATAAGGAAGATTAGGAAAAGACAGGCAACATTTATAGGCCATTTTATGAGGAAGGGGGATTTGGAGCACCTGGTCACGGCGGGAAAGCTGGAGGGAAAGCGAGCACCGGGTAGACCCAGGGAGAAAATGCTGGACGGACTTGCAGAATGGCTGGGGACGGGAGGGGGGGGGGAGATGCCAGGGGCAACGAGAGATAGAGGCAGATGGAAGTCCATGATCGCCAACGCCATGCGGCAGGGCACCTGATGATGATGATGAACTTCAACATTTTTTTGAGTACAAGCTTTATTCAAGTACCAAAATAATCAACAGAATGTACACTTTCCAGTGATATGTATATCTCAAAACACCCAAAATGCTAGTTAAGACTGATTTCGTGCTGGCAGGTGACGTATGTATATTATATATACATCATATATATATATATATATATATACATATATACAGATAGATATATATATATATATATATACATTATGTATGTATGTATGTATGTATGTATGTATGTATATGTATAGTTGGAATGATTTCACCAACAGATGTCTGCCACAAGAAGATTTGCAACATCCCGTGACAGGACCACATCGGCTTTCAAATTGTGAAGAAGTTATGGCTTACCAAAACATAAAGTGTCCTCCACTCATCAAATGCTAGCAACGTTGGACAAGACACGTTGTCGGCACCCCAGACATGATCCTGTAAGGGGAGAGGTGAAGCAATAGCACCACGACCAGGGAAGAATACTGAAGCAAGTCCAGAAGACTTTTTAGCTCATGTGTTCGAGACTCCTGCACGATCGACACCTTTGAGCCAAATGTAGTGAAGATCCACTCAGAAACAGCTGAGAAAATCTTGCCCCATTTTGGTGACAAAACAGATGCACACGTACACACATTTCCCTCTAGTCGAAATGAAACAATGTCATTTTTTAATCAAAAAGGGAGATACGGAAAGAGAAAGAAGAAAACGAAAAAGAAGAGGAGGATGAAGAAGAAGAAGAAAACGAAAACGAAAAGAGAAAAGAAAGAAGAAGAAGAAGAGAAGAAAACTGAAGAAGAAAGAAGAAGAAGAAGAGGAGGAGGAAGAGGAAGAAAAGATAAAAGAAGAAGAAGAAGAGGAGGAGGAAGAAGAAGAAAAAGATGATGGTGGTGAGGTGATGGTGATGGTGATGGTGGTGATGGTGATGCTGCTGCTGCTGATGCTGCTGCTGCTGATGATGATGATGAAGATGATGATGATGATAACAATAGTTTAAAAACAATGTTACTGTGCCAGGCTTTGGGACGGAAGGAACGTGCCTGGTGATTCTCTCTTTTGTGACTGACTGGATGGTGGCTTTTATCATCATCTGTACCGGTGTCTCCTTGGGAGCCTGTGGCAGTGCCGGTGAGAGGACACCTTTTTAACCCTTTGACTCACGCACCCTATCCTCCAACTGCAAAAAAATAACCGTCTGACTCCCTCATCCTATCCACCAGCTTCCTGCAGGAAGCTGGTGTATAGGGTGAGGGAATAAGAGGGTTAAGTTTTTTCTTTGCTAGCATGGTTGACAATGCAGGATGTTGGTGGACAAGATGCGGGAATCAAAGGGTTAGATTTTAAATAACAGGTCGCTTCTTTTAGGATTATCGCACTTAGGGAGATTTCCTCTGAGCTTACATTGTTTTTCTTTCTTTCCATTTCTTTGATTGTCCCGATTTTTTACGCCTCTGTAGTGGCCACACAAGCTGACACAGTCTTTACAATGCAATAATAATGATGACGATGAAGATAATAATCATGATGCTACAGAGTTTCATCAAGGATTTGAGACTGCATGACAGGGAGTTACTCTATGCTTACTGTCATAATATATCCTGGCGTTAACCAAGCTCGGGAGATACAGACACACACACACACACAACACAACACAAAAACACAACACACACACACACACACACACACACACACACACACACACACACACACACACACACACACACACACACACCACACAAAACACATACACACACTAATTTTTGAAGGAACTGGTAGGGATTCGAGCCCACAATCTTCCAGTCGGTAGTCCGTTGCACAAACCACTACACCACGGTGACTGGTGTACTTTCTTTGTAAACAATATGCATACTAGTCTTGAATTCCACCAAAGTGTCCCAGCAATTTACAGGTTCTCTTTTGGTTGGTAGTTCTATGATGGCTTGACATCATTGGCTGTCATGGGCTTCCTGGCACTGAGACTTCAACTGAATGAACTTGGGGTCGATGGTGTGCTGACGAACAACAATAACCTGTTATAGTTTACAAGAAACTCCAGAGGATGCTGGATAGGGCTCAGAGCACCAATGCCTCGTCACTCTCCGGACAGTCACTTCCCAAGCTCCCGATACCACTCGATAGTCATGTCATCAAGCAAAAGGGGATGTCCATGTGATGCATGACCATTCGGACCCAGTCATCAGTTACCTTGTTTACAAACCGAATGGCATGTTGGGGAGATGACTAGTCCCGGGACATAGCCACACAATGTGCACCAACCAGGTCCAGCTCAGCCTTCAGACCATAGAGAATGGAAGAGCCCTTTCTCGCACCACTTTGGGCTTTCATTTCTCTTTTGGACAGCCCATCCAGTCATCATTTTTGAATAGCTGCCAGCTCCATTCCTCTTATTGTAGTGTCAACATTTAGCAGTCGGAAGTTCCAAACATTGCTTGACCGCAACCACAAGAACTGTTCGAACGACCGCTAAGGTGGTCAGACATGATGCTCTAGACACAGCTCGTTTTGCTGTTCAGCAAGGTCTGATATGCCCCGAAAGGGATCCCAAGTTTAGCCGTCTTTCTGAGCCACCAGCAGGTCTTTCCCTACGGGTCATCAGGCCTGATTCCTGAAGTCAGCGGCCAAGCCACAAGCTAAATGTGTTGTTCTGGCACCTGCAGTGGTGGACAAAATGATGCACATTTTACTCTACCAATATTTACTTTTTTAAAATACAAATGGGGACGAAAGAAACAGGCATGTGTATCTTGTCAGTCCTGCACTTATAAAAGAGCGTACAGTGGTGTATGCTAGTGCAGGTAATGTTGTCATTTGGTATGCGTGTATGGAGAGTGATAGGACATTTGCAGACAGCTTACTGAGTTGCTTTTAAGATGTATGTAATAATGATGATAATTCCGTTTATATATAATACAGATAGTCCATGTCATAGAATGTTCGCTGCATTTAAAAAGATCGTTAGGAGGTAGTGGGAGGTTTGCCATGTAAATACGTGAATGCAAAGCAAAAACAATCGGGAGGGTTGCCATGTCAATATGTGAATGCAAAGCAAAAACAATCGGGAGGGTTGCCATGTAAATACGTTAATGCAATGCAAAACAATCGGGAGGGTTTGATGTTTATTAAAAGATTTACTTCAAATTTTGCACAATGCAAGAGTAATGTCTGAGAACTAATACATTTTAATTTGTTTGATTTGTGTTACAACCAACCTCTTCTGGAATTAATTACTTAAAAATATATTTTTGTAACCGGCCTAAATAGTGGTTCACTTTTGCATGCTAGAACAAAAGCAGAGCATCCTAGTTTCTTGCAATTTTGTTCATGTTATTGCAGTGACGTTAGCATGGTCATGAAGTAAATCGAATATGTGCCTCTCATTGATACTAACTATACAGGACCACAGCCAAAATGCGCTAAATTTACACGCTTTTTACCCTTACTGAGATGATGCCATACAGTTGTAATGCATATACTAAAATTTATTAACCTTCATGACCAAGAGATGGATTTCAGCATTTAGTATGCCGAATTTCAAGCATTTATTTCAATAAATAAAAAAGTTATCGTGGTACATGTCTCAAAATGTGTCGTTTTTTGGACAAAACGGGACACCCGAATCAACATATAGTACTTAGTCTACCTCAGTGAGTACCTGCTAGATAAGGCTGACCCTCTCTCTCTGCTTTTTCTTCATGTAGCCCAAGTCTCCTTTGCCTTCTTCTCACTAGAATCACTAGAACTTTCACTAGAATCTTTCATAATGTCATACAGGTTCTGACTTTTCACCTTAGATCGAGTAGGCTTGGCACTTTGATGTTGTGAACATGAAGAAACAGCGTTGTTTTGAACTTCAGATTGACCGGTTTCTTCTTCACTGCTGTCGAGTTCACGTTCTAGATCAATCTTTGGCTGTTTTGTGTACTTATTTCCACAGTATCTCCTTTCTTAGACCGTTTTAACAGTCTACTTTGTCAATTTACAAAATAAATCATTTCAAAAACTTCAAATAATCAAGCACATGTGGAGGCAGCCATTTGCAATGAACTGGTCACCCTGGTCACAGCGCCCGGCAGAAGTTATTATTTTCTGCAGCAGACGACTCTTTTCTTGGTGTACAAAACTGCTGATTTTTTTTTTACCAAAAGTCGCCATTTTTACTCACAGAGAGGCATACACCCATGTACTTTGAAGGACCATAGCTCAAAACCTAAGCCACAGATCGATCTTATTCAAATTGTACATGAAACTAGAGACATTGTGCTATTAGAAGATATCAACGTGATTGAGAAACAATAAAAATGGTTTTTCGTCAAACTCTAGGTAGTATACCATCTTGCAAAGCAAAGAAAAATCGGAGGGTGCCATGTAAATACGTTAATGCAAGCAAAACAATCGGGAGGGTTGCATTAAATACGTTATGCAAAGCAAAAACAATCGAGAGGGTTGCCATGTAAATACGTTAACGCAAAGCAAACAATCGGGAGGGTTGCCATGTAAAAACGTTAATGCAAAGCAAAAACAATCGGGAGGGTTGTAATGTAAATATATTAATGCAAAGCAAAAACGATCAGATACACACAGCAATGCAACATAAACATAGTTCATCAAAAATATTAACAGATATTAGAATGAAAGTAAAAATAGATGATAGTGATACTCTCTACCCAAAAAAGTCAGCACAAGAGCAGGGTATGAAGGGTCACAGAATCTGGCACAATATGTGACAATGCTGTTATGATAAGAATGGGAATATCGGGGATGGCACTATGAAGTTTCATATGAGACTGTGTGACGGGGCTGTAATCTACGCTTACTTTCATAACATATCCTGGCGTCAACCAGGTCCGCGAGGTACTAACACTTGCAGCATTTTCAGGAAATTTGAGCAATACCCTGAATGATGCATCCGTAAAGTGGATAAAGCTCCACGACTGTGTGGTGTTGCCCAGTCTTCTCATCTATCCCATAGCACGCCGAGTTCTTAATAGGAGACGGTCGGGACCAAAAATCCTTCTGTATTTTTTTGTTTTGTTTTTGTTACAGCCGGCATGACGATTGTGTATGGTTTGCAGGTTTTGGGCCTTTGCCATTCGACATGTCACCCCAGTACTCCAGTATTGTCTGTGGCGTGATGCTGTCTGGCAGATTGGGAGGGGTGCTAGTCACCGCTTTCGCCTCAAAGATCGCGGGAAAAGCGAAGGTGGGTTCTTACCTTGGTGGAGGTTTGGGGTAGGTCTCCTCCTCCTCCCCTCCCTTTTCCCCTTTCCACCTACCCCGCTGTGCAGATCTCGCACAAGAATTCACGACGGGACTTTACTACTTCTGACAACACTAAGAGCTAAACCCAACTATGATCTTAGCCCCTAATACTTAAACTCTCTTGTCGGCAGAAAAACTGATCTAGAGGACTGGGTTTGAGATAAGGTTAGGATTGGGACTGGATTTTGGGGAGTTTAGAGATTGTGCAAGAAGAAATTCATCGTACATGTACCAAACAGTTCTGTATGCGACTCCACCCAAACTGCCAGTCATCATGATCAAGCATATTCATCGAGTCTGCTCAAAACCCATACTCTGGCGAAATCTGGAAATGGGACCTATGAAACACTAAGCTGACGCCACCAGAAGGACTGGAGCATTAAGATGGGCAGCAAACAGGCCAGTTTGTATGTTGTAGGCTGGCACTGAACTCAAGATATCAGCTCTTGAATTCACAGGTCTGTACACAGTTATACGGTTGTGAGGCGTGGACAGTCAACACGCAAAGTCACAACAAGATTGAGGCAGCCAAAATGTGGTTTCTAAGAAGAATGTTGAGAGTTCCATGGACAGCAAAGAAAACAAAGATAGTCTTGATGGAGGCAAAGCACAAGAAGATTATTGATAACGAAGATTAAGAAAAGACAAGCAAAATTTACAGACCATTTTATGAGGAAAGGGGAATTAGAGCACCTGGTCACAACAGGAAAGCTGGAGGGAAAGAGAACACCAGGCAGACCCAGGGAGAAAATATTGGACAGGTGGCTGAGGACAGAGAGGGTGGAAGACTTGCTTGCGGTGACAAGGGATAGATACATATAAAGGGCCATGATCGCCAATGCCATGTGGCAGAGCACATGATGATGATGATGGTGATGGTGATGATGATGATGATGATGATGATGATGATGATGATGATGATGATGATGATGATGATACACAGAGCCAGCTGGCACAAAAAGACCCTGTAGTACAGCTGAGGATTCAACCCACGATATACGCGTTGTCAGCAAGACGGTCAAACTGATTATGGCAAGGTGTTATCCTTGGACAAAATTCAAGGGAAGACATGAACAGTGCTTTCCCCTTACCTGAACGCGTTACATACACGAAAGCCAAACGAGAAATGTTGCAATGAAGAAAGCAAAGCGGCGAGCACACAAGAAGAAAAGGCAGTGTGAAGAGCTAGAATTTGCCTGAAGGACAGGCTAAGCCAGTGTTCTGAGCGTGTGTGTGTCGTCGACGAAGGCGTTCTGTTTTTTTTATATTTCATATTATTGTCAGCGTCAAGCTCAGTCAAACTGTACAGGTTGTATTAACCCTCCTCCCCCTCCTGTCTCCACAGATTGTTTTTATTCCCCCCATGATGTAACCAGCAGATTGTACTGTTATCCTCATTGACTACTTAGGTGTGTTATTTTCCCTGATTGTTTACACGATGCTTAATTCACCCCATGACTTCACTTGATGCCACAAGCAGAGGTTAAGCACAGTCTAGCGTGGTTGCCAACATGGATGTAAGACCAGAAATTTGTTCTGGCTTGGCCACGTCACCTGACTCATCCCGGCTATAAGTGGCTACCTGTCCCTCTTTAGGACCAGGGAAGGTAATGCAGTAAAAGAGAGAAGATTGGCATCGATATTTTGCTCTGCGATGTGATATTTTTATCTTAACTTCAGAATAGTAAAATATCTGCAGTTTCATTTAAAACCCATCAACAGTTATTTAAATGTTTGGTTTCGTCCATGATATTACAGGTGGTATTATTGTCCTTACTGTCTTCAAGTCCTTGTTGTTTTCTGCTGTATGCACATGTGTTTAATATTGTCCCATTTTTTACAGAGTCTGAAATCGTGGCAGACTATATACCTGGTTGTTGGCATCATTCACCTTGCATGTTGTGTCATCTTTAACATAATGGCGGACGCTACACTACAGCCATGGGCAGAAGGGATGCCACTCAGAGCAACCTCAAATCAAAGCGCAGACGATACCAACGTGGATTCAGAAAGGGATGATTATTCCTCCACAATTCCTGTGCTTGCCGAATATCACGAATCAGAGCAGAGCCGTCTGACAGGGGAGAACGAGACTCAGTTTGGACATAAACAGCATGACACAAAATACGGAACAATACGTTAGGAGTAGTAGTGAATGAAATCAGCGCAGAAATGTAATGACACGAGAGTATGCTGTATTGCGTGTGTGGTACGTGTGTGTGTGTGTGTGTGTGTGTGTGTGTGTGTGTGTGTGTGTGTGTGTGTGTGTGTGTGTGTGTGTGTGTGTGGTGTGTGTGTGTGTGGTTGTGTGTGTGTGTGTGTGGTTGTGTGTGTGTGTGTGTGTGTGTGTGTGTGTGTGTGTGTGTGTGTGTGTGTGTGTGTGTGTGTGTGTGTGTGTGTGTGTGTGTGTGTGTGATGAAATGGGTTTTAGATTATTTTTGAAACTTTCCTGGTCTTGGAGTGTAACCTTGGTCACTAGTTTAGTGGCTTTTCTCTCTTTCTTGTTTTTCACTTCCCCGCGGAAATGCCGGGGGCTCTTTCAGTATAAATAGTATCCCCACCTTCTGGAAATTATGTGTTAGATCGTTCCTCTTTTCTGTCGCTCTCCTTGTTTCTGCCTTGTTCCTTTGCTTTCTGTCATTTCTTGCTGTAATTTTATGTCTTGCTGGTCCATTCACCTGCATGTGTTTGATAAAGTCTTACGTACTTTTTCTTAGGATTATAATTTAGTACATGTATTAATAAGTGCATTTTTGGATCTAGAGAGCTGAGATATGCAGAAGCAATTTTAGGTACTTTATGCCCGTTTTTATATATGTTTTGGTGTCCTAAGGTATGCTTCAATTTTTAAATCCCCTATGCGATAAATTGGACGGAATGGTCAGCGCCGGGGGGCATGTCCTTAGATTATGTGCGCGAATGTATTGATATGTGTACTTAATATTCTTTTTTTTTTTTATTCCTGTTGAAATGTTGTACGTTTTGAAGCGATTCTAGCCCTGATATGACTCAATGCAGTCGGCTGGTCTTTAAACGACAATAACATCTAACTTCGTTTTTTCACTTGATAAATCTTCCTTGGCCTTGTAGGGCCTTGAGCCTTGAGCTCAAATGTGGAAAACTTGTCTGACGGATAGAATGTTGAGATAGAAAAAGAATATGTGAAAATTACGTCTCACTACAGGAATAAGATATTTCTGAAAAAATTTTGACTAGGCAGAAATTCCGAAGTCTCATTTTATCAACTGACATGATGATTTTTTTTTTGTATACAGAACTTTTTATGATGCGAGGTTGAGATATATTTACATCATCATCATCATGTGCCCTGCCGCATGGCGTTGGCGATCATGGCCCTCCATATGCATCTATCCCTTGTCGCTGCAAGCACATCTTCTATCCTCTCTGTCCTCAGCCACCCTGCAAATTTCGTCCATGATTTTCTCCCTGGGTCTACCTGGTGTTCTCTTTCTCTGTTGTGACCAGGTGATCTAATTCCCCTTTCCTCATAAAATGGCCTATAAATGTTGCTTTTCTTTTCCTTATCTTCCTTATCAATGATCTTCTTGTGTCTGCCTCCATCAAGACTGTCTTGTTTGTTTTCTTTGCTGTCCATAGAATTAGAAACATTCTTCTCAGAAACCACATCTCGGCTGCCTCAGTCTAGTTCTGGCTTTGCATGTTGACTGTCTACGCCTCACAACTGTATAGCATTATCGGTTCTATGTAACATTCAAGAACTCTCTTCCTGATGTTAATTGATAGGCATTTGTTGGTAAGAATGCTTTTCATCTTCTTGAATGCCGTTTTGGCTAGCCGATTCTGCTGGCTATTTCTGATGTGCATCTGCCGTCTGGTGAGATGACTGTTCCCAGATATTTAAAACCTTATCAACCTGTCTCAAAGTTGTGCCATTTGCTGTTATTTTGCATGAGGGGATTTCATGTTTTCACTGATTACTATGACTTCAGTATTCTTGCTATTTAGCTCCAACCCTTTATTTTTCCTTTCTATTTCTATTATATTCACAGGCTTTTGTAGGTCCCTTTCATTTTCTGAAATAAGCACGGTGTCATCTGGTAACGAATGTTGTTTATCATTTTTCCTCCAACCTTTAATCCAGGGCATTCTTCTAGGTTTCTCATGATGGTTTCATTGTAAAGTGAAAACAAATCTGGTGACAGAACACAACATTGCCTGACTCCTCTTTTGATATCTTGGAATAAGCTTATATCGTTTAAATTTTCTATTCTCATTGCTGCTGTTTGTTCTCAATACAGATTTCTGATTATTCGTAGATCTTTTCCATCAATGTGAAGTCTTTCTAGTTGGTTGATCAGTTCTTCATGGTTTACCCGATTGAAAGTCTTGGTATAATCAACAAAGCATAAATATGAATCCTTAGTCAACTCGATTGACCTCTCTATGATAGTTCTTAGGATGTACATGTATATGGTTTTTATAGTTCCTTTCCCTTCGACAAATCCACACTGTTCTTCTGCTTTTTCTCGTTTGATTCTATTCCTTATCCTCATCATGATTATTCTTAATAGGACTTTTGTTACATGACTCATCAAGCTGATTGTACGATGGAGTTCGCATTCTATAGCCCCTGTTTTCTTTGGAAGTGTAAAGAAAATTGATTTTGACATATCTTTGGGGATTTTTCCATTATCATAAATTTCATTTAGGAGGATTGTTATTTTTTCAATACCGAATTCCTCCAGGGCTCCAATCATCTCTGTAGTAATATTGTCTGGTACTGGGACTTTTCCTGTTTCATCTTTTTCAGTGCTGCTCTAACTTCATCTTTCATTATGGGTGGTCCTTCGACGTTCTTTCTTATAATGTCTTCTTCGTTTCTGTCATCTTCATAAATGTCTTTAATGTACTCTACCCATCTATCTCATACTTTGTTTTGTTTTGTTTTGTTTTGTTTTTGTTTTCCATGATAAGCGTACCATCTTTCGATTTTAAGCAACCAGTTGATGTACATGTATTTTTCCTGTGGGCTTTTTCTTCAATTATTCTGTATATACTCTGAGGATCTGTTTTGTGTTGGTCTTCTATTTCTTTGCACTTTGTTTCAGCCAAGCTTCCTTAGCTTCATTGCACCTGTTCCTGATTTATTTGATTATCTTCCTGTATATTTCCTCTTTTCCCTTTGCTTTCTTCCGTTCTTCCATCAAGTCTATGATTTCTTTTGTCATCCAGTTCTTTTTTGCTTTTCTATCTACTCTAGGGATTTCTTCGCAAGCTTCATTTATCGAAATCTGAACTTTGTTCATTGTTCCTCACTGTCACCGTCTTCCAGAGCACTGAGTTTGTTTTGATCATGTACGTAAATTTTTTACATGTTGCTTCATCTGTCTTACAGTCCCAGATTTAGTTTGATGTTACTTTTGGTCTGTTTACTTTTCCTTAGTTTCAGCCTAAATCTTCCCCTTACAGGATCGTGGTCACTGTGCAGTCTGCTCCTGGAAGTGTTTTTGCTGTCAGCAAAGAATTTCTAAATCGTTTATTGATCGGGATGTAGTCAATTTGACTTTTGGAATTATTTCCTGGGCTCATCCATGTCCATTTTCTTCTGTTAGACTGCTCAAACCAGTTGTTTCCTACTATGATCTCATTCATCTGTGCCCATTACTCAAGTTTCCCTCCCCTTTCATTTTGTGTACCAAGGCCATGAGGTCCAACTATATCATCCACCCTATCCTGTCCCACTTTAGCATTAAAATCTCCCATTATTATTGTAACTTTCTGTGATTTACATTCAATATGTTATATATATATATATATATATATATATATATATAATATATATAAGATATATACATATATATATATAAATATATATATATACATATATGTATATACATATACATATCATCATCATCATGTCGAGCTTGCTCGGCTATCCATGACACGTTTCTTCCATCCTTCTCTGTCAGACATTGCAGTAGGTAGTTCATCATACTGACAACCCGTATCATCGATCAGTTGGTTGATGTAGGTCTTCTTTGGACGTCCTGGTCTTTGTTTGCCGTGGCTGGGTCTCCATAGTAGAACATCCCCCACCAGTTCTTCTTTTCTACGCAAGGAGTGTCCCGCGAAGCACAGTCTTCGTTGGCATATTGATTTACTGGTTGGTGGGATCTTACCATATAACTCTTTGTTAGTTGGATCTTCTCTCCAGGATTTGTTCAGGGCTGCACGCAGCATTCATGTGTATGCTCCATCAATCTTCTTCTCCACTGACGTTGATAGGGTCCAAGACATCGAGCCATATATAAGAACGGAGTCTACTGCTGCTCGGAAGAAGTTCCTTTTCAGGTTGTCTGGTAGATTGGATTTCCAGATTTTGTCCAGTTTATTTAATGCGCCCCAGGCATTGCCTAGTCTGGTGTTGACGTCTTGTTCTGTGGATTCAATGTAGCTGCCAAGGTATTTAAAGTCTTGAACACGTTTGATGGTATCTGCATTGAGACTTCTCATACCTTCTGATGCGTCTTGGATCCGACAGATGAACTCTGTTTGTTCGCATTGAGGTGGAGCCTGATCTCCATTGCTGTTCTTTTGACACTGTGAAGGAGAGATGTTGCATCTTTTAGATATATATAGATATATAGATATATATTGTGTCAAAATATGGATTAAAATTAAGCAAAGATGGGCGAGGATAGGATGATTGCCAAATCATACGAAGGGAAATTGTCATGGGTTTCAAATATCCATATAAATATATAGGTAGATATATATATATATATATATATATATATATATATATATATATATATATATATATAATATATATATATATATATATATATGGAGACAGACAGACAGCAGACAGATATGTTTTTTTTCGTATAAAGGAAATCCAGTGTGTGGAATGTGAAGAACAATTTTCACAATGTCTGAAGAAGAGACTGACTGAATATTGTTGGTAGGAAACGGACAGTGTCACACACAATGGTGACAAATTTTTATTCTATAAGATGTTTAAGATGACTGTTTCTACAGAGTCGGATACATTTCTAAAGAGTGGGATACACTAATGAAGTTAAATGAATTCTTTTTACAGGTTCATTTAAGACTCAGATGTGGCATTTCAAATGTGCAGTACATTCACAAAGGTTCAACCAAGAAACAAATAATAAGCTGTTGATTATGTCATCCATCGAAGATGAAGTTCGTGTTCTTCTGTGCTGTAATGGTTTGAATAACTTGCGAATCGATTTCGTCCCAGACTAGATATTACTAACACCCAAGTGTATTTAGATTGTCATCAATTTTCTCGTCCATGAACGAAGATAATGTGAAGAAAGTCGCAATACAAAATTGTAAAGAGATTTGATGAGATTTCATCGCATATTGTATTGGTCTCTTGTTATTATGTCTATGTTTGTCTAAATCTGAATCATAGCTATGCATAAGCTTATAATCGTGTGCATACTTATGGATTGCTTTCCCGCCCCTTTGTATGGGCAACAGTTCATTTGAATGTATTGTCGAAGTCTGCAAGTCTGAAGAAGTCTCTGTCTCTCTTTTTCTTTCCCTTTTCCTCTCTCCTTATCTTTGTTGTTGTTTCTCTCTCTGTCTGTCTCTCTTTCTCTTGTCTGTTTGTCTCTGTCTGTCTGTCTGTCTCTCTCTCTCTCTCTCTCTCTCTCTCTCTCTCTCTCTCTCTCTCTCTCTCTCTCTCTCTCTCTCTCTGAAAACGAGTCCAAAAAGACGAGAAAAAACACGAAAACTAAGCACACATATACACATTAGACACGCGGCACGAGCAATCGCGCACACGCGCCCATAGACATACGAACACACACACACACACACACACACACACACACACACACACACACACACACACACACACACACACACACACACACACACACAACATACACACACATACACAGAGAGAGAGATAGGCAATGAAGAAAACCCTGAAATAAACAACAACATACGCCGAATTGGAACTATTTCGAATTCACTCACAACACACACACACACACACACACAACACACACACACACACACACACACACACACACACACACACAATACACACACGCACGCACGCACGCATGCATGCATGCATGCATGCATGCATACAAATACACACACATACACACACACACACACTGACAACAACACATTAAAAACGCATCAAGTAGACAGGCAACAAAATAATAAAGAAGACACACAGAGAGACAGAGAGACAGACAGAGACAAAGACAGAGAGACAGACAGAGAGACAGACAGACAGAAAGAGACAGAGAAAGAGAGAGAACAGAGAGAGACAGACAGAGAGAAAGACAGACAGACAGAGAGACAGACACAGAGAGAGAGACAGACACAAAGAGAGAGAATGAGAGAGAGAGAGAGAGAGAGAGAGAGAGAGATTAACCATACAACTAACAAAGGAGAAACGAAACAAAACAAAACACCAGTAACTTGAGGACAAGGCATAACATTAAAGTTTACAACACGGCTATAAACAATACAGTCATATCATCATCATCATCATCAGTCCCGTAGTCTGGTTGACCGTTGGGGCACCACTGAAGATTTTGCAACCAACTTCCTCCACTCCTCACGGTCCTCAGCTTTCCGCAGAATGATATTCCATTCAAGGCCAGTCCACTCTCTGATATTGTCTTCCCATCTTTTTCTGTCTGCCTCTTCGTCTCCCTCCCTGAACTGTTCCCTGCAAGACGGTCTTGGCCAGTCCAGATGATCGTGTGACGTGCCCGTACCACCTCAGTTTGCGTCTTTTCACTGAGGTCAGGAGGTCTTCATACGGCCCGATGGCGTTTTCGATTCGGGTTTTCACTTCCTTATTGGTTATATGATCTTTGTACGAGATACCAAGGAGTTTGCGGAAGCATCTCATCTCCATTGCCTGTATCCTTCTTTCAATGTCTGCTGTTATGGTCCATGTTTCGCATGCATACAAAAATATTGACATGATCAGGGAACGCATCAGTCTGATCTTGGAGCCGATTGCGATATTCTTGTCGTTCCAGATGACTTTTAGCTTGGTCATTGCAGCTGTAGTCTGGGCAATCCTGGAAAGTACTTCGGGCTTTGATCCTTCATCTGATACTATAGCTCCCAGATATTTAAATCTATGGACGGTCTCAAGTTTCTTGTTGTCTATGGTAATGTCAGTGCTGATGCCATTGGTATTATTTGTCATCAACTGGGTTTTCTCTGCACTGATCTGCATGCCATATGCTGTGGAGGCCTCATCAAGATGTTTTATCAAGCTGACTAGCTCTTGCTCTTGCCCAGCTAGTCCGTCAATGTCGTCGGCAAAACGCAAGTTTGTGATTGTTATACCTCCGATGCTGACTGTTCCCTCGTGGTCTTCAAGTGCGTCAGCCATTATTCTCTCTAAGAAGATGTTAAAGAGAGTGGGGGAGAGCAGGCATCCTTGGCGTACTCCAACTGTGGTTCGGAACCATTCTCCTATGTTGATGTCATGGTAGACTGCACTGGTCGCCTTTTCGTAGAGGCATTCTATGATTCTGATCAGGTTGGCATTGATGTTGTACAGCCTCATGATTGCCCACAAGGCTGCGTGCCAAACTCTGTCGAATGCCTTCTTGAAGTCCACGAAGACGTGGTAAAGGCCTTGCTGGTGTTGCAGGTATTTCTCACAGAGCAATCTGAGGTTGAAAATTTGCTCTGTGGTACTTCTTCCTGGTCTGAAACCTGCCTGCTGTTCTTTTATTATCTCCTCAGCTTGTGGCTTCAGTCTACTCAGAAGGATTTTTAGCATGACCTTACTTGGATGGCTGATCAGGCTGATGGTACGGTAGTTTTGGCATAGTTGTAGGTTGCCTTTCTTCGGGAGAGTGATGATCAGGGACTGGGTCCAAGGTGTTGGCCACTCACGTGTCCGCCAGATCTTATTGCAGATGATGAGTAACATATCTATCATGGCCTCTCCTCCTGCCTGGACCAGTTCTGAGGGAATGTTGTCCATTCCTGCCGACTTGCCTTTCTTCAATGATTTTACTGCAGCTTCAACTTCTTCTCGCACGATGGGGTAGCTGTCGTTGTTGGTTGGTGGAGGAACGTCTAGCACCTTGGGATCTCCTGTTGTTGTGTGTGTGTATAATTCGGAGCAGTACTCTGTCCACCTCTGCAGAATCTCTTGATCTTCTGTGAGACATTTCCCTGCTTTGTTCTGTATGGTAGTGGTTCTGCCTTGTTTTGAGCTTACTAGTCTTTCACAAGCTGGTAGGCTTTTTTGCTGTTATTTTTCTGCAGGTTTGCTTCGATATCTTGGCATTGTTCTTCAATCCATGTTTCCTTTGCTTTCCTCATGCCTTCTTTAACTTGTTGGTTGGCTTTTCTGTATAGTTTAGCCCTTCATCCGTACTCTTCTTTTGCTTTAGTTCTCTGCGTTTGTCGCTCAGCTTTAGTACTTCTTCCGTGACCCAGGGCATCTTTGTTGGTCGTGTTTTCCAAGGATGTCGTTGGCTGCTTCGGTCACGGCAGTGTTGAAGTTGTTGATCAGAGTGTCTACTTCGGTGTCCCACATTGTCAAGGACGAGGAGAGGAGCAAACTTCCCTCCTATCGTTGCTTGGAAGTTTTCAACTATGTTGGGGTCTTTGAGCTTCTCAAGATTGAACTTAATTCTTATGTTGCCCTGTTTCTTCATCCTCTGGAGGCGGAGTTTGAAGGTCATCATTACAAGCTCATGATCGCTTCCAATGTCGGCTCCTGGAAAGCTCCTGGTCTTTGCGATGTTAACACTTGACTGGAAGCGTCTTTTAACCATGATGTAGTCGATCTGACTGTGGTATTTTTCTCCTGGGCTGTGCCATGTCCAGCGTCTAGATGGTTTGTGTGGACCGAACGTGTTCACCACCTCAGGTCGTTGTAACTGGCGAATTCTAGGAGCCTCAAACCTCTTTCGTTGGTCTCAGGGTTGCAGTATTGGCCACATATCCCTTTCCAGTTATTGTGTTCATCCTCTCCAATCTTCGCATTCCAGTCGCCCTGCACTATAATGATGTCTTTCTTTGGCGTCTGATCTACGATTTCCTGCAGTTGATCATAGAAATCTTCGACAGCCTCGTCATCATAGTCAGTTGTTGGGGCATAAGCTTGGATGACGGTGATGTTAAAAGGTGAAGCCTTAAGCCGAATAGTAATGAGTCTGCTAGAGACTGGTCGGCATCCCATGATGGCATTCACAGTGTCTTTGTGAATGAGGAATCCAACTCCATGTTCATGTTTGTCTTCACTGCCACTGAAGTAGAGTTTGTGGCCTTCTGGGGTAGACGTTTCTCCGAGGTTTTTCCATCGTACCTCACAGAGCCCAAGGACGTTCCATCGGTATCTCTTCATTTCATAGTTTAGTTCTGCAACTTTTCCTGCTGCTCTCAGCGATCTCACATTCCAGGTGCCGATAGTAACATTTTTTCTTGTACGTAGGGATTTTGGTCCATCAGTCACATACTTTTCACCTCCGCCCTGATGGCCAGCGACGGAAGGCGCGGTCCTTGTTCCGGGCGACGACCGGGCCGGTATAGATTGAGTTGCGGTTGTAATCTTCATTAAGTGTGTCTTGGGCAATGTCGCATGGCGGAGCCCATCCCTCTCCATGCCAGACCAAGCCGACGTCCTCCATCTAGATGGTTCGCCTTGGTCTTGAACACATAGCCGTTGAGTTCCTTGCGGAACTTCGTCCGCCTTGGTAACCTGCATCGTGGAGGTTATTCGCCCAGTGATGCAGTGTTAACATCACCCCCTCACATGGTTTGGCACGCCTGCTGAGGCGAGGTCCCGGGGTGTGGCGCTTGGAGCCAGCACGTGAGAGATTTAGAGGATGGACGAGGACCAGTGATGCCCGTCCACCCTACCAGGTAGAGTGCAACAGTCATATACTTACCAACAAACCAGAGTAAGAACAGAGAGCACAGAGTGCTGAAATAGTGGCCTTGTTCCATGTTTCACGAATTTCTGGTACACGCAAGTGAGAGGTACGAGGAGAGGATTTACCTAGTAATGGTTCTCCGGTAAGCTACACGTCAATAAATCTGCGTATTGAATGCTGGAAGATCGATTGATTTATAGGTGATCGTGTATAGCAGGTACAAGTGTTTGAAAAGAAGAAAGAGTGTTATGGAATTTTGGTCTACCGTATCACCTCTGTTAACTACGACTCTTTCTGTCTATCTGTGTGTATGTCTGTGTGTGTGTGTCTGCCTGCCTGCCTGCCTGCCTGCCTGTGTGCCTGCCTCTCTCTCTCTCTGTCTCTCTCTCTCTCCCTCCCTCTCTCTCTCTCTCTCTTTCTCTCTCCTCTGTGTGTGCGGCGCGCGCGCGTGCTGTGTGTGGTGTGTGTGTGGTGTGTGTGTGTGTGTGTGTGTGTGTGTGTGTGTGTGTGTGTGTGTGTGTGTGTGTGTGTGTGTGTGTGTGTGTGTTGTGTCTGTTAGTGCCGAGAAAGTGTTTTCAAACATCGTTGAAGTGTATCACTATTTTCATGCGTGGGTAAAGAGTTGTGATTTTTTTCCGATATATCGTCGGTCAGCATGTGTGCAGACCCACCAGTGCCAAGCGCCCGTGTCTTGTGTAGAGACATGCAAAATATCAAATATACCACGTTAACCCTTTGACTCCCGCACCCTGTCTGTCAGCATCCTGCATCATCAACCATGCCAGCAAAGCAAAACCTAAGCCCTTTGATTCTCTCACCCTATCCACCAGCTTCCTGCAGGAAGCTGGTGGATGGGGTGAGAAAATCAAAGGATTAAGTTTTTGCAGTGGATGGATAGGGTGCGGGAGTCAAAGGGTTAAAGATCCTGCCAATGACGTTAGTGGCTGGCTTACAGAGACATGAAGACACCCAGCACGCACGTTCGCCAAAGATGATATTGTTCAACACTACTATGGAATGTGGTCAGCTTGCCCAACAGCTTGAGTTTTTTATGCTGTACTTGGAAGAGTCTGATCATGTGTGATGTACAGTGAGTTCAAGTTTGGGGAATCACGCTGTACGAGAACTATTTATGTAAGACAAAACACCCATATCATTAACAAGTACGACCGCCGCGTTCAGTTTCAGTTTCACTTTCATATCTTCTCGAAATGACGTCTCGGCGCTCGGAATGAATTCCACATGCACTTACGTCACATGTGCCATGTGATGGAGAAGATCCAGAATGATCACGGCACAAGCCTTGAGCCATGAGCTGGCCAGGTACTGAGGTCTTAGCTAGATAGTTCCATAACCCTGGGGTAGTAGGGGAGTGAGGTGGTAGAGACCTCAACTTTTCCCGGGGCCAGCACTACAAGGGCGCCGCCCATTCCCTCTCCCTCGTTTCAAATTCATGTTCATATTCATATTTTTTAAACAAGACTTCAGAAAGGCAAGAAGGCTAAATGGTCTTCAAGGGATGGGACCTGGGAAATCAACCTATCTCTCTAATGTTTTATACCAAGGCAGCCTGGCATTGTCCTGCTCTTCACGATTTTCAACTGCCGTGGGATCTTTAGCGTGTGCAGCTAGAAGGCACATGAGGTCCGACTCGTATTTGGTCCCCTTCCGTAGGACTAGACGTTCAGTTCGATTGTCCGGTCAAACTAAGGAGAAAAGTCGAGGCCTCTACTGGGAGCGAACCCCGGAACCTTGAGTTTAGTTATTGGCAGGCGAACGTCTCAACCATTCTGCCTCTCTTCTCCGCGTTCAAGCAAACAGGAACCAGAAAAAAACACGAAAATAGATTCCGAACGCGTATTTGATACAAACAGACAAGACGGGCACAAATTTTCGGCCCACTGGCATTTGTCAAAGTGTCAACGTAAGATCACAAAAGAACAAACAACAAATACAAAAATTAGGAGCAAAAGTCTAAAACTTCTCTGCTGCTTCGTCCAGTGGAAGAAAAGGACTAGAATAAAAAAAACATTTTTGTACTTGTTGTTTGTTGTTTTGTGATTTTACGTTTATGTTTGACAAAGGCCAGTGGCCGAAACGTTCGCCTACTTCGTCTGGTTGTATTAAATACACGTTCAAGTTTTAATTTCGTGTTTCTCTGGTATCCATCTCTTTGTTTGTACTCATTACTGGAAAATGAATACAAACGACAATCATTGTTGTGCAAGGAAGCTTCTATCATTAAGTATACTTGTTCACATCACTTTCTTTTTAGGAATATTTATATGCACTGCAATTATGTATATAGACATAAACACATATTTACACACACACACACACACACACACACACACACACACACACACACACACACACACACACACACACACACACACCAGATACACACTCACTAACACATATATACACACACACACATATGTATATACATACTATATATATATTATATACATTGTATTTATATATCATTTATCATTTATTATTATTTATTTATTTGTATATTTTACATAACTATTTCGCTTGAAATGGCCGTATCTTGCCACAAGCATATCCCATCCTTTCTTTATCCCTTGCTTGCAACTGCATCACACGCCAACAATGCCAACACTGTCTACATTGAGTCTATGTCAACAGTGTCTACATTAATGAGTCTATGTCAACAGTGTCTATATTAATGAGTCTATGTCAACAGTGTCTATATTAATTAGTCTATGTCAACATTGTCTACATTGATTAGTCTATGTCAACAGTGTCTACATTAGTGAGTCTATGTCAACAGTGTCTATATTAACGAGTCTATGTCAACAGTGTCCACATTAATGAGTCTATATCAACAGTGTCCACATTGATTAGTCTATGTCAACATTGTCTACATCAATTAGTCTATGTCAACACTATCTACATTAATTAGTCTATGTCAACACTGTCTACATCAATTAGTCTATGTCAACACTGTCTACATTGATTAGTCTATGTCAACACTGTCTACATTAATTAGTCTATGTCAACACTGTCTACATCAGTTAGTCTATGTCACACTGTCTACATTAATTAGTTTATGTCAACACTGCTACATCAGTTAGTCTATGTCAACACTGTCTACATCATTATCTATGTCAACAGTGTCTACATTAATTATCTATGTCAACACTGTCTACATCAGTTAGTCTATGTCAACACTGTCTACACATACATTAGTCTATGTCAACATCTACAAATAGTCTATGTCAACACTGTCACATAATTGTCTATGTCAACACTGTCTACATTATTATCTATGTCAACACTGTCTAATTATTATCTATGTCAACACTGTTAATTGATTATCTATGTCAACATGTCTACATTGATTAGTCTATGTCAACACTGTCTACATTCATTATCTATGTCACATTCTACATTGATTAGTCTATGTCAACACTGTCTACATCATTAGTCTATGTCAACAGTGTCTACATCATTAGTCTATGTCAACACTGTCTACATCAATTAGTCTGTGTCAACATTGTCTACATTGATTAGTCTATGTCAACAGTGTCTACATTGATTAGTCTATGTCAACAGTGTCTACATTAATTAGTCTATGTCAACACAGTGTCTACATTGATTAGTCTATGTCAACATGTCTACATTAATTAGTCTATGTCAACAGTGTCTACATTGAATTAGTCTATGTCAACATGTCTACATTATAGTTAGTCCTATGTCTACATTGGTCTACATGTAATTAGTCTATGTCAACAGTGTCTACATTGATTAGTCTATGTCAACATGTCTACACATTAGTATTCAGTTCTAATTTAGTCATCACTGTCTACAAAATTAGTCTATGTCAACATGTCTACATAAATTAGTCTATTCTACTCAAAACAACAACTTTTTGTTTGTTCGCAACCTTGCATCATAAAAAGTTCTGTATCCAAAGAAAAAAATCATCGTATCAGTTGATAAAACTGAGACTTCGGAATTTCTGCCCAGTCAAAATTTAATCAGAAATTTTTATTCCTGTAGTGAGACGTACGTTGTCACATATTCTTTTTCTATCTCAACATTCTATCTGACAGAAAATTTTCCACATTTGAGTTCAAAGCTCAAGACCTTGCAAGGCCAAGGAGGTTCATAAAGTGAAAAAAAAAACAAAGTTAGGTGTTATTGTTGTTTAAAGCCTAGCTGACTGCGAAGAGTCCATATCAGGACTAGAACCGCTTCAAGACATACAAAACTTCAACAGGAAAAAAAAAAGAAAAGGAAATTGAGTACAATGCATTCGCGCACGTAATCTAAGGACATGCCCCGGCGTTGATCACTCCGTCCAATTTATCGCACAGGGGATTTAAAAAACACATCTGAATACAAATTTAAGTATGCCTAAAGACACTAAAACATATACAAAAACGGGCATAAACTACCTAAAATTGCTTCCGCATATCTCACCTCCTAGAGCAAAAATGTACTTAATACATGTACCTAATTATCTATCCTAAGAAAAAATACGTAAGATATTATCGCACACATACAGGTGAATGGATCAGCAAAGCAGAAAATGATAGGAAGAAATGACAGACAGCAAAGGAACAAGGCAGAAACAAAGAGAGTGACAGAAAAGAGGAAATTTCTAGCACAGAATTTCCAGATGGTGGGCATATTATTTATACTGATAGAGCCCCACGGGGAAGTGAAAAACAAGAAAGACAACCACTATACTAGTGACCAAGGTTACACTCCAAGACTACGAAAATTAAGACCATAGTTTCAAAAAATAACCTGAAATCTATTTCATTACTCACACACACACACACGCACACACGCACACACACACACACACACTCTCTCTCCTACTCTTACACACACACACACACACGCACGCACGCACGCACGTATCACGACACAACACACACACACATACATACACACACGAACGCACGCACGCACGCAACACAATCCTAAGAAAAAGTCGTAAGATGTTATCGAACACATCCAATCATTACATTTCTGCACTGGTTTTCTTCACTACTCTCCTAACACATTTTGTATTGTGTCACTTTATGTCCAAACTGATCTCGTTCTCCCCTTCAGACAGCTCTTTTCTGTCGTGATATTCGGCAGCATGGAATTGTGGAGATACATCACGTTCGAGCACACACGAATTCTGAATCCACGTTGGTATCGTCTGCACATTGATTTGATGTTGTTTTGAGTTGCTTCCCTTCTGCCCAAGGCTGTAGTGTTAGCGTCCGCCATTATGTTAAAGATGACACAACATGCAAGGTGAATGATGCCACAATCAGGTATATGGTCTGCCACGATTCCAGACTCTGTAAAAAAATGGGACTATACAAACACTTGTGCATATTGCAGAAAATAAATTCTTGAAGACAGTAAGTGAAAATATGCCACCTGTAAAAATCATGGACGAAACCATACACGTAAATAACTGTTGATGGGTTTTAAATGAAACTGCAGATTTTTACTATTCTGAAGTTGATATAAAAGGTTCACGGTCTTTTTTTTTAAACTGGCTCAGATATCACAGAGCAAAATCCGATGCCAATCTTTCCTCTTTTACTGTGTTACCTTCCCTGGTCCTAAAGAGGGACTGGTAGCCATTTATAGCTGGGATGAGTCAGGTGATCGTGGCCAAACCAGAACACAACTCTGGTCTTACATCATGTTGGCAACCACGCTAGACTGTGTTTAACCTCTGCTTGTGGCATCAAGTGAAGTCATGGGGGAATAAGGCATCGTGTAAATAATTAGGGAAAATAACACACCTAAGTAGTCAATGAGGATAACAGTACAATCTGCTGGTTACATCATGGGGGAAATAAAAACAATCTGTGGAGACAGGAGCAGGGGAGGAGGGTTAATACAACCTGTACAGTTTGACTGAGCTTGACGCTGACAATAATATGAAATATAAACAAAACAGAACGCCTTCGTCGACGACACACACACGCTCAGAACACTGGCTTAGCCTGTCCTTCAGGCAAACTCTAGCTCTTCACATTGCCTTTTCTTCGTGTGTACTCGCCGCTTTGCTTTCTTCGTTGCAACATTTCTTGTTTGGCTTTCGTGTATGTAACGCGTCTCAGGTAAGGGGAAAGCACTGTTCATGTCTTCCCTTGAATTTTGTCCAAGGATACAACACCTTGTCATAATCAGTTTGACCGTCTTGCTGACAATGCGTATGTCGTGGGTTCAATCCTCAGCTTTACTACAGGGTCTTTTCGTGCCGGCTGGCTCTGTGTATCATCATCATCATCATCATCATCACCATCACCATCATCATCATCATGTGCCCTGCCGCATGGCGTTGGCGATCATGGCCCTTTATATGTATCTATCTCTTGTCACCGCAAGCAAGTCTTCCACCCTCTCTGTCCTCAGCCACCCTGTAAGTCCGTCCAATATTTTCTCCATGGGTCTGCCTGGTGTTCTCTATACCCTCCAGCTTTCCTGTTGTGACCAGGTGATCTAATTCCCCTTTCCACATAAAATGGCCTACAATGTAAATGTTGCTTGTCTTTTCCTAATCTTCCTAATCAATGATCTTCTTATGTCTGCCTCCATCAACACTGCCTTGTTTGTTTTCTTTGCTGTCCATGGAACTCTCAACATTCTTCTTAGAAGCCACATTTCGGCTGTCTCAATCTTGTTCTGGCTTTGCGTGTTGACTGTCCACGCCTCACAACCGTATAACTGTGTACAGACCTGTGAATTCAAGAACTGATATCTTGAGTTCAGTGCCAGCCTACAACATACAAACTGGCCTGTTTGCTGCCCATCTTAACGCTCCAATCCTTCTGGTGGCGTTAGCTTAGTGTTTCATAGGTCCTATTTCCAGATTTCGCCAGACTCTGGGGTTTTGAGCAGACTCGATGAATCTGCTTGATGACGATGACTGGCAGGTTAGGTGGAGCGCTTACAGAACTGTTTGAGTACGATGAATTTCTTCTTGCACAATCTCTAAACTCCAAAATCCAGTCCAAACCTAGCCTTATCTCAAACCCCAATCCTCTAGATCAGTTTTTTTTCTGTCGACAAACAAGTTGTTGAGTAGTAGGGGCTAAGGTTAGAGTTAGGCTAGCTCTTAGTGTTGTCAATTTCAGTTCAGTTTCTCAAGATGTCTCCCGCGCTCGGAATGAATTCCATATGCACTAACGTCACAGATGCCATTTGACGGAGAAGATCCAGAATGATCACGGCACAAACCTTAAGCCTGCACATAAACCCACGAGCTGGCCAGGTCCTGAGATCCTACCTACATAATGCCATAACTCTGGGGCCATAACCCTAGGGAGTGAGATGGTAAAGACCTTAGTATTGTCAGCAGTAGTGAAATCCCTGTCATGAATTCTCGCGCGAGATCTGCAGAGCTGGGTGGTGTGCGGGGTAAGGGGAGAAGGAGACTTACCCTTAACCTCCACCCAAGGTAAGAACCCACCTTCGCTTTTCCTGCGGTCTGTGAGGCGCAAGCGGTGACCATCACTCCTCCCACCGTGCCAGACTGCATCATGCCATAGATAATACTGGAGTACTGGGGTGACATGTCGGATGGCAAAGGCGCATAACCTGCAAACCACACAATCGCCATGCCGGCGGTAACAAAAATTTACGATAGGATTTTTCGTCCAGACCGCGTCTCCTACTGAGAACTCGGCGGGCTGTGGGACTGATGGGAAAACTGGCACACACCACAAACTGTTGTGGAGTTTTAACCACTTTTATGCATCGTTGAAGGTATTGCTCAAATTCTGATATACGCTGCATGTGTTCGTACCTCGCTGACCTGGTTGACGCCAGGATATGTTATGAAAGTAAGCGTAGATTACAGCGCCGTCACGCAGTCTCAATTTCAAATTTCAGTTTCAGTTTCAGTTTCTCAAGATGACGTCTCCGCGCTCGGAATTAATTCCATATGCACTAACGTCACAGGGCCATGTGTATGTTGATCATGGCACAAGCCTTAAAGCCAGCACATGAGCCCATGAGCTGACCAGGTCGTGGGTTTATGTGCAGGCTTAAGGTTTGTGCCGTGATCATTCTGGATTTTTTACATTTATTACTACTTACTTTCACACATCACACATACAACATTTATAACCACGCACCTTCACATTAACGTCTTTTTGTTTTGTTTTGTTTTGTTTTGTTTTCTCCTCCTTCTTCGTCTTCTAGACTATGTTTTACCTAGTCTACATTTTATACTGGTATTTCATCAGCTTACCACTGGAATAATCTTGGTTACATGTAAATGACATGTGTATCTGTGTATCTTACTTTCAAACAAGAAACATATAAAGTAAATAAATAAACAATTAAAGGTCTGAATCACAACACAACTAGCTATTCTGCATAAACTCGTCTCTCATGACACCCCCCTCCCCAGTCAATGCACAAAGGCTCAGCTGTCAATCAACTAGGTGAAGACAATATAATCTTAATCATAGATAGGTATTAAGTAAGTACGTAAGTAAGCAAGTAAGTAGGTAAATAAGTACGTAAGTAAGCAAGTAAGTAAGTAGATGAATAAATAAATACAAAAAAAAGGAGTATGTAGTGTCATGCTTTTGTACACATGTTCACACAATCAACACATGCAAAAAGCACTAACTCCTTTCAACCAATATCACTAAATAGATCACGATATTAAATTTTTTTTTTACATTTATTACTACTTACTTTCACACATCACACATACAACATTTATAACCACGCACCTTCACATTAACGTCTTTTTGTTTTGTTTTGTTTTGTTTTGTTTTCTCCTCCTTCTTCGTCTTCTGCTCCTCTTTTTCTCCTTCTCCCCTTTTTCTTCTCTTCTTTTTCTATTCCTTTTTCCTCTCTTCCAATTCCTCTTTCAACACCACGCTTATACTACAAGTGAAACCGCCAACCACAAAGTGTAGGGAACATTTCTCCTCAGAAACAGAAACCAAACATCCAATGGGAAAGAACGCAGGCACAACAGGATATCTACTATCAACACAATCTTGTCTCACAACTCTGGTTCACAGAATATCCAATATTAACACAATCTTGTCTGACGACTCTGGTTCACAGAATATTCAATATTAACACAATCTTGTCTGACGACTCTGGTTCACAGAATATTCAATATTAACACAATCTCGTTCAATACCACCAAATACTTTTAACGTGGCATTCATGGGACTTCCCGAGTTTCAACATATTTTTATTCCCCCCCCCCCCCCCCCCCCGAGCATCAGACAACCTGGTCTGCTAAAAAAAAAGACGTTGTACCTATCTCTCCGTGACATCACGGGAACATTGACGTCATCTGGATGACGTATTGACTTCGCGTGTTTATATTCCGTATTTGATCCATACACCACTCCATGCACCCAACACACACACAAAAGAAAAACATGTGTACACATCACTGTGCACATGACACCCCCCATCCCGGGGAAAAAAACTGTGACAGCAATTTTTTAAATAGGCACTGCCATAAGCATGGAAATCAAATAATGCCAAAATGACAAGCAATCATGTTTGCAACCAAATACATTCATCAACTCGTGGATGTTTAACATGTACAGTAATCAAGACATCCACCAAAATATGACACCCGTCAAAAGCCACTGAATTAATTAGATACCCAGCACAGCACAATACCCATGAATAAAATAGGGCCTCTCACAGAATATATCACAACCATTCATGAAAATAGGACGTTTCATAATAATGTATGACACTCATTCATATATGGCAAATAGTGATAATTTCAATGTCGCTAAACTTTGCCACATGAAATCATACAATGAACAGCAATCAAAATTAATAGTTATAATTTTGTTCACCATATAAATTGTTGCTTCATGTTTCAGTCACTACATTCACTGCCATTACATTTTCATCCTTAACATGCAAAGTCTTATTATTATCAGAGTGTTCTTTTACATGATCAACATGTGAGGCTACATTTGCATTTGAGCTAATGTAAGGACAAGTGTTTCATCTGTGAAATACACAACCACAGTGCCAGCAAGAAATGTCTGCATTGGGCCAGTTTTGTGATGGCTGTGAAAAGCTTTGACCTCTACCTCTTTGATTGTAAGAGGAAAAATTCCCTCGACTACTTTGTGTGTTTTGTTGTTTTTGTCTACTGGTATGGGATTTACCTGTAGCAACGGGAGAACGTGGGGTGGGGGCAAAGTTTTGTCTCTCACCAGGGTTAGGAAGTCTAGAATAGGACTGTCTTGAATGTCCACCATAACCAAAATGGTTTGTCTGAGGGCCATACGTCCTCTGTTGGGGTGTCACATTTCCAAAACGAGGAGATGATTTATCAAAACGAGGTGATGGTTTCTGAAAACTAGGTGGTGGAGTGTAATGCCCGCCGCGACCAAAGTTATGGACAAACTGCTGTTTATTTGGCAATACAGAGACATTCGCGTCAAAAATAGAAAAGTCACCTTTTCGGGCAGTGTATTTTTCTGGATGAGCAACACGATATTGATCCGCGGCACGACACATTTCTTCTGCAGTGCGAAATTCTCTTTCACGCAAAAAGACAGCAAGATCCCTACTGACGCTTTGTAAAAGCTGCTCCTTCAAAAGGAGATCACGAAGACTGTCAAAATCTTTGTTAGTTTGCGACAATTCAATCCATCGATCCGAATAATGGGAAGTTCTTATTAGGAACGATGGGAAAGATTCACCTTTTTCAGGATGGACTGCGCGAAATTTGTCACGGAAACCATCTGCAGTGCACCGAAATTTTTTCAAAAGTTTGTCTCTCAGTTGATTTGACGTAAGCCCTTCTTTTGCCGCAAAGGTATGATAAAGTACTAGCGCACTTCCCTTAAATAACGACGCGATGTATAAAGTCCATTTTTCTTGATGCCAACCCCAAGAAGTTGTATGACTCTCAAAACGAAAAAGAAACGAATCTATATCGTCCCTATGTTCGTCGAACGAAGGAAGTTTGGGGATATAAGAGGACTTGGGCTCAGAGCTACTGGGCGAATATTTGCCTTCATTTTGGGATTTTAGCCTCTCTAATTCTACTTCTGCCTCCAGTTCCAGTTGACGCAACTTAAAGCTACATTCCTTCATTTCTTTTTCATGTTCTCTTTGTTTTTCACTTTCCTCTCTCATTTCTTTTTCATGTTATCTTTGTTTCTGACGCTTATCACGCTCAATACATTGTTGTATATAATTATTTACTTGTTCCCCAGAAAGTTGCAAGTGCTGAGCTTGTTCAAAATATTTATCAAAATTATTCATTTTTACTATCTGGGGAAACAAGATTGTCAAAAACAAAAAAAAGTCAAAGAAAAGTAAGCAACACACAAATAAACACACTAATTCCAAGCTTATTTACGACAAAAGACAAAGCACCATAAATGAAGCAAACAAGAGCTTGCAACAACCACTATTTTGAAAGAGAAATCGGCATTCAGTCAAATATCTGCATAAAGTTAAAGAAATAAAACACGTCATTTATTCAGCCACTTTCTCTTGGGTCTTTCGATTTGAATTACTTTAAAGTTCACGGTGAGATTCACAACACGATCTTAATTTTACATCTAGATTACATCACTTCAAAATAATGCAAGATCGCTTTACGTCACTCACTGTCAGAACTGTCAATAGATTTATATTTTTCTGACAATCAAACAAAACTTCTTTAAAAACCGTACACTGAAGGCAACACTGCTGTCTAAACAGCGTGAACCAATGTTTTACAGCAAAGCCTCTTTTGTTTCCCAGAACAAACAATAGCGGCGAAATTCTCTGTCTTCCTTTTAACGTCGCGCAAGTTTGAGTCGGGTACAAATCAAAATTTAACCCCTTTTCCTGTGAGGGGCTACAAATCCCAATCTTTCACCAGCGTACACAAACCAAAATCTAAACAATTTTCTTATTTCAAGGACTTCCCGAGTTTCAACATATTTTTATCCCCCCCCCCCCCCCCCCCAGCATCAGACAACCTGGTCTGCTAAAAAAAAAAAAAAAAACCGTTGTACCTATCTCTCTCCGTGACATCACGGGAACATTGACGTCATCTGGATGACGTATTGACTTCGCGTGTTTATATTCCGTATTTGATCCATACACCACTCCATGCACCCAACACACACACAAAAGAAAAACATGTGTACGCATCACTGTGCACATGACATGTAGATAAAATCTCAAATGAACCTCCATAGTGTCATCCCCTATATTCCCATTCTTATCATGATAGTATTGTCACATATTGTCCCTGTAATATTGCTGGGTCACTTCGGTGGAATTCAAGAATAATGTGCATATCGTTTACAAAGAAAGTAAACCAGTCACCGTGGTATAGTGGTTTGTGCAACGGACTATCGACTGGAAGGTTGTGGGTTCGAATCCCCACCAGTCCCTTCAAAAATTATTGTGGTTCTTTTTTTCACTTCCAACCGGGTCCTGCCTGGAGTTGAGCGTGCTATCTATGGGCTCGATGAGAAGTCTGAGACCACATAGTCTAGTCTCATTCACTTTACAGATGCGTCACTGACAGTGTTGCTCAAATATTCTGACCAACACCACAGGTGTCTGTATCTCTCCAGTCTGGTTGACACCAGGATATATTATGTCAGAAAGCGTAGAGTACATCACTGTCATGCAGTCTCAAATCCTATAGCATCATGAATATTATCGTCATCGTCATCACTATTATCACATTGTAAAAACTGCCAGATTCTGTGGCCGTTACGGAGGCGTACAAAAGTACAAAAGGGACACTCAATAAAGAAATGGAAAGAAAGAAAAACAATGTGAGTTCAGAGGAAATCTCCTTAAGTGCGATAATCCTAATAGAAGCAACCTGTTATAAAAAGTTTAACCCTTTGACTCCCGCACCTTGTTTACCAACATCCTGCATTGTCAACCATGCTATCAAAGCAAAAGCTTAACCTTCTGATTCCTTCACTCTGCCCACCAGCTTCCTGATAGGATTAGGGAGTCAGAGGGTTAAGTTTTTGCAAATGTTGGATAGGGTGCGGGAGTCAGAGGGTCAAAAAGATGTCCTCTCACCAGCACTGCCACAGGCTCCCAAGGAGACACCGGTGCAGATGATGATAAAAGCCACCATCCAGTCAGTCACGAAAGAGAGAATCACCAGGCACGTTCCTTCCGTCCCAAAGCCTGGCCACAGTGACATTGTTTTTAAACTATCGTTATCATCAGCAGCAGTAGCAGCAGCACTATCACCATCATCATCATCATCATCGTCTTCTTCTTCTTCTTCTTCTTCTTCTTCTTCTGTTTCTTCCTCCTCCTCCTCTTCCTCCTCCTCCCACTCCTCTTCTTCTTATTCTTCTTGTCTTTTTCTCTCTTCTTCTTCTTTTACCTTTTCTTCCTCTTCCTCCTCTTCTCCTCCTCTTCTTCTTCTTTCTTCTTGTCTTTTTCTCTCTTCTTCTCCTTCTTTTACCTTTTCTTCCTCTTCCTCGTCATCTTCTTTTTCTTCTTATTTCTTCTTCTGTCTTCTTTCTCTTCTTCTTCTTCTTCTTCTTCTTCTTCTTCTTCTTCTTCTTCTTCTTCTTCTTCTTCTTCTTCTTCTTCTTCTTTTTCTTCTTCTTCTTCTCTTCTTCTTCTTTTTCTTCTTCTTTTTCTTCTTCTTCTCCTCCTCCTTCTTCTTCCTCTTCTTCTTTGTTTTTTTTTTTACAGTATCTCCTTTTTGAAAAAAAAATCGACATTGTTTCTTTTCGACTAGAGGGAAATGTGTGTACGTTTGTGTCTGTGTTTGCTACAAAATGTTGGCAAGATTTTCTCAGCTGTTTCTGGATGGATCTTCACTACATTTGGTCAAAGGTGTCGATCGCGCAGGAGTCTCCAACACATGAGTTAAGAAGTCTCCTTGACTTGTTTCAGTATTCTTCCCCGGTCGTGGTGCTATGGCTTCACCTCTTTCCGTACAGAATCATGTTTGGGGTGCCGACAAAGTGTCTTGTCCAACGTTGCAAGCATTTGATGAGTGGAGGACACTGTATGATTTGGTAAGCCATAACTTCTTCACAATTTGAAGGGTGGAGATATGGTCCTGTCACGGGATGTTGCAAATCTTCTTGCGCAGACATCTGTTAGGTCAAATCATTCCAACTACATATTATATACATACACACACACACACACATATACATGTATATAGATAGATAGATAGATAGATAGATAGATAGATAGATAGATAGATAGATAGATAGATAGATAGATAGATAGATAGATATATGTATGTATGTATGTATGTATAAATAAAAGCACAAACACACTTATGTACACACACAACACTCTCTTTCAGACATTCATTAAAAAATAATACACACACGCGCACACACACACTCACACACACACACACATACGCACACACACACACACACACACACACACGCATGCACACAAACACACACTCACACACAACACAACACAGCACTCAAACACACACACACACACACACACGCACGCACGCACACACACACACACACACACACACACACACACACACACACATACACACGCACACGCACACACATAAATGTCCATACATACCTACGGTGAACATCAGTTTCCTGGTAGCAGTTGTGGACAAGCCCAGCTGGATCAGTTTGTCTGAGACCATTCCTGCCACCATAGAAGCCAGTCCCAACAGCAGGAAGGGGAGCACCAGTAATATGCCCAGCTGTAAGAACACAATTACGCACGTTAAAGATCCTGTAAGCCACGTCAATGTCCGGCGACTTATCATCATCATCATGTGCCCTGCCGCATGGCGTTGGCCATCATGGCCCTATATACGAAACTGTCCCTTGTCGCTGCAAGTACATCTCCCACCCTCTCTGTCCTCAGCCAACCTGTAAGTCCGTCCAATATTTTTTTCCCTGGATCTACCTGATGTTCTCTTTCCCTCCAGCTTTCTTGTTATGACCAGGTGCTCTAATTCCCCTCTCCTCAGAAAAAAGGTCCTATAAATGTTGTGTCTTTTCCTAATCTTCTTTATTAATGATCTTCTTGGGTCTGCCTTCTTCAAGACTGCCTCGTTTGTTTTCTTTGCTGTCCATGGAACTCTCAACATTCTTCTTACAAACCACATTTTAAGTGCATCAATCTCGATGACTACCACACAAAAAAGTAGCAGAGTAATATTGGTGATCTATGCACAGTGTTTTATGCATACTGGTGATCTATAGGCAATGTTTTGTTTATATCGTTCTATATATATTTTGGGTTACAGAAGAGTGGCAGAATGGTCCAGACGTTAGTCTGTCAATAACTAAACTCGAGGTTCCAGGGTTCGTTCCCCGTTGAGGCCTCGATTTTTCTCCTAAATTTGACCGGAAAATCGAACTGAACGTCTGGTCTTTCGGAAGGGGACGAGGAACGATACACACCCATGTGTTTTCTGGCCTGTGCACACTTAAGATCCAATGGCAGATGAAAATCGTGAATAGAAGGACTTTCGCCCGGCAGCCCTGGTATAAAACATTGGAGAGATAGGTTGAATCCCGAGGTTTCCCCCTTTGAAGACCAATGAGCCTTCTTGCCTTTCTAAAGTCTTGGTTAAAATATTGTGTGGCGCTGCACTGCGGCGACGTGCTCTCAAAGGGGAGAGCAGCAGAGTTTCACATAGTAAATCCACTGTGACAACAGAACTGAATGTGAATATGAATCTGATGTAAATGTGAATATGAATGCGCATATGAATGTGCATATGAATATGAACGTGAATATGAATATGAATGTGATATGAATGTGAATATGAATAAATGATCCTAACTTATTGTTTCTGATTTGCTTCGTATTGTACTCACATCTTCTATTTTGATGCCGAAAGAATCTTGGAAATACTGTGGTTCCTCTAGCGCCAGAATGGCAAAGATGACGCTTCTACTCACAGATCCCGCAAAGGCTGCCCACACCCCTCTCGACGTCAGGATGCTTCGCCAGGGTGCCCTCCTCAACTGTCAGCAGGTGAATAGTGAGAGAGAGATCAGTAACATCAAGACGACACACTGATTAAAACCAGGTATTAACTAAATGTGATTATTCTGTTCGTAATTAGAGAGAGAGAGAGTGTGTGTGTGTGTGTGTGCGTGTGTGTGTGTGTGTGTGTGTGTGTGTGTGTGTGTGTGTGTGTGTGTGTGTGTGTGTGTGTGTGTGTGTGTGATGTGCGTATGTGTGTGCGTATATATATATATATATACATATATGTATTCACAAAGTATATTTATGTATTATGTCTATAACTGCATGCATATACATACATATACAATATACATATATATGTTTGCATAAATAATACATAGGTCTTGTGCGTGCGTATGTGTGTACGTACGTACGTGTGTGTATAGTAGTGCTGTGCAGTGCAGTGCAGTGCAATGCAGTATAGTGTAGTGTATGCATATTTTATGAGTGAAACACGGTGAGAAAATGATTTTTGATAATGGTCAATTTACTTTTTTCTTTTCTTTCTTTTTTTCCCGGAACATTTCTGCCGCATAAAACCTGCCCTTGCGTTCGGCAAGACTACTACTGTATTTGCCTGTGCGTGCAATCATCATCATCAAGTGCCCTGCCACATGGCATTGGCGATCATGGCATCTCATATGCATCTATCCCTTGTTGCCGCAAGCACATCTTCCACCCTCTCTGTCCTCAGCCACTCTGCAAGTCTATCCAATATATTTCCCTGGGTCTAACTGGTGCTCTCTTTCCCTCCAGCTTTCCTGTTGTTACCAGGTGCTCTAATTCCCTTTCCTCATAAAATGGCCTATAAATGGTGCCTGTCTTTTCCTTATTTTCCTTATGAATGATCTTTCTGTGTCTGCCTCCATCAAGACTGTCTCGTTTGTTTTCTTTGCTGTCCATGGAACTCTCAACATTCTTCTTAGAAACCACATCTCGGCTGCCTCAATCTTGTTCTGGCTTTGCGTGTTGACTGTCCATGCCTCACAACCGTATAACATTATCGGTTCTATATAACATTCAAGAACTCTCTTCCTGATGTTAATTGATAGGCATTTGTTGGTAAGAATGCTTGTCATCTTTTTGAATGCTGTTTTGGCTTGCCCGATTCTGCTGGCTATTTCTGATGTGCATCTGCCGTCTGGTGAGATGATTGTTCCCAGATATTTAAACTTATCAACCTGTCTCAAGGTTGTGCTGTTTGCTGTTATTTTGCATGAGGGAATTTCATGTTTTTAACTGATTACCATGATTTCAGCCTTCTTGCTATTCAGCTCCAACCCTTTACTTTTGCTTTCTATTTCTATTATATTCACAAGGTTTTGTAGGTCCCTTTAATTTTCTGCAATTAGAATGGTGTCATCTGCGTATCGAATGTTGTTTATCATTTTTCCTCCAACCTTTAATCCAGGGTATTCTTCCAGGTTTCTCATGATGTTTTCTCTGTAACATGAAGACAGATGTGGCGAGTACATGGCTATAGATCTGTAAAAGGAGGAACGACAAGGGAGACTATCATAGCCATGAGTATGCACTGAATGCATTTTGCACTGTGGTGAATTGCTTGGAGTGTCTGGCAGTTGTAAAGCAGTAGGAATATAAGGCCTGGTGGGTAGAGGCAGATGTAGAGCACTCGCCTTCCGAACTGCCTGCATGAGTACCAATCGCGCCCGCACAACTTTGTCTCTACGTGCCGCTTCCGGTCTAGCACCCAGCTGTGAGGAAGAGGAGGGGAGGTAACTGACTTTCTTCAAAATTAGGAAAGGTAATGCAGCGAGGCAGCGCGATGGCCACCTCCCTCATATCGCTGGCTCCGAGAAAAAGATGAGGCCTCTGCCAACTTCACTTCCTCCTGATCTCTCGCTTTTGCGACAGAGAACATTTTCTTTTATCTTGGCAATTACGTAGGAGCAGCGCTACTAACAGAAATAGCAGCAGAGTAGTAGCAGCAACAATTTGCAGTATTAGGAACCACAGCAACACGGTGGTGGAAATAGGAACAGTATTGGAAGGAAGGAGAAAGGAGGAGTTGTAGGATTATCGCCACTGAGACCATCATTTCTGCCGTTGCCGCCATCATCATCGTCATCATCATCATCATCATCATCATCATCATTTGATCATTTGATCATTTGATCATCAATCATTCATCGCCGTCATCGTCGTTTTCGTCAACATCATCATCATCACCACCACCACCATCATCATCACCACCATCACCACCATCATCACCATCGTCGTCATTATCACCGTCGTCGTAATCATCGTCAATGTCATTGTCATCATCATCGTCGTCAACGTCATCGTCATAATCGTCATTGTCGTGATCATTGTCACCATTATCGTCAACGTCACTGTCATTGTCATTGTCACCATCATCGTCGTAGTCATCACCGTCAATGTCACCGTCGCTGTCATCATAATCACCATCGTTATCGTCATCGTCTTCATCATATCATCGTCATCGTCATCATGTCATCATCATCGTCGTAGTCGTCGTCATCATCATAATTATCGTCGTCGTCATTGTCGTTGTCATCGTCGTCATCGTCGTCGTCATCATCGTCATCATCTTCGTTGTCGTCAATGTCATCATCGTCGTCGTCGTCATCAATATCATAGTCTTCATCATCATCGTCACTGTCGTCATCATCGTCATTGTCATCATCATCATCGTCATCACAGCTGCTAGCTCACCAGTTCCATGGAGCTTTTCTTGACGTTGCTGCCATACTGTCTGAGGTAGAGTCGTTCAGCTGGACACAGGTTAGGGTGATGGTCGGGTGTCTCATGGAACCATCGGTACCACACCATGACCCACAGTACTCCTGCACCCCCTGTCACACAGCAATACTGTGATTATCATGGATGTTACACACTGGTACCACACCATGACCCACAGTACTCCTGCACCCCCTGTCACACAGCAATACTGTGATTATCATGGATGTTACACATCGGTACCACGCCATGACCCACAGTACTCCTGCACCCCCTGTCACACAGCAATACTGTGATTATCATGGATGTTACACATCGGTACCACGCCATGACCAACAGTACTCCTGCACCCCCTGTCACACAGCAATACTGTGATTATCATGGATGTTACACATCGGTACCACGCCATGACCCACAGTACTCCTGCACCCCCTGTCACACAGCAATACTGTGATTATCATGGATGTTACACATCGGTACCACGCCATGACCCACAGTACTCCTGCATCCCCTGTCACACAGCAATACTGTGATTATCATGGATGTTACACATCGGTACCCTTTTTTGTTCTTCTTGTTGTCGTCGGCGTTGCTGTTTTGTTGTTGCTGCAGTTTGTTGCTGTCTTCGTTGTTGCTGTTGTTGACGATGGTGGAAGTAGTACATCAAGGCGAATATGTATGTAAATGTGTTGCAGTTACGTATTTTTCGTATATAATGATATCGCACATGATCACTATTGAAAGACGCAAATATACGTTTGCAAAACAGTTTAGTGGTAGTATCAGCAAAAGTAGAAACAACTGAAGTAGTATTTATTGAAGTAATACAAAAGAACTGGATAATCAAAAATACACTAATCAATAATCAATTGCAAAAAACGATAGTCAAAACCTGCTTTATTACGACTTAACTTAAACGAAGTAAGAGTGATTGGAAAAGATTCTGGAAAAGTGTCTCCTATTTTTTTTTCTTTTCTTTTTTTTTTTTCTTTTTTTGGAGGGGGGGGGGGGGATCACGCACCCAGGGAGGTTACCTCTGTGCTTATCTTTTTTTGTCCCATTTTCTACGCCACCTTTATGGCCTCAGAAGCTGGTTATCATGATGCTATGGAATTCCATCTAGGATTGAGACTGCGTGACTGGGCTGTACTCTACGCTTACTATCATGATATATACTGGCGTCAACCAGGCCCGAGAGATACAGACACCTGCGGTGCTGGTCAGAAGATTTCAGCAGCACCCTCAATGACGCATCCGTCAAGTGCATGAGACTCGACTGTGTGGTCCCAGTCTTCCCAACGAGTCTATAGCACGCCCGACTCTGGGTAGGAGCCGATTAGAGCCGAAAATCCCGCAATGATTTTAAGTGTCTTCTATTCATCGATGATTGCGGAATGAAATATCAGTCAACATTCTCACTACTAAGACTACTATTACTACCACTGCTGGTGGTTGTTGCTGCTCTGCTGCTGCGTGCTGCTGCTGCTGCTGCTGCTGCTACTAAAAGTACTACTACTACGACGACGACAGCGACGACGTCTTTTACCATTAATCTTTAAAAGTTCTGAATTCGTATTTACAAAGACGTATTTTACTGTATTGTAATCACTGCTACTACTACTACTGCTGGTGCTGCTGTTACAACTACGACTACTACTTCTACTGACTACTGTTACTGCTGCTACTACTACTACTATTATTACTACCAATACTACTACCACTATTACTACTGCTAGTACTATTATTCTGGTGCTAGGTGCTGCTATTACTACTACTACTACTTCTACTAACTACTGTTACTGGTACTACTACTACCACTATTACTCACTTCTACTACTACTACCACTACTACTGCTACTATACTACTGTCACTACACCTACTACTACTACCACCATCACCATTACTACTACCACTACTACTGCTACTACTGTTGCAGCTGATACTGCTGCTGTTGCTACCACGTTTACCGTGTACTACTGTTAAAAACTACTACTTCTACTTTAAAAGAAAAATCTTGTAGTACTTCTGCGTCTGTTCAGAGGAAGACAGACAAAGACAAAGACAAAGAAGAAGAAGAAGTTTCGTTACCGAAGATGAAAAACACAGCGTCCCATCTGATGAAACAGACAGCTGTCGCCGTCATGACTGAGGACAGGCAGTGCGAGAAATATACCTGTACACACACACGACACACACACAACACACACACCACACACACACACACACACACACACCACACACACACACATACATACATACATACATACATACATACACACACACATACACACATACACACAGACCACACACAACGCGTGCGCACTCACACACACACACACACATTAACATCCATATACACAGACACGCGCGCGCACATACACACACAGACACACACACACACATACACACACACAAACACCGCGCGCACACACATACACACACACCCACAAACACACACACACAAACACATACACACATACACAAACACAGGCAGCACACACATACACATACACATATACACACACATACACATACACACACACAAACACACACACACACACACACACACACACACACACACACACACACACACACACACACACACACAATCAGAGCGTATGAAAATAGTGTGACGACTTACCCACTTGACTACTAAGCCTGTTTCCATATTCACAAAAATATCCGATCCCTTAATTCAACAAAAGATCTCATCCCTGACGTTCATCCCGAAGATAAGGTTCATTCTGCAAATTCCGCACAAAACATCTGATCCTCTGTATTCCACAAAGTGTATATGATTCTGTATATTGAACATTATATATGTAGATGATCTCGTTTATATACCAACATTTATAGGACATTTTATGAGGCAAAGAAATTACAGCACCTGTCACAATAGGATAGCTCAAGGGAAAGAGAACATCGGGTAGGCCAGGGAGAAAATACTGGACTGACTTGCAGAGTGGCTGAGGACAGAGAGGGTGGGTGATGTACTTGCAGCGACAAGGGATATATTCGTATGGAAGGCCATGATCGCCAACGCCATGCGACAGGCACATCATGATGATGATGATGACAATGATGATAATGATAATGATATCTCGTTCATTCCAGATGAATCACTCATTTCCTACATTCCTCTGGCACCATCTGATTTTCTTTATTCCATGGAAACATCAAATCCCCCATCAACGTCATAATGATCATGTGCCTGCCCATGGCGTTGGCGACCATGGCCCTCTATACGAAGCTATCCTTTGTCGCTGCAAGTGCATCTCCCACCCTCTCTGTCCCCCATATGCAAGGGAAACATCTCATCCCGTATGCCCCAACGGAAATATCTCACCTGCATGTATTCCAGTGGAAGATCTTACCTAGTGTATAACAATGGAAATTATCTCGTCCGTGCATTTTAATGGAAATATCTCATGCTCATCTATACCAATGGATATATCCCGTGTATTTTACGGAAATGTCTCATCACGTGTCATCATCATCATCAGGTGCCCTGCCGCGTGGCGTTGGCGACCATGGACTTCCAACCATCTCTATCTCTCGTTGCCCCCAGCATCTCCCCACCCTCCTCATCCCCAGCCACTCTGCAAGTCCGTCCAGCATTCTCTTCTGGTGCTCTCTTTCCCTCCAGCTTTCCCGTTGTGACCAGGTGCTCCAAATCCCCCTTCCCATAAAATGGCCTATAAATGTTGCTTGTCTTTTCCTAATCTTGCTTATGAATGATCTACTTGTGTCTGCCTCTATCAAGACTGTCTCGTTTGTTTTCTTTGCTGTCATGGAACTCTCAACATCTTCTGAGAAACCACGTGCACACCAATGGAAATCTCTCACCCTGTTTACATCAGTGGAAATATTTCGTCTCGTGTAAACCAATGGAAATATTTCGTCCGTGTACACCATGGAAATCTCTCACCCCATTACACCAATGGAAAACTCTCACCATGTACACCAATGGAAAACTCTCATCCCATGTACACCAATGGAAAAACTCTCACCCCATGTACACCAATGGAAATCTCTCATCCCAAACAGTCTTACAATATAGTAAGTGAGGGAGGAAATTTTTTTTTTCCGTTAAAATGTTCCTCGTTATTTTATGTACATACCAGTATGGTATATACACTATAATCCTAGAAGCATTATCTGCAGGTGCTTTTTTTTTTTCATAATCAAAAAATCAGAAATTCATCTTGCTCACAGAAATTAACGGTACAAAGAAGACCAAGGTTACAAAACTAGATAGACGGTTACCAGGAAAGAGCATTCAAGTAGGCTTATTGGTGTGTCAGGCAAATAAAGATAAATCCCTCTACAGTCGTGCAGTAAAGTTAAATTAACCTGTGACATTTCAATTATATAAATCATACACACACACACACACACACACTCACACACACACACACACACACACACACACACACACACACACACATACACACACACACACACACACAAACAACACACACACACACACACACACACACACACACACACACACTTTCATATATATATATATATATACATACACACACACACACATATATATATATATATATATATATATATATATATATATATATAACATGCTCACACGCACGCACGTACACTCACGCGCACACACATACATGTATAGACGCACGCACGCACACACATACACACAAACACACACGTGCGCACACACACACAAACGCTCGCACACACACGCACGTACACATGCCCACACACACAAACACACAAACGCACGCGCGCACACACACAAACACGCGCGCACATCACAGAGACAGAGACAGAGAGAGAGAGACAGACAGACAGACAGACAGAGAGAGAGAGAGAGAGCCCTGATCTTCACAAATTCAAAAAATGCCAACTGCCATGGGATCTTTAGCGTGCGTGGGCCAGAAGGCACACAGATCCGACTCATTTCTCGTCCCGTTCCGAAGGACTAAACGTTCAGTTCGATTTTCCGGTCAGACTAAGGAGAAAAGACGAGGCCTCTACAGGAAACAAAGCCTGGGGCCTTGAGTTAAGGTTCTTGGCAGGCGAACGTCTGAACCATTCTGCCACTCTTTTCCTTATACGCGTTGCATTGTGAAACCTTTTCAGTGGAGAAATCCGTTCTGCTAATAAGCAGCTAGCACATGACAGTAGTGTAGCCATGCATAATTAGAGTTTTAAGGCGTGGACTGTCAACACGCAAAGTCAGATCAAAATTGAAGCAACCGAAATGTGGTTTCTAAGAAGATTGTTGAGAGTTGCATGGACAGCAAAGAAAACAAACAGGGCAGTCTTGAAGGAGGTAGACACAAGAAGATCATAACAAAAAAGATTAGGAAAAAAGTAATATTTATAACAAAGAAGATTAGGAAAAAAGTAACATGTATAGGACATTTTATGAGGAAAGAGAAATTAGAGCACCTGATCACAACAGGAAAGCTGGAGGGAAAGAGAGCACCAGGTAGACCCAGGGAGAAAATATTGGACGGACTTGCAAGGAGGCTGAGGACAGAGAGAGTGGGAGATATACTTGCAGCGACAAAGAATAGATTCGTATGCAGAACATGATTGCCAACGCCACGCGGCAGGGCACATGATGATGATGATATCAAGACGGGCCGCGGAGTGTACCCGATAAGCGCCCGTTTTTACCATTCTCTACCTTTATCACGCCGGTGACGCACTGGTGCACCGAAGTGTCATTGTGCCGATACAGCCGTAGGCGCACACGTGCGCCCACTGAGAGGTAGTGTAAACAGCAAGCTTGTAGCCGATTGGTTGAAAAGAGAATCCGAAAGTAGCAATCCCACAATGCAGCATGCTTTAGCCTTGCTTTTCCTGTCTGTGTGAGCGCAATTTGCCTTGTGGTTTGTTTGCAATAAATGTTCAAACTTCGTCGAAGTTTTTTGAGGAAAATTTCAACATGGACGCCGAGCAAATACTGCAGGAGGTCTTCTTTGACTCTGACTCTGATGAAGAGATTTTAGGCTTTAATCGGCAAGATATTCAGAATGTTGTGCCCATATCCCTGCTTCGATGGGTATATGGGTACCACAGTCTGGTGCAATTCAAGACCCAGTGCACCCCAGGTCTCCATGACTCACAAACACCCGTAAGTCATTTTTGTTTGTCATGTCATTTTTTTTCATAATAAAAGTATACACAAAACACACAATGGTTGGTATCAGCATGTTTGTTATTCATTCTTCTACATTCACGCCAAATTTCATAACTGTACAAACAATAGAAAAGAAATTATAGCAATTTGAAGTAGGTAGGTGTGCACACTTTTCGGTCACCCAAAAATGTGGCTGCAGGCAAAAATTTCAGCAAAGGAATGCGACGTGCATGCCAAAAATGATGTCATAAAGAACACACTTCCTGCACTGAAAAGTGCGCATTTATGACGTCTGTCTGAAAGCAGCATGTTTATGTCCCCAAACAAGCGGAATGTAAAAGACGAGTAATCACTACACCAGGTTGAATATATTGTTTCTTTATGGGAAGGTTAATGTATCAAATGCTCTCTCTCTCTCTCTCTCTCTCTCTCTCTCTCTCTCTCTCTCTCTCTCTCTCTCTCTCCTCTCTCTCGATTATGTATCTGCAATGCAATACAAAATGTAAAGGTCTTTTGACTCTGTAGCAAAATTGCAGTGACTATTGTGCAGTGTATATCATTTCTGTATTTGTGTGTGTATAGGTGTTCATATGTATATGTGCATATCTATATGTTGTATCGATATTTTTTCAAACTTTTTTTTTATTCGTCTTTTGTTTTACATCATTATCATCATCAGGTGCCTTGCCGCATGGCGTGGCGATCATGCCCTTCCATCTGTCTCTATCTCTTGTTGCCACAAGCATCTCTTCCACCCTCTCTGTCCTTAGCCACTCTGCAAGTCCGTCTAATATCTTCTCCCTGGGTATACCTGGTGATCTATTTCCCTCCAGCCTTCCCGTTGTGACCAGGTGCTCCAATTACCCTTTTTTCATATAATGGCCTATAAATTTTTCTTGTCTTTTCCTAATCTTCCTTATGAATGATCTTCTTCTGTCTGCCTCTATCAAGACTGTCTCGTTTGTTTTCTTTGCTGTCCATGGAACTCTCAACATTCTTCCTAGAAACCACATTGTGACGTGTGTTGACAGTAAAAAACAGCGTGCGGATAGCAGCACGGCATGATATTCGTTTAAGTGATACCTGATTGCTGTTCACTGTGATGTGTATATATACTGTAGTTAGTTGAGAATCGGAAAGCGAGGAGTAAAGACGAAGAAGCATTGCCCTGTCTTCCGAGTTGGCTGTAGAAAGAACGAAACATGGTGTCAGAATCGTGATTACGAACTCTAACAAAAATCCAGAATATTGAAGACTAAAGTTCAACCATGGAAGATGAACAAGAAGAGAGAAAAGCCAGTCGACGACATGCCAAGATTCCCTTGCCTCCTAAACTTGATGTGAATGGAGGAAACCTGCAAAGCAGCTGGAGGAAATTCAAGAGGCTTTGGGACAGCTATGAAATTGTGACAACACAGACAGAAGAAGACTCAACATACAGAACAGCAGTTTTTCTTTCTTGCATCGGGCTGGATGCTTGGACATCTATGAAGGATTGGCATTTGCTAATGAAGCTGAAAGAAATGACATTGACACTGTTCTCCAGAAATTCGAAGAATACTGTGTGGGTTCAACCAATGAAACTTACGAAGCATTCAGGTTCAACTGCAGACATCAAGCAGCAGGAGAATCTATTGAACAGTTTGTAGCAGAACAGCGGAGACTGATCAAGACCTCTAACTATGGTACACTGGAAGACAGACTGTTGAGAGATCAAATCGTACTGGGTGTACATGACGAGACTCTGCGATCAAAATTACTCTAAGTGCGACAGCTGACATTGACTGCATGTATTGATATGTGCAGAGCGCATGAATCAAGTCAACGTCAAACCGTCCAAATGATGAGAAAAACGCAGGACATGCAGGAAGTCCAAGCTTTCAAAGAAATTGGACGCTGTCCAACAACTCCCAGTGCCAGAAGACAAAGCAGCTGTGCAGAGACTACTCGGTGTAGTCGGATACCTTCAGAAATTTGCACCGAACCTGTCTGAGGCAGCAGCACCACTCAGAGAACTGGTAAAAAAAAGACGTCCACTTCACATGGGATGAAGACGTCCACGGAGAAGCCCTGAAGAAAGTGAAGAAGATACTCTCTGAGCCACCGGTACTTCGCTACTTTGACTCTTCAGGAAAGCGTACAATCACCTTTCAGTGTGATGCTTCACAGTTTGGACTTGGAGCTTGTCTCATGCAGGATGGTCAACCGATTCAGTACGCATCACGAGCCTTGACCGAGACAGAAAAAAGCTATGCTCAAATAGAAAAGGAGATGTTGGCAATACTCTTCGGTCTGGAAAGGTTTGAGAGATACGTCTATGGAAGAGACATCCTGGTGGAGACCGACCACAAACCACTAGAGACTATTCACAAGAAGAGCCTGCTCTCAACACCTAAGAGGATTCAGAGGATGCTACTCAGAACTCAGAAGTTCAGGTACACGGTAGTGTACAAGCGTGGATCTGAGATGCACCTGGCTGACACCCTCAGCAGAGCAGTCTGTGGAAAAGCGGAACAGCAAGTCACCCACAAGGAAGCCGTTTTCCTCACAGACCTGGAGAAAACAGACTCGTTACAAGAACTGGCCATCAGCCAAGAGATACTGAACAGTCTGCAGCAAGCAACTCAGGAAGATGCAACCATGAAAACCCTGAAAGCTGTCATTCTACAAGGCTGGCCAGAGGAGAAACAACAACTTTCATTACAGTTACAACAATACTTTCCTTTCAGGGAGGAACTGTCAGTCCACAACGGACTTGTCTTCAAAAGCCACAGAGTAATTGTACCTGAAAGAGAAAGAGCAGATATCCTTGAGAAACTTCATGCAAGCCACTCAGGAATTCAGAGCTGCATAAGAAGAGCACGTGAGGTAGTCTACTGGCCCAGGATGAACATGGACATTGAAGATTTTGTCAAAACATGCAGCGCCTGTAACACATACCAACATGGTCAGCAGAAGGAACCACTTATCAGTACAGAGATCCCTGACCTGCCCTGGCAACACATCGCTTGTGACATCTTTGAACATAATGGCAATGAATACCTGGTCACGGTCTATCACTACTCGGATTTCTTTGAGATTGATCGGTTACAAACAAGAGAATCCAAAGAGGTCATCATCTGTCTGAAGAGACACTTGGCAAGACACGGAATAACAGAACGCCTGACAACAAACTGTGGAACTCAATTCACATCAAACCAGTTTGGAAAGTTCAGAAAAACTTATGGGTTTGAACACGTAACAAGCTCACCACACTACCCTCAGTCCAATGGAAAAGCAGAGAGCGCGGTGAAGGCTGCAAAGACGTGCATGAAGAAAGCAGAACACAACAATCAAGATCCCTTCCTCGCTTTACTTGAGCTGAGAAACATCCCGACAGAGACTGTAAACAGTTCGCCTGCTCAGAGACTGTTCGGCAGAAGAACACGAACACAAGTGCCGACGTCAAAGACATTACTCCAACCTACAGTTGTACCAATCAAGAAAGAACTTGAGAAAAGGAAACTGAAGCAAGCGCACTACTACAACAGAAGCGCAGTAGAGCTGACAGAACTGAGTCCGGGACAGATTGTGAAATTCCAACCTCCAGGATCCAAAAAGTGGATCAGCGCCAAAGTAGACCAACAGGTGAACATCCGGTCATACAACATTCGCACAGAGGACGGACGTCAGTACAGAAGGAATCGTCGTCAGCTACGAGACACAACAGAAACGGAGCTTCAGCAGACAATCAACCCTCAACGACTTGTCCAGAGAAGGATGATTTCTGGAAGACGTCAGGAAAGCGACACATCGGGCAAGCAACAGCAAATCATCATTCCATCAAAACAGATGCTGGAAGATAACAAGAAAACTGGAACTGGAACAGATGTCAGGACGCCAGCATCGTCTGTCCGTGAGAACTCATCTGATCAGTCACCAGTCATCAAAATGTCTGAGACAACCAGCATCAAGGAGCCAGATGAAGTTATCAAACAAACAAGGACAGGACAACCTGAACCAGTTAGTTCTCCTTACAGAACAAGATCTGGAAGACAAAGCAAAAGGCCAGATTTCCTTAAATATGAATGAAACTGAAGACTCTACCACAATCAGATAAACTGAAAGCATTGCGAAATATGGATATGATAATGATGGATAGTATAATGATCAGAGATAAAATGAGGTGAATGAATGATTGGGCCCTGTGCATGAGAGAAAAAATTAGTGTTTGTTAAGTTAATGTTGTGATAAAGGTGGGAAACACATTTATTTCGTATGGACTGAAAGATAGGAAAAATGATTGATTTTGTTTCCTTAAAGAAAGGGAGATGTGACGTGTGTTGACAGTAAACAGCGTGCGGATAGCAGCACGGCATGATATTCGTTTAAGTGATACCTGATTGCTGTTCACTGTGATGTGTATATATACTGTAGTTAGTTGAGAATCGGAGAGCGAGGAGTAAAGACGAAGAAGCATTGCCCTGTCTTCCGAGTTGGCTGTAGAAAGAACGAAACATACATCTCCGCTGCCTCAATCTTGTTCTGGCTTTGCGTGTTGACTGTACATGCCTCACAACCATATAACAGTATTGGTTCTATATGACATTCAAGAACTCTCTTCCTGATGTTAATTGATAGGCATTTGTTGGTAAGAATGCTTGTCATCTTCTTGAATGCTGTTCTGTCTTGGCCTATTCTGCTGGTTTTTCTGATGTACATCTGCCGTCTAGTGAAATGATCGTTCCCATGTATTTTAACTTATCAACCTGTGTCAAGGTTGTGCCGTTTGCTGTTATTTTGCATGAGGGGATTTCATGGTTTTTACTGATCACCATGACTTCAGTCTTCCTGCTGTTTAGTTCCAACCCCTTACCTTTGCTTTCCATTTCTAGTATATTCACAAGATTTTGTAGGTCCTTTTCCTTTTCTGCAATTATCACGGTGTCATCTGCATATCGAATGTTGTTTATCATTTTTCCTCCAACCTTTAATCCGGGTCTTCCTCTAGGTTTCTCATGATGTTTTCGCTGTAAAGTGAAAACAGATCTGGTGACAAAACACCACCCTGTCTGACTCCTCTTTTGATGTTTTGGAAAGAGCTTATATCGTTTTCTATTCTCATTGCAGCTGTTCCTTCCCAATACATATTTCTGATTATCCGTAGATCTTTTCCATCAATATTGAATCTTTCTAGTTGGTTGATCAAGTCATGTCTTACCCGATCGAAAGCCTTGGTATAATCAACAAAGCATAAATATAAATCCTTGTTCACCTCGATTGACCTCTCTATGATAGTTCTTAGGATGTATATGGCACTAATAGTTCTTTCCCTTCCACAAATCCACACTATTCATCTGCTATTTCTCTTTTGATTCTATTCCTTGTCCACACCATGATCATCATTAATAGGATTTTTGTTACATGATTCATCAAACTGATTGTGCGATGGAGTTCGCATTCTATAGCCACTGTCTTCTTTGGAAGTGCAATGAAAATTGATTTTGACATATCTTTGAGGACTTTTCCAGTGTCATAAATTTCATTTAGGAGGACTGTTATTTTTTCACTATCAAATTCCTCCAGGGCTTCAATCATCTCTGTAGTAATGTTGTCTGGTCCTGGGGCTTTTCCGGTTTCATCTTTTTCAGTGCTGCTCTAACTTCATCTCTAATTATGGATGGCCCTTCAAAGTTCTTTTTTATCATGTGTTCTTCGTTTCTGTCAGCTTCAAAAAGGTCTTGTACTCTCCCCATCTGTCTAATATTTTGTCTTTTTCCATGATCTTTCGATTTTAAGCAACCAGTTAATGTGTATGAATTTTTCCTGTATGAATTTTTCCATTCGTCTGTACATACCCTGAGGATCCGTTTTGTATCGGTCTTGTATTTCCTTGCATGTCGTTTTCAGCCTAGCTTCCTTAGCTTCATTGCACCTATTCCTGATTTCTTTGTTTATCTTCCTGTATATCTCCTCTTTTCTGTTTGCCTTCCTCCGTTCCTCCATCAAGCCTAAAATTTCTTTTGTCATCCAGTTCTTTTTAGCTTTTCTATCTACTTCAGGAATTTCTTCACAAGCTTCATTTATCGAATTTCTCAACTTTGTCCATTGTTCCTCACTGTCACTAACGTCTTCCAGGGTATTGATTTTGTTTTGAACATGTACGTTTAATTTTTACGTATCACTTGATCTGTCTTTAAGAGTCCAAGATTTAGTTTGATGATGTTGCTTTTGGTCTGTTTCCTTTTCCTTAATTTCAGCCTAAATCTTCCCACTACAGGATTGTGGTCACTGTTGCAGTCTGCGCCTGGTAGTGTTTTTGCTGACAGTAAAGAATTTCTAAATCACGATGTAGTCAATTGATTTTCGGTATTATCTCTTGGACTCATCCAAGTCCATTTTCTTCTACTAGGCTGCTCAAACCAGGTGTTTCCTACTATGAACTCATTCATCTGTGCCCATTCTACAAGTTTCCCTCACCTTTCATTTTGTGCCCCAAGGCCATGAGGTCCAACTATATCCTCCACCCTATCCTGTCCTGCGTACTTAGCAACACCCGCCATGCATATCGATTATTCTTTTAAACTTAGGTAACATTTGACCTGTTGTTCTTTTATTAGCATACAGTCTGTAAATACTAAATGCTATTTCTTGAAAACTTGATGACTGCCATTACTAAAACAAAAGAAAGAGTTACCAGTGTAATTGTTAATCAAACTGAAACAGAACATTCTTACCGGTAAAATAAATGGCAATTAAACGGGACCTGTCTGTGTCCGTTGACCAAGCCGAAATGAAGGCATACCCAGCGGTCTGCATTATTCCCTGCACGAAAGACAATACATTATGTCATAACCAACGCCCTTGTGTCTACAACACTATAGGTCTTTTTATGTGTGCGTGCATGCGTGCATGTGTGTGTGTGTGTGTGCGCACGTGCGCGCGCGTGTGTGTATGTGTGTGTGTGTGTGTATGTATGTTTGTATGTATGTGTTTGCTTGTTTTGTTTATTTGTTTGTTTGTTTCTTTCTTTCTTTCTTTCTTTCTTCGTTCGTTCGTTCGTTCGTTCGTGTGTTGTTCGTTCGTTCGTTTCTTTGTTTCCTTGTTTGTTTGTTTGTCTGTTTGTTTGTTTGTTTGTTTGTTTGTTTGTTTATTTGTTTGTTTGTTTGTTCGTTTGCTTGCTTTGCCTGCTTGCTTGTTTTGTTTGTTTTTGCCTGCCTGCCTGTCTGTCTGTCTGTCTGCTTGTCTGTCTTTCTGTCTGATTGTCTGTTTGTTTGTTTCTTTGTTTGTTTGTTTGCTTGCTTGCTTGTTTGTTTGTTTGTTTTCAATGCATTCTGATATTAATAGTTCCTATGTCCAAACTCATTTCAATGCCGAGGGCAGTCGGAGGAAGTGGAGTGTGTCACACAACTGGTAATGTGCGTTGGGAGTTGGGTCAAGAGGCATTCACCGCAGTGGAGGATCTCCCTTGCTACACTACATGGCCATTGCATAATAGGTAGTAATGGGTAGAAAATGCTAAAGAAATATTTTCGTGGCTTCTCAATGTGGTTCTTTTGTAACGCACAACAGACCGGATCCATGTGGAAGATGACAGCAATGGGCTGCACAATTTCTCCAGTACCGTTCGTGTTGGCACTTGGGGGTCACCTTGAAGGCAGCAGTGAGCAGCTCAGGTCCACCTGATCTCGGAAATGGATTCTACATGTCCCTTCTTGAAGTCTTCAACAATAACACAACAGTCATTTCCACAAAGGACGATGAAACACACAAAATACTGAAACAGTTAGACGAGTTGGTCACCTCATCCAGGATGAGTTTCAAACGGAAGAAATCACAGAGCCTCACACTGTGGAGTGGATCAGTAACGTTTATTGCTGCCAACCAGGCTATTTCAACATTGACAAAGAAACCAGTCAAGAGCATTAGAAGATGGTATGATGACTCCTGGAACCAAGTCATTTCAACAGTGATAGAGAAACCAGTCAAGAGCACTAGAAGATTGTATGATGACTCCTGGAACCAAGCCATTTCAACAGTGATAGAGAAACCAGTCAAGAGCATTAGAGGATGGTATGATGACTCCTGGAACCAAGCCATTTCAACAGTGATAGAGAAACCAGTCAAGAGCATTAGAGGATGGTATGATGACTCCTGGAACCAAGCCTTTTCAACAGTGATAGAGAAACCAGTCAAGAGCATTAGAGGATGGTATGATGACTCCTGGAACCAAGCCTTTTCAACAGTGATAGAGAAACCAGTCAAGAGCATTAGAGGATGGTATGATGACTCCTGGAACCAAGCCTTTTCAACAGTGATAGAGAAACCAGTCAAGAGCATTAGAGGGGGATGATACTCTGAACCAACATTTCAACAGTGATAGAGAAACCATCAAGAGCATAGAGATGGTAGAACTGGAACGTCATCTCACCAGACGGTAGACGCACATCAGAAATAGCCAGCAGAATCGGCCAAGCCAAGACAGCATTTAAGATGATGAAAAGCATTCTTACCAACGAATACCTATCAATTAACATCAGGAACAGAGCTCTTGAATGTTATATAAAAACCGATAATGTTATACAGTTGTGAGGCGTGAACAGTCAACAAGCAAAGCCAGAACAAGATTGAGGCAGCTGAGATGTGGTTTCTAAGAAGAATGTTGAGAGTTCCATGGACAGCAAAGAAAACAAACGAGGCAGTCTTGATGGAGGCAGACACAAGAAGATCATTGATAAGGAAGATTAGGAAAAGGCAGGCAATATTTATAGGTTATTTTATGTGAAAAGGGGAATTAGAGCACCTGGTCACAACAGGAAAGCTGGAAGGAAAGAGAACACTAGGTAGACCCAGGGAGAAGATATTAGACGTACTTGCAGAGTGGCTAAGGACAGAGAGGGTGGAAGATGTGCTTGAGGCAACAAAGGATAGATTCGTGTAGAAGGCCATGATCGCCAACGCCATGCAGCAGGGCACATGATGATAATCATCATGATCATGACTTCTTCAACCAAACCATTTCAACAGTGACAGAAATCCATTCAGAGCATTAGAAGATGGTATGATAACTCCTTGAAAGATCTAAAAAGGGGCAAGGAATCAAACAAACGGCAGAAGAAAACATGCAAATAATAGGTTAGAGCGGCCTTTTTGGCAGATACAACGTCTGATGCCTGTAGATTCATGCCGATTCAAAGCTCGTCTGACCTCTACTGATGTACAATATCAACCGTTGTAGTACAGTGAATCGATGGAACCCAAAATCAACAAATGGACAAGGAAATGGCTTGGTGTCCCACATGGACTCACTGGCGTTGCGCTCCATCGTCGCCAGGCAAAGCTTAAGCTACCTCTAAACTCCATCGTCGAGAAGTATTTAGTGGTGAAGGTCAAGCCTCTAAGCATGTTTGAGGACACGGGAGATAAGATTGTCAGGTCAATCCAGCCCAAGAAGAAAAAGAAAAGTAACGGAGGGAGTAAACGCAGCGAAAGAAAATCTTGTGATCAGAGAAATAATGGGCCACACACAAACCAACAGCCAGGGACTGGGATCAACGAAAATGGAATGTTGGTCAAAGACCAATGGAAAAGCAAAGAGAGAGAGAGAGAAACACTGTAATAAAAGAGATTATAAAAGAAGAGACAGTCTTGATGGAGGCAGACACAAGAAGATTGTTGGTAAAGAAGATTAGGAAAAGACAAGCAACATGTGTAGGACATTTATGAGGAAAGGGGAATTAGATCACCTGGTCACAACAGGAAAGCTGGAGGGAAAGAGAACACCAGGTAGACCCAGGGAGAACATGTTGGACGGACTTGCAGGGTAGCTGAGGACAGAGAGGGAGGAAGATGTACTTTCAGCGACAAGGGATAGATTCATATGGAGGGCCATGATGGCCACCGCCATGCAGCAGGGCACATGATGACGATGATGAAGAAAGAAGATGCCTAAAGAATCCAGAAGGCAGTCCAGCAACACCAACAGGGGCAATAGACAACGTGGGAAAACGCGCACTCCAAAGAAGTTTCAGCCGAAATGACGAGTGTCATATGGACCACTGTCAGGATCAGTTCTATCCTAAGACATCTCTACATGACCTCCTGCCCTCAAACGCAAATCTGGTTAAACAAGGGAAATTAGACGACCTGCATACTCGCCCTGCCAGGGCAAGCAGACTGTGGAACATCTTCTGAGCTCATGCGAAACAGTCCTAACCTAAAGAGGGTACACATGGAAGACAATCAAATGCTTGAAGAGATCGCACAAGCAATCAGTATTGCCAAGGTAAGACCACGCTACTATAAGCTCCGACAATCCTCTAAACGACAGGAGGTAGCAAAGTGTAGCCTGAAAAGGCTGTGACATACGCAGCATGTTACTGCATAGTCTGCATACTGGATGGACAAAAAAGAGAGCGAGAGAGAACTCAAAATTCAAAGAACTGGGAATAGTTTTAGCTCAATAGGCCATCTAATTCATAAAACTGTCGCGTAACATCTCCTGAAATGCTTTCTCTTACTCATGCGCGAACGTGCACTCCTTCACACGCCGATATGCGTAGAAACATTATCGTGTACATGAATATATGTATGAATGAACGTGATAAGAAATGTTTGCTGACAGATTTTCTTTACACACACACACACACACACACACACACACACACACACACACACACACACACACACACACACACACACAGACACGCGCGCGCACACACACACACACACACACACAAAGCACGCGCGCAGAAGAGTTAAATAAAGCCGATAATAAGCAACGGGCGTCTAGTTTAACACACCACGTTAATTTAAACATCAAAACCCCAGACAGACGCTTATTTACATAACCAGTCAACCAATCAGCATTATGCAGATATGATTATCAGACAGAATCAGCTTCCCATGATGTTGATTATATTGAGACAGGACATGCTGGCGACTCAAGTTTAGAGATGCACAGTAAAACAGCTTATGATTTTTCATCTTCTAAACACGAATTACAACGTGGACAATTTGAATTTTAAATGAATTGACGACTTGTAAATTTGGTATACAATTACTCAGGTGCTATCGTGAATAGGAAGGCTAGCAACACTTTGAAGAACAACAAATTGCTTTCGAGAGAGATCAATGGGAAGAGAGAAAAATAGCAAACTCCGTTGGTATCACCTTCATAGACTTTACCAAAGCCTTCGACAGTGTCTACAGGCTATCACTTTGAAAAATCCTGAAGTTCTATGGCATTGCATAGAAAATGATATCAGCCATATAGCAAATCTGCAACAACAACTCCCAAGTTTCAGTTTCAGTTTCTCAAGATGACGTTTCCATGCTCGGAATTCCATATGCACTAACGTCACAGGTGCCATGTAATGGAGAAGATCCAGAATGAGCACGGCACAAGCCTTAAGCCTGCACGTGAACTCACGAGCTGGCCAGGTCCTCAGGTCCTGGGGTCAAATGGGAGTGAGGTGGCAGAGACCTCAATTTTTCCCGGGGCCCATCTCCTGTTCCTCGATTCAAATTCATATTCATATTCAGTTTTTTTTTATCAAGACTTCTGAAAGGAAAGAAGGTTAATTGGTCCTCAAGGGGTAGGACCTGGGAAATCAACCTATCTCTCCAATGTTTTGTACCAAGGCAGCTGGGCAATGCCCTGCTCTTCACGATTTTCAACTGCCGTGGGATCTTTAATGTGCGCAGCCGGAAGGCACACGGGTCCGACTCGTTTTCCGTCCCCTTCCGAAGGACTAGACGTCAGTTCCATTTTCCGGTCAAACTAAGGAGAAAAGTCGAGGCCTCTACGGGGAGCGAACCCTGGAACCTCGAGTTAGTTATTGGCATGTGAACGTCTGAACCATTCTTCACTCTATACAACTCCCAAGTGTCGGATCAAGAAGGAGATGGCCACACTATCAGCAAGGGTGTGTCCTTTCTCCTTTCCTCTCAACAATTGCCATTGACTGGGTGCTGAAGCACACAACTCAAAGAAAAGGGAATTCAGTGCACTGAAGAAAAGAACATTTCTGATTTAGATATGGATGATGACATAACTGCTGTGACAAGTCACGCTCAAAAACTTCAGTTGTTTGTGGCTGATACAAACAGCTATGCAGGAAACACTGGCCTTATCTTCAGTGCCAGAAAGATAATATGTTGAGACCAGTCGCCGTGGTGTAGTGGTTAACGCAACGGACTACCGACTGGAAGGTTGTGGGTTCGTATCCCCATCAGTACCTTCAAAAATGTTTGTGGGATTTTTCGGCTCTAACCGGCTCCTACCCAAAGTTGGGTGTGCTATGAGCTCGTTGGGAAGACTGGGACCACACAGTCGAGTCTCATCCACTTCACGGATGCGTCAATGAGGATGCTCTTCTGACCAACACCGCAGGTGTCTGTATCTCTCGGGCCTGGTTAACGCCAGGATATATGATGATAGTAAACGTAGAGTACAGCCCTGTCACGCAGTCTCAATTCTAGATGGAACTCCTTAGCACCATGATTATCATCCTCATCGACATCATCATCATCGCATTGTAAAAAACTGTTCCAGATTCTGTAGCCATTAAGGTGGCGTAGAAAATAGGATGAAAAAAATAAAATGTGAGTACACAGGTAACCTCCCTGAGTGCAATGATCCGAAATATATATATATAATTATTGATATATATATATATCTATATATATAATATATGTATATACATATATACATTTTTTTTATCTTGAGGAAGGCCAAGGGCCGAAATACAGAAATAAACCAGTCAATGCTCTTGTTGAGTGTCTTCTAGAATGAATGTGTATATTCATATATATGCATGTATATATATATATATATGTGTGTATATATATTTAGATATATACATACATACATACATACATACATACATACATACATACATACATACATACATACATACTACATACATACATGCATACATACATACATACATACATACATACATACATAAAGTAACATGTTGAGCGTGGAACATCAGATACCAACAGATGTTTTCAATGGCCAGAATACGGTCGAGTCTACCAACAACACATGGTCTTGACCACGAACTGAAATGTCGGACAGGAAAGGCAGCAACAGCATTCAACCAGCTGAGCAAAGTATGGGACAGCAAGAAAATTTCCGTCGGAATGAAACTTAGGTCTACGATTCGAACGTGCTGTGAAAACTGCTCTACATCAGCAGAACTGGCGTCTTAACACTATCCTGGAGAAGAATCTGGACATCTTTGACACCGGATGACTACGTCAAATCCTGTCCATCAAATGGAATGACTTGGTGTTAAATAAAGAGGTCAGGGACATATGATAACAGCTCCCCATGTCAACCATCAATTGTAGACAGAACCTCGCAGGTTGAATATGTCTGAAGGCTCGCAACAAGACGTGCAAAATAGCCATTAAATGGACATCAATAGGCCAGAGAACTACTGAAACTGTCCTGAAAGGACTTGATACCACCAAAAAACTACTAGCAGACATCAACAAGAGAAGACCAAAATATATTGGAATCAGAAAAAACACGAAAAAAGAATAAGAACGCGTATTAATACAACCAGACAAGGCAGGCGCAAATTTTTGGCCAACTGGGCTTTTTCGAGCGCAAGATCACAAACAAGCAAACGTCAGGAGAAAAAGACCGAAAATTCCCCGCTGCTCTGTCCAGTGTGAGAAAACGAATAAACTGACTCAAATGACATCATAATATGTTTTTGAGTAAATATGATGTCAGAGCGGAAGTGACATGAATTCTGCAATTTGAAAATTGGTCATGCCATATCAATATTGTTTTATCCTGAAGAGGGTCCAGGGCTAAAATGAAAACTGTGATGCACTAGCTAAGAGTAGTGTTTACGTTTGGAAAGTAAAGGATCCTACTATTAAATAATGCATAAGAGTAAATATAAGCATATGATCGACTGAATTTTAGAGCTATTCAAGAGGATGGATTTTATTTGAGAACAAACATTTTATGAAAATAGCTGTAGCAAAATCAGCCATTTTTCAGAACGGCTTAAATGTTATGACATCCATATTACGACCATTTTATGACTACATTTCTTCACGGAATACAAAGGCACCATTTCTTTAAACAAATCCAGTCTTTTATTTTAAATTCATGCACAAAATCAGTTCGACCGCAGGTTTAGCAAGAATGTTCAACTGAATTTGAAGACCAGATGACCGTACCTGACAAACACGCAATGTCTTCAGCAAAAATAAGGATAGAAGTTGAGAAAGAGACAGAGAAGATCAGGGGGAAAATTGTACAATGATTTCTTGAATAAAATGCAGGTAAATGGACAGGTGAGGCATCAAAAAAGAGAGAGGGAGACGATCGAAAAAATAAAAAAATACAGAAAGGAACAAGGATGTGAAATTTCTGTCAGAATTTCCCGGGAAAGAGAAGGGGGCAAGGGAGGGGAGGGGTGGCAGGGTACTACTTATAGGTCTGCTGAAAGAGACGATGTCTGTCATCCATACAGTAGATAAGAAGGCCTGCTGCTCTACGGTGAGTAAGGGGCATAACCCTGTCAATCCCATATCCTATCCACCAGCTTCACTCAGGAACCTGTTGAAAGCCGGTGGGCAGAATGAAGGAGTGAAAGGGTTAACTCAAGTGTGTCTTACCTCGCTGAAACCCTCCACGGTGCGGAGGACGAAGATGAGGGGTACGTTGTACACAATGGCGTAAGGAAAGGCGAGAGTGACTATACTGCAGGTCAGGAAGGCCAGACCTACAACACTACACACACACACACACACACACACACACACACACACACACACACACACACACACACACACACACACACACACACACACACACACACACTGCCGCTTCACTGAATGCCATTTCGCCCTTTCCCATTTTACTCTGCTGCTTAACTGACTGCCATTTCGCCCTTTCCCAGTATACTCTGCCGCTTAACTGACTGCCATTTCACCATTTTCCATTTTGTTCTGCCACGTAACCGACTACCATTTCGCCCTTTTCCATTTACTCTGCCACTTCACCGACTGCCATTTCGCCCTTTTCCATTTGGCTCTGCCACTTAACCGACTTTCCTACTTCGCGCTGTCGCTTAACCGACTGCCACTTCGTCCTTTCCTACTTCGCACTGCCACTTGACCGACTGCGGAAGAATAGAGCAGCACGGGGGGAAAATTTTGTCCCAGAACCTTGTGCCAGGATTGAGGTGAAAGGGACTTCAACCTTTCTTTGGGCCATCACTTCGAGGGCAGTGCCCCTTTCCTCTCTTTTGTTGATTTATCTTCCCCAGCCTTTGGACAGTGTCCTTCTGACGTCCTTGTGGAATGCAGGCCGCACGCACAAAATTGATCTCGAGCCAGACATGAAACTGTACCGTTATAGTGAAAGAGGGAAGTTGTGCCTCTATGCCAACCGAGCCTTTGGCTATCTTGTAACAAAGCAGCAGCATGTTTGCTCCAGGCACATACTGCTTCGCCCTTTCCCAGTTCGCCCTTTCCCGGTTCGCCCTTTCCCAGTTCGCCCTTTCATGTCGAAACGGGAAAATATTAACGGCAACTCAAATGGTATCATTTCGCCCCGTGCAGCTGTATCAGTTCGCCCTTTTTATATACTCCTTTCCATTTTCTTCAGATGGGGAAAGGGCAAATTGAGAAGTCCTAGTCCATGGAAAGTACTAATTCGCCCTTTTTGCAAATCGCCCTTTCATGGCAAATTGGGAAAAGTAAACGGTAACTCAAGTAGTGCCATCTCGCCCTGTCCCATGGCAGAACTGCACTGACCAAAGAGACAGAGCGAGATTGGGAAAGGGCGAAATGGCACTCAGTGAAGCGAGAGGGTGAATTGGAAAATAGCGAGATGGGAAAGGGCGAATCCGAACGTCCCTCTCGCTTTACGGTGAATAAACAAACCATCATTAACAGAAATTACCATGAAACAAAACAGTATGTTCACTGCATGGCCAACATTAAACAAACTATCATCAACAGAAATTACCACCATCATTAACAGAAATTACCACCATCATCAACAGAAATTACCATGAAACAAAACAGTATGCTCGCTGCATGGCCAACATTAAACAAACCATCATCAACAGAAATTACCACCATACATCAACAGAAGTTACCACCATCATCAACAGAAATTACCATCATCATTAACAGAAATTACCACCATCACCAACAGAAATTACCACCATCATCAACAGAAATTACCACATCATCAACAGAAATTACCACCATCATCATCAGAAATCACCACCATCATCAACAGAAATTACCACCACCATCAACAGAATTACCACCACCATCAACAGAAATTAGCACCATCATCCATCATCAAACAAATTACCACCATCATCAACAGAAATTACCTCCTAATCATCAACAGAAATTACCACCATCATCAACAGAAATTACCACCACCATCAACAGAAATTACCACCATCATCAACAGAAATTACCATCATCATTAACAGAAATTACCACCATCACTACCACCATCATCAATAGAAATTACCACCACCATCAACAGAAATTACCACCACCATCAACAGAAATTACCTCCATCATCCATCATCAAACAAATTACCACCATCATCAATAGAAATTACCACCACCATCAATAGAAATTACCACCACCATCAACAAAAATTACCACCATCATCATCAGAAATTACCACCATCATCAACAGAAATTACCACCACCATCAACAGAAATTACCACCACCATCAACAGAAATTACCGCCATCATCCATCATCAAACAAATTACCACCATCATCAACAGAAATTACCACCATCATCAACAGAAATTACCACCATCATCAACAGAAATTATCACCATCATCAACAGAAATTACCATCAACAGAAATTACCATCATCATTAACAGAAATTACCACCATCAACAGATGTTATCACCACCATCAACAGATATTATCACCACCATCAACAGATATTATCACCACCATCAACAGATGTTATCACCACCATCAACAGATGTTATCACCACCATCAACAGATGTTATCACCACCATCAACAGATGTTATCACCACCATCAACAGATGTTATCACCACCATCAACAGATGTTATCACCACCATCAACAGATATTATCACCACCATCAACAGATATTATCACCACCATCAACAGATGTTATCACCACCATCAACAGATGTTATCACCACCACAACAGATGTTATCACCACCATCAACAGATGTTATCACCACCATCAACAGATGTTATCACCACCATCAACAGATGTTATCACCACCATCAACAGATATTATCACCACCATCAACAGATATTATCACCACCATCAACAGATGTTATCACCACCATCAACAGATGTCATCACCACCATCAACAGATGTTATCACCACCATCAACAGAAACAGTGCTCTGAGTTAAGGCGTTTTTACAGTCCATGTGATAGGACCTTGGCACTATACCGCCAAACTTATGCATTTGCGACTTTTGTACAGTGTACATCTTTGACCCTAATTTGGGCAGAGCAGTGGCACAATGGTTCAGGCGTTCGCCTGCCAACAAATAGAATCGAGGTTCCATGGTTCGCTCCCCGTAGAGGCCTCGACTTTTCTCCTCAGTTTGACTGGGAAATCGAACTGAACGTCTACTCCTTCATAAAGAGACGAAAACGAGTTGGACCCTTATGCTGTCTTGCTGCGCATGCTAAAGATCCCACAGCAGTTGAAAATCGTGAAGAGCAGGGCATTGCCCTGCTGCCTTGGTATAAAACATGGGAGAGATAGGTTGATTTCCCAGGTCCCACCCCTTGAAGATCAAATAGCCTTCTTGCCTTGTTGTCTTGACGTTAGTGCATATGGAATTCAATCCGAGTGCAGAGACGTCGTTTTGAGAAACTGAAACTGAAACTGGTAAAGATCCATCCAGGAAGAGATAGGGACACCTTGCTAACACGTTTTGTCACAGACAAACAGACAGACAGCCAGTCAGACAGGCACAAACACAGACACGTCTCTCCAGCTGATCATCATCATCAGGTGCCCTGCCACATGGCGTTGGCGATTATGGACTTCCATCTGTCTCTATCTCTCGTTGCCCCTAGCATCTCCCCCACCCTCCCCATCCCCAGCCACTCTGCAAGTCCGTCCAGCATTTTCTCCCTGGGTCTACCTGGTGCTCTCTTTCCGTCCAGCTTTCCCGTTGTAACCAGGTGCTCCAAATCCCCCTTCCTCATAAAATGGTCTATAAATGTTGCCTGTCTTTTCCTAATCTTCCTTATGAGTGATCTACTTGTGTCTGCCTCCATCAAGACTGTCTCATTTGTTTTCTTTGCTGTCCATGGAACTCTCAACATTCTTCTTAGAAACCACATCTTGGCTGCCTCAATTTTGTTCTGGCTTTGCTTGTTGACTGTCCACGCCTCACATCCGTACACCAGCATTGGTTCTATATAACATTCAAGAACTCTCTTCCTGATGTTAATTGATAGGCATTTATTGGTAAGAATGCCTGTCATCTTCTTGAATGCTGTTTTGGCTTGGCCGATTCTGCCCGCTATTTCTGATGTGCATCTGCCATCTGATGAAATGATCGTTCCCAGGTATTTGAATTTATCAACCTGTGTCAAGGTTGTGCCATTTGCTGTTATTTTGCATGAGGGGATTTCATGTTTTTTACTGATCACCATGACTTCAGTCTTCCTGCTGTTTAGTTCCAGCCCCTTACCTTTGCTTTCTATTTCTCCAGCTGATACACGGCTGTTTAAGGGTGATCACTTAGTTTCGTCCCGCGGCGGCAGCTGTAGCAGCGCGAAGCCAACTTAGTGCTGCCCTGACCTAGAAATACGAGCTCGTAGCTCCGCCTTGTTACCGTCGATCTCGCTACGCCGTATAAGGTCAAGGTCAAGGTTCAGCCGCCTCACAGGCACGGCTACCTCGCTGCGATTATTTGTGTGTGTGCACGGAGTTATATCGATTGTTGATGGCTAAAAGCAAGTGATTGTGTTTGTGAATGCTCCTGTTTCAGTATGTGGTGGTTTATAAATGCTTCGCTGCAAGCCAAGGTACTGTTTTCTTTGTGTATTTTATCTCTCCTACTCCACTTGAATTTTCAACTCAGCCCGCCATGTTTCTCGCCAGTGCACGTGCACCCTCCCCGCTCTGTCTCTCTCGCACTGCGTGCGTCTGCCTCACCACGCCCCGCTTCACAACCAGCTGTTGTGTCTACATATTCTTCAACTCGTGTGCAGTACAATCGGGACTGCTTGCTGTCATGTTGCCCCCCTGACTCGATCCTTGACCCTGACCTGGTTGAACACTTGAGATCGCTGAAAATCGGCCGAAATCTCCCCCGTCGTCGATCATGTCGTGGTGGAATGCGCAAGAGACGTACGATTCCAGTGGTCACTGATGTACATCAGCGTCATGGCAGCAGTGGTCTGCCTTCTGTTCCTGTCTATGATACCCATCCGTCCCCCAGACCGCTGTGCTCCAACCCTGATAACCTCATTCCTCTCACAGCCGGCAAAAAGAAACTACGCACTGACTCATTGACTCTTGCACTGTTCAATGCTCAGGCCCTCGGTACCAGACACGAGAAGAGATCCGCGATCAACTACTTCATCCATGACCACGTCGTCGATATTTTCGCCGTCAATGAAACCTGGTTTCGGCCTGTCGGGGATGAACCCAAGGAGAGGGATCTTGCTCCTCCCGGTCACCGTACACTCTCGTTCGCTCGCAAAACTGGTCTCGGCGGCGGCATCGCTTTTGTTGTTGCCGAGTCCCTCCTACCCCGAATTACTACCAAGACTGACTTTAAATTCAAACACTCTACTTTTGAAATTGTCCAGCTCTCCCTCACTCTACCCCACCAGACTTTCCATCTGCTGTTCCTCTACCGTCCACCACCCAGCCCAAAGAACCAGCTTAAAAACCATGTGTTTGTAGAAGAGTTTCCAGACCTCCTTGCCTACTGTAACACCTTGAAAGGCTGTTTCATCATTGCAGGAGACTTTAATTTTCATTATAATGAACCTAACCAGACCCACACTGCTAAACTGATAAGCTCTTTGAACTCCTTTGGCTTGACCCAATCTATCGACACTCCAACCCACGAAAAAGGCAACATCCTCGATTGGGTTGTTCATAGAACTGACCAGTCCTTCATCAAATCCATTGAAATTGATTATACTCTTCCTTCGGATCATGTCTGTATCCTCGGCCAACTTTCAATGACCAAGCCTCCACCCCAAACTACCTATGTCATGGTCAGAAAACTAGTTGATATCAACACCGTCGTCTTCAACGAAGATCTCCTGGCCGCTCTTCAGTCCTGTCCTCCAGCCTCTGCTGACGACCTCAATCTGACTATTGGTGATCTGCTGGACATGCACGCCCCCGCCACCAGACGTAGGGTATCCCAGAGACCACCATCGCCCTGGTTTTCTGCCGTTGGCCCTGATCTTCTTAAGGCCAAGCGTGAACGCCGTCGTGCTGAGAGACGGTGGCTGAAGAACAGCATTACTATCAATAAACAGATTTTTCAGGCTGCCAACAAAACTGTCAATGCTATAGTTGACTCTGCTAAGTCTGCCTTTTACAATGCGAAAATTATTGCATGCTCTACATCAAAACAGCTATATTCCGTTACTAATACCCTCCTTGGCAAATCAGATAAATCTCCTCTCCCATCATGCTTTCCCCCTGCCCGTCTAGCACAACATTTTTCAGATTTTTTCATTGATAAAATTAGGTCCATCCGTTCCAGTCTTGACTCCCAGCCCATCTCTCAACCTCCTATTCCCGACCCTCTGTTTCAAGGCACACCACTTATTTCTTTTCAGCCTGCTTCTGAAACTACTATCCGCAATGTAATCCGCCATTCTGACATCAAGACCTGTGAGCTTGATCCTCTTCCAGCATCTATCTTAACACACTGCCTAGATACTTTGCTCCCTCACTTCACAACTGTCATCAACAATTCCCTGTCATCTGGTATCTTTCCCTTTTCCTTCAAATCTGCCCTGGTCAGACCTCTTTTAAAGAAACCTAGTCTTGACCCCAATAACCTCAAAAACTATCGACCTGTTTCCAACCTACCTTTCTTATCCAAAGTCCTTGAAAAAATTGTTCTCGCACAGATCTCTGATCATATCACCGCCAACAACCTCTCTTACCCTTATCAGTCGGCTTATCGCACTGGACACAGCCCTGAAACTGCTCTTGTAAAAATTGCAAATGATATTCTGACTGCTCTTGATCAAAATCAAATCTCTCTTCTATCTCTCCTTGATCTCTCGGCTGCATTCGACACCATCGACCATTCTATCATGCTCACACGTCTCCATAAAGTGTTTGGTATCTCTGACATCGCTCTGTCTTGGTTCCAGTCCTACCTTTCCAATCGCACTCAAACAGTCTCTGTCTGTTGTTCATCCTCTGCACCCGCTACCGTCCAGTTTGGTGTGCCCCAAGGCTCTGTTTTAGGTCCCATCCTATTTGTGCTGTACACACAACCCCTCTCTGAAATTATGCGACTTCACTCTATGTCCCATCATAGCTTTTCTGATGACAACCAACTCTATACTTCTGGTTCCCTCCCACAACTGCCCTCTATAATCAGACAAACCCAAGGCTGCATTTCTGATGTTCACTCCTGGATGACTGTAAACAAACTTCAACTCAACCCCATTAAAACTGAACTTAGCCTTATCTCTACCACCACATTGGCTAAGTGTTCTTCCCTTCCTCTGTCTGTCTCTCTGCTTGGATCTGACATTCCACTATCTTCCACTGTCCGCAATCTTGGAGTCACTCTTGATAACACCCTGTCCTTTGAAAAACACGTCCAGAATGTTTGCAGATTATGCTATCTTGAGATACGCAGAATTTCTTCTATTCGCAATATCCTCTCTGTCGAAGCCACCAAAACTCTCCTCTGTGCCTTTGTTCTCTCTCGTCTCGACTACTGCAACTCCCTCCTCTCGGGCTGTCCTTTCTCTCTCATTCAAAAGCTTCAAAAAGTCCAAAACAATGCTGCTAGGCTCATCTTCAGAAAATCTCGTTCCTCTCATGTCACTCCTCTTCTCAAATCTCTTCACTGGTTACCTGTTGAAAAGAGAATTCGCTACAAGATTGCTTTGTTATGTTTTAAGTCTCTCAACGGTCTTGCACCCCCTTACATCTCTGACCTCCTCCATCTGTACACCCCCTCTCGTCAACTTCGTTCCTCGGCTGATACTCGTACCTTCCGCATACCATTCTGTCGCACTAAAACTTATGGTCAACGCTCCTTTTCCTATCAGGCCCCTGTAATCTGGAATCAGCTCCCTGTCTCTGTTCGCCACTCTGCAACTCTCACTTCTTTCAAGTCCTCTCTGAAAACCCATCTCTTCCAGTCCCTCTCATGATACTTATAAAGACTCTACCACCTAACTTCCCCAAATCCCCCCCTTGTTGTCTTTTGAGCCTTGAATGTCGGCTGGTGTGTGTGTGCGTGTGTGTGTGTGTGTGTGTGTGTGTGTGTGTGTGTGTGTGTGTGTGTGTGTGTGTGTTTGGTTGTGTCTGCGTGATACCTGTAAGCGCTTAGGGCTCTTGTTTTCATCAGATTAGGCGCTATATAAATGCTCTTTATTATTATTATTATTAAGCGCAGTAGTAACTATTACAAACAAGTAACTTCAGTTTTCCACTAATTTTCTCAAGAGCTTTGTTTGTATTGGTCTGTAATGTGCATCATTAACAAGATGAGATTTTTCTCAATAAAATGATATGTAACTCAACACGTTACGTGCATGTAAGTGTCTAACTAAACGCACAGAGAAGAAAGAGAATGAAAGACGGTGTTGACATGATTTTCAATCTTCCACCGTGAAATGATCAATGTTCCAACGCCGGTAAAATCCAAATGCCAGTTCTCGAATGAAAGTAAAGGCACACATTAGAAGAATGTTGTCTGTAGAGGACGGCTGTTTTTCATTTTTCATGTTTCGCAGCTTAGGGGCTACGTATAGCGTGTCGTAATAACACATGTGACAGCTAAGGTAAACAGGGATGCCGGCGAGGCGGTTGATGGTTACTGGTTCTGGCAGCTCATTAATCTTTAGTCTTCAGTGAATGTTGATATCATTTCAGTCCTCTGGATAACGCTTACCATGTACACACTGTGGCAGAATTCCTCTGTGCTTGGTAATTGTGTATAGTGTTGCCTTGGACATTTTTGTTTGAAATATCAGTGTACTGAGACGACCAGAGTCAGGTTTTGCATGTTGTAGTTGTTGATTATCTCTGTTTATTTTCTTTTGTTTTTGTTGTGTGTGTGTGTGTGTGTGTGTGTGTGTGTGTGTGTGTGTGTGTGTGTGTGTGTGTGTGTGTGTGTGTGTGTGTGTGTGTGCATATTTCATGAGCGAGACAATTAATAAGGGCCCAAAGACATTAAGCGAAGTGCAAAGTATTCCTCTCTCTCTCTCTCTCTGTCTGTCTGTCTGTCTGTCTGTCTGCCTGTCTGTCTGTCTGTCTATATGTCTGTCTGCTTGTATGTTTAAGTGTATGCATTTCATGAATGAAATAAGTAATTAAAGACTTTTGAGTATTATTATCATTGTTAAGCAAAATACATAGTATTCTTGTGCGTGTTTTTGTGTGTGTGTGTGTGTGTGTGTGTGTGTGTGTGTGTGTGTGTGTGTGTGTGTGTGTGTGTGTGTGTGTGTGTGTGTGTGTGTGTGTGTGTGGAGAGAGAGAGAGAGTGACAGACAGGCAGACAGAAAGATTTCAGTGTAGTTAAGTGGGTATGATATTCAGGAGTTTTAATTTCTTTTTAATACCAGTGAACCTAAAGTTCTCGTAAATGTATTGTCTTCTCTCCCCCCCCCCCCCCTCTCTCTCTCTCTCTCTCTCTATCGCTCTCTGTGTCTTTCCATTTTTTTTTAATGAATGGTCGTCTCAGTATCGTGATCCCAATCTTGACTCTTGTACGGACATGTGTGTATACGTTCCTACTATGGCAGTAAGGAGATTGCGGTATACAAGACTATCACTATCAGTGAAATGTTGGTTTTAGTGTGAAGGATAATGGAGTCTAGCCGTTATCAGTGATCTCGATTTACCCACCGCTACCTCCACAAGAAGCCACGGAACATCTGTCTGGTAAGTCAGTCTGTTAAAACATACTTTACTCTTCCTCTGTATGTGTTTCTTTCTGCTGTAATAACTGGTGAACTCTTGTTTTCGTTGTTGGAAGTTGGCTTATTTTTCTCATGAAACAGTGAAGGCGCGATATTTTCAGAATCGTTCTCCTCCTTTTCTGTGTAATCCCGTAACGCATTATGGCAACAAACCAGTTCGTGTTTGATATGTATGTGTAGGGGAGAGAGTCTACTTTTCGGTAAGATTGATAATTACATATATGGCCAAATGACCAAAGCAGTATTGCGGGAAATGTAGAAACAGTAGTAATCACGTCACACAAAGGCAGCCACACAGTACCGCTTGCCTACCGATGACTCACAGCTCCAAACCGCTGACGGGCCGTGTAGCGCAGCGGGTAAGCAGGAAAACACACCTCTCGCGTGCGAATCGCTGACACCGTGTCCGAAAACTAAGTGATCGCCCTGCGGCCGGTTTAAACAGCCGTGGATATGAAATGATTAACTGTCAAGTTAACATTAATGTTGCACTGACATTTTAAATCATAACAATTAGTAAAAGAGCTTTAAAAACATTCCAATAAGGCATTTTTAAATAACATATATGGCATAGTAAAATGAACTTTAGAAAACTTTTGAAGACAGGAACCGAATTTAAAATCTTCGTATGAGAATTAATAAAGACATCAAAGCAAAAATAAACTACACACATACAGGTAACACACACACACACACACACACACACACACACACACACACACACACACACACACACACACACACACACACAATTCAGTTATCAACTACTCTCACAACATTACAGGGGAAAAAATACACTATTTATATACATGCACACCCGAGATCGCTGAAATGATATACCCCGTCCTCACTAAAACAACATTAACAAACAAAGTTTATATACACGCATTGGACAGACACACTATCTCTGATCCGTATAACAATACCTCCCTTAAAATAAAATGGTTTAAAGGCGAACAACAAGATTTTTTTTCAAAATGGAGTGAAATGATACACCAAACAACCTTATTGACACAGCTGCTCAACACCTACACTTTAGGAGAGACCCAAGTGGAGATAACGCTGCCAGGCATCACGGATAGCGTGAAGCCAATTGAGAATACTGTATGCGTCATCAACATGACGTCACCTTCGAGATCAACTGTCCTGTCTGATGACGTGTTGGTTACTGGACACTGCAAACAGAAAGGAATTGGAACAGGTTTGACAGATTTCACGTTTACACATCATGGAAACAAAATTAGAAAACATCCAACCGTCAAATTCCATGTACTGTGAAAGCAAAAGATATGAATAATACATACATGTAAAAAGTCAAAGTGTAACAGTGAACAGTCAACAAGCAAATCCAGAACAAGATTGAGGCAGCTAAACTGTTGTTTCTAAGAAGAATGTTGAGAGTTCCATGGACAGCAAAGAAAACAAACGAAACAGTCTTGATGGAGGCAGACACAAGAAGATCATTATAAGGAAGATTAGGAAAAGACAGGTAACATTAATAGGCTATTTTATGAGGAAAGGGGAATTAGAGCACCTGGTCACAACAGGAAAGCTGGAGGGAAAAAACACCAGGTCGACCCAGGGAGAAAAAATTGGACAGACTTGCAGGGTGGCTGATGACAGAAAGGGTGGAAGATTTGCTTGTGGTGACTAGGGCTAGGTGTATATGGAGGGCCATGATCGCCAACACCATACGGCAGAGCACATAATGATGATGTAACAATGAAAATATTCGGGACTGGGTGACAGCGGAAACTTGACTTCAATCTTCAAAAAAAAAGTCATTCTCGTATCAAAACTGGAAATGTAAGTTCTCCTCGAAAAAAAAAACATTTTTCATAGCACATAATTTAACCTATTATACAAGTGCATAAGCTCTTTTCTTTCTTTGTCTAGCCGAAGTCTAAGTCAAACAGCAAAATGGCAGACTGGAATTTGTACTGAAGTACATTTGAACATTTGAAGTGTATTCTACGGGAACAGTCAAAATGCTATCATTCTCAAAGCAAAGTCTAACTGCAGTATGTTCCAGCAGAAGTGGAGATTTTATTGGAGTACTGTTTGTTCTCTGCATTCCGTTCTGTAACATACGCAAAAGTTCAGGAGAGAAAAAGGAAAAGAAGAAGAAGAAGAAACAAATGGCTTCTGCCTCTTGACTCGTTTTCGGCGCTCTTTTTCTGGCAGACTTTCTTTTCTTGTTTAAAACACACACACACACACACCACACACACACACACACACACACACACACACACACACACACACACACACACACACACACATACATACACACACACACACGCACACACACACACACACACATGCACACACACACATGCACGCATGCACACACAACACACACACACACACACACACACACACACACACACATCTCAAAATGGAGTATGACAGCAGACGCACATCAGAAATAGCCAGCAGAAATGGCCAAGCCAAAACAGCATTCAAGAAGATGGAAAGCATTCTTGCCAACAAATGCCTATCACTTAAATCTGGAAGAGTTCTTCAATGTTACATAGAACCGATAATGTTTTACGGTTGTGAGGCGTAGACGGTCAACACGCAAAGCCAAAACAAGATTGAGACAGCTAAAATGTGGTTTCTAAGAAGTATATTGAGAGTTCCATGGACAGCAAAGAAAACAACAAGACAGTCTTCATGGAGATCAAGAAGATCATTGATAAGGAAGATTGGAAAAAGACAAGCAACATTTATAGGATATTTTATGAGGAAAGGGGAATTAGAACACCTGGTCACAACAGGAAAGCTGGAGGGAAAGAGAACACCAGGTAGACACAGGGAGAAAAAATTGGACAGACTTGCAGGGTGGCTGATGACAGAAAGAGTGGAAGATTTGCTTGCAGCGACTAGGGCTAGATGTATATGGAGGGCCATGATCGCCAACACCATTCGGCAGGGCACATGATGATGATGTAACTGAAAATATTCGGGACTGGGTGATGGCAGAAACTTGACTTCAATCTTCAAAAAAAAATCTCATTCTCGTATCAAAACTGGAAATGTAGGTTCTCCTCGAAAAAAAACTTTTTTTCATAGCACATAATTTAACATATTATAACAAGAACCCCTCCTGGCAACAGTCAAGAACAGGAAGCTGTCGTGGTTCGGGCATGTCACACGCCACAACTCACTGCCCAAAACGGTCCTCCAGGGTACACTGGGAGGCGGCAGACGAAGGGGACGACAAGCCAAATGCTGGATGGACAACATCAAAGAATGGACCAGGTTGGATGGCCCCACGCTGGTGCGACAGGCGGAGGACAGGACCGGTTGGCGACGGCTGGCTTCAAGAGTGTCTCTCATCTCTCCTCTACGCCCATCACGGGCAGGAGAATGATGATGATGATGACATACGTGCATATGGAGGGCCATGATCGCCAATGCCATGCGGCAGAGCACATGATGATGATGAGTGGCTGGATAAAGAAATCGGCCATACACGTACACGCCCACTCGAATAGTTTGAGTGCATGTTGGAATTGCAGCCCATTAAGAAAGCAACAACAACAACAAAATTCATAGCATAATACTGATTACGACTGAAGTACAAATCTTGAATATGTAAGGAAGAAATGACGTAATGAACCATACGCGGGAAAATAATCACGTTGGCAGTCGATTGGTTGACGGCAGTCACGTGAGTCATGACAAGTGCGTAACTGTTACGGGTTCCCACAGCCAGTAGACAGCCTACAGATAGCATGATGGCCACCATGTACCGGTGAGGAATGGAGCACCATCGTTTCTTGCATTTTGTCGTCTTCTGCTCTTCCATGGTCAATACTGCAACATACAGAAAGTTTGTATCAGGGCCAAATTACATCTGAATGGCGAAGAACAGCTCTTACCCAACAGAAGAACCGTCGGAAGCAGAACCAAACATCACAGGACTCCTTCAATGCAGAGCTTGCGGAGCATTATGTGTCTCCAGAATCAGTCTTGTGTCCCAAATACGTCCAGGCAATTAGGACAACTATGCCTACTACCAGATTTGTTTTCACTTGACAGCAAAACCATCAATAGAGATCTAGAATGTGCAAGGATAAAGGTTGGAGGAAGAATGATAAACAACATTCGTTACACAGATGACAATTTACACAGATGACACTGTGCTAATTGCAGAAATGACCTACAAAACCTTGTGAATATAATAGAAATAGAAAGCAAAAAATAAAGGGCTGGAGCTAAATAACAAGAAGACTAAGTCAGGGTAATCAGTAAAAAACAAGAAATCCCCTCATGCAAAATAACAGCAAATGGCACAACTCTGAGACAGGTTGATAAGTTTAAATATCTGGGAACAGTCATCTCACCAGACGGTAGATGCACTTCGGAAATAGCCAGAAGAATCAGCCAAGCTAAAACAGCATTCAAGAAGATGAAAAGCGTTCTTAGCAACAAATGCCTACCAATTAACATCAGGAAGAGAGTTATTGAATGTTACATTGAGCCGACAATGTTTTACAGTTGCCATGCGTGGACAGTCAACACGCAAAGTCAGAACAAATTTGAGCCATCTGAATTGTGGTTTCTAAGAAGAATGTTGCTAGTTCCATGGACAGCAAAGAAAACAAACGAGACAGTCTTGAAGGAGGCAGACACAAGAAGATCATCAACAAAGAAGATTAGGAAATGACAAGCAACATTTATAGGACATGTTATGAGGAAAGCTGGAGGGAGAGAACACGAGATAGACCCAGGGAGAAAATATTGGATGGACTTGCAGGGTGGCTGAGAACAGAGAGGGTTGGAGATGTACTTGCAGCGACAGGGGATAGATTCGTGTGGAGGGCCATGATCGCCAACGCCGTTCTGCAGGGCACATGATGATGATGATGATGATGATGATTGATGATGATGATGATGATGATGCCTACTTATCCTTTAGATCGCCGAGAGAGTCGATCAGAATAGTTATTTGGTATCTATGGGTGTAAAGAGAGGTAGAGAGGTATTGGTGGACCCTCAACCGTGAGTTCGCAGGGGAGAGTGGAGGGGGGAGGGATTAATGACCTCAATTTTTCTTGAGGCCTGCATTTCAAGAGGGATTCATCGCAATCGGACAATTCCTCATGTGCTTCACCAAAATCTGCAAGCAAATTGCCTGGTAGACTCCCTGAGCCTGCATAAACCCTCTGTACCGCCAAAGTCTAGAAATGAGGGGGGGAGAGGATTTATGAAACACTCTTCTAAGTCCAGTCATGTTTCACATTGTCTGCATGTATGTGTGTGTGTGTGCATGTGTGTGTGTGTGTGTGTCTGTGTGTGTGTATGTGTGTCTGTGTGTGTGTGTCTGTGTGTAGGTGTGTCACTAAGCGTTTGTATGACCTTGTGCGTGTGTATTTGTGTGTGCGTGCGTGCTAACATGGGTGGATTTTCATTTGTGTGCTTGTACATATATAATCCAAACCCAACTCAACGATAAACAAATAATTTTGTTGTTAATTATTATATTATTATCATTATTATTATTATTACTATTACTATTATCACCACTATTATTACTATTGTCATTATAAATCAAAATTACTATATCACTTTTATTATTATTATCATCATCATTCTTATTGTTCTTATCATTTTCATTATTATATTATATTATTACTGTTATCATTATTGTCATCATCATCACCATCATCATCATCTTTATTGATAATATCACACTAAGGTGATACCACCAGCATAATGGAAACATTGGGATCGACAGCAAACAGGCCAGTTTTTGTGTGTGTGTGTGTGTATGTGTTGTGTGTGTGTGTGTGTGTGTGTGTGTGTGTGGGGTGGGGTGTGTGTGTGTGTGTGTGTGTGTGTGTGGTGTGTGTGTGTGTGTGTGTGTGTGTGTGTGTTGAGGGTTGGGACCGAACACGAGATATCAGATTTTGAGTCCACAGCTCTATCAAAACAACACACACAAAAAGAAGAAGAAAAAACAGCCCGCGTAATGCAGATGATGCCTGTCTACATGCTGCTTTATCTTCTCTAAAGCAGAAACTTTTTGAATATGACGAAAACCTCCTGAAATGTGGAGTTTGCAGTTTATTTAAGAGGGATGCATTCCACTTGGACAATTCCATATTCGTTCCACCCAAGTTTGTCAGCAATTATCTGGCAAATCCCTTCAGCATAAGCAAAACCCTACGTGCTGGCAATGTCTTGAAACATGGAAAGACCTGATAAACACAGTGACCAGGCACCAACTGAATGATTGAAGCATTAAGATGATTCAGGAGGGAAAAAAACACGAAAAAAGAATCAGAACGTGTATTTAATACAACCAGAGAAGACAGGTGCAAATTATCAGCCAACTGGCCTTTGTCAAGCGTAGATGTAGGATCATAAAAGAACAAACAACAAATACACAAGTGCTTTTTTTTCATTTTAGTTCTTTTTTTCTCCCACTGGACGAAGCGGCAGGGAAGTTTCAATCTTTTTCTCCTAATTTTTTCTTCGGTATTTGTTCACTTATGATCTTACGTTTACGCTTGACAAAGGTCAGTTGGGCGAAATTTTGCGCGAATCTCGTTCGGGAAAATATCTCTCTTTATTTTTTCTTAAATGTCTTGTTACTATTTTTTTCACAACTCACGGTGTCATTTACAATATAACATCAAATACTTTTCAATCCAAGGGAAAAGTCAAAATCTGCAAAACAAGGAACAAAGAGATACAAAACAAAATATACGAAGGGGCCAAACACAGAGCAACTGGTCAGCTGCGACATTCTCAAAGTCAACAACTTAATATGCCCAAGCCGTCAGAGTAAAGCGTACAGTGCAAACAGAAACCTTACATCATTATCGCCACAGACTCAGTTGACGTTATGTGCAATGAAAGGTCATAAATGACTATTGTCATTATTATTATCATTGTTTAATTAATTTAATTAAAAGCCCTGCCGACTGCGTAGAGCCATATCACGGCTATAACCGCCTCAAAACATACAAAACTTCAACAGAAAAAAGAAGAAAAGAAAATTAAGTACACATATCAATGCATTCGCGCACATAATCTACGGACATGCCCTTGGTGTTGACCATTCCGTCCAATTTATCATACACGGGATTTAAAAAACACACCTGAATACTAATTTAAGCATACATAAGGACACCAAAACATATATAAAAACAGGCATCAATTACCTTAAATTGCTTTTCCATATCCCACCTTCCTAGAGCCAAAAATGCACTTACTACATGTACCCAATTATCAATTCTAAGGAAAAGTACATAAGACTTTATTGAACACATACAAGTGAATGGACCAGCCAGACAGATAATGATGGGAAGAAATGACAGAAAACAAAGGAGGAAGAAAGAAACAAAGAGAGTGACAGAAAAGAGGACATTTCTAGCGCAGAATTTCCAGAAGGTGGAGATACTATTAATACTGAAAGAGTCCCCGGCATCCCCACGGGAGACCATAAATGACTAATTTGCAATGGAGGAATCAATAACTGAAGAATAAAGCAACCAATCAGCCTTATTAATTTGCAATGAAGGAATCAATAACTGAAGAATAGAATAACCAATTTGCTTGAAATTTGATAACAGTTACCTTTGAATTTTGGATTGTAGTCTTCTGTTTTGTGTCTGTGTTTCAGCTCTCTTTTGAAAGCAAATATGTTTGGCAAGATATTATCTAACATATTTAAAAGCATACATTGTAACAAACAATATTATGAAATCAAGAACCGTGTCTGTCCTGAATCCAACGTCTGCTCCAAATAAAAACATCTTTTCATTGAGTGTCATGTTACACAATGAAGGACATCTTTTATCCAACAATTTTGCCAAAATTGTTTTATGTGATAACACGTCCATGAGAGATGTTCAATGCTATCCGTATGTTCTCTACAGAAACTTAAGCTATCCTCATTGGCACCCGTCAGAAACTTTCTCAGCTGCCTCCTCTTTCTCTCCCATTATGTAACACATCAGTCCCAATTTCTGATTCAGCTAAAAACCTTGGTGTCTGCATTGACTCTACCCTCTCCATGAACAACTTTGTTTCTCAAACTGCCAGATCTTGCTACTATCATCTCCATCGTATAAGGCTGATCAGGAAGTATCTCTCTGTCGAAACAACTGCAAAACTCGTTCTCTCCTTCATAATGTCTCGCATTGACTATTGCAATTCACTCCTGTCTGGTCTTCCTGCCTCCACCATTCACATCCTACAGCGCATTCAAAACAATGCTGTACGCCTTGTACTCAAAAAGAAAAAAGCTGACCACATATCTCCTCTCCTGGCACAACTTCACTGGCTCCCTGTATCAAAGCGCATACAGTACAAACTAGACACCATGTGCTACAAAAGCCTCAATAACGCAGCCCCCGATTACCTGTCAAGCCTACTTGAGATCTATCTTCCCTCACGTACCCTCCGCTCTGCCTCCGATCCTCTGACTTTTCGCTTTCCACGCACTAAGCTCAATACCTATGGTCCACGAGCCTTCTCTGTTTCTGGTCCACTCTCCTGGAACAAACTTCCTCTCTCAGTCCGTCAGCAACCTACTTTTGTCTCCTTCAAGTCCGCTCTCAAAACTCACCTTTTCTCCTCCGCATAAAATCCTAACCTCACTCAACCCCCCCCCCCCCCCTCTGCAGCCTGTCTCCGCTCGGAGGGGAATCACATGGTTATAATATATAATTGTATATGCTATGCTCTCTATAATTTTCCATAATTTTATTCTTGCTTTTATTACTTTTATTCTTTCTCCCCATTTATAGCCATGCGTGTGTGTGTGTGTGTGTGTGTGTGTGTGTGTGTGTGTGTGCGTGTGTGTGCGTGCGTGCGTGCGTGCGTGCGTGCGTGCGTGCGTGCGTGCGTGTGTGTCTGCTTCAGCGCTTAGATTTGATTTTATCAAGATTTTGCGCTATATAAATATTGTAATTATTATTATTATTATTATTAGATTAACGTTGACAATTTTCACCTCTTGCGAAACGACATTTGTTTCAAGGATTCTGTGTACAATCTGAATTTGAAGCCATTTAAGCTTTGTGTCCTTAATTGTGTGCATTTTGCAAAAAACGATTTTCCATACAATCGTACAATTAAGTTTTTCAGTCTATTTTGAACAACATTTGAGGTAGCCGTCTTTTCATATCAAAATATCATGATCGAGTTTAGTATCTTTTTGCACAGAGTAGCGTATTTTTTATTCAAGGATTGTCTGCAACGATGTGATGTCTTTAATTTCTATGTTACATTTTTGTACATAGTCTTTAACAGATGATACACATCCAGCTAAAGTAATGAAGTCTGCATGTGCGCCATATTTTGCGTTTAATTCTGTTTGTTCAAAGAATTTTCCACTGTCTTTCAAGAAGTATGCAATACAATAAAAACCAATTTCTTATCCAGTTTGCACGTGTTATAATTTTGTCTCCAACTAAAATATTCTCATTGATATGCACTGGTTCAGCAAGCAGTTCAGCATAATTTTTTGTTTATATTTTACGGCTGAACTGTTCAAATATGTGTAATGTGTAGGTCCAAAACAGATTATTCCTTTTCTTTGTATTTATCAAAATTGAACCACAACGTTTTAACTGTCTAAGGAATGGGTACATGGTCAGGCAAAAGATTTTCCATATGTGGCTTGTATTTTTTAGCTTCCTATCCAAGTGATTTTTAGAGTTATGGTATATGTTTTCAAATCAGGAATATCTCCGTTTTTGTTTTTGTTTTTACAAATTTGACTGATGTTCTTCTATTTCAAAAATTTCATACTCACGATCAAGCCAAACTATACGATCGTCACAAAATTATACAGCTTATAATCCGTAATTTCAACAACAAAAAAGACATTTATACAAACACTGTCAATGTTACCTCCATAAACTTTGAGAAACTTAATAAAAAATATTTACTTAAGTCAGTGAGGTTCTTAAGTGTTATGTAGAACCAATACTGTTGTATGGTTGTGAGGCGTGGACAGTCAACACGCAAAGTCAGAACAAAATTGAGGCAACTGAAATGTAGTTTCTAAGAAGAATGTTGAGAGTTCCATGTACAGCAAAGAAAACAAACGAGACAGTCTTGAAGGAGGCAGACACAAAACGATCATTAATAAAGGTTATAAAAAGAAAATCAACATTTATAGGATATTTTACTAGGAAAGAGAAATTAGAGCACCTGGTCACAACACGAAAGCTGGAGGGAAAGAGAACACCAGGTAGACCCAAGGAGAAAACATTGGACGGACTTACAGAGTGGTTGAGGACGAAGGGGTGGGAGATGTACTTGCAGCGACAAGGGATAGATTCGTGTGGAGGGCCATGCTCGCCAACGCCATGCGGCAGGGCACATGATGATGATGATGATGATGATGATGGTGATGAAGTCAGTGAGAGCTATGAAACGCACGTATGCGCAACTTGTGAGCGATGGTCAGACACCCTGGAAACAATTACTGTGCAAGCAGTCTGAAGTCCATCCAGCTGTGAATCAATGCCTGACCCTGTTATAGGCTGGGGAAGGTGAGGCGCGAAAAAATAGGACATGACAACAGCAGTCCTCATAAAGCTGACCCAGAGAGAAGTGGAGGGACCACCCGTCTCACTTTCCTACGATCTAAGGGTTACAGAATATTTTTTAATCTTTCAAATAGATTGTGTTAAAACAGCACCAAACGGAAAATCTGAATCCGAATGTGGCAGGAAGGCCCTCTGCAGGAGGGACAATTTCTGAGTGCGCTGGACACACTTGAAGATTTCTTGAAATTTTGGAATTCTATTTATTCGTTGATTTGTTCATTTATTATCAAATTTATCTTATTGTTCTTGTTGTTGTTGTTGCTATTGTTGTTGTTGTTTTGTTTTTTGTTTTTTGTTTCGTTATTTTTTGTTTTTTTTTTTTGTTTGTTTTTTGCTTATGGATACCACTTTGAAGCTTTGCTATATGAATAGCTGTAATTATTCTGAAACGTGTTCTGATATACAAATTCTAATCTCAACGCTCTCAACAAATTGGTGTCTAATCTTTTGAAAAAAAAATGCTTAGTTTCATACACGAAAGAACCTACTCTGCAAGCAAAAAGGTTTTGTAGTCGATTAAGTTTTCATGAAATAGTACTTTTTTTATGTCGTGGCTAGGAATGTCCTTGGTAGTTAGAAATACCCTCAGTGTTTGTTTTACATCGTGTGCACGATGAAATGTGTGGCCAAGTTGGTTAAAGCACCTGCATGGAAAGAGAGAAATCCAGGGTTTGATCCCTGAAAGGACAGGGATTTTCTCCCCATCCTCCCTCCAGTAGACCTTAAGTGGAGGTCTGGGTGCTAGTCTTTTCGATGAGACCATGAACACAAATCACGTGTGCAGCATGAACTTAGCGAATGTAAAAGATCCCACGTACTACAAACGTAGTCCTTAGCAAACTTAATGTTTGTTTGTTTTTTAAATCCACTGCCTTAGGCAGCGAAAAATACACGGACACACAGGATAAGAATCAATGACGCCGTACTATGGTGATGTCTGATCCTCAAAGAGAGCAATCCGCAAAACACTGAAAACGAAGCGTTCATTGTGACCAAAATCAAAACAAAACAAAAAAAATCAAAATTTTTGTACATTGAAGCCTATGCTGCTCAGTTTCAGACAAAAAACAAACAAACAAACAAACATTTTTTAAACCGCTTTTTCTGGAAGCGAAAAAAAAACCAACAGGATAATTCAAAAGCTTTCTGTACGCTACTCACCAGCTGAGTGGAGAACAAAGAAACACGCCACCTGTTTCTGTCCTGTGTGATATTCGTGTGTGTTCAGTATTACATGCACTTCTGACTGTTTTGTTTCATCTGAACTAGTTGTGCATGTCTTGACATTTATATACAGTGAGCTGGCTTGGTGGCTCTGTGGACTCTAGTGTCGCAAATTCAATCAAGACAGTTGCTGTGGTGTAGTGGTGAGCGCAACGGACTATCGCTTGGAAGGTTGTGAATTTGAATTTCCATCAGTCCTTTCAAATCTATTGTGGTGTTTTTCGGCCCCTACCGCCTCCTGCCTAGACCTAAGGGTGCTATGTACTCATTGGAAACAGTTGGACCACACAGTTGAGTCTAACCTTCTTCACGGATGCGTCATTGAGGATGGTGCTCAAATCTCCTGACCAATGCCAAGGTGTCTCAATCTGTCAGGCCTGTTTGGTGCAAAGATATAATGCGAATCTCCTTATCAGACCAATTTGCAGATCTGTGTCGCTTTTCATTGGCCATGCTGTCAGGGGAAGTGCTCTTGTCAGGGGAAGTTACTCATGGGAAGAAAAATGTTTCGAAGCCTTTGTGCACTGCATAGTTATGTACATCTTTATGTCCCCTTCATAGATCGCTGATTGCTTGGCATTTTATGCCTCGACTTTACTATGTACTCACAGAGGGCATAAATATTTGTGCACTGCATAAGTTGCGCACCCTGGGTACATGAAGATTTGTCATCACACAAAGCTATTTCACAACATGGAAATAAATGTGTGTCATGATAATTTAGATATGTTTTATTTCATTTGAGACTAAACAAGTCTGCCTGGTTTATAGAATTCTAGACACAGATTGAAATGGTCATAACATTTTTCTGATATGAAGCATGATATGTTGAAGATATCTGAGACTGTAGCATGTTGTAAAACATTTTCTACATCCTGCCTTATACATGTGCAGTTTTTCAAGTTATACCATTTTTCCTTTTGTTGAATGCGTGATAAACAAATCTGGACATTTGCTTATGTGTTGAACATTTGTAGCTTGGAAAAATATATTCAAAGGTACTCTAGCAGGCAGATTCGTTTAGAAATTTAATTCTTAGGTCTGTATGAACAGTGCAACCATACAATAAATGGTGCTCATTTTCGATTTCTTGCAAATGTCATGCTTGTTCATGTTCACATTGACAGTAACGGTTTACATTATTACTGAGCAGAAGTACATTCGTATAATAAATGGTGCTCATTTTCAATTTCTATCTTGCAAATGGACATGCTTTTTCCTGTTCAGAATGATAGCAACGATTTGCGTTGTTATTGAGCAGAAGTGCATTAAATCTTACCTGAGTAATAAAACAATGTGTCCGTATCTTGAACATACTTTTTTTCTTTTTCGAAAATAATTTTGAATGACCTATACAACTTGTATCTATCATGAAAATACGGCACTATTCCATCTTTAGATAAAGATATCAATGATTCTCTGTCTCAGTATAATAAAGAATAATTTAGCATCCCCCTCCCCCTCCCCCCTTTTCCTGCAACCACAAAATATTATATCTAATCACGCACACAATTTCCCTAACATTGTAAAACAAATGTTTAAGAATGTTTTTAGTATGAAATACATTTTTGATAAGAAAAAAAAGATAACTTGAATATTCAATTTTTCTCATATTTCAATCACGTAATCACAATACTTACACAATAATCAGAAATATGTATTAGGAACAAACAGCTGCAATGAGAATAAAAAAAAACGATATAAGCTCTTTCCAAAACATCAAAAGAGGAGTCAGACAGGGTTGTGTTTTGTCACCAGATCTGTTTTCACTTTACAGCGAAAACATCATGAGAAACCTAGAGGAAGACCCTGGTCACAACAGGAAAGCTGGAGGGAAGGAGAGCACCGGGTAAACCCAGGGAGAAGATACTAGACGGACTTGTAGAGTGGCTGAAGACAGGGAGAGTGGAAGAGATGCTTGAGGCAATAAGAGACAGAGGCAGATGGAAGTCCAAAATTGCCAACGCCTTGCGGCAAGGCACCTGATGATAAATCACAATACAATATTCACTCCCAGAGGTCAACGCATATTAATCATTCTGATCTCGCAACATGTCTGAGCCCAGTGTAGGAAAAATAGGAGGGCTATTTTGCTTCAAGCTTAAACAAAAATGTGGGTTGCTCATCAAAACATTAATTCGCGAGATACATATTGAATATCAATCTGCTAAACTGAACTCATTCAAAAACAGAAACATGGGCAAACAGGATATTTCATGTGCGTCATACCGTCATCAGACTGTCTCTCTTGCTTCTATGAAATCTTATATGCGGTTTGTTTGTTTGTTTGTTTGTTTGTTTGTTTGTTTGTTTGTTTGTTTGTTTGTTTGTTTGTTTGTTTGTTTTTTGATGGTTTTTGTTTTCTTTTCTTTTCTTTTCTTTTCCTTTTCTTCTTCTCTCTCTCTCTCATCATTAAGGCCAAGACTTCAACACATAAGGTATAAAGATATGGTAATGTAGGATTATCCTGCCCGGAGCTTTTTTAATAGAGAACTATTCAGACACGTCGCCATTCACACATGCTGTTGATTTCATATTCTCGTGAAACAGCCTAATCCATTCACTACACTCAAAGCCATTCAAAACTTTCAACATAAAATGTTCGAGTCAAATGCTTTTTCTAAATCTGAACACAAAAGAAGTCAGAGGAGGTTTTCGGTGTTTAGGTACTGATCATGTAATTTTTCAAACCAATATTGTCGCCAATTCATCTGTCAGCAACAAAGCCTGTTTGGTCTTCATTAATTAAAGATGTTAAAACTAGTTTCAACCTTTTTGTAATGCAAGCTGAACCTCTTTTTGTACACAACATTCAGCGGTGTGATTGGTCTCCCATTTTTCATCGGATCTTTCAATTTATCACTCCCTTAGAAATACAAGTTGTTAGTTATATTTTTTGTTTCGAAGACAGTTCACCTTTTTCAAAACATTCATTTAACGATCTGATAACTGATGCACCAAGCTGTTGCAAGGAAATAAAAGTTTAAAAACTCAAACGCAATCCTGTCTGTGCTAGGGCTTTTGTTAATGTTCATGTTTTCAAACGTATCTGGCTTCATCCAAATGTATCTCTATTTTAGATGTGCTTTATTATTCAGCTGTTAAGACTAGTACGGGGTTTTCATCATACTAAAGATTCTATAGGTACTCCTGTGCCTTTTTCTTACCACGTAGGTTCTCAGAAAATGTTTTTATAATGTTGATCACGTCATCTATTTCAACTTTTGAACTTTCTTCAAGTCACTGCTACCCACAGATTGATAAACAGACAGACAAACAGACAGACAGACAGATCACAACCCCACAACACACACACACACACACACACACACACACACACATACATACACAACACACACACACATACACACACACAAAACACAGCGCACACAACGCACCACGCACGCATACACACATACAACACAAAACGACACAACCACACATACACACTCATAAACAAACACACACACACACACACATACAGCAGCATGCATACAACATTCACACACACACATACAGCACATACACAACATCACACTGCACACACACACACAACAAACACACACACAGACACAAACATACACACACACACGCCAACCATCACCACACACACACGTGACCACACACACACACACACACACACACACACACACACACACACACAGGTTGATATGTAACAAGCCCCCCTTCGTTTAACAAAACAATAAAAACAAAAAAAGGAACAGCGATCGTCACACTCTTTTTCTAATTTAAAATCGAAGTGATGGGCTCCAGGTAGCTGCATTAAACGCCATGGCTGTAACCACACCGTTTTTATGGCTGAACTCACCCTACTATAAAACGACATCAAGGGCTTCGACAGGATCTCTTTATGTCTCCACAACACCTCCAGGGTGCTATTCTTTCAGATCAGGCGATAAACCAAGATTCTGTGTGAATAATACATTTTGCATTCGTCAAAGAACAAAGGAAATTATGTACTCAATGATCAAGTCATTCTAACAATCTCCCTTTTCACACTATGATTTAACAACAACAGCAACAACAAAAATCCTGATCTTGTACTTCTCAAGGTCGTGTGATCTTGGAGAAGCTTCAACTGAAATAAGACTTGAAAACCATTGAGAGTAATGGCAGAATGGCAGAACAGTGAAAACAGGCTTTAGACTAAGCCCTTTACTTGCCAAACATGTGCTTTTGCAACTCCTCAACAGGCCGCAGTTTCGACCAAAGTTTAGTCAAGATCGACCCAAACATTCTCTCTCTCTCTCTCTCTCTCTCTCTCTCTCTCTCTCTCTCTCCTCTCTCTCTCTCTCTCTCTCTCTCTCTCTCTCTCTTCTCGCTCTCTCTCTCTCTCTCTCTCTCTCGCTCGCTCGCTCCCTCTCTCTCTCTCTCTCTCTCTCTCTCTCTCTCTCTCTCTCTCTCTCTCTCTCTCTCTCTCTCTCTCTCTCTCTCTCACACACACATTCACACAGACACATACACACACATACACACACACAAACACACACATACACACACACACACATGCACACACACACATACACACACATACAACACACACACACACACACACACACACACAACACACACACACACACACATCCCTACTCCCGAATAACATGAAATAAGCACTCCTCTCTCTTTTTTAACCCTTTGACTCCCGCACCCTGTGCACCAGCATCCTGCATTGTCAGCCATACTAGCAATGCAAAAAAAAACCCTTTGATTCCTTCAACCTAACCACCAGCTTTCTGCATAAGAAGCTGGTGGAAAGGGTGAGGAAGTCAAAAGATTAAGTTTTTTTGCAGTTGGTGGTTAGGGTGCGGGAGTGAAAGGATTAAAAGAGAGCTTTGAGTGGTGTGCCAAAGCCACTAAGTTTCAAAGCCCTGCTCGTTGTCTTCAGTAATTACTATGTATTGTAGCTCTTTGGTGAAACAACTTATCAGTTTCCGTAAAGAGTAATAATTTAATGATCATGGAGTACTTGTTCAATGCTCTAACTTTTGTTTGGTTGTGTGCTTGCTTGTTTGCTTGCTTGCTTATTTGCTTGCCTGCCTACTTGCTTGCTTGCTTGCTGGCTGTGCTGGCTGGCTGGCTGGCTGGCTGGCTGGCCGGCCGGCTTGTTTGCTTGTTTGTTTGCGTTTTGCTTTCGATCTTCTTTACACTGCTTCAGTGTCGTTTATCCCATGCTGTTTATTCTGGCTGTTCTACACACCACCAGCCCCAAATTCATTCAGTCCAAAATCCCAGTGCTAGGAAGCCCATGGGAGCCAGCGATGTCAAACTGCTGTATAGCCACCCAGAAGAGGAGATTCTGCACTCCAGCCAGTCATTTCAGTAGAGTTCAATAGCACTTGATGTGATCCAATTTTCCAGCGACGCTGCATCCTAAACCCGTTAGTAAACGCTCAGTCACGGCGTTAGTCCAAGTAAAAGACCTCACGGTAAGATGGCCACCACCACAGTTCTCCGACGACATCCCCTATGAACCACTGACACAAAAGACCCCTATTTGAATTTATCTCAAGGTTTAAGCAGTTAGAGGAAACCAAACCTAATGTCATCATGAAATCAAAACATGACCAATAAAATAATCCGGTATGTGTTTTCATGATGCCATGGTGACTGATGATTTCATGATAAAGATGATCATGACTCCATGAAGTTCCATCTAGGACTGAGACTGTGTCTCAGGGCTGCTCTCTAGGCTTACTTTCATCATGTATCCTTGCGTCAACCAGCCCGGAGAAACGCAGATACTTGCAGTATTGGTGCAGAAATCTGGGCAATGACGCTCCTTAAAGAAGCTGAGATTTGGCTGTGTGGTTTCAGTCTTCCCACTGGGCCCATACTGCGCTCAATTCTGGGTAGAAACACTCTACTAGCCGCTCTTCGCTCTTCTGCTTAAGAAACACAATGGTCCGAACCCAACAGTACGTGAATCATCAACTATCACGCAAATGTATGAGTATAGAAGGTCGAAAGCAAAAAGCAAAGCAAGCAAGTACACAACCAAACAAAACGGAGAGCATTGAACAACTACTCCAGGATCATTAAATCTTTACTCTTTACGGGAACCGACAAGTTGTTTCACCAAAGAGCTACAATACATAGTAATTAAGGGGTATTTCTTAAGATTTTTGTATTTTAAATGACAGTATTGTAAATCCAGATTTATGTTTTGATATAAAAAAAATGTTAAATCAGTTAGAAGCCTACAATCTTTTCTGGATAATGTTTTATTTGATAACAGCAATACAATACAATACAACAGCAGTTGTGATCAAAGAAATTTTATCCAATCAAGGCGTACCAAATTCTGAACCACATTTCTACGTCTTTTCCATAGAAAATACGTGTAATCGAACAAGAACAAGAACTTAACACTAACAATTAACTTCCAACAACGTGAAGGGAAATTGTAACATTAAAATACAAACCGAATAAAGTTAAAGTAATGCATTAACAGGACTGTGAACTAATGATTCTGAAATTCTAACTAACAACGTTTGATCTGATGTAATTTTCTGGAAATGATTTTCAGAATACTTTTCTTGAGTAAACATTTTCGGTAAAAAAGAACGTAGCATTTTGCAGTAGAATAAACAGTGAAACAGTGTGAACTGTTCGCCGCAAATACACTTGACATTTTTACAATATTTTGTTTTCAATGCGTTTAGCTGAATACGAAAACAAACAGCAACAATCGATCTCAAATGATGCATGGAAGAATACTGCAATTTTTTACATACATTTTGAACGGTAAGTTTTATCATTTGTTGTGACACAAACTGTTCATCTGAATGTTCATGAAATCGAGTCCATGAGGCTGATTCGAGCAAGTTGCAAGCTTCTTTTACGGAGGTATGAACATGTAATTCTATAGCATTATCAGCATTCTGGGCGCCTTGCTTAGCTGCTCTGTCAACTACTTCGTTGCCGTGAAGACCAACATGAGAAGGCACCCAGCATAAACTGATATCTGTACCTTTGACCCTTAAACGATGTATAAGATGATTTGCCTCAGTAATTAAATCAGGTCTTGTGTCGGCATTAAAAGACCGTAGGGCATATAATACAGATTTTGAGTCAACAAAGAGAACTACTTTGAAAGACATGGGTTTAAGATTTACTAGATAATGCAATGCTTGATTAATAGCGACTAATTCCGCTGTAAAGATCGATAAGTTTGCCCCAACGAAAAATGACTTTTTTTATCTTAAATTTTGGAACATAAAATGCTGCTCCAGCACATTTATTTTCTAAGACTGATCCATCGGTAAAAATGTGAAGGTGGGTACGGTATTTTTCATCGATGTGTTCTCTTGCTATGGATATCGAAATGTTGACGTTTTCAGATTTCTTAGCGTCTGTATAATCAATATCAAAAGAGGCTTTTTGCATTTCCCATGTAGGGATAGGCGTTGTTGATGGTGTCTCAGCTATTTCATCCATATTTATGTTAGACTGTTTGACCAAGTCAGATATGTAAGTTGCAACAGTCATTTGTGATGAAATGCTTTTTGCTCGCTTTGGAAAGTCAACATCAGACCTGATTTTAATTTCCTTACTCACAAAATTGTCCGTTTGTGAAGTAGTTCTAACTGCAAATTTTGCTGTCGCTAGATCACGATAGTTGTTCAGAGGCAGAATTCCAGCAACTTTGTACGTTTCCAGATTAGAGGCATGAGTAGGGACACCTAGAGCAATTTTAATACTTTTGCAGTCTAAGCTTTGTATCTTCTTTAATAAATATTTTGGTGCACTGAAGAACACTTCTTGCGCATAGGATAATTTAGATCGTACAAGTGCTGTTGATAGATGAATTAGTATGTTCGTATCCATTCCCCAAGGTAATCGGCTTATTATCTTTAGAAAATTTAGGGCTTTTCTTGCTTTTGTTGAAATATAATCAAAATGGACATTCCAGTTTA
>CM060312.1:51634806-51664806 GCA_030674185.1 Monoplex corrugatus | reverse complement strand
TCTGAGTAGACTGAAGCCACAAGCTGATGAGATAATAAAAGAACAGCAGGCAGGTTTCAGTCCAGGAAGAAGTACCACAGAGCAAATTTTCAACCTCAGATTGCTCTGTGAGAAATACCTGCAACACCAACAAGGCCTTTACCACGTCTTCGTGGACTTCAAGAAGGCATTCGACAGAGTTTGGCACGCAGCCTTGTGGGCAACCATGAGGCTGTACAACATCAATGCCAACCTGATCAGAACCATAGAATGCCTCTACGAAAAGGCGACCAGTGCAGTCTACCATGACAACAACATAGGAGAATGGTTCCAAACCACAGTTGGAGTACGCCAAGGATGCCTGCTCTCTCCCACTCTCTTTAACATCTTCTTAGAGAGAATAATGGCTGACGCACTTGACGACCACGAGGGAACAGTCAGCATCGGAGGTAGAACAATCACAAACTTGTGTTTTGCTGACGACATTGACGGACTAGCTGGGCAAGAGCAAGGGCTGATCAGCTTGATAAAACATCTTGATGAGGCCTCCACAGCATATGGCATGCAGATCAGTGCACAGAAAACCCAGTTGATGACAAATAATACCAATGGCATCAGCACTGACATTACCATAGACAACAAGAAACTTGAGACCGTCCATAGATTTAAATATCTGGGAGCTATAGTATCAGATGAAGGATCAAAGCCCGAAGTACTTTCCAGGATTGCCCAGACCACAGCTGCAATGACCAGGCTAAAAGTCATCTGGAATGACAAGAATATCGCTATCGGACCCAAGATCAGACTGATGCGTTCCCTGGTCATGTCAATATTTTTGTATGCATGCGAAACATGGACCATAACAGCAGACATTGAAAGAAGGATACAGGCAATGGAGATGAGATGCTTCCGCAAACTCCTTGGTATCTCGTACAAAGATCATATAACCAATAAGGAAGTGAAAACCCAAATCGAAAACGCCATCGGGCTGTATGAAGTCCTCCTGACCTCAGTGAAAAGATGCAAACTGAGGTGGTACAGGCACGTCACACGATTATCTGGACTGGTCAAGACCATCTTGCAGGGAACAGTTCAGGGAGGGAGACGAAGAGGCAGACAGAGAAAAAGATGGGAACACAATATCAGAGAGTGGACTGGCCTTGAATGGAATATCATTCTGCAGAAAGCTGAGGACCGTGAAGAGTGGAGGAAGTTGGTTGCAAAATCTTCAGTGGTGCCCCAACGGTCAACCAGACTACGGGACTGATGATGATGATGATGATGATGTGCTATCTTCCTAGGAGTGAGAAATCCAAAACCATGTGAGACCACTCGCGTTCAAGCAAACAGAAATCAGATAATAACATGAAAAGAGAATCGAAACACGCATTTGTCTTGTTGAAATAGATAAGAGTTCTGGTTCTATTTTACTGTTGTTGTTTTTTCTGGGTTTATCTTCCTTGTGCGTCTTTCCTTAGAATTCAAAGCAGGAGCTAGCCAGAGGCAACCAGGCAGAGAATAAGAAAGATATGGTGGATATGGAGTGGGGACATCCGGGGATGGGAGGGGGAAATTAGGCACTTTGGGGAGGGGGGAATAAGTGGAGAGAACACAGACATCCTGAATATAGACTGCGCACACTGGCCCCATCGCGTCACCATCTTAAGAAGACCAGTCTGCTCGTTCTCGGCGCTGGGCGTAATACAATTTAGTAATGACCCGCGTGTTTATTTGACTGAAAAACGTGCTTTTCTTATCGCTGTACGACTCGACAGAGAGTGCAAGGCTACTCCTGACGCATCGCACCCCCAGTGCCGGTAAGGCGTCTGTTCCCCACAGACGCACCGGCCATATAGTGCCGGTCAAGTTTTCAAAAATTCTGACAGCTTTCGATGTTAAAAATGTCGGGAACAACTACCAGTACTGTTTAGCAGAAGGTTTTAGCTAAGGGACAGAGTCTGTTTAGTTGGTGTAGCTTTACACTTGATGCTTAGACTGATAACGGAATAAAGTGCCCCCTCCCCCCCCCCCCTAACCAGGAAATTCCAATGCCATGTGTTAGGTCTGCACTATCTTCCTTGATAAACTATCTGATAGGTACCAGGCATGGGAATTCACGAGTTATTATAAACTTTACCATCTAAGTTGACTGCTCTCTCTCTCTCTCCCTCTCACACACACACACACACACACACACACACACACACACACACACACACACACACACACACACACATACACACACACACACACACACACACACACACACACACACACAACACACATACACTCTCTCTCACTCTCGCTCTCTCTCTCGCTCACTCGCTCGCTCGCTGTGCGTGTGCGCGCGCGCGTGTGTGTGTGTGTATGAGAGAGAGAGAGAGATATTGAGAGAGAGAGAGTGAGTGTGTGTGTGTGTGTGTGTGTGTGTAAGAGAGAGAGACTTGCAGTAGCATTATGACCTTAAGATGACAGTGAATATGGGTTTGATGATAGACTAAAAAAAGCTCTCTGTGTTGTTTCACCACATAAAATGATGACAAACCAGTAAACTAAATACGCCCATCTGCATATCACTCTCTCTCTCTCTCTCTCTCTCTCTCTCTCTCTCTCTCTCTCTCTCTCTCTCTCTCTCTCTCTCTCTCTCTCATATGTATGTGAATATTTATGTCGTTTATGGAAAACATCACAGAAAGACAAAGTGCAATTCTTGTTGTGTTGTCCAGCTTTAAGAAATTTCAGAGTAAACTACTGCAGAGAAAAACATCTTCAGCCAAAATATTACATTAACCCATATAGTTTTTACAGCGTCAGATTGAATTTACTCATGTCGTAGAGTGTGGCGTCTACTGTTTGTATGTAATCTGGCTACATACACCTAAATAGGACTGATCAGAATACATAAATGATGTGTTACATGTTTAATGTTGATGTTGCTGTGGTCAATTTCTTTGATCTGATTTGTTATATTTGTCAGAGTATTTCGTTTATGGGTCAGGACGCTTACCCCACTTTTCTTTGTTCGTTTACTTTTGTTATTAAGCCCATGTTCCCCCTTAAGTAAGAGACTTTCATCTTTTTCAAAATAAATAGCATAATACGTAAATCGTGAATTTCTGAGTTTGTCCATGTGTGTTGTGTGTGTGCGTGCGTGTGTGTGTGTGTGTGTGTGTGTGTGTGTGTGTGTGTGTGTGTGTGTGTGTGTGTGTGAGTGTGTGTGCGCGCGCGCCCGTGCGTGTGGTGTGTGTGTATGAGGAAGAGAGAGCCAAACTTTACACACACACACACACAAACACACACATATACGCACACACGCGCGCGCGCGCACAAACACACACACGCACACACACTCACAACACGCACGCTAATAATGGGTCAACGGAGATTTCTTTAAAAAAATTATTTTAACGGTACAACCTGGCTTTCCCCTCTGTCCTATGCTCATTTATACAATGTAAACAACAGACAGCTGACAGGTCTCTAAAATGGCGGCCGTTTGCAGCTCGCGGTGGGCCTGTTTCGCCTCAACGCTCGCAGACAGGCGTGCGCAGACTATAATTATTATTGAGGATGTCTGTGGGAGAGAACGGCGCAGACAAGGGAGGACGGTACAAACAAAAGGTGGTTAGACAGGATGGGGTAGGTATGGGGGAGGATGGGTAGGTAGAATGGATTGAATATGAAGAGGGTCGAGAGAAAGGGGAGGAGGGGGGACCTGACAGATGGAATGGACATTGGTGGGGATAGCACGTTATTCTTTTTACGGCAGTGGTGGTTATAGCTTGCTTGCTTGCTTGCTTGCTTGCTTGCCTGGTTCGTTTTTTTGTTGTTGTTGTTGTTTTTGTTTTTGGTTGGTTGATTGGTTGGTTTATTGATTTATTGGTTTATTGGTTTATTGGTTGGTTGGTTTTGTTTGTTTGTTTTGTTTGTTTTTGTTTGTTTGTTTGCTTGCTTGCTTGCTTGTTTGCTTCTTTACTTGCTCGCTTGTTTGTTTGTTTGTTTGTTTGTTTGTTTGTTTGTTTTTTGTGTGTAATTGTTTGTTTATTTGTTTGTGTTTGTTTGCTTACTTGCTTGCATGTTTGTTTTTGTTTGTTGCTTGCTTGCTTGCTTGCTTGCTCGCTTGCTTGCTTGCTCGCTTGCTCACTTGCTCACTTGCTTTTGTGTAGAATTATGCGTATATCAAGTCTTTTTTTTTAAACATTACGTCTGCATAAACTGAACAATCCAAATTGCCCACTGAACATAATGGTAGGCTTTCTATTCAATATGGATGTATGCACTCTGTGTTGACTAACATGATGCAGGCTTCTTTTTCTGACGCCACCTGCGGGTGACACTCAAATCAGCAACAGCAAGCAGCCACAGATGTCACAATGGGATGATTGTTCACACTATCAGCATGATTATCTAGGCTAATGACAGTTTGGGTTTTGCCCTTTGGGGGTTTTGTTTCCCTTTCCCCTTGTTTTCCATGTAGTTGTGCACATGTATGTTTATGTGTGTGTGTGTGTGTCTGTCTGTCTGTCTGTCTGTCTATCTGTCTGTGTATGTGTGTGTATCTACGTGTGTATGTCTGTGTGTTTGTGTGTGTGTTTGTGTGTGTGTTTGTTTGTGTGTGTGTACGTGTGTATGTTTGTGTGTGTTATGTCGTGAGGTCTACCGCCGAATTTTCCCTAAGGTTCACCCTATACGTTTTGCTTGCTATATGCATTGTGATGCTGTTTCCCATTATTAAAGATATGCTGAATAAATGGATGTTTACACTAACATAGTTATCATCCATGTAATGCTAGAATTCGTGTTCTGTTAGGGCCAACAATAGAAACAAGTTGTAAATAATCTCACTGTTTATAAATAAATGTTGAGGGGAAAATGCTCGGTACTCATCGACTGGATCAAGATGAAAACAACAATAAACACAGACACTTTTAAGTCGTCTATGAGTGCAGACAACACAAACTAAATACTTTAACTTATTATCATGGTTTGAAAACTGTAACGTATCTCGTTCATATTTACATATTGTACCTATCTCCTCTATAATTTTTTCACCCGTAAGTTCGAAATTGTTATTGAACAAAAGAGCTACACCATTCGAATTTGAATAACTAAAGGAAAAATCGCATTATGTACCCTCATTCTAAAGATACAAAAACTATAACATATCCCGTTCATATTTACATATTGTAGCTATCTCCTCTATAATTTTTTCACCCATAAGTTCGAAATTGTTACTGAACAAAAAAGCTACACCATTCGAATATGAAAAACTAAACGAAGATCACATTGTGTGTCCTCATTCTAAAGACACACAGGGTTCTGAGTCAAAATAAGCATCCTGTTGCAAGTACGTGCATACAGAATTGTTTTTTTCTTAAGCGGCGAAGTAGTACATCAGGTATTTTCTGAGTATTATCTGATAAACCACCAACCGTTCATAAACACAGTAGTTACTGAACGACTCATGTGACACAAAATGTGAATTGGACGTGACGAGTTCCTCTACATCACAGACATCAGTATGGTGACACCCTACGAGACCATCCACAGGCAGCTTTGCGTCATTCTCCCTGTTTTTATGATAGTGAGACTACAAATCAAACCAGACTGAACAACACCAATAACAACGACCAGTGAATAGTACGGTAATACTATAAAGCAACAAGATACCGTTTATTAGTGCTATAAGTCTAGAGGCTGTTGTCCTGCCTTTGTCAATACGGACGAAATTTTTACACAAGTTACATGCAGACTCGGAAACAATCAGTATAGCCCCTAGCTCTCAGTCCTTTGACTGAGGCCCTCATTAACCCTTTGACTCCTGCACCCTGCCTATCAATTGCAAAAATTTAGCCCTTTGACTCCCTCACCCTATCCACCAGCTGATGGATAGGTGAGGGAGTCAAAGGGTTAAGGTTTTGCTTTGCTAGCAAGGTAGACAATGCAGGATGCAGGTGGACAGAATACAAGAGTCAAAGGGTTAAGACAGACCGACCCCGTACTGCAGATGTATGGGCTATGATCAGGTAAACAGATACGGGACTAGTGAGGGTCTCACAAGGAAGCTGAAAGCTAGTGGCTGTGTTGAACAATTTTGACCTATTGATTTGCAGATTTCTTATCGTTTATTAAAATCAACTGTTTTTGTTTGTTTGTTTGTTTGTTTGTTTGTTTGTTTGTTTGTTTGTTTGTTTGACAGCGTAGTGGTTGCAACACTTGCTTCCAAACGCCAAGAGTAAGCACGGTGTAATATAGTTGTCAAATGGATGGTTGACTAGATTCGCACCCTGTCTTGAAGACAGCATATCTGTCATCTCTACCGTCAATGGCCACTTGTCCCTCTTTTGGGACAGGAAAGATAAAGCGCCATCCTCACACTGCTGACTCTGAGAGAAGTTGAGGTCTGTAAAACCTTGCTGTCTGATGACCGTCCAGTTGGTGGGAAAACCTTTTACCTTTACAATTTTGACTTTGCTTCCCCTCTAAGCTGACATAAGCTGACATACGCAAAACACAGCGTGTGGGACGCCCAGAACAGTGGCTCTGCGGTTGACAGTCGTTGATGAGTCATAACTAGTGGCATGGTGGCAATCAAATCTTGATTTGTTGCGCTTGATTCTTCTTATGGGTTCATGGGTTGCAACTGCCACATGCATTCGGGTACACCAGTAGGATTTTATGTACATGGCCGTTTCTGTTTGTTTTGATTTGTTTTGTTTTGGTTTTGTTTTGTTTGTTTTCCTTTGTTTTGAACCAGGAAAAAAACACGAAAAAAAAGAATGCGTATTTAATATAACAAGACAAGACAGGCGCAAATTTTCGGCCAACTGGTCGATGTCAAACTAAGATCACAAACAAACAAACACTAGATACAAAAAAACACATCATGATGTCATTTTAGTCAGTTTATTCCTTTTCTCACACTGGACGGAGCAGCACGGAAGTTTCATTCTTCAGTTAAGAATGGAGGGGTTGATGAGATGGCGCGTGTGTGTGTGTGTGTTGTGAGAGGGGTGGGGGGTGTCTCATGAAAGGCTATGGTTATGTGTAAATGTGTGGGTGCTTCGTTAGATGTTCCCCGAATAAAGGTCTAGACTGTGTACATTACGTCTGTGTAGAAGTGTACTATTTTGTTGGATTGTTCTGTAGAAAGGAAATATGCGGTCTGCGGTGGCTTCAAATAAATCAACTCACTTACCTCAGTGCGCATGAGGGCTATTATCAGTTCATTGTCTGACACTTTGTTTGATCCTGCTGTGAAGACAACATCACTCGAACAATGAACATTCACTAGCAGATTGTGTTTATCAAATGGTTTGTTCTTTTTTTTTTTTGTTTGTTTGTTTTATGTTTATGTGCTCTTTGTACTTGTATTTTTACATAAGTCTGGTTTCATGTTACATACGTGTTATCTGTTGATATTCTTAATGAACTGACTGTATTTATCCTGCATTGATGTCTTTGTTAACGTTGCCTTTATTTTGTTTTTTGTTTGTTTGTTTGTTTGTTTGTTTGTTTGTTTGTTTGTTTGTTTGTTTTGTTTTTGTTGTGTACTCTTTGAATCTGTGGTCTGGTTTCACGTTACATACCTGTTACCTGTTGATATTTTTGATGAATTATGTTTGCCATGATTGATGTCCTTGTTAACGCTGCATTGATGTACGGACATAGTAAATCACCCCATCCCCTTCTGTGCATATATATGTGCATGTAAAGATGTGGGGTGGGGGGGTGGGTGAGAAGTAGTATATATCTTTTTCTGAATGTATAGATGCCTACACAGGTATACAGGGAGTGTAAATTACTGTACGGAATGAATGCATGGCATAGACTATTAATCTTCATTCTTACGTTTTTTTAAACTGATAATTTTGGATCTTAATTCGATTGTTCTTACTATATCATATTATTTTATTTGATACATTTGGAGTTGTTTTTTTTTAATCACCCGGGCAGGTATACGTGCATTGATGTCATTGTTCATGGGCCTGTGTGTGAGAATGCGTGTGTAATGGTATGAATGTGCGCGTGTGTGAGTGTGTGCGTACGGGTATGCGTGTGTGGGTGTGTGTGTGTATGTGCGAGTGTGTGTTTTTGTGTGTGGTGTGTGTGTGTGTGTGTGTTGTGTGTGTGCGTGTGTGCGTGTGTGGTGTGTGTGTGTGTGTGTGTATGTATGTGTGTGTGTGTGTGTGTGTGTGTGTGTGTGTGTGTGTGTGTGTGTGTGTGTGTGTGTGTGTGTGTGTGTGTGTGTGTGTGTGTGTGTGTGTGTGAGGGTGTGAATAGGGGCGACTATATGTTTGTGTCTACATTCATGCCCCGCGTGATTTTATGCCATATTTTAAAGGGTAATGAGATGAATTATCTAATGTAGATGAGATCATACGATTTTTTTGTCATTTTACCCTGAGAAAGGCCAATGGCCGAAATATTGGAGAAAATACTCAATGCCCTTGTTGATTGTCTTGGAAAATTGAAGTGTATATTATATATATATATACATGCATACATATAGCTGTATATATATACACATATACATATATATATGTGTATATATATAGATATAAATATAGATAAAAATATATATATATGTATATATACATACACACACATAGATAGATAGATAGATAGAGAGAGACAGAGAGAGAGACAAAGACAGAGACAGAGACAGAGAGAAGTAGATTTATACATGGGCGTGTTTGAGTATGTTTGTGTACATATGGGCGTACGTTTGAAGATGTTTATGTGTGTGTGTGTTTGTTTTCATGTTTGTGACTCTGTCTGTGCGTAAGTATGTGTATCTGTGTGTGTTTGCGTGTGTCTGTATATGGGTGTTGTGTGCACGTGCACATGTGTGCGTGTGCCATGTGTGTGTATGTGTTTGTGTGTGTGTGTGTGTGTGTGTGTATGTGTTTGTGTGTGTACGTGTGTGTTTGTGTGTGTCGTGTGTGTGTGTGTGTGTGTGTGTGTGTGTGGTGTGTGTGTTGTGGTGTGTGTGTGTGTGTGTGTGTGTGTGTGTGTCTTTGTGCGTGTGTGTAAAAGACTATTTATCATTACACAAATTTCTTCTTCATATCTTTTTCGTAAACTGCTATTACTATTACTACATATATACATATTCTATATATATATATATATATATATATATATTATATATATATATATATGTGTGTGTGTGTGTGTGTTGTGTGTGTGTATGTATATATATATATATATATATATACATATATATATATATTATATGTATGTATATATATATATACATATGTATATATGTGTGTGTGTGTATATGTATATGCATATATTTGTATGTGTCTGTGTGTGTGTGCGTGCGTGTGTGTTTGTGTGTGTGTGTGTGTGCGTACGCGTGCGTGCGTGTGTGTTTGTGTGTGTAAGTGTGCACGCGCGCATGGGTGTGTGCGCGTGTGTTTGTCTGCGTGCGTGCGCGTGTGTGTATGCGTGTGTGTGTGTGGGCGTGCGCATGTGTGTGTGTATGTTTTGTCTGTCAGACTGTCAGAGTCGTTAAGTCCCACGCAAAATCCTATGACCTGACAAAGTCTAAAAATAGCAAGGAGGGAAGGGAAGACGGGACTATTAGATATTAAGCTGCCATCTAAGACACTAAGCTGCCATACAAGAAACTAAGTTCTCATATAAGATACTAAGCTGCCATATAAAATAGTCAGCTGCCATATAGGTTACTAAGCTTCCATCTGAGATACTAAGCTGCCATCTAAGATACAAAGCTACCATATAAGATACTAAGCTGCCATACAGGACACTAAGCTGCCACATAGGACACTAAGCTGCCATCTAAGATACTTGGCAGCCATATAAGGAACAGAGGAACGGAACGGAGGAAGGCAAAGAGAAACGAGGAGATATACAGGAAGATAAACAAAGAAATCAGGAATAAGTGCAATGAAGCTAAGGAAGCTTGGCTGAAAACAGAATGCAAAGAAATAGAAGACCGACACAAAACGGATCCTCAGTGTATGTACAGACGAATTGAAGAAATTGTCCACAGGAAAAATACATGCACATCAACTGGTTGCTTAAAATCGAAAGATGGTACCCTTATCATGGAAAAACACAAAATATTAGACAGATGGGGAGAGTACATCAAAGACCTTTGTGAAGATGACAGAAACGAAGAACACATAATAAAAGAGAACGTTGAAGGACCACCCATAATGAAAGATGAAGTTAGAGCAGCACTGAAAAAGATAAAACCAGGAAAAGCCCCAGGACCAGACAACATTACTATAGAGATGATTGAAGCCCTGGAGGAACTGGTATTGAAAAAATAACAGTCCTCCTAAATGAAATTTATGACACTGGAAAAATCCCCAAAGATATAACAAAATCCATTTTCATTGCACTTCCAAAGAAGACAGTGGCTATAGAATGCGAACTCCATCGCACAATCAGTTTGATGAGTCATGTAATAAAAATCCTGTTTAGAATAATCATGATGAGGACAAGGACTAGAATCAATAGAGAAATAGCAGAAGAACAGTGTGGATTTGTGGAAGGGAAAGGAACTATTAATGCTATATACATCCTAAGAACTATCATAGAGAGGTCAATCGAGATGAATAAGGATTTATATTTATGCTTTGTTGACTATACCAAGGCTTTCGATCGGGTAAGACATGAAGAATTGATCAACCAACTAGAAAGACTCAATAGTGATGGAAAAGATCTACGAATAATCAGATATATGTATTTGGAACAAACAGCTGCAATGAGAATAGAAAACGATATAAGGTCTTTCCAAAATATCAAAAGAGGAGTCAGACAAGGTTGTGTTTTGCCACCAGATGTTTTCACTATATAGCGAAAACATCATGAGAAACCTAGAGGAAGACCCTGGATTAAACGTTGGAGGAAAAATAATAAGTAACATTCGATACGCAGATGACACCGTGTTCATTGCAGAAAATGAATGGGACCTACAAAACCTTGTGATTATACTAGAAATGGAAAGCAAAGGTTAAGGGGCTATAACTAAACAGCAGGAAGACTGAAGTCATAGTGATCATTTAAAAACATGAAATCCACTCATGCAAAATAACAGAAAACGGCACAACCTTGAAACAGGTTGATAAGTTTGAATACCTGGGAACGATCATCTCACCAGACAGCAGATGCACATCAGAAATAGCAAGCAGAATCGCCCAAGCTAAAACAGCATTCAAGAAGATGAAAAGCATTCTTACCAACGAATGCCTATCAATTAACATCAAGAAGAAAGTTCTTGAATGTTATATACAACCGATAATGTTATATGGTTGTGAGGCATGGACAGTCAACAAGCAAATCCAGAACAAGATTGAGGCAGCCGAGATATGGTTTCTAAGAAGAATGTTGAGAGTTCCATGGACAGCAAAGAAAACAAACGAGATAGTCTTGATGGAGGCAGACACAAGAAGATCATTCATAAGGAAGATTAAGAAAAGACAGGCAACATTTTTTGGCCATTTTATGAGAAAAGGGGAATTGGAGCACCTGGTCACAACAGGAAAGCTGGAGGGAAAGGAGAACCAGGTAGATCCAGGGAGAAGATGTTGGACGGACTTGCAGAGTGGCTGAAGGGAAGGAGGGTGGAGGAGATGCTTGAGGCAACGAGAGATAGAAACAGATGGGAAGGCCATGCTCGCCAATGCCATGTGGCAAGGCACTTGATAATGATGATACTAAGCTGCCATCTAAGATATTAAGCTGTCAGCTAAGATGTTAAGCTGCTATCTAAAATGCTAAGCCGCCATCTAAGATACTTAACTGCCATATGAGACACTAAGCTGCCACCGAAGATACTAAGCTGCCATCTTAGATAATAAGCTGCCATCTAAGATACTAAGCTGCCATCTAAGATACTAAGCTGCCATCTAAGATACTAAATTGCCATCTAAGATACTAAGCTGCCATCTAAGATACTAAGCTGCCATCTAAGATACTAAGCTGCCATCTAAGATACTAAGCTGCCATCTAAGTTGCCACCTAAGACTTAGTTTGCCATCTAAGATACTAAGCTGCCATCTAAGGTACTAAGCTGTCATATAAGCTTCAGGTTCAATTTCAATTTCTCAAGATGACGCCTCCGCGCTCTGAATGCATTCCTTATGGACTATCGTCACAGGTGCCATGAGATGGAGAAAATCCAGAATTATCAGGGCACATGCCTTAAGCCTGCACATAAACCCACGAGCTGGCCAGGTCCTGAGGTCCTACCTAGATAATTCCACAACCCTGAGGTCGTAGGAGAGTGAGGTGGCAGAGACCTCAACTTTTCCCCGTGCCAGCATTACGAGGGCATAGCCCATGCCCTCTCCATCCATTCAAATTCATATTCACATTCATATTTTTACCGAGACTTCAGAAAAGCAGGAAGAATAATTGGTCTTCAAGGGATGGGACCTGGAAACCAACCTATCTCTCAATGTTTTATACCAAGGCAGCCGGGCAATGCCATGCTCTTCACGATTTTCAACTGCCGTGTGATCTTTAGCGTGCGCAGCCAGAAGGCACACGGGTCCGACTCGTTTTTCGTCCCCTTCCAAAGGACTAGATGTTCGGTTCGATTTTCCGATCAAACTGAGGAGAAAAGTCTTGGGAATAAATTCGAGACGTCTTATCTTCAGTCCATGGCTCTATCAACAAAGACAGTCAGTCCGCTGAAAACTGTGACTCGCCTGAGGGTTGAACCCGCGACCCCTTCGCTATCATCATCATCATCATGTGCCCTGCCGTATGGTGTTGGCGATCATGGCCCTCAATATGCATCTGTCCGTTGTCGCTACATACACATCTTCCACCCTCTCTGTCCTCAGCCACTCTGCAAGTCCGTCCAGTATTTTCTCCCTGAGTGTACCTGGTGCTCGCTTTCCCTCCAGCTTTTCTGTCGTGACCAGGTGCTCTAATTCCCCTTTCCTCATAAAATGGACTATACATGTTGCCTGTCTTTTCCTAATCTTCCTTATCAATGATCGTGTTTTCTGCCTTCATCAAGACTGTCTCGTTTGTTTTTGTCTGCCTTCATCAAGACTTTCTCTTTTGTTTTCTTTGCTGTCCATGGAACTCTCAACATTCTTCTTAGAAACCACATCTCGGCTGCGTCAATCTTGTTCTAGCTTTGCGTGTTGATGTCCACGCTTTACCACCGAATAACATTATGGGTTCTATATAACATTCAAGAACTCTCTTCTTGATGTTAATTGATAGGCATTTGTTGGTAAGAATACTTTTCATCTTCTTGAATGCTGTTTTGGCTTGGGCCATTCTGCTGGCTATTTCTGATGTGCATTTGCTGTCTGGTGAGATGATCGTTCCCAGATATTTAAACTTATCAACATGTCTCAAAGTTGTGCTGTTTGCTGTAATTTTGCATGAGGAGATTTCATGGGGGTTTTATTGTTTGTTTGTTTGTTGTTGTTTTTTACTTCGTTATCAGCATGGAGCTATCACCCACTCAGCGAACAGAACACTAACTTGAAAAACAACAACAACAACAAATAGCCTGCTGAGGGTCGAACTCAAGATTTGCGTTCTCAACATGGCGGTCTCACCAAACAAGCCAAAACTGCCATTAAAACAAGTTAGATAAGAGGAGAATGACATCATTGGGGAAAATCAAGTTGGTTTTAAACGAAATTATTTCGGTATTGATCATACATTCACGCAAATGGCGTTTGTACAAAAGCAGTGTTGTCTTGATGTAAATTAATATTCTTATGTATATGTATATGTATATGTATATTGTATATGTATATGTATACATATGTGCGTGTGCCTCTGTGTGTGTGTGTGTATGTGTGTGTGTGTGTCTGTGTCTGTGTCTTTGTGTCTGTGTCTGTGTCCGTGTGTGTATGAATATGCGTGTGTGTGTGTGTGTGTGTGTGTGTGTCTGTGGTCTGTGTCTGTGTGTCTGTGTGTCTGTGTCTGTGTGTCTGTGTGTCTGTGTCTGTGTGTGTATGTGTGAACATGCGCATATATGTGTATGTATGTATGTGTATGCACTTGTGTGTATGTATATTTATGTGCATCTGTGCGTGTACCCGCTCGTGTGCTCATCGATTATCTATCTCCTTCTGTAACCGTATTTTATGTCTCCAAACCCGGAAAAACAAGGTCTGAACTCTTTACTGTAACTTTTTCTCTTAAACCAAGCCTGCAGCACATGTTTCTAATCTCACCGTTTATACTCCTGAACAGCGGCGGTCATCCTCAGATCATGCATTCTCTGCGTTCTCTGTGTAAAGACTGACTTTCGGTCAACGTTCATTCTCTTTCTGTGCGCCTACAACAGTGGAACGCTCTTCCCTCCGATATTCCTCATCCACACTTTGTTCTCTTTCAAGAGAGACAAAAAGAAAAACTTAACTCTTCAAACAGTATTCTTACAAGGATTAGTCTCACCTTCTTCTCATATCTCCTTTTTGTCACCCCCACAACCCCCCCCCCCCCCTGTCTTCCACAACCTGTCCGTATTCTATTCTTATTAAATGTGGAAGATAATGCTATTTGTGTCCGTTTTCATCGATTCATTTGCAAGCCTGTAACAGCGTTTTGTGTGTTCCCCAGCATGAGTTCCTGTGCAGGTGTTTGTGTCTGTTTACGTGTGTGTGTGTGTGTATGTGTGTGTGTGTGTATGTGTGTGTGTGTGTGTGTGTGTGTGTGTGTGTGTTGTGTGTGTGTGTGTGTGTGTGTGTGTGTGTGTGTGTGTGTGTGTGTGTGTGTGTGTGTGTGCATGCATGTGGGTGTGCACGCATGCGTTCATGAGCAAGAGTATTTTCGTATCATACACGTATGATAACTTTTTTTCTTTTCTTGTTCTGTCATAGCATTATTACATCACTGATATATTGTTCATAATGCAACGTTCTTTTTGTATATAAATTGCAAAGTGCTTAGGGCTTGCTTCTCGGAATGTATTATTATCATTATTATTATCATTATTGTTATTGTTGTTGCTGTTGTCACTTTTTTATTATCATTATCATTACTTTTATTGTTAATGTTATTATTGTTATTATTGTTTTATTATTATTGTTATTATCATCATCATCATTATAATCTATTATTTTTCAATTCTATTTTATTATTCTTTATTATCATAATCATTATCATTTCTTTTATTACTGTTACTATTATCGTCAGTATCATTAATATCATTATCATCATCATTATCAGCATCATTATTTTTGTTGCTGTTGTTTGTCGACAACACAATGCAAACGTGTAGTTTTTAATTTCAGTTTCAATTTTCTGAATTTGTATTTTCTAACAGCTGTATTCAGACTGTGTGAGATCAAACAGTTATTTACAAACGGCCAAAAAATCATGAAATAATGAATGTTTTGCTCTCTCTCACGCCTAAGTCCAGATTTTGACTAAATCTACGCTGATCAACCACAGATTAATTACATGTGTGTCAAACGTAGGCTGTATACTTGTAACTTGGGCTATCAGGCATCCAATCAAAAGCTCCGACTTTCTTCAGCCGGAAGGAAATGCATTATGGGGCAGACGTACACTTATCGGTGTTGCCTGGCTTCCATTTTTCGACGAAAGAGTTGTGGACCCGCAGAATGTACTTCAGTATTTAGCATAGAATTCATGGCACAGGATATAAGTTCCAAAATGATCAACGTATCTTCAGTCAAGTGTGATGCACATGTCATTGAGCTTCGATGATTCTTGAACAAAACAGCGGTCGAGATTTAGATTTATTTAATCTGAATCTACATCTACAGAGTAACAGACGTAACAGAGTCTAGTACAACATCGATGTAAGCATCATGATCACCTGGCTAAAATTCGTAGAATCCATATCAGTGCATTGCTGCATATAGTTTTCTATGTTTATATCTAGATATTCATGATCATTATCGATTATTCGTTCGTTCTTTGATTTAACGTCTGTTCACTATGAGTGATATTAGACGGATTATCGATTATCATCTCATCTAGGTGCAAAATTTAGATTATGTCTGGATATCTAGACATCAGATCTAATGTTTCGTTTTGATCCCCGCTATGATGTTTCGTTTTGATCTAGAAGTTCTACGTTTGTTTATCCTTCGTGATGTTAAAGAGTACTGCATCTAGTGGCAGTAGTATTCAGCTTTTGTGAAACTTGCCGAGAAATGCAATGGCTGAAATTATTTATGGTGAAACAGAATTTTGTCAAGGATACCCTCGTAGTTACCATGGATTCTTTTATTTATGCAAAGTGCTTGCTGCGCTCATGACCTGTTTCCCGTGTTATTGGGACCTATTGAATGGGTCAACTGTATGGGAAAGGATATCCTACATCTACAAGCAGTGTATTTCCAATGTTATTGGGACGTATTAAATCGAAATGAGTTATTCAGGGGCAAATGTGTATAAGAATTATTTTGGTAATGGATTTAATTGAATGAAAAATGATTGCATTCTTACAGGAATCATTTTTGGGAAAATGTTGGTCATAATGCCTCAAATGCGCACCGTTTCTGACAAATCAAAGCAGTGTTGATTTTTTCCTCAAAGTTTTGTTACATATCGAAATAATATTTACAAAAGCCATGAAAGCAATTGAGGAAAGCATTCACAGGGAGTCTATGACTGATGTATGCACAACATTGTCAGTGAGTTGTGCTGTGATAATTATGTGGACTTAACTGTGATTATTCTGTTTAAAGGATCAAGATGAGCACTTTTTGTTCAGTGAGAGTACGTGGCATACCAGCACACAGACGCCCATTGTTTGTTAATATTTCGGGCTGTGAATCATCACAATGCAGGATTGCCCAGCAGTGCATCATCTACCGTTTCTACAGCCATCCTTTAAACAGACCAGCACCATTCAGTACCTCATGTTCATGTGATTCATATTCTCGCCACTCTTACACGAAGTCAGCTAATGGTTTCACAATAACTGGACTAGGATCAAGATTGAAAAGGATAACACGACCACAGCAGTCAGTGAATATGGTTTTACACAAAGTTCATCTGTCTACGTGGATTAAGACCAGGATAGATGATATCCTCTATCAGCTTAGAAATGTTTCCGAGAGGATACCTGGACACCTTGTTTACAGATTAAGAAAGATAATAAGTCGAGGCAATGATACAGCAGATAGCATCGATGAACGTAAAAGTGGTCTAACAACACAAATGTTAATTGAGGAAAAAACTTCATCAGAAAAACAGTCCATTGGCAAGAAGAGTACTAAACAAGACTTCAACCTCAAAGGAAAACATGATCAATATGCGCTACAGAAAGCCAAAGCCAGTATAGATCAAAACGTTGTCTCCTCTCGTCAGTCATCCAATCGTCTTGCAATAAAAGATCAAAGTCAGCCAGAAAATTATCCGAAAGAAGAGGTGGGTTGGAATATCTTCAGAAAGTTCCAGCTGCCCTCACAAGATAGATCAAGTTCTCCAGAGAAAAAGCAAGTGAGCCAGGTGTCATCAGCAACAGGAACTGTACCTGAAAAACATGCCATATGTAATAAAGGTGCTGAACCAGACTTAAGCACTAAACAAGAGTTAAAGTTTGAAGATAACCTCAAACAGCACACACTTGAAAAAGCCACACATTACACAAACCGATGCATTTCATTACAAACACCAGCACCCTCCCAACATCATGCAACCAAAGATAAAGTCAAGCCCAGAATTTCCATTGACGAAGAAGAGGAGGGGTGGAATGTATTCAGAACATTTTCAATTCCCTTTAAAGACAGCCCAGGCCCACCAAAGAAAAGTGCAGACTTACCTGTAACGGAAAGCAAGTCTGAGAAACAAAGCGCAGAAAGCAAAGATGTTGAACGAGAGTCAATCTTCAAAGGAAAATCTGAACTCATTCGTAAGAAACCTAGAAATTATAAAAGTCAGTACATTTCTTCCCACGACTATGCACTGAAATCATCCAAACACCTTGCTACCACAGATAAAGTCCAGCCTGAAACGTTTACCCAGGATGAAGAAATGAACTGGAGTATGTTCAAAAAGCTGTCAGTTCCCTTTACAGGTAGTACTTCAGGTAGTGAAAAAAAATCATCAAATCAAGTGTCACCTGCAATGGAAACAAAGTTTGAGAAACCATCTTCAGAAAGCAAAGTTGGTGAACAAGAGTCATGCTCTGAAGATAATACTGAAGACACAAGTGAGAAACCCAGAGGTGACACAAACCAGAGTATCTCCTCCCACGAGCACACATTGATGTCAGCAAAGCATCTTACAGCCAAAGATAAACTTCCACCTAAAGTGTTAGCTGAAGAAGAAGAGGTGAGCTGGAACGTGTTCAGGAAGCTTTCGCTTCCTTTTAGCTCAGGTGTGGCAGAAACGAAATCTGAAAAACAGACTGTGGACAGCAAAGGCTCTCTGCAAGAGCCCAGCTTCGAGCATAATATGAACAGCGTACACTTAAGGAAACCATTGAGAACACAAACGAGAGTATCTCTTCATATCATTCATCAAAATCTGACAAGTATCCTGAAACTATCAGGAAAATACAACCCAAAGGTTCTACAGAAGACGAAGATGCAGGTTGGAATGTGTTTAGAAAGTTTTCACTGCCTTTTCCGGGTAGTTTCAGTACTCCAAAGAAACCGACAGTGATCAGGAAAGGCTTTGTCTCCAGATCAGCAATTGAAGAAAGGACGAGGCTGCTTGTGAACAACATAAAGTCGGCAAAAACCTATTCATCTAAAATGACTCGTCTGAAAGACCTCTGCAGGCATATAAAGCAGTTTCCAAGTTGCCGACATGAAGCAACAGAGGTTAGTGTTACTGTTAATTTAATTTAAGTGTGTGGACAATGCTTGAGTACCAGTAGTATAATGTGGGATTGTTTGTTATAGTTTGAGTGGGTTTGTTTTTGTTTTGTTTTTGTTGTTTTTGTTTTGTTTTGTTTTTTTGGCATATGGAATCCAAGTAAGAAAGATTTCTAACGATTTTAAACAGCATGCCTCAACGTTGTATGCATCATAACTGCTAAAGTAGTTTTAATTGTAAATCTGTAAAACATTTCTGTTGTTGGACAGATGTATGATCACGTAATCGGAAATGCCCCCTCGGAATATCTTTCCCAAATTGAATTTTAGTGAATGTTTTAAGGAGCCCTGACACATGCGAATTTGATTAATGGGCCATTTAGACATTACAAGAATTTCATAGATAGGGAGAATTTTCATGTACACTGTATTATGGACTTGGTGACATTGTTACAACGTGAATACCGTAATTTAATTTTCTAAGAGAATGCGAGCAATGCAGTAATGATTCTCTGCGTGTGTGTGTGTGTGTGTGTGTGTGTGTGTGTGTGTGTGTGTGTGTGTGTGTGTGTGTGTGTGTGTGTGTATGTGTTTGTGTTTGTGTGTGTGTGTGTGTGTGTGTGTGTGTGTTGCGTGTTTGTAATCATCACTGAATGCAGTGCAAAGCAGTACCATTGCTGTTGCGGATAGTGGAGTCCAGTGACAATGACATGAAGGAGGAAGCTCGGGAGGCTCTGGCTTTACTAGGATACAATGCCCCTGTCAGAGGACGTGGCATTCGCATTTTATGCTTGGATGGTGGCGGCACAAGGTAAATCAAATGCTTATGTTAAAACCCCTGCACAGGACATGAGAAACCCTGGGTCAAAACACGGATCGGACGGAGATTTTTCTCCCGCTCACTGGATCTTGAAGCTGCAGTAGCAGATTATCAAGATAGCGTCAGTGTACTTGGAATAAGTTCCATACGTACTGATGCCACAGATGGCACTTGATGGAGAATATCCAAAATGATTATGATATAATCCATAAGCATATACAACGCATAAGCGCTTAGATTTGATTTTATCAAGATTTTGCGCTATATAAATATTGTAATTATTATTATTATTATAAGCCCTATATGCAAGGAAGGTCTTGAGGTCCTACCTAACGTATGGATTTTATATCTGTATCAGTCTGTCAATAAAACAACTTTGGATGTATTGTGGTGAAATGTACATCTCCATCTGCAATTTTCCCTGTAAAACAAATCCCCTGAAGATAAATGGACGTAGTCACATTCAGCCCCCCTCTCCCCCTGCCATATGAATGGATTGTACCAACGCCCTACACAACCATATTATAGAAGCCCGCTCTCAGACAACACGATAAACAGCACTATCTATCGTCCCTATCACCCCAGTCCCCTTAGCCCAGCCTTTATGCTCGATTGACAAAAACCGATTGACATATTCTGACCTCCACATTCTTCCTCAGGCGCCCTCCAATTGTCTTTTCCATTTCTTCAGATCTTTCTCATCTCCGATTCAGGAGATTACACTTTTCATTCCGCCCTGCAGGAATCTGTGCAGTGTAACTTTAGAGACAACACCAATGTTTGTCTGATTGATGATAGCTGATTTTTTGTCTTTCAGTTTCACGGTGAAATTTCGGACCCTTTCTACAACCATTCTATTTTGGGTGAGGAGATGGAAGGTCTTATGACTCAGCTTTGTTCTCAGCGGTATGATTTTAAGATACTGAGGACCGTGGATCCTCCAAGATTCAGAATTTTTGTTATAGTGGCTGTGTCCTGAAAGTTTGTCTATACATTCTTTTCCTTTCACACTCTGTACAGCTTGGATTCAGAATTTTTGTTATAGTGGCTGTGCCTGAAAGTTTGTCTATACATTCTTTTCCTTTCACACTCTGTACAGCTACATGAACTTTAGCAGATTATTCAATGCTTTTTGTCAGTGCTGGGTTCCTCCTACATTTAACACTTTTTGGAGTAGGTGCAGAGTCGATCAGGATGTCTTGACTTAGGTACCGGCAGCCAAAATTTCAAATAAGAAATAGAGTTTTAAAACCATACAACATCGAAAGAGCATATCAAGACAAAAAAACAAAAACAAAAATCAAGTGTCTAGCTTTATTGGTTCCTGAGATATCATTTTTTAGATATTTAATTTTGCGTCGAGAAATGCATCCATTGATTTTTTCCAAAATTGGAGACTCACAGAACATTTTCTAATGGACATAAAACTGTCAAAATGCATTTTCCAAATCTATGTGTAACAGACAGTTAAAACCACCAGAAATAGTACCATCTGTAGGAATGAGAAATGAGTAATAACATGTCAAACATGGCAAAAATCCAAATCTGAGTATCACGGAATTGCTAGAATGTCTATTTTCAACATGCCCCTGTACTAACATAAACCAAGAGATATGCTTCAAACTTATTTTCTGTAGAGTATATATCATATTTTATCGTGTCAATTTTTTCTGAGTTGTTCAGTTCATTGGTTCCTGAGAAATAAAGCACCAAACTAGCTAAAATCGCTAATTTTCATGGCGGAAAAATGGGTTGGTTTAGGGGTAACGTCATTTAAACACCAATATCTCATAAACTACTTAAGGGATTGTCACGAAATTTTGTGTACTTATTCTCTATGTTCAGAGCAATACATGCAAATATTTAATATGTTCCAAAATGTATATTGGCTTACATCAGGGTTTTTTCATCACTGTCCACGATAAAAAATAGCAAATGACAAGTCTGCACACAATCATTTAAAAAAAAATTTTTCATTTTACACCACAAGATATATATTTGTTTTCACTACTGTACTTTAAAATAAAAAAAATGGCTGTGTAACACTGTTCTACTAGTCTTACTGTCATAGAAATCCACATAAAAATGTTAATAATAAACAAAACCTGTTTTCTACCAAAACACTGTCTCTATCAAGCAATCATGATCAGGGGGGAAGGGGAGGGAGACTTGCACATCAGCAGAACTTGGCCTTGTAGGTGGCATACACTCAAGGAGGAAGTTGCCCATATTCTTCTTTTCAAGTACATCTGCAAGCTTAAAAGCAAGACATGATAAGCGTTCCTATTCAGCGATACTCAAAGCTTTCCTCACAGCTGCATGCACTTTGGACTTAATGTTCTTCTCAAAAGAGGTCATGTCAATAATAACAGTCGGAGTAGGGGCTGCGATCTCTTCCCATGTCTTGTCTCAATCTTCCCTCAAGGATTGATAAAGCTGGAGAAGAAGTTTGTTGGTTGTAGGACATTTGGTCAAGGTCTTCCGCCTGCCTCTCCCCTCTGACCTCATGGTGTTGTCGTCATTATCAACTGAAAATACGAAATATTTAGATTTTAAGTGTATGTTTTTTTGTCTTTTTTACTCTAACGTTAATTAAAAAGAAGGTTTTGTGTGTGTGTGTGTGTGTGTGTGTGTGTGTGTGTGTGTGTGTGTGTGTGTGTGTGTGTGTGTGTGAGGGTGTGTGTATGTGGTGAGAGAGAGGGGGAGCAGGGGCATTTTCATAATACATGTATATGTATTTTATACATACTTAACATGACACACAGGTGCATGCTGCACAGGTACTTGCTGCAAGCACCCCCAATTTTTTTTCAATCACAATAATGTGACAGTACGCACTCAAAAAAATTAAGAAATTCTGTGTGGATATGGGGGTTTAGAGTGGGGTACAGGAGTGGAGGTAGACAAATATTGTCATGCACACGTACATGATACAATATAGGCATAGGCCTGTAACTTATTATCATTCAGTCTCTCTCCTCTCTCTCTCTCCTCTCTCTCTCTCTCTCTCTCTCTCTCACACACACACACACACACACACACACACACACACATTTTCATTTTTAATGCAATTGGCTACTAATTACATTAACAATACACATACACACTTTATTATCATTCAGACAACAATAAAGATTTAATTAAGCCTTTCATCTCTCCTCTCTCTTGTATGAACACGATTTCTAATCTGCAGATTGATTTAATTAACACTGTTCTTTGTAACTGAAGTAGATCAAATAAATACATGTCTGTGTTACACACACACAAACACACACACACACACACACACACACACACACACACACACACACACACACACACACACACACACACACACACAAAAGAGCTGGGAGGGGCAATCTGATAATGATACTAATAAACTGGTAAAAGAATAAAATGCTTTTGTTAAGTACTGCACATTGCGCAATATAATCAAGTTGGTTTCAGTGATGTATACAGCTAGATCCAGATCCAGAAAACATCAACAGTTCTTCTGCCTAAATCATCATCATGCTGATATTACATGATCTGCACAAACACATTTAGGCTAATAAATTCTCGAGCTTGAAATGTGTCGCTGATACACTGAAAGACCTTGCTATGTTCGATCATCATCATGTCACTGATTCAAACTTCGAAGTTACAATCTTTTCTTTAATCAAATTCAGATCTAAAGCACAGATTAATCAAGTAATGATCGAAACAGCCAAAAATACTTACCGATATAGATCTATTCTTCCTACATCCAAATGGCAGATGACAGCAAGTTTGTTCGCGGCACAGCAGACGCCATTGTCGTTAAACGTGTGAAGGTTTTCCTCGGATCAACTGATCAGGGTCCTTATTTTAAACGGGTCTCGCGTCATGGCCACGTCACTGATCGAGCTAATTTGCATAGAAATGTAAACCGCGAATCTTCAACTTTTCTGGCGATCAAAAACATATAACTCAATTTTAGATTTTACATGAAAAATTTTACCGAGAAAATTTGGGTAATTTTCAACACGAAATCTGACTGACTTATATTGGATACTTCACGTTATAACTTAGTCTAAACGAAAGATTAGCTTCTGCTCTTTCGGAAGAACTCAAAACTGGGTTAATGTATGCAGTGGCCGTGACGCGCCAAGCGATTTGCCAAGTGATGCGAAATCCGAGATCGCAGACAGTGACGTGCGGACTTCACCACGGCGGCGTGACACGGCTTCCAATGTGCAACTTTCAACTTAATTCTCTTCTTTTCAGTCGCAACCACAAACAAAAGAACCACACCATTTAAAAGCAGAAAGATCATTCTTTATTAATGTATGATTTTTTTATTTATTATCCAAGTAGTTTAGAAAATAGAGCGTGTGGAATATTGGCAAATTTTGCTGCGTTTGCTGATTTTCCTCCACTGAATGAGCGCTGCTGCCGGTACCTACTTGACTGTCTTTTATCTCATCATATAAGGGTGGTGGCTTGACTGTCTTTTCTTTCATTATATTAGGATGATGGCTTGACTGTCTTTTATCTTATCATATCAGAGTGATAACTTGACTGTCTTTTATTTCGTCATATTTTGCTTTGTTGATTATACCAAGGCTTTCGATGGGGTAAGACATGAAGAATTGATCAACCAAGTGGAGACACTCAATGTTGATGGAAAAGTTCTACGAATAATCAGAAATATGCACTGGGAACAAACAGCTGCAATGAGAATAGAAAACAATATAAGCTCTTTCCAAAACATCAAAAGAGAGTCAGACAGGGTTGTGATTTGTCACCAGATCTGTTTTCACTTTACAGCGAAAACCTAGAAGAAGACCCTGGATTAAAGATTGGAGGGAAAATGATAAACAACATTAGGTACGCAATGACACCGTGCTAATTGCAGAAATTGAAAGGGACCTACAAAATCTTGTGAATATACTAGAAATAGAAAGCAAAGGTAAGGGGTTGGAACTAAACAGCAGGAAGACTGAAGTCATGGTGATCTGTAAAAAACATGAAATCCCCTCCTGCAAAATGACAGCAAACGACACAACCTTGACACAGGTTAGTAAGTTCAAATACATGGGAACGGTCAATTCATCAGACGGCAGATGCACATCGGAAATAGCCGGCAGAATCGGCCAAGCCAAAACAGCATTCAAGAAGATGACAAGCATTCTTACCAACAAATGCCTATCAATTAACATCAGAAAGAGAGTCCTTGAATGTTATATAGAACCAATACTGTTGTACTGATGCGAGGCGTGGACAGTCGGCAAGCAAAACCAGAGCAAGATTGAGGCAGCCGAGATGTGGTTTCTAAGAAGAATGTTGAGAGTTCCATGGACAGCAAAGAAAAACGAGACAGTCTTGATGGAGGCAGACACAAGTAGATCACTCATAAGGAAGATTAGGAAAAGACAGGCAACATTTATAGGCCATTTTATGAGGAAGGGGGATTTGGAGCACCTGGTCACAACGGGAAAGCTGGAGGGAAAGAGAGCACCAGGTAGACCCAGGGAGAGAATGCTGGACGGACTTGCAGAGTGGCTGGGGACGAGGAGGGTGGGGGAGATGCTAGGGGCAACGAGAGATAGAGATGGATGGAAGTCCATGGTCGCCAACGCCATGCGGCAGGGCACCTGATGATGATGATGATGAATGATAATGTCTATGCAATCTAAGGTATAATATATGTGTAGTGTGTTGTAGACCCTCTTTGAAGTTTGAGCGAGGGCTGGATGTAAAGAAGCATATATTTTGCTCATTTTATACCCTTTGTTCTTGTTCTCTCTCTCTCTCTCTCTCTCTCTCTCTCTCTCTCTCTCTCTCTCTCTCTCTCTCTCCTCTCTCTCTCTCTCTCTCTCTCTCTCTCTCCTCTCTCTCTCTCTCTCTCTCTCTCTCTCTCTCTCTCTCTCTCTCCTCTCTCTCCTCTCCTCTCTCCTCTCTTCAAATGTATTTCTTTGACTGAAACTAGTGAAAGTGTAATGATTGCCTTGTTGGAGTACCTATGTTACCTAAGGTATTATTTATGTGTCGTGTGATGTAGACCCTCTTTGGGCAAGGGCTGGATTTGAAAAAGCATACATTTTGCTTATTTCATACCCTCGTAAATAAGAAAATTGTTCTTTTTCATTCATAAGGGTAAATGAAACAGCTCAATTGATGATGGATCTATCGACCGATGAATAGATGAATTGTTTACTGGAATACAAGAAAAGTTATGGAATAACCATGTTGTTATATCAATGTGAATGTGTATACTACATGATGCTTAAGTGCGGTGTGTGATTTCTGTACAATAGGTCTGGATCAGGCGTTGTGGATATAAAGTATAAATAGTATGAACAAACCACGATTCTCGTCTTCTTAAATAATCCCTTTGTTTGTATTATGACCTAAAGCCGATAAACATTCAACTTTCTTAGTTCTGAGAGTTCTCTCTCTCTCTCTCTCTCCTCTCTCTCTCTCTCTCTCTCTCTCTCTCTCTCTCTCTCCTCTCTCTCTCTCTCTCTCTCTCTTCTTTCTCTCTCTCTCTCTCTCTCTCTCTCTCTCTCTCTAACATAATTATAATACTCCCTTCTTCAACTTATCATCCCTTTGTATTGTGACATAAGGCCGATGAACATTCCTAGTTCTGAGATCTCTCTCTCTTTCTCTCTCTTCTCTCTCTCTCTCTCTCTCTCTCTCTCTCTCTCTCTCTCTCTCTCTCTCTCTTATAATATTCCCTTCTTCAACTTATCATCCTTTTGTATTGTTACCTAAGGCCGATAAACATTCCTAGTTCTTAGAGCGCTCTCCTCTCCTCTCTCTCTCTCTCTCTCTCTCTCTCTCTCTCTCTCTCTCTCTCTCTCTCTCTCTCTCTCTCTCTCTCTCTCTCTCTCTCTCTCGTACATACACACACACATAAACTTAAGCCTATCCACCAACTGCAAAAACTTAACCCTTTGACTCACTCACTGAGTGAAAAGGTTAAGTTTTAACTTTGCTAGCATGGTTGATAATGTTGGATGCTGGTGGGCAGGATGCGGGAGTCAAAAGGGTTAACAACTGGCCAGCTTACTTACTGTAACTAACCATCTGGTTCCTTTCCACAACGCTCAGAGGGCTGGTGACCATCCAGTGCCTGAAACAGTTGGAGCAGTTTACCGATCGGAAGATCCACGAGGTCTTTGATTATGTCTGCGGGGTGAGCACCGGGGCACTCCTGGCAGCCATCGTGTTCTTGTACCATATACCTCTGGAAGAATGTGAGCGCCTCTACGAGCACTTCAGTCGTGAGATGTTCAACCGCAGCCGTGTCATTGGCACGGGGGGTTTGGTCTGGAATCAAGCTTTCTACGATTCGGTGCAGTGGGAAAAGATTCTACAGTGAGTTAGAAGGTGGTGTGTGTAAGGTAGACGATGGGAGGGGAGGTGGAATTGTTGAACGTATGCACAGTGTGTGTGTGTGTATGTGTGAATGCGGTGTATATAAAGAAGATGATGGGAGTTGGAGTTGTTGAATACATGAACAGTGTATGTGAGCTATAGAGGTCAAATTCTCTGTTCTCTCTCTCTCTCTCTGTCTCTCTCTGTCTCTGTCTCTCTCTCTCTCTCTCTCTCTCCTCTCTCTCTCTCTCTCTCTCTTTATGTATGAATGTGTGACTCTCTCTCGCTCTTTTTCTCTCGCTTTCTCTCTCTCTGTCTCTCTTTCTCTCTCTTTGTACGCTCGTATGAATGTGTATATGGGGTGTATATATCTTTTGTTTTCCATATTCACCTGACACCTTATACATATTTTCAATATAATTGTTAGTAGGTTGCCTTTTTTTGTTTTGTTTGTTTGTTGTTTTTTGTTTGTTTGTTTTTTGTTGTTGTTTTTTTCAGTATTGCAGTGGTGGTGACTGGGATTGCGGTCGGCCTTTTCTTGTTTTTGTTTGTTTCCGGTTGTTGTTTTTTCAGGTCAGAGGTTGGCCGTAAGACGATGATTGAATTCGCACGTGATCCAGTCGTTCCAAAGGTGAAAACCTTTTATTGTTTGTTTTCAGTTAATGTACCGCACATTTCAGTGATAGTCCTGTTTCGGTAAAGTTATAGGAACAGAATAGTGTGATTTCAGTATATTGAGAATGTGTTAAGGTTTTAGTTTCAGAAAGTTTCATCGTGCCCAGATGATTCCAAATGCGCTGCACCACAAATACCATGTAATGAAGATCTGAATTCATTGCGACAGATGATACAAGTTAAGCTTGCGCACAGGGCGTGTGTGCTGGCGCGGTCTTGATATTCTACTTACGGATTCTAAGCAAATACTAATATTATTATGATCTATTTCTACATCCACCTACCAAACGACCCGTCCATGTATCTACATACATATCTTCATTACAATAACCATTCAGTGCAAAGTCCAACATACTTCCAAGCGCCTAGCCACTAAAATTCACACATAATTGACGCCTTAACTCTCTCTCTCTCTCTCTCTCTCTCTCTTTCTCTCTCTCTCTCTCTCTCTCTCTCTCTCTCTCTCTCCTCTCTCTCTCTCTCTCTCTCCGTTTGTCCTCCGCCGAATGGCAGTAAAACACAAGCAGGTGCCTGTTAACCAGATTTACGCTGCCATTAGAACACTCTATCGCTCGACATGTCAGCACATTTCAGTTCCAGACTCCATGTTAATAACATACACCTGAGAGTCACACGAAGACCACTCCCATCCTAAGGACAAATCTCATCGACTCCATCACGCACGCATACACGTATGATACACGCACGCACGCACGCACACACACACACACACACACACACACACACACACTCACACTCACACTCACACTCACACTCACACTCGCACACACACTCTCACACACACCATATTGTAACCAGTCTTTGTCTTGTAGGCGTTAGGCCTGTCTCAATTTCTTTTAGCAAATAAATGTGTTTTGAGCGCAGAGTTCGCTACCATATGAACTGAAAATGAAACTGTCAGCGCCACCAGAAGCTGCAGTCCCCACCCCTGCTATCATAGGATTATGCCCTTAACAGACAACTGCCTCTGTAGACAAGAGGTTGTTCCATAACCCTGAGGCATAGGAGAGTGAGGTGGTAGAGACATCAACATTCTCGAGGCCCGCATTCTGAGGGCGAAACCCGTCTCTTTTCCCTTGTCGCTTTAATTTCCTTATCCATGGACAGGATCAGGTATTCATTCACAGCTGGGTGGACTGGAGGCTGCTCACCCAGTTTTCCCTAAGTCAATGTCAAAGTCAAACAATTAGATTGGAAGATTGAAATTTTTACCTGTATGCCAACCAAGCCGCAAGTCTCTTTAGACCATGGGTGATGGTTAATGGACATTTTAGTCCTTTTCTCCCACTGGACGAACGAAGCAGCAGGTAAGTTTCAGTCTTTTTCTCCTAATTTTTGTGTTTGTTCATTTGTGATCTTACGTCCACGCTTGACAAAGGCCAGTTGGCCGAAATTTTGAGCCTGTCTTGTCAGATTGTATTGAATACGCGTTCTGATTTTGTTCGTATTTTTTCTCGTTCCTAATGGACAGTGTTTAAAATATTCTGGTAGTGTCTTCTGTTTCTTCTTGCTTTGTTTTGTTTTGGTCAGGCCACATCTGGCGACGAATGTGGCAGTTTTCTCCAGTTCTTACCCACTGCATAGAAGTTAGTAGTCAGTGGAGTTGTAGTAGGCAGGCCTTTATCCTGTTGCTCTAGCTAACAGAGGTAATATCATTGCAGAAATCATGTATTCATCTGTCTGGTTCTCCCTGTACCGCTGGTACAGGACGGTTAAGACATTTGAACTTGCAGCATGTGTGTGTGGCTAGTGCAGAGCCTCATCAGCAACTTGTGCTGTTCTCTGGACAAAAGATCGTAGTCGTAGTCCCTTCGCGGCTTATAGAGTGATCTGATGATTCTTCTCTTCCTGCTGTAGCCGACTCTGTAATCAGGTTGGTCTTCCTGGGCCCCTGTTTTCGCCAGTAAGCTCTCTTCTCGTTTCCTGGCATCCCACAGCGGACTGGGATTTATTGGAAGACTACTGTTCTGGGTTTTTTTGTTGGTTTTTTTTATTTGTTTGTTTCGGGTTTGTTTGGTTTTTGTTGTTGTTGTTGTTGTTTTTGCTAGACAGACTTGATCGGGTAGTCATTCTCCAGGATTTAGTGAACAAAAAGGACATTTGAGAGGAAGACCATTTGATCGCATGTCATTTGATCTGACTCATGTCAACTCCCTGCGTTAGTGCCGCTGTATCCACTCAGCAGTTGGTGCAATGTTTTGTTATTGATAAATGAATGATGTATTTTTTGTCGGTGGAGTGTAAGTGAAGTGTGATTATTAAAGTGTACAACGCAAGTGGTATCAGCAAGTGCAAAGCAAATATTTCTCCAAACGTTTGTCTCGATTGTGGTCAGCAAGGTATAACTAAAGGTGCGGGCTAACGTGAATTTGTTGATGAGGCCTGGCTGTGTGTTATTGT
>CM060312.1:51464806-51632306 GCA_030674185.1 Monoplex corrugatus | reverse complement strand
TATGCCTGTTTTTCACAGTGTCTTTCATTATGACAGATGTTGTCCTTTATACTGTATACATTATCAGTGCTCAGTAACTTAATCATAAGGGATAGCAGTTAACACTATTCATGATATTAATGAATGTTGATAACAAAGAAAAGAAAGTAATATGGCATCGCCCTAGACCATCTGTTGCGTGTTATCAATATTTCATTAATTGTGATGAATAAAATGCTTTTTGTCTTTGTCAGTATGTTCCCTACGTCGTGGGTTTCTACCAAATGCCCAACTTTTGAAAGCATTAATAACTTGCAACTGAGTTTCCGTGACAACTCGTAATAATTTTGTGTTCAGTTTCGATTAGTGTGTGTGTGTGTTTGTGTGAGTTTGTGTTTGTGTTTGTGTGTGTGTGTGTGTGTGTGTGTGTGTGTGTGTGTGTGTGTGTGTGTGTGTGTGTGTGTGTGTGTGTGTGTGTGTGTGTTGTTGCGCCTTAGTAGTAGCTGCTAGTTTCGGCTATTCAACACACCAGCAAGTCCAAGTTCATTTAGTGTCAAGTCTCAGTGCAAAAGTGAGCAGGAGCTGGCGATGTGAAGTCCTTCGGACCACTCGCCAGAGAAGACTCAGCATTGATGCTGGTCACTCCAGTGGAATTCAGTAGTGGTTGTTCTGATCCAACATAGCTAGAACACCATCTAATAAGCCCCATACTAATAGGCAGTAATCCCTCACTTGCGGAGCCAGTGTGACAGTCCCATTGGTGAGACCACCACCATAGCCCACCGACAACAGCCCCAACGAACTGCTGAATTTACATCAGGCATGACAGCAGCAGAACAAACCAAAACTCAACGAACTGTCGAATTTACATCAGGCACGAGAGCGGCAGAACAAACCAGAACTCGTCGAACTACCGAATTTACGTTAGGCATGAGAGAGGTAGAGCAAACCAAAACTCAAGTTGCCATGTGATCGGTACCTGAAGGGCTACAATAGAAAGAAACCCTAATGTCCTCAGAAGGTTCTCAGAGGAGAAGCCCCACCCGCCACCCTCACTCCACCCCACTCCAGCAAGCAAACGTTTCAGCCCTAAATTCCGTACAATTTAAGGGGGCCAGACCATATCTAAGTCATGACTCCTGACTCCTAATAGCCCCTCTCCCGTCGCAATTTTTTTATTTTTTTACCTTCACAAGGTGACCATGGCGCTTCAAGGCCAAGTCGCCCCTGTGATTAATTTCTTAACTTCTTACTATTGGACACCAGCTGCACATCAGGAAATTTGAAGCCTTACGAATTTCAGTTTTGTTCCTCTTCGGCCAGGTCTAGCTGAAACTCTTTTCAGCTGTATCTGCTATTGCCTTTAGGGCTGTGTGATCTCCTTTCCAGAAATCAACAGCTGTTTCATGAAGTCATAAGATATACCTACCAGCCCTTTTAGCAAAGCTCTTTGGTAAGGACTTTGGATTGGAAGCCAGATTTTCTTATTTTGCTGGCTTAACTGGCGTAATCCAAAACAAGTGTGACTGCCCACGTTCAAGCAAACAGGAACCAGAAAAAACACTTAAGAAGAGTAAGAACTCGTATTTAAGAACACGTATCTAATGCAACCAGACAAGACAGGCGCAAATTTTCGGCCAACTGGCCTTTGTCAAGCGTAAGATTACAAACAAACACCAGATACAAAAATTAGAAAAAGACTGAAACTTCCCTGCTGCTCCTTCCAGTCCAGTGCGAGAAAAGGACTGGACGAAGCAGCAGGTAAGTTTCAGTCTTTTTCTCCTAATTTTTGTATCCTGTGTTTGTTTGTTTGTAATCTTACGCTTGACACAAAGACCAGTTGGCCGAAAATTTGTGCCTGTCTTGTCTGGTTGTATTGAATGCGCGTTCTTATTCTTCTTTAGTGTTTTTTCTGGTTCCTGTTAACTGGCATACTTTTCAGTTTTTGTAGAAATGGGTTTCCTCCATTCTGCACGCGTACGGCATGTTGAGGTCGGTCAGAAACATTGATTACGATGAATGGGAATGGTATACTATATTTGGTCTCGTGCCACTCTTGCTGATGATTTCTGGATGCTTTTCTGTCATTCTGGAAGATCTGCTGCAGACTGATAGTCATCCACTCTATCCAGATGACCCCGTTTCCATACTCCGGAAATCACAGCTTTTTCAAGCCACAGTTTGCAGTCTCCAGTCGTGTAGAAGATTGCCGAAGTTTCAAGTGGCATGGTTTTGCCTCTGACAGTATTGCTTCCGCGATCTCTTCAAGCTCTTTGCCACTAAGTGTATTTGTTTTGGGTTAGTGTTACTTTACATGAGCTCAGAGCATGTTCCACTATATGTTTGCCCTGGCGGAACAGGCATGCAATTACACGAAATTGAAAAATTGAAGTTTCCTACATCACATTGTCAGACTATATTGCAACTTCATGTGTTAATTCGCGTAGATGAATTTCAGTATAATGTTGGGACCTAGACCATGGACATATCCAGCAGATTGTTTTATGTTTTATGTTTGTTTCTCTCTTTTGGGCCGATCCAGTAGATTTTTTAAAATATTTTTTCTTTTTAACATGGGAGGAGATTCCAATCTAGTATGCTTTGCCCTTTTTTTTAGTATCTTTTTTAATGGGAGATTGTGTTTAATATACACCTTGAAGATATGTGTGTATCAGTATTAAAAACAAAACCCTTACCTACCACAGTGGTTGTGGGTTCAACTCTCAAGTAGACAACAGTTTAAACGAACTGGCTGAGTCTTGTCATAAGAGTCACGGACTCTTGAGGCCTCGAGTTCATTCTCAGCCCACAGCGTAAAACCTGGCCCTTTCACTATTCATCTTAACCCTTTGACTCCCGCACCCTGTCTACCAGCATCCTGCATCAACCGTGCTAGCAAAGCAAAAACTTAACACTTTGACTCGCTCATCCTATCCACCGGCTTTCTGCAGGAAGCTGGTGCATAGGGTGAGGGAGTCAAAGGGTTGAGTTTTTGCAGTTGGTGGATAGGGTGCGGGAGTCAGAGTTATTGCTCCGATCATTCTGACGGTGTAAGCTTAGTGTATCATAGGTCCTCTTCCCACCCCCACCCCCTTCCCCCTCCCCAATTTCAAGACCTTGCTAGTACGTGGTGTTTTGCGAAGGTTCAATGTGTCAGGTGGGCAGATGGGGTGTAGCGCACAGTGCAGTTGTTTGAGTGCATTAATTTCATGTACAGTTAATCCCTCTTGAATAAACTCCAGTTCTAAACTCACAGGAACCGGCAATTCATGATATTCTGTAACTGGAGTGAAAGCGTCTGCTTAGTGTGCCAAATGATGACGTGTGATTGACAGGATGGTGGGCTGACTGCCAACAACCCGACAGCCCTAGCCATCCACGAGAGTCACTTGCTGTGGCCCCACGAGAAGATCCAGTGCGTGGTGTCCCTGGGAACAGGTCGCTATGAACCCATCCAGGAGCTGACCTCCACCAGAAAAGTGACGCTGAAGGAGAAAATCTCAAAACTGGTCGACAATACCACAGATACTGAAGGTGAAGGGCAGAGAAAGTGTGTGTGTGTGTGTATGATAGGTGAAGCGGTGGGGAGGGAAGGGTTGGGGTGGTGGTGGCGTGCTGCTCTAAACCAAATTGTAGCCTCTCAGGCGAAAAGCAGTTATGCTTTGATGTTTAAACAGTCAGTTTGGAACGCTTGTGGACGTTTCTTTGATCCTTTTGATAAAAAAAGATTAATTCCTGCTGTGAGTACGTGTGTGCATGAGTGTGTGTATGTATGTGTGTGAGAGAGAGAGTGATTTTGTTACACTAAATCAAGCATGTCTTCTGTATTTTGACAGCATATTTTTGATTAATAATGAAGTAGGCTTAAACAGGTGTTATTGCATTAATACGGAAAGAGATTCATAGAATCTGTGACGATGGATAGTAGGGGTGGAGAATAATGTGTTGTGGTGAGGGGTGGGAGGGCGTGGAGCCTGCGTGTTGCGTGGAGGTGTGGACTTCGCAGACATGACGCGTCCGGTAGTTTGTTTTTAGCAAACTGACATTTTGTGGCTGGACTGGGATCTCTCATGTTGCTTTTCTTTTTTTTTTTGGGGGGGGGGGGGAGGAGGGGGCTTCATAGAACATGACACACAGCCTGAGTTCATTTCAGCAATAAGAGACTGACACAAGCATAGACAATAGTACATAGTGCCCGTAAGTTAGGTAGAATCTCAAGATCTTACCAGTGCATTAAGTTCATGTGCAGGTTTGTGTCTTGAGCCATGATCATTTTTAATCCTTTCCCATTACATGGCATCTGCAGCGTTCGAACATAAAGAAAATTATTCCAAGCATGGAAACGCTGTCTTAACCCTTTGACCCCCGCACCCTGACCACCAGCATTCCTCAATGTCAACCATTCTGACGTAGCAAAAACGTAACTCTTTGACTCTCTCACCCTATCCACCAGCTTCAAACAGGAAGCTGGTGGATAGGGTGAGAGGGTTAAGTTTTTGCAGTTGTTGGACAGGGTTCAGGAATCAAAGGGTTAAGAAAACTGAAACAGTTTCAAGTACATGGGAGCAATCCTGACCAAGGTTGGTACTTTCACAGCAGAACCTGCATCAAGATCACAATGGCAGTGGCAGCAATGGTTTGATTGAACAGGACCTGAACAAGCAGCGCCATCAACCTCACCACAAAAATCAGACAGTACATGTCACTCATTGTCTGCTTCTTCCTCTGTAGTTATGAAACATGTACAGTCCTGACTAGAAGAAATCAGTGCAGGCCCAGAGAAAGCAATTTCAGGCTCTCAACACCGAATGTCTAAGGAAACTTGCTTCATATATCCATTTTGATAGTTTGAAAAGAATACCGAAGTGCACGTGGTGGAACGAAACACCTTCGTGGGCCCATAACAATCACTTTTAGCAACAGTGAAATTAAGCAATCTCGCATTTTTTAGTCACATCATCTGCCACTACTTATTTCCAGTATATAAATGGCCCTGAACAGCTCTTCAAGAGGGGACCGTCGCCGATATCGACAAACATCAAAGACTGGGCTACTGTCAGCATGCCTGAACTCTTGCTGCTGCACAGATGAGGATCCAGTCTGCTTTTGCATCTCATCACCCTGTCCAACAACTGCAAAAACTTAACCCTCCATCCCCCAGCAACCACACTGGCTATGGTATGAGTAATTTTTTTCAGCTGTGAAGTTACATTTCTTTCACCTGTCAGTTATTCTGTTTCAGCCATTCACATCATGATGACAGATGTTATGCCCCCAGCTACCTACTTTCGCTTCAACCCTTACCTGTCTGAAGACGTGCCGCTGGACGAGATCCAACAAGACCGACTGAACAGCATGAAGCGTGACACAACCATGTACCTCAGAAAAAACGAGCTCAAGATGCGAAAGGCAGCAGACACGTTGACTCAGGGTCGTCATTTCCACCAGAAGGCCATGGACTGGATCCGACTCAAGTCAGAAACTCTTCCATAGTTTGGAGCTGTCACTTCTAGGCAGGCCATGTATATGTGACGAATTTTATCAACTGTAGAGAGAAAAACAGTACTCTGGCCATATTGGCTGACAAAATCCCGTGTAAAATAAACGGTAAACCACTGATAAAGCAACCGTGTATTTCATGAGAATGCTGGATGAGTTGTTTTATAAAACTGTGGTTGACATCTCCCCAATTCTTTTAATTATCTGTTTGAAATTAACATGAAGGGGTATGTCTTTCTGTGTTAATATGATTTCACAACTGTTCACTATTTTTTAATACAAAATTTAATTAAAAATCCCTTTTCATAAATAATTGGAAACACTTAATTATAGACTCAGGTGGTCTAACACTGGACCAGAAAGATCCAAAATTTTAAAATGCACAGTATATATTGGCTATTTCAAGACAGACTTTAACTAAATTTGGGACAAATGTGTACTCTGCAAGGTTATTGAGACCGGTCAGGATCAAAGTCACAACTACACAAAGTCTACAAGTGTCAGTAAGGGATTCTTGGATTGATATTTTTTTGCCAGGTATGGACCACAGATCTACATATCCAATTTAACAGTGCTCCCAGAACAAGGAACACAGGTGGTCCAGTACTTGGACAGTTGAAATATAAAAAGTACTTATTTTGGCTATTCATGAACCGATCTGTCTCATAATTTAATTGTACGTTATGATGCCACTGGGAAACTAGGAAACTTATTGTTAAAACTTTACTGAAATAACTTTTGTTTCGAGATTGATAAAATTGCACAAAACCTGTTGGAGGAGTGTACAAATTCGTAAGCACTGCTTGACAGCTTATTTGTACTTCATATCCCCTATATCTGGACATTATGAAGCTGATCATGTATGTTTGTAATGCACAGCTCGAGCATGAATCATGGCATGATAAAAACATGAGGGCGACCACACATCATGAATGTATATCCTACCCAATTTGTGTGTGTGTGGACAAAAAGAATTCCTTGCTTATTTGTGGGAGGATTTTGTGTGTGTGTGTGTGTGTGTGTGTGTGTGTGTGTGTGTGTGTGTGTGTGTGTGTATGTGTGTGTGTGTGTGTGTGTGTGTGTGTGTGTGTGTGTGTGTGTTTAGACAAAACGAATTCCTTGCTTGTTTGTGGGGGACTTTTAGTAGGGTCTGAATGCAACTTTGACCCATTCCCTAGGGAGAAACAAGAGTGCAAGTTTATGTAGGGCATCAATAATAAATGAGGCCTGGTTAACGTACAGGTCGAGACCCTGTCCTCCCAGTATCATATGACTGAGCGGCTTCTAGTCTGGCCTGAAGAAAAACTGAGTGCAGCCTCAAGTCCATCCAGCAGCGAACATTACCTGACCCTGTTCAGACTTGGAGCGAAGGTAAAACAATGAGAGATGGGTACCTCATAGTTTGGGCCCCAAGAAAAGATTAGGTTTGTTACCTTCTCTCTTTCCTACAACCTCAGGGTTATAGGAAAACCTTATAGCCTACAAATATGGTCACAAACAAAATGTGAAAATATTTCAGCAACGCCTGTTAAGTTGCATGAACTCTGGACCATGCTAAGTAGTAACAGGCATTGTGTATGTACTCTAAAACAGTTTTGCTCCACAAACACACGTGAAAACAAAGCACAGTAAAAAACACACACACACACACACACACACACACACACACACACACACACACACACACACACACACACACACACAACTTGGATACTCATAATCTGTTTATATTACAAACATGATTTAACCACAAGAGTTGTCAGTTTTACCGACATGAGCACTTCGTGGTTCTAATATGTTTTGTGGGTATCTTCGTTTTCTTCTCACTTAGCTCTGTAAAGGGTCATTTAGGGTGCCGCACTAAACAACTGTTTACCAGATTCCTCCTGCTCTGTTGGTTGTGTACCAAAGCTCGAGTCTGCAAACAGTTTCTCTTTCACTTCTGGAATGTCGGTCCATCGTTTTTTGTTTCGTTTTGTTTGTTTGTTTTTTGTTGTTGTTTTTTTGTTTTGTTTTGGTTTGGTTTGGTTTGGTTTGGGTTTGTTTTGTTGTTGTTGTTTTTTTTTTTTGGGGGGGGGGGTTCTGTCTTCCCCTCCATCTTCTTTCATCAACATTCCCCACAGAGGACTGATTTAGGAAGATCACTTAATCTTGTTACTCGTACATGGCCGTACCAACATAGATTTCCTTTCTTAACTGAAGTCAGTAGATCTTTCATATGGTCCAGTATGCTGCTTGGTGATTTGGAGCCCTTGTTCATTGGTGATATGATCAGTGTATCTGATGTTCAGTATCTTGCGTATCTCCTCCTATCCATGGCTTGGGATTCCTCTTTCCAAATCCACTGTAAGGGTCCAGTTCTCGAATGCATACAGGAAGATGGAATATACTAGTGCATGTAAGAGCCTGACCTTGTGTTTGATTGAGGTTTACTTGTTCCCTACCGGATGAAGGTGCTCCTTAGGAACATCTATTTACGTCGTTATTCTCATTTTTCTTGCTTTGGCTGGCCGTGATTTTTATTGGGAAAATATGATGGTGTTTTCCCTTTGCCTTCCATCGGTGACACCAGACCGTCAGCAACCAGGTAGACCCAGGGAGAAAATATTGGACGGACTTGCAGGGTGCCTGAGGACAGACAGGGTGGAAGATGTGCTTGCGGAGACAAGGGATAGATGCATATGGAGGGCCATGATCGCCAACGCCATACCGCAGGGCGCATGATGATGATTACTTTGTTCCTCTGTATAAGTTTCAACCTGAACAGTCCTGATGCTAGCTTTGCTGCCCACGAGAGGATCTCTGCTTTGATCCCTCTCTGCTGGTGATGAATCCCGAGTAAGTAAACTGTTGAACAGTTCCTAGCTTCAGTCCATGGAAAGTCATATCAGTAGTGATTGTGGTGTTATGGCTGACCCTCAGCCGGTCTACTCAGCACCAGTGTCCATGCCATATCTTGTCCATGTTCCATTTAATCGTTTACCAAATTCAGCAAGTTCTTGCCCACTGCCTGCCAGGCCACCAGTGGCATCTGCGAAGCCCAGTTTTTGATGGTTCTTCTTTCAATTCCAACTGTGCTGACATGATTTTCAAGCATGTCAGTCAACGATGGGTTTCAGGAATTTGTTGAAAAGTGTGAGAACCAGAAGATATGAATATGTACATGAATATGTATGAAATACGTGTGAAACCACTCTCCAACAGCACCCTGTGCAAGTGCTGCACAGGTTGCTTTGGAGTATAGGTGCTGGGTGGAGTCGATTAGGTTTTGCCTGATGCTTTGCTGTGGCCCACAGTGCCTCCTGCCAAGCCCTGTCACTAGTGTCAGACGTCTTCCTGAAGTCTATTAAGACATTGGGTTAATTTCACAGTAATGTTGTCTGCTTGTGGCTGCAATGTATTCAGGATGATTTTAAGCAAAGTTTTGCTGGCATGGCTGATCAAACTAATAGTGCGGTAGTTCTGACAATGTGGAGATTCCTTTTCTTTGGGAATGGTGATGATTATTTATTGGGTCCATGGCATGGGCCACTCGCTTGTGTGCCTGATTTTGTTGCAGATAGGGTATCAGCTACTGCCTCTACACCATGTTTCAAGAGTTCTGAGATGCTCTCAATATCTGAAGCCTTACCACATTTCAGTAACTCTTCATTGCAGCTATAACTTCTTCACAGAGCATCCAGAAGTCATCTTTATTGATGAATATTGTACTATTTGCATATTTAGGTAAACAACACTCAAAACACTCTTAAAGCATGCTTTAACACCATGCTTAATACTCAGTGTTCCCTCTGTATATACCCTGGTTAACACACATATCAGCACTGAGTATCATTTGATATGTATTGAGCATCAAAAATGGTGTCATGTATATTTTGGAAGACTCAACTCAAAGCAATTATAACAAAATGTCCAGCCACACTAGTACTTTCCTTTTCTTCCTTGACGAAATAAAAGACGGAAACAAACCCACACACCTGTCAAACAGGGAAAAGTACAAGTCAAAAATATCTTTTCCATGGTTTCTGACAAAAACTACAAGTAAGAAGTATTCATCTTTTCCATGATACAACCAGACTCTTTTAGTATAAGTAGTAACCCACCTTCTGGAAATTCTGTGCAAGAAATTTCCTCTTTTCTGTCACTCTGTTTCTGCCTTGCTCCTTTGCTTTTCTGTCATCTCTGCCTGTCATTTTCTGCCTTAATGGTCCATTTACCTGTATGTGTTCTAGAGAACCTTTACGTATTTTGTGTTAGGATTGGTAACTGGGTACACGTATTAACTGCATTTTTATGTGACAGCAGAAGCAATTTTTTTGTAATTTAGGCCAGTTTTTAGAAATGTTTTGATGTCTGTAGTTAAGTCTTTTTTTTTCTAATTCTCTGGTGATTAATTGGGTGGAGTAATCAATGCTAGGGGCATATCCTTAGATTATGTGCGTCAATGTATTGATATATGTACTTAATTTTCTTTTCCAGACATTTTTTTCCAGTGAGGTGCTGTGTACGTTTTGAAATGGTTATAGCCCTCACATGGCTCTGCACAGATGGCTGGGATTTAAACAGTAAGAATAATAGACGGAGGGGGAGTACAAGTCGAGTATTTTTCTTTTCCATAAATTAAGACAAAGGGGCAGGGGCACAAGTCAGAAGTATTCATCTTTTCTATGATTCTCACTCAGAAAATAAGCATGCATACTTCATCCTTTCAGCCCATCTGTTCTAGCAGTTTGTACTACCCAGCTCCAGGCCTTATGATCTAGTATCACTTACTTTTACATTCTACTTTTTTAATGTAATGCACCATATATTGTAAAGCTGTTCTTAGTGAAGGATTAAGATTTGTGTTTATGTGCTTACTTTTGTGATTCAGATTTCTCTGATTCTGTTTCTTGTGACTTCAAACAACAAATGAGGTTTACACAATCTTCAAAGTAATTTATCACAACAACAAATGAGGTTTTCACAATCTTCAAAGCAATTTATCACAACAAACGGACACCCATTTAAATGATTGTAAGACATAAGAAAACATACGAAAACTGTATAAAAAAAAATGTCATTCCATTTTATTTTTCCTTCTTCCTTTTCTTTTTATGAAATAAGCAAAATTGAAAAGCAAACACAAACCTTGACAAAGTCACTTTGTGCCATTTACAGACCACAAAATCCATTTCAGGGTAATAGATTGCATCATGCATTAGACCTGAGCAAAGTCAAACAAAATGTTCATGTATCACTCCACACACACTTATAAATGAAAAAGCTCAAGCTAGTTTTTCATTTTAAGTGATGCTTAATTTGCAATTCAACAAAATATGCTATTGTTCAATTTACAAAGAAAAATTAATTTAATACTGAACATTTTTAAATAAACGTCTACACTTGATGGGGACATTTTGAAAACATAAACAGTAACTTTAATTTATGTAAAAATATTACCCAAATCTGACCAGCATTAATTTCCAAGGACAGGGGATCAGTTCTTACATTCTAGCACGCTCACATGCAAGTGATCAGATAGCAAGTGGTGAGGCAAAAAAGCAAAAAAAAAAGCACAATACAAACACTAAGCGGAAGTAGATTTGGCTGATTGCCATCATTGTTATCATTGTTGTTTAAAGCCCACCTGACTACATAGAGCCATATCAGGGCCATAACCAGTTCAAAACATACACAATTCTTCAACAGGAAAGAAAGGAAAAGATACTAATAAGTACACATATCAAAGCATTTGCATACATAATCTAAGGAGATGCCCCTGGCATTGATCATTCCATCCAATTTATCACACTGGGGATTTAAACAACATACCTGAATACAAATTCAAACATACCTAAGGACACCAAAACAAAAACAGGCATAAATTACTTAAAATTGCATCTGCATATCTTGTATCCCTAGAGCCAAAAATGCACTCAACACATGTACCCAATTATCAATCCTAAGAGAAAGCACACAAGACTTTATCGAACACATACAGGTGAATGGACCAGCAAGGCAGAAAATGATAGGATGAAATGACACAATGCAAAGGAGAAAGAAAGAAACAAAGAGAGTGACAGAAAAGAGGAACCTTCGAGCACAGAATTTCCAGAATGTAGGGATACTATTTATACTGAAAGTCCCCAGCATCCCCATGACGGGGCTGCTCAAGTTTAAGGCTCTCGTTATTTTATTACTAAAGTTGATGAAGCCCAATGTATCTATGACTGGGCAGATTATACTAAAGTGAAAATCAATGCAGTCTGCGACTTCGCAGTATAATCTGTAACTGGGCAGTGTGGTCTGTGACTGGGCAGAATATAACAGAATAAAAGTCAATGTAGTCTGTGACTGGCCAGACTATACTAGAGTAAAAGTCAATGCAGTCTGTGACTGGCTACACTATACTAGAGTGAAAGTCAATGCAGTCTGTGACTGGCTACACTATACTAGAGTGAAAGTCAATATAGTCTGTGACTGGCCAGACTATACTAGTGTAAAAGTCAATATAGTCTGTGACTGGCCAGACTATACCAGAGTAAAAGTCTATGTAGTCTGTGACTGGTCAGACTATACTAGAGTGAAAGTCAATATAGTCTGTGACTGGTCAGACTATACTAGAGTGAAAGTCAATATAGTCTGTGACTGGCCAGACTATACTAGTGTAAAAATCAATGTAGTCTGTGACTGGCCAGACTATACTAGTGTAAAAGTCAATGTAGTCTGTGACTGGCCAGACTATACTAGAGTAAAAGTCAATGTAGTTGTGACTGGCCAGACTATACTAGAGTAAAAGTCAATGTAGTCTGTGACTGGCCAGACTATACTAGAGTAAAAGTCTATGTAGTCTGTGACTGGTCAGACTATACTAGAGTAAAAGTCAATATAGTCTGCGACTGGCCAGACTATACTAGAGTAAAAGTCAATGTAGTCTGTGACTGGCCAGACTATACTAGAGTAAAAGTCAATATAGTCTGCGACTGGCCAGACTATACTAGTGTAAAAGTCAATGTAGTCTGTGACTGGGCAGACTATACTAGAGTAAAATCAGTGTAGTCTGTGACTGGCCAGACTATATGATTACTGAAGTAAAACTCACTGCACTCTAATGTAGTCTGTGAATGGGCAGACTATACTATTTCACAGTAAAAGTCGACTGAGTCTGTGAGTGGGCAATTCTTTTCAGGCATTACAGAAGAGTATTTCCGTGGTTTTCTCCCTTACATCATTGATACCTCAAACATGATGAGGCTGAGCCAGGATATTGCTCAAATGCGACTTTGGGGCTTTAGTGGTTAAGCTCACAGACTTTTTAAAAGTTCCCGTGGCTTGGACACATAACTAAACATAAACACCAGTCAAGAGCAGGATGCAGGAATACGGCCAGCCATGTGCAAAACCTGTGCTCTAAACACAGTATCAGGAGACCTACATCTGTTTTGTCAACCAAAATAGAATCTGGTACTAGTCTACATTCTCAAATACATAAAAACTAGTTTGAAAGAAATTCTTTCTCAGATGTTTGGAATGTTACACACAGAGACATCAAAGGTCGATAAGAATCAATTTCACCTTGTCATATCAAAAACCGGGATAACAGTAAATAATCAGCTGAATCCAATACAAATAAGACTGGGTTTGATTAACAACAGTAAACAATCAGCTGAATCCAATACAAATAAGACTGGGTTTGATTAACAACAGTAAACAATCAGCTGAATCCAATACAAATAAGACTGGGTTTGATTAACAACAGTAAACAATCAGCTGAATCCAATACCATTAAGACTGGGTTTGATTAACAACAGTAAACAATCAGCAGAACATTCTCTTGGAACATCCACTTGTGTACAGAAAAATGGGATGTCAAACAACAGTAAATCATAACCAGCTCATTCTTTCGGAAATCTGCATACAATGAAATGAAGAAAATCATTCTGGTTAACATGAAGGAGGTCAGATTACAAAAACACCAGCAAACAAATGTCACTGAACAATCTCTTTGGCTCCCTTTCTTTCGGAAATCTGCATACAATGAAATGAAGAAAATCATCCTTTCTGGTTAACAGGTCAGATTACAAAAACACCAGCAGGTCAGATTACAAAAACACCAGCAAACAAATATCACTGAACAATCTCTTTGGTTCCAAAAAAACAATCTCTTCAAAATTGTCTTGTGCAAGGTAAACACTGGCCAACAGTAATACAATAAAATGTTCTTGGTTTCCACAAAATCTTTTTTAGAAAAAAGTCTAATGAATACCAAGACATGCTAGGCATTTCGCACAAGGTTGCACAAGTCTTTGTATTCGGAAACATGATTATCAGGAAGACGATACATTCAAATCAATGTACTCATGATAGGCATCTTAAGGTCTGATATGGGTTCTGGAGACATTTCTGTAGTGGTGCTTCCAACCTGCCATAAACATACAAACAGCAATTCTAAAAAAGCTTTCCTTGTTAATGCCACATGTGGAGACATGGTGATGACTCCAATCATCTGCCCTCTGCTCCCTGTCAAGTTTGATCATAGTATTTAAGCTATGTAACTCTAAGAATTAGAAATTATTCTTAAATAATGAAGGAAGATCAGGACTACAGATTTTCTATAAAAGGACAAGTCAGAAGTACTTAGGCAGTGTCCGCATATTTGCAAAACTTGTTCAGAATAAAACCAAGTGCATTTTCTTTTGATTGGTACCTTGGGAAGAAGGGAGAATAAGTGTGTTGACCTGTCTCAGTCATCCTATTTCAGATTCACTGTGATCTATCAAATACAGATATGAGTATGTTAAACATTAAAAAGAAAACTGCGCGGTGAAAAATCTGAAATTCTGAAACCTTTATGACATAATGTAACATTAAGATCATTGACTTAGATAAAAACACAGCTCCCATCACAAATAAAGAGAACAAAAGTCGCACTTACTATGGAAGGACAGTTTTCAATGTACAGCTGTGTATCTTCCATTCTCCCAACATAATGTTTTAAGAACATCTTACCAATGTTGCCATCGAGTTTTCAGTATCTTGAACTGTTTTGGAGAAAAACTGCCATCTTGAGACACAAGTATGCCACTAATGTGAAAAAGACTAATGAATCAAGTTTAATAAGATCATAACTACCACAACAGCAGTGCTGGTTATTGCACCACAAGTCTCCAGAAAAACTGCAACTGTAAAATACTTTGATGTTATTAGATACTTATCATACACATAAGAAACTCTGCAAGCATGATTGTTTACAACTCACTGTGAACACATGTGGATACTACTTTGTTCCTACCATTAAACAAAACACAGCTGTCTGAAGTACACCTTATAAACAATATAGAAAACTCATTTGTTAAACACAAGTTTGCAAGTCAAACATGGAAGCACAATTTCAGTAAACATGTGGCAGATAAAGTCAGAGACACTTTTTTACATCAGTCTTGGATGTGACAAGAAGTAAGTTAGTCAGAGGCACTTTTTATAACATCAGTCTAGGATGTGACAAGAGGTAAGTTGCTCGAGATGGAATTAAAGGTAAAAAAGTTCAGTGTATGAGACAAAACGACTATGCATCATAAATGGACTACAGCTTATGTGTATATATGCATAAATGCTTAACATTTCATGTACACAAAGATAAAATAAGCCACATTTGTGAGCAAAATCTCAAGATTGTCTTTCTCTGATGTATTATGCCTATCCTGGATCAGACAATCTAAAAATATCATGTAGTAGAAAACAAAAGTGCAGATCTTTGCAATTCCACTCTAGTATTGTTACACTGAAATATAACAGAAAATTACATCAAATATAACAAAAATTATTTCGGGTCTTTGGACAGCACATGAAAATAATGAAATACAGAAGAATGGAGCTGATCTTAGCAAGTCCACTCTAATACTGTAGTATCAAAAAGACAAAAATTAATCAGGTCTTTAAAATAAAAAATATCACAAAACTTATATCAGGCCTTTGAAACACATTGCATAGTTGTGTCGGAATAAGAAATGAGTGAGATTTCAGTGGAAAAAAAACAACAACAAAAACCCTTCCAATCACAACTAGTCCATATTTTTACATCAATACTTAATCATCCAAAAAGGGGGCACACTCAGTCCATATTCTTAATTCACTAAACTTTATTCTTCCCCCAAGAGGAATACAATATAAACTGAAATCTTCCTTGGCAAGTCTATCATTTTTCATGCAGCTTTCATTCCCACAGAAGATAATAAATCTTCATGAACTTGAACATATAGATAGTGAAGGCGGCCAGTGCCACCGCCTCTAAATCATCACTCACTCCGATTAAAGGAATTACATAACCTATGCTAGACCAGGACAACTTTAAGTGACTAGAGAGGTGCTAGTCTGGGACTTTCCTTAGCCGAACTTAGAGTATCAATATCTTCAGTCTAATCAAGACAGAGGTTCACACATAAGTATAAATATACCAACAAAAAAAGAAACATGCCAACAAAAAAATAAGTTGTGATATTCCTTTTTTATAATTAGCTGCCCCAAACCTTAGATGGAACGTGCATAATTTTAATAAAGGTATTTTGGTTGCAATGAGAGGAATGTGAATTCCTATTTTCTTAACCTCAATCAACTCGAAAGTAAGAAGGTGGGGGTGGTGGTGGTAACTGAAGCATACACACTCACACATAAAACGATTCTTGGATACTGTCACATAAAATGTTAACACATATTTAAATCACTGTCATGAAGCTGCAGCGATAAATCAAGATACACAAAATATAAGAAAAACTGTCTATAAATGAAATGTCTGCTCAAAATACTGACCCACAGCTCAGTGCATGTTCTGACCATACAATTATTGTGAATAACTCGCACTCCATAATCTGATTACATCAGAAATAAAAAGTTTTTCTGTAGATACCATGGGAAGAAAAGCATTATGGATTAAACAATGACAATAATATTGGAAAACAAAAAAAACAAAAAATAAAACTAAGCACAAAATGGGCAAAAACAAAATCAAATACAGATTAAGGCTTACAATTCAAGATTATTTTGAAGCATTCTGCGTTCAAAAAAGACAAGCATAATGTTCTTTCCACAGTAACACGCAACACTACTCTTCCAACATGGCACATTTCTGCTCAATAACAAAGAAATACATTTAAAACATTCTCTTTCAATCATTCCACATGCAGGCTGAACAGAGATAACAATTTTCAAAGTAAATGTAACAGCTCACAATAATCACACTTTCACATAACAAAACAACAGGGAAAACCCCTGACTGTGACATAACAATAACACTTTCACAAAACAAAGGAACACAAACACTCTGCTGATCACCACAGTCATTTGGCACATTTGATTCCGTACAGAAAAAAAACTGATAAGGCCACAATATTGATGAAATAAGCAGTCTGTTGATTTTTCACATTGTTTTCTTTGGTAAAACAACCTTTTGATTCAACATGTATTCATAACAATTGCACATAACTGAAAGGCCAACTGCACTTCAAGCACATCAAAGGATTTGCTTAAATCCTATCACATGGTCAAATCATTGCATCAAACACCAACAGAACAAAGGTATTTTTAACTGGAAAGAAGATGCTTCCTAAACATACATTAGCTGATGCTCCTTACTTGGGAATGAAATAATTGGATGGAACAAACGGCATCTTTGTAACTTTTGCCTCATACAATTTCTTTCTAATCTCAAACTTGACATCAGTGCCATTCTTCCCAAAGTCTCTTTCCACATATCCCATGGAAATATTCTTTTTCAAGAAAGGTGAAGGGCAGCCACTTGTCACCTTTCCAATCACCTTGCTTCCACTGCTATCGTAAATAACAGCACCACCTGTGAATAAACAAAAAAATGTGGTTATTAAACCATACACCTGTGAACAAAGAAAAGTATTCTGTTATCAAATCATGTTCCTGTTTAGTCAAGAACAAAACAGCATTCAAGCGTTCTTGATGGAAATGGTTTGCTCTATTCCGAGTCTGTTCAAGAGGAATTTGTCACACTTAGACAATTCCACATGAGGTCCACTTTAATCTGCCAGTAATTATCTAGCAGACTCCTCGAGCCTGCACCAAACCCTATGCACTAAAACCTATACAAAAACCAGTCTAAATTACCAAAAACTGCTTCTACAATTCACATTTCCTTACAGCCAAAAATGCAGTTAATACATTTACCCAATTATCAATTCTAAGACAGTGTATGTAAGGCTTTATAGAACACAACAGGTAAATGGACCAGCAAGTCATAAAATGACACAAAACAAAGGAGCAGGACAAAAACAGAGTGATAAAAAAGAGGACATTTCTAGCACAAAATTCCTTCTGCTCCAGCATCCCTACAGGGGTTTAAGAATAAGAGAAAAGAAGGAACGTAGCATGCATAGCGGACTACTGATGCACAGAATTTTTTCCTATGTAGACTGTTTTTGATAAAAAGCAGGAAAGCAGGCTGTTTGATGAGTAAGATGAAGAAATGTATGTGTCCCATCAGTGCTAACTCAGCGAAACAGACAGGCAGTATCGGTCAATGTGAGCATTTCTCAGCTGAAATGCATTCATTAACTACCAAACTTTTATATTTGTGTACAAAATTTAGCTTAATCTTTAGAGCGCATTGATGGCCATTTGGATGCTCCCTTGTCTGTTGCTAAGCTAAGCCTGAACAAAAGGTTCAAAATTTTGCTGTAGAGACATATCCTTAAAGCTTTTCGTTTCGAAAGTTCAACATCCCTGCTTTGTACACTCCACTGGCTTCCTATCAACAGCATATCAGATACAAGCTACATGTACATGTTACAATGTTGTCTCTGGTACTGCTCCTTTTTATGTTTCTGAATTGTTCCATACCTATTCTTCTTCCGGAACTCTTTGCTATTCTTCAAATACTCAGCTGTTCAAAATCCCTTGATACAGACGCAAGACATGCTTTCCAATCATTTGCCCATTTTGAACCTTTTCAGTGGAATAATGTGCCCTTTGATCTGACAAATTTCCTAACCTTTCCTCTTTTAAGACCTAACTGAAACCTATCTTTTATGCACACTCTTCCGTTTAAATTAACTCTGCTCATACTGACCCTATCTCCCTCCTATTTTTGTGTGTTAATATATTCTCTATGGATGTCATTGACAGTGTATGCAATCAGATTGATTCCCTCAACAAACTATACAAACAGCAGTGAAACCCTTGCACAATCCCACATGTTATACATTTCTGGAAAGGTCTTTGCCATGTGATTCACCTAAAAAAAATGCCTTACTACCAAGGAACTGGGGCAGCTAAACTAATATAAAAAAAGTGACATGTTTGTGTGTAACATCTTTAGGGAACGTTTTCTAAAAACCACCATCTGAGAGGTACGTCATTTCAAACCATGCCACAGTATCCACATTTCCCCCCTGTGATGTTCAATTATTTATCAAAATGATCAGAAAAGATCAAAACACCCTACTGCCCAGTCAGCAGTGTTTCTGTGCTGATGAGGTACAAATGTGTGATTAAAAGATGTATTCAAAAGGACTTCTACACACCTGACTGTGTCAACTCGTCCACCATGCTGAATATACGTAAGCACAAACTGAATTATTGACAGTTTACAGATTTACACTGCAAATTATCAAAGAATGAGCATATTTTCACAACATCACAAGGCCAGTAACCCTAAATATTCTACAATAAGATGCGTGTTTTATTTCACTAAAGGCCCATTAACTATTCTAGGATAAAACAACAATATGACAAGAATATAAAGTGGCTAAAAAAACACCATTCTTTCATATATTCATAAGAGCAGTCACTTGCTATAGAATACAGTACATTCTTTCATTTTTTCAAAAGCAGTTGTTAGTCTACACAGTACAAAACATTTTCTTCACAGAACTGGTCGCTTGTCTATAGTTCACATAAACCTACTTCGGGCTGGTGGTCCACTGGAGAGAAAGCCCACTCTGCGCTGTGCTGGTTTGGCAGAGATCTGGTCAAGGATTGTCTTGGCCCCCGGGAAGTCTGCTCCGGCCCTCCTACTCTTTCCTGTCAATGCAAATGACAATCTTACTTTAATTAAAGTCCAGAAATAATGTGTCTCAAAAGCTTTGCTACTCTTCCGAGTTTCCATATGCCAGCCACTGACCTGACTTATTGTAATATCTGTTTAAAGCCCAGTCAAGTGCGCAGAGCCATATCAGGGCTATAACCATTTCAAAATATACACAATACTTCAACAGGGAAAAAAAAAGGAAAAGAAAATTAGGTACATATATCAATGTATTTATGCACATTATCTAAGGAGACCATTCCATCCAATTTATCACACAGGGGATTTAAAAAGCATACCTGAATACAAATTTAAACATAACTAAGGACACTAAAATTGCTTTCACATATTTCATTTCCCTAGGGCCAAAAATACACTTAATACATGTACCCAATCATCAGTTCTAAGACAGTACGTAAGACTTTATCAAACACATAAAGGTGAATGGACCAGCAAGGCAGAAAATGATAGGAAGAAATGACAGAAAGCGAAGGAAAAAGAAAGAAACCAAGAGAGTGACAGAAAAGAGAAATTTTCTAGCACAGAATTTCCAGAAGGTAGGGATACTATTTAACCCTTTGACACACACCCTTTCCACCAACTGCTAATATTTAACTCTTTTACTCCCTCACCCTATCCACCAGCTTTCTGCAGGACAGGGTGAGTGAATCAAAGGGTTATACTTAAAGAGCCCTGGCATCCCCACAGGGGAACTGACTGACTTGCAGGCTCTTTAACAAGCATATTTGGTATGTTGCATGCATATACACACAAAAGGAACTTAGGCACTGGCAGGTCTGCACACATGACTTGGGAGATCAGAAAAATCTCCACACTTTATCCACCAGGTGGAAGTGTCTTAAGTGGAATGAACCCAGGATCTTCCAACTGGAAATAAGATGTTTACCCACTTGAATACGGCACCCTTCATAGTTTAATTTACTGGAATTGGTAACTGTTTCTTCACAGAATCTGCACTCTGTATTCCAGTTAGCTGACTGTCAAAACATTAATTAATATTGATGCAGGTCTACTTTACACTATAATACAAAACAAACAAATTTGATAACTAAGCAACATGTTTTGTGTCTTTTTTTTCAACCAGTATCAGTACAATACAACAACATAGGATTTTTCTCACAATAGTAATATCCTTATCACTTAACTCCAAACAGAAAGTCGTCTTCAATATATTACCACAGGCAATCTAGATCTGGAGCCATCTGCACTATTATTACAAAAGTACAATACTATTCTATTCATTTTATGGAAGTTTTCTTCGCTTCATGTACTCAAACTTACAAATATCAAAATTTGCTACGTACCAATGACCCAAGTAAGAGAGGCTTCAACTGGTGTTGTGGTCTCATCAATGTCATTGCCGTAAAGACAGAGCCCTGCCTCCAAACGCAGACTGTCACGAGCTCCTAGTCCTATCATCTTGACATCAGCATCTTTTGATGACAACAGTGTTTCAATAACACTTACAATGGCATTCTGTGGCACGGAGATCTGTTGAAAAATAAAGCAAACCACAGCAATTAAAACGTCACCAAGCATCCAACTCTCTCTCTCCATTTCTCTGGTTCTTTATTTTGCAGACTCTTTTGGTACAGCACTGCCCAAAACCTTAGCTGCATATCAAGCTCAATGGTTACTTAGTAAATGAATGTTTTGTAGAAAACCAACCAGAGTCAACTGTCTAAGCAATTAACCCCATTTCAAAGTAAATAATTATACTATGTACATCCAGCAAGACAAACATATCAAATAAACATGAGCAATTTCAATGTGCATAAAACTAAAGGGGCATAAAACAGTACCTGGATTACAAAAGCGCTATGTATCTTGAAAAAAAATTATTCCACTTCTCAAAAACACAATTAAGTCAAAAGCTGAGTATGTTTTAAAATACAACAACACAGCAATAATTTCATGTGAAATACATTACAGCTCATAAAAAATTATTGAAAGACAGGTGTACATAAAATTATCAAAATGTCCATCAACTGGAATACATGTGAAAACAGGTGAAATCTATGTATGCAACAGAACCTTCCATCTAGAAACTTTGTGAATCTGACCGGCATGACAGTGATGACACAACAATGGCTGCTCAAATTCACAGAAAAGAGGGGGCAAGGACTTTTTACTAGACACCTTTCAACAAATTCTAAATTTTACCCAATCCCCAACTACTTTCCTTGTCAAACTTAATGAAATTTGGATGAAAGTTTTTCATCTGGAAAAAAAACAACAAATGTTTGCCCCTTAGAAAAGGCCCGGTTTCTCTGAAATTTTACTGATCAAAGGAGAGTTCTACGGTCTGTCAAGACCTCACCTGGGAGTTGTGCATTCACTTAAAATACTGTGATTTTCAATTACAACAGTGGCAAGATGAATATAGTGTAGAAGTGCATGTGTATATGTGTGTGTGCATGTGTATGTGTGTGAAGGTGTGGTTGTGTGCATGGATAACTAGTTTTATTCATCTTCCCCAGACCAGTAAAATGTCACAGAAGTTAACTGATCTGTTGCTTTTGTTAAAATTTAGCGAATTTGTTTCTTAGTTGTCTTCTGTCTACCCTTGACAAAGGCCAACCAGCCAAACGTTTGATTATGCCCTGTTTGGTAAAACATGTGTTCTCATTCAATTTTCATGCGTTTCTGATGACAAATATCTATGATGGTATGTGTGTGTGTATGTCACGCCTGTTCCCGAGCAAGATTTTACTTTGAGAGCAGGAGCGGCGGAAGGGAGGGGGATGGGAGAGGAGAGATAAACAATAACCAGATGTGGACTCTAAAGTGGCAGCTAGCCAGTTGAGCACTCTGCACAGAGCAGTGTGTGAGTGCAACACGCTAAGCTGTCAAAAGGGAACCGCAGGTGTCATTGATAAGAGACTCGTAGCAAAGCCAGTTAACTTTTTATAGCGTTGCAGTACATGGGTAGGTTGCAAAAACATTAAATTACAAAGTCTGAGTTTCATCAAGAGAAATATGAACAATATAACCAAACACAGGAATAATTCATGTAGAAACTGATATCAGGCATGCAGAAAAAAATTAGATATAACAGCTGTTTTGCTTGCAAAGATCAGTTTACTGACAGAAGAAAACCACGTATGTAAAATAAAAAGTCCAATTCAAATGACAAACTGTTCATGCACGTGCACTTTTACAACATTCATATTTTCAGAGATGTTAGCTGCATGTGTGTGGACAACACCACACTTACCGAATAAGTATTTAGTCGTCCGCAAGGATCGTTATCAGCTTGTTTAGTAAGTATCCCATCACTTTGATATGACACAGATTTCTCTCACAGTACAAGGCAGCAGCCTTCTTTCACACAATGCAGAGGCTGACTATACAGGCTTACGTAGCCTCAACACTGTCTTTTACTACAGACATCCATTTGCCAGTTCTTATTACCACTTCCGTCACAGATACGCACGCACAACTACTAAAATACGACAAACACACACACTAACAACAACAACAACAACGAATAACAGGAAAAAAACGGTTTCAGTTTAAAAAATCTAAATAAAATGACGAAACTGAGTCACACACACACACACCCCCACACACACCACCACACACACACACACACACACACACACACACACACACACAAACACACAAACACAACACAACACAACACAACACAAACACAACACAACACAACACAACACAACACAGCACAACACAACACAACACAACACAACACAACACACACACACACACACACACACACACACACACACACACACACACACACACACACACACATACACACACACACAAAAAAAAAGCAAACAAAAAAGAAAAACAAAACAAAACCACAACAAAAACAAAAGTAACAAAAGAAATTAAAGAAAACAGCAACAAAAACAAAAGAGACAACGACAGGAAAACAACTTAAAAATATTTTCACTCATGTACTGTCTCCCGTTTCACATGAAACAAGTCCAGTATAGAAAGGTAGATGAAATACACCAAAAACACACACACACACACACACACACACACACACACACACACACACACACACACACACACACACACTCACAGTGAGAAATGATGACATTCACTTACACTCTATAAGTGAAGCACAAACTCAAACTACATAACTAAATAAATAATTTATAGCTGCACTCGGTCAAACGATAAATAAACAATCACCATCACCATCACCGTCACCGATCCCTTAGACTGGCCTCCATCGGGGCGCCTCCGAAGACTTGACAACAACCTTTCTCCACTCATCCCTGCTCTCTGCTTTCCTTAGGATATCCCTCAGCTCCAGGCCCGTCCACTCTCGAATATTATCTTCCCATCTCTTCTTCTGTCTGCCTATTTTCCTTCCTCCCGAGACTGTGCCTTGCAGGATTGTCTTGGCAAGGCCGGATGATCGAGTGATGTGTCCATACCATGTTAGTTTGCGTCGTCTTACTAAGGTCAGGAGGACAGTGTAAGGCCCGATTTCATTTCGAATTCTTCTTTTGACTTCGTCATTCATGATGTGATCTCTGTATTTGACGCTGAGAAGTTTACGAAAGTATCTCATTTCAACCGCCCTAATTCTTCTTTCTGTATCCGCTGATAACCCTTTTAACCATAGAGCGCCCGCCAGCGCCTGCTGTAAATCGTAATAGTATTTACAGCGGAGCGCCCATCAGCACCTGCTGTACACGTGGCCACTATGGACGTGGCCATCATTGTTTACATAAATGAGAATCCCACGAGAGTGAGAGCCTCGTTTTGGCGACTTCCTGCCCCGCATTTAGAACTTTACAGTGTCAAAATCAATCAAGTTTTCACGGTGCTACAAATTTTCAAAGTTTGGAAAATGAGTCTCATGACCGATGAGGAGTTATGGCGCGCGGCATCTGTTGAATGATGACGGAGAAGAATTTGAAGGTTTTACGGTAGAGGATCTTAAGTTGATCCATGTGATGTAGAAAGTGACCTAGATATCGACTTGGAAGCTGTTGCCGCCGAGTTCGACAATAGTGAGAGTAAGAGTGACAGCGAAGCTGGGTCGAGTGTTGATCGATTGCCTGACCTCCAAACCGAAAATGGCAGGACGTTTTAGGCTCGGTTTGAGTAAAGGAATTTTCTGAAAATTTTGGTGTTGTGCATGATCTGTCTGTTGATCTGCATTTTCATAAGTATACACCCCCCCTGTGTGTGTGTGTGTGTGTGTGTGTGTGTGTGTGTGTGTGTGTGTGTGTGTGTGTGTGAAAAATGATGTTATTGGTATGTGAGTGAGATTATTTGTTTATGTAACAGCGCAGTGAGTCGAACTGAGAATAGTGCTATACAAAAGCTACTTATTATTATTATTATTATTGGTGCAAGCTTTGCGCTGTTTCATGCTCAGCTTCTGCAGTAGACTTTGTTCTGGGTCCTCTGGGTCATTAACAGGCCATTAAGAAGCATTTCTGGACTGCATCTTTGACTTTGAACTATCACACATGTAAATTTTTGGTAACATTCACCATCAAATCCGACTTTATAATTTTTTCTGCGAGTAAAACCAGAATGAACCTGGGAAAAAACTCTTTCTGTGAGTACTTCATTGTATGCACAATGCCAAAAAAATAATTCCTTGAAACAAAAAAAGGTAATTATATTTTTTATTGATTTCTTTAGTTAGTAACTATCGAAAATTGCAAAAGTTACTTTCCTTGACATGGGATTTCATAGTATGGTTCACGTTGAGTGACGTGGGGGTATACGGATTAACCCTACCAGACCTTAGCCCCTGAGCGTAATTGTGCCCCCTGCCTGGCCTCCTGAGCAAAATTTTGAAAAAAATGTATATACGTTAGAAAACTGTTCATATCATGCACACCAATGGTTAGAATTATATGAAACGTGGAGAGATTGTAGAAAATAGGCCTACCTTTCATCTAACGCCAGTCCAACCCTCAATCACACAAGCATCTCCCCTATCACTTGGTTGGGGGGTATGGGCACGCCCCCTTCTTCCAACACTCTGTCTCGACCTACTTCTTTCATTGTCAGAATCATCACTTTCACTCAATGCTTCATCAACGTAATCATCGTCACTTGAATCGGAAACGTATTCCTGATCAAATTCTCCAATCTGCAAAATGTCCACCACTTGTTGAACTGTGAAGCGAGTTGGCCTCGCCCGTTTACCTGTTGAAGTGCTTGGTTCATCACTAGCTCGCTTCATGGTCAATTTTGCACCCAAATCACCTCAAAATACCATCAACACAAAGGCAGACAGTTGCAATAGGCTGAACACACACTCACGCGACGCTTAGCAACGGTTCGGTGGCTATTTTTAGCTCTTGATAAAGTGACGATCGTGTGAGTGTGCTATTCCCGCTATAGCGGGAACTCGGTATATAGTCATTTTCGTCATTCCCGCAATAGCGGGAACTCGGTCTGGTAGGGTTAAGGATAAGGATTCCAAAAAATGAATTGACAAATAGTGCACAATTTCATTCTACACAACGCCAAAGTTGATGATAAAATGGCTTAATCACTGTACAGCGCAGTATTAATCCTCTATTTCCCTTGCCACTAGACTAAGGAATGCAGAAACACATAGCTACAAGGTAAAAGGCGGACGTCTGATTTCTGACATCTGGTGCCAGGCTGGCCGACCAACTAAAAGGCGAAAAAGGGAGCTACTGAACCAGCCGTGATGTGTATGTGTGTGTGTGTGTGTGTGTGTGTGTGTGTGTGTGTGTGTGTGTGTGTGTGTGTGTGTGTGTGTGTGTGTGTATTTTATCCTCCGTGTACACAGTTACACTCCAAAATATCATGAAATCAATTTCTCTGAGAAACATGCATGCTAGATTCATTCACTCTGTTAAGAAACAAGCACCCTAACCTCGACACCATCTTCTCCTGTGTACCCACAGCGTGTCACCCTGCAGTCCTGGACACCACACACACTTGTAATCCTGGTTGTCATGAATGGGAGAGTTGACAGGTCAAAATCAACCAGCGGCTGTAGAGCTTTTGTCATCAAGGGACCTGCAACAAAGATTTAAATGTAACAGATCATAAAATCAAATTACCCTTAAGGAGTCAGTTATGGAGTTGTCAGTTATCGTTTCTACCATTCTCAAGATCTGCGTCAGAATGAGAACTGGATATATGGTATTAACTTATTTCAGCAGCATTCATTTCCTTTCTTTTATCTCTTTCAATTACTGTAGATTTCATAACATACATTGTAATAGTTAAGGTCTATAGACATCACAGCTTCGCAGCCCCTTCTTTTAGTCTGGCCGGGAAGGGTAAAGTCGGTCAGAGCCTTGACCCCAGGTCACGTTTATCTCTGCTGCTATGCTGCCACGCAATACTGCTGCCACTGCCGCGCAGAGTTTTAGCACCCCTCTTTTTGCCCTTATTTCTTTCTGCTCCTCAAAAGTTATGAGGCTTGGTCTCATGATAAAGCTGAAAAGACAATGTTCACATCGCTACCAAACATGCAGGCTTAAATATCTTCACTTTGCATGCAGTAGCCGTTTCAAAATCACGCAGATTTCACAATCACCTCATGCTTTAGTTATTATGAAGAAATACGATCATATTCCCACGATGCAGAGAGCTGTATTAGACTTAAGTCAGTACTAACATCCATGCCATTACAAAGACGAAGATGTCTTCTACAAGCAGCACCTACCAGATTGTTGATACGTTTTTCGTGAAGCGAGAAGGAGGGGGTTGTTTATTGGTACTCCACAGCACAGCTGGTGCACATGGCACACAGACAAGTTAACACAGTGGCCACACATAGCTGGCATTGCTTGACGGTGCTGAGTTTCTTCAGTCAATTACACGGTTACTATACTCAGTCTTGAGTGCCATTCCATGCCTTTACAGTTAATTGCACAATCACTTTGTAGTTCATCAACACTAAAAAAAAAAAAAAAATTAAGACTGCATCATTTTTAGTTTCTTTCATCACTTACAGTGTTTTCTTTGTTTGCTTGTTTTACATCTGACATGCGACTGTAGCGATGGGGATGCGAGCGTTAACTGTTCTTTCATGATCAAACAAAGTTTGTCTTCCTCATTCTGAAGCCCCCAAGCGCTACGTTTGAGCAGATTGACAGTGGCATGACATGACTCACCACCTTGTTCTCCATGAAAAGCCAGTCCAAATCTAAATTGTTTAACAAAGTCAACACAATGGGCTTCCAGAATATGCTGTTTTGGAGTAACAGACACACTGGGGAATGTTTTTCTGCAAAATTCCATGTACCTGGAAATCGCTTGTTCAATTTCAGCCACCTCTTCGTCGCCTTTAATGGGCTGTTTGTGAGAAAGAAGACTGTGAACTGATGAATACAAACAATTCAGCGTACAAAATTTGTCACAAATATCATCTGCGGCGGCATGAATTTCCGTCACATCTGTTTTGCTGACTGTCATTTGCAACACACTCTGGCATATATCGGCAATGACGTCATCTTTTAAATATTTGCGATAGTGATTACTGACGAATGACCATCCATGCATGGAGATTTTATGATGTTTCAAAACTTCATCAAGGTTGGCTGTGACAAAAAGGGTAGTTTAGTGTCGGCCTCTCTGAGTTGTGTCAGCTCTTCCTCCATCTTGTGCAGAGAACTAAACACTTCTTCTTTGTGCTGCTGAACATCTTGGGAGTCATGCTGATCATGTATTTCCTGGAAAATGAAGTGTGTTGCTTGAAACTCAAGCCGATCTTTTTCTTTTTCTTTCTCGTGTATTAGACTCATATGTTTGACAAAGCCTCCCAAAGTCGGTTTTTTCCACTGGAGTATTTTCTTTGGCTAATGCTTTTGCAATAGTTACATCTAGGTCATGACACTCTGTTTCCAGCAGTGTGTGATGTTTCTTGACAATGCCAAGCAGGATATGGAGGTAGGGTGGGGCCACATGCCTGAGTTTGATGTTCCAGACGGGTGCAAAAACAACGTTGTTGAAGATTTTAGCTTTTTGTTTCTTCTGTCCTGCTTTGCAATACTTTCTGTAGTCCGATTGTATGTTTTTCAGATTTCTGGTTGCAACTGTAGGCTGGTTTGATGGAGCTTTCTGTAGCTGTGTCTTTGATGTCTTACACCAAAGACAAGGATGAGTGCTCTGGGCACCTGAAATTCCATACATTTTCAAAAGAAAATCGTAGTCGCCGAAAAGAAACACTTTGATGTTTTTCTGGTTCCATGTCATCTTTTGTAGGGTATCAATCTGCGTCTTCATCCGTGACAGTATCTTTCTCAGATTGTCTGGGCTGTCTTTGCATTTGACCATGCACACTAAATGTGTGTTCTGCTTTGCGTTCGGATTTACAATATTGGCCACTTGCAGCATGATCTTGAAGCTGTCACCCCATGATCTCCTCCAATCTTAATCCACACATCGTCCTGTGGGATTGTGTTATTGTGCCATGTGAGCATGTCCTCTTGCTGATATTTATCAAGAAGTTCTGACACAAAGGACTCCAGGTTGTCGACTGCAGCGATCGGTGTTGATTTGCTTGTTTCCCTGTTTGTCTGTTTATCATAGAACCAGATTCTTCTTTTCCACAATGATGTTTCCGCTGAGAACACTTTTCTGCAGCTGTCTCTCTTTTTTTTCACTGTCAAGTCGAACACCAATCCTCCTCATGAATGTTCTATATTGCTTGTACTTCGCCCAACTTAAAGCTAATTGTGCTCTCAAAGCCAGTCCTTGTATTTTTGTGATGTGTGCTTGGTGAAATCCAGCCAATTCAAATAGTTTGTTTTTTCTGTCTCGAGGCAATTTTGAGTTCAGTGCTGTGAAGTCGCATAGAATCTGCAAGTGACTTCCCTGACAACTGGTGTCTGATTTTTTCCATTTGTTTTGCCCGTTTTTTGACCAACGGGGAGTTTGCAAGTTCTGTGGCTTTTCTTGGTTTTGGCACATGTTTGTAATATTTTGGCTGGCCTCCTGTCTTAAAGATCACAGTGCTTTTGTCATGTGAACACACTTCCTTCATCCGACCCATTTTTGTGAAAAACTGCTCTTCTTGTTTAGTGAAGGGAAGAGCTGGGCGCATCAGCTTGTCCTGTTTAAAAGCTGGCGATGTCGCAATGTCAGCGGTCACTCTGACTGCAGTTTGCTTCACAGGTGTACGCATCTGCCACTCTTGCTGTTGTTTTTTAGGTGTAAATGTTCTAGGTGGCAGAAAATCAGATGATGATGCAATACTGGATTCAGTGGACAGGTCAAGTTCGACACTATCTTCACTTTTTCTCGTTTTTTTCCTGACACCTCGATCAGGTTTGAACGGCCGCCCTGCTTTTATGACTGACAAATACAGAACAATCAGTGCAGTCTTGTTCCGAAATACCAGGATTATACTTCATCAAGATATTCTGGCATTTTTCAACATCCTCTCTGGCTGTTTGAAGTGTTCTGTCTGATGGATTTTTGGAATGTTTTAGTCTGTTCAGTCTTGTATAACACTTTGTACAGAAACTGTCAGAATATTCCTCATTGTCATTATTACAGACATCAATGCCATAAAACCTTGAAATTTCAGAGACATAATTCTTGCACAACTTAGCTTCTCTGCTTTCCCGAGTTTTTTCTGACCGTGCACCACAAATTGTACACAGTGAATGGAGTCTGTCAAAGTGAATAGTTTCCGAGTGAACTGGAACCTCCATAATGAATTGTTAGTCAAACACATATGCTACCAAACTTTCCTGTCCCAGTGTCACACTCTGCTAAAATGTATCAAAAAACTAACACTCACATGGCAACAAAGAAACTTAGAAGTACCCAAATGCCAAATATCAACACAGATTAAGTTTGAATAAGTGGTGACAGCAACTCAAAGTGAGAGAAAAATGCCAATTTGCAGCAGCGGCTAACAGATAAATGGTAAGGGATGCCAGTGCCGAGCTGTGACCTAGTACCCCGCTGACCTGGGGAGGGTGATAATGGGATCAGCTCTTCCCCTCTCCTGGCAGCGACTAAAGGAAAGGGATAGGCGCTTGGCTTGCATGGCCATGACATCCATCTTTAACAAAATAGATTTTTAGTTACTTTCAGGATCATGAAGTGGTGGGGGGGGGGGGGGGGGGGGAGGTTCCATTAAAGTGTTTTTTGGGAAAAAGTCACAAAAGAACTGATTGTACAGTAGGCTACCTTGTACAGCAATGAGTGCATTTGCATTGTGTTCCAGCTTCACATCTCGACCAGCTTCTTGGAATTTCTTCTCTGCTGACTGAAAAAAAAAGATACAATAAGTACAGAAATACATCAATCTAAAAGATACAATATGTACAGAAATATATCAATCTAAGCTCTTACATATACTAGGTAGGTCCAGCCATTTTTGTAATCTGAAAATGTATTCAGTATTTTCAAATTTTCTTAAAGGTAACAATAAAGTTAATAAAATGCAAAATATCTCACTCATAGCTCTAATGGTTTTGGAGATACTGCTGTTTGGAATACTGTAAAAATGGGCGTTTTTCGTAGTTTGGTGAATTGGCCATATTTGTACCCACATTTCTTCAGAAGTACGCATCTCGTATGTATGAAAATTGATATAGTATTGTATTCTATATGTAAATTAAGCCTAATTTTTTTTTAGAACTCTAGAATTATTTTCCTCTGTGCTATTAGTCTTCAAAAATGCCAATTTATCCACTTGTCACTCTGTGGCAAACACACATTAACGCTGCTTAATGGCTCATAACTCAGGGACTAGCCATGCTACATCCTTCTTCTTCTTTCTTTCATCTGCCGCTGGTGCCCTTCGGCGTCGCGGGGAGACACAGACGTCTGTCTGCAGCAAGGCGGGAGGCTCGATAGAGTGACAGGTCATGGGCTCGCAGGGTGTCAGCCACGGAGTCGCTCCATCGTCTCCGTGGTCTACCTCTGGCTTTCCAGCCAGTGTATCTGGTGGTGTATGCCCGTAGGGCCGGTTGGTCGGGCGGCATTCTGGTGAGGTGACCAAACCACCTGATCCTTTGTTGTTCGACATGGTGGAGAATTGGTGTTAGTCCGACCATGTTTCTGATCACCTCATTCTTGATCTTGTCGCGTCTGGTCTTGTTGACAGCTTTTCTCAGGCAGCGCATTTCACATGTGACCAATTTTCTCTCTAAGGCTTTTGTTAGGGCCCATGTCTGACACTGGTATGTGAGTGTTGGAACGAAGATGGCGTTGATGAGTTTTGCCTTGGTGCTCATTGGGATGCTGGGATGTTTCAGAAGGGGGGCGAGTTGGTAACTGACTGCGTTCGCTTTCTGGCATCTTGTTTCTATCTCTCTGTCCAATTTTCCATCTTCAGTGAAGAGGCTGCCAAGGTATTTAAATTCTTTGGTCTGTTTCAGCTGGGTGCCGTTGATGTTGATGTCCAGCTTTCCTGGATTTCTGCTGACAGACATAACTTCTGTTTTGTTGATACTGATCTTCATATCATACTTCTCGCAGCTTGTGTTGAGTTGGTCTGTGTGTTCTTGAAGAGCTGCTTTGTTCTGATTCATCAAGGACTGGTCGTCAGCAAATAATAGTTCGTTCAGGGCCTCCAGATCTGGATTGGCTTCCTTTGTAATCTGGTCCATGTAGATCACGAAGAGAAGGGGAGAGAGTACGCAGCCTTGCCTGACCCTGATGTAACCGGGAACCAGTCCGATGTTCCACTGGCTGTTCGGACTGCGCTCCTACTGTTGGCATAGATTGCTCTGATGTTATCAAGCAACTGCCCCTTCACGTCGTACTGCTCCAGGATCTTCCAGAGCTTGTCTCTGTTGACTCGGTCAAAAGCTTTTTCTTGATCAACGAATACTGTATGCAGGTCTTGGTTGTATTCGATGGCTCTTTCACACAGCTGTCGGAGTGCGAAAATGGCATCTGTGCACCCTCTTCCTTTCCGAAAGCCAAACTGGGCATTGCTCAGTAGGTGTTCTGCTATGGCTCTTGTGCGCTGTTCCAGAATCTTTGCATACATTTTCCCTACATGGCTGAGAAGTGAAATGCCTCTGTATGTGCTGCAGTCTTTCTTGCTGCCCTTCTTCTTCCAAATTGGCACCACTATTGCATTTTGCCAGTCCATTGGTACTTTCCTCTCTTCCCATGCTTTCTGGAAGATGATGGTGAGCCACTTAACTCCCGTTTCTCCGCATGCAAGGATGGCTTCAGTTGTTATGCCATCATTGCCTGCTGCTTTGCCCTTTGGGCTGGTCTTAATTGCTTTTCGTGTTTCTGCTTCAAGGATTTGGGGCTCTAACTGGTCTTTATAGCGTGGTGAGAACTGGGAGCTGGAAGCCTGGACTCCAGATGGGTTTAAAAGGTCTTTAAAATAGTCTTCCCATCTTTTCAGAATTTCCTCTTCTTTGTGTAGTGCCTCTCCATTTGCATCATTCACTACTGTTGTTGGGTTGAATGGCTCATCTCTTACTCTCATCATCTTCACACTTTTGAAAAATTCTCTTGGGGAGTTCTTGCTAATTTCACTTAACTTCTCTCCATAGGTCGCCCAAGATTTTTCTTTGGAGGCTTTCACAACACGTTTACTATGTCTTCTTGCGATTCTGTACTTGACGTAGTCCTCTTCTATCTTGGTCTTGACCCAAGCTTTATATAGCTGCTTCTTTTTCTTGATGGCTTCCTTCACCTCTTGGTTCCACCAGGCTGTAGCTTTCCTGTTTTTACCTCTACATTTCTTTGTCCCGCAAACTTCCCTTAAGGTGTTCAAGAGAGCTGGCTTGAAGATGTCCCAGGCTTGTTCCATGATGAGGGGGGTTGTATCAATGGGGTCAAGTTTCACCTTGATAGCACTTTCAATCTGTTCTTGCACTTCTTTCTCTTCCAGTTTGAGGAGGTTGATCTTTTCAGGCTGGTTCTTCCTAGCAGTTGTTATTTTCTCCTTCTGAGTACTGGAGGCCAGAATGACAGGCCTGTGGTCAGTGTCAAGGTTGGCATTGGGGATGGCTTTTGAGTCTTTGATGGCATAACGTGTTCTAGATCTTGCAAGTATGAAGTCGATTTGAGACGAGATGCTGAGGTCGTTCCATTTGTACCAGGTGTAAATTTGGGAGGCTCGATGTTGGAAAAAGGTGTTGGTGATGATCAGATCATGCTCTGCACATAGTTCCAGCACGTGGTTCCCGTTGTAATTGCAAGGTGTTCTGTGGTCACTGTGGGGTCCAAGATGCTTTGTCCACGGGTTTCTTCTCTCACCAACTCTGCCGTTGAAATCCCCATGACATACAGGTCCTCTTTGTCAGGGGTGCTGTTGATGAGGTCGGAGAGCTCTTGATAGAATGAGTCTTTCTCCTCTTCTGAGTATGAATCGTTACACGGTGCATATGCTTGGATATAGTAGACGATTTTGTTGGACTTTCTTACACCGATTTTAATCAATCTTTCTGATATGTATTCTGTACTCATGAGATTCTTTGCTATGTCTGGGTGTAGGATGAATCCCACACCATGCGTTGCTCTTTGGTCTTTCCTGACACCACTCCAGATGAGAACAAAGTTTGAATGGATTTCTTTCGTTCCTTCTCCTTTCTTCCTAGTGTCTGAAATGCCCAGGATGGAGATCTTTCTTTTGGTCATGAATTCCACAATTTCTGGTTCCTTGTCTGTCAGGCCGCAGATGTTCCATGTTCCAGTGTAGTCGCTATTCCTATCTCGATGTCCGTTTCCATTGCGAGGTCTTTTTCCGTTGGTATCCGTCCGTTTGTATCTCCTTTTAGTTTTCTTAGCGGTTGAAGAATCCACTGTCGGCTTGCTAGGCCAGTCACAGCTTCACCAGAGCCCCGTTAGCCAGCTTGACCTGTTTCCGTCTTCCGTCTCCAAAATGTAGATATCAAACAATTCAGCACTGAATATGAAAACAAAACTTGTGAAAAAGAAGTGTTCAACCTTATCTTTATGTACATAATTAGATTAAACTAAACAAAATCTGACACATTTTGTCATTACTCGGAGGGGAAAGTTAAAATGCTTTGACATCTCAGGGAAATGATTTCCAAATTAAATGCATATCCAGAAGTAATAAATGAGTCCTAATTTCCTATGATCTTTACACATGTTTTGAAATTCACCCTGTTCCCCTGTCCCACTCCTAGTTGCTGTATTATTATTTGTACTGTGATTGGTGATACAATAAACAGAATCCACATCTTTTGTCTGCCAGTATTGTTTTCTGCATTTTTCAGATGACTTTGATTTTCTCAAACCTGCATGAAGCTTGAAAACTGTTTGCGTTTATTCAGCAATATACTTCTCTAAAGCAAAAATCTTCTGCTTTTTTTCTGTGACAGCTAAGGGCTTCTGGATCTGCATTCTCTATATTCATTTCTGATTCCAGCCTGAAATTGATACACTTCAGTGACTTGACTATGCTGTAACACTGACACTCAGCCTGGTCAGGTATAGGATGATACGACTGTAAAAAATTCAATAGAGGTGGTGCTGCTGCTGACTGTCTAAATGATGGGACTGGAATGTCAAATCTTTCTGGATAGTGGGATGGCTGATGAGAGGGAACCTGTTTTGAATTGTTTTTGAATTCACAGGGAGCATCTGTGTAAATTTGTACCATGGTCTCACCATCCTGTTTCCTTTCATTTGATTTGTTTCTTCTTCACTTCATATTAATTAACCTGGACAGCACTAATAAACATAATTTCAGGAGTAACCCTACAGGAATGTTGTCAAGGTTCTTCATGCAGCATGATGTGTCTGATAAAAAAAAAAAGTGCTTTGGACTCCTGGTGCTGTTTAGAAAATGAGCCAATTCATTCAATGTTCATGTCAACATTGAGAAATTCTTGTAGACGTAACGATGATGTTTTGGAAAATTGATGAAAACATGTGCAGACCAGCACTCGCAGCAGCTCTACATTACAAGGAGACACAGGTTCTGTCTGGTGTCAGTAGATGTCACTGAAGAGAGTCTGGATTCATTCTATGTGCACCCTCATGTCTTCAGCATGTAAAGTTGAAGCAATAACTGTTTGTCCACATGTATACATGTTAGGCAAATATGGGTCGACCTTCCTCTTTGGTCCAATTCTTTTAACAAGCAGTTGGAACCAGTCATCCTCTGAAATTCACACACACACACACACACACACACACACACACACACACACACACACACACACACACACACACACACACACACACACACACACACACACACACACACACACACTCGCTGAGTTCAACCAAACCTCTAGCACACAGAAATCTACCAAATTTGAAACGAACACTAGTTAGATCTGATGTGTTGACAAAACATGTCAAAACTGTACTGTACCCCCTAGCAGAGCAATAAATTTGTTAATATGCACTGATTGAAATGATAACTATATTGTGTCCTGATGACAACATTCGGATTAAAACATTTTTAATGTTTTTTATTTGTTTATCTATATTTGGTCCTGAAAAGAGTTCGAAAAACATTTCTACTTTCGCTTGTATGCAGTTCTCATACTTATCGTCCTTGTTGAAGCGTTTCTGACAAATTTCTAATGCTTATTCATCATATTCTTCATTGAAAAAAATCATGAACCTTTCAAAGAATTTTTTACAAAAATACAAGCAATTTTCATTTTTCTGATTGGTATCAGAAAGATATAGATCTATTCTTTTATTTATTTTTCTCTCTATCAAGGGAGATAAACTATTCTAGACTGAGCACATGCCTGGTATGAAAATATATCAAAATTTGTATTAATGATTTATGAAACATCAGTTCCACTGGAAAAAAAAAATTAGCAAAGAGATTACTCTAACGGTCGCTTATACACTTACCAGGATCACGTTCAAGATTTATTAGATCTATCGAGTCAAAGTCGTTCCTCGGTTCAGAAATTGCGTCAGTTTTTTAGGCGATGTCGTTGAACCCAGTCCGCTGTGCCGGTACCTTTCATATTGGCTTTCGGAACTTTTACAAGCGGCAGCCTGTGTTATATTATTTATTATAAGTCACCGCTGTGCATATCGTTTGTAAAATTTTCCGACAACTGGTGTTGATCGGTCCGGGAAAACCGCGTGCGGAATTTTGCACGTCGCCATCGACGTTGGGTTCGGTATGTGTATTCAGATTGCTCAGGGTCAAAGCACACTTCTTTCACAGCACAAATACAGACACAGGTTTCATGCCTGAAGCTCATTTAATGCATCGACATAATTTTTCATCTTCTAATCGTGAATGGTAGACCAGCTGAAGCAATTTAAAATCAGCAATTTTTACCGGTTCTGCTGCATGTTAGCCATTAGCGTAAGAGCGGCTGGACCTACCTACATATACATCTGCAAAATTCAACAAAAACACACACATCACACATACACACAAACACACAGAAGAGCAAGTGGATTTAAATAATGCAATTTCAAAAACTCTGATTTCTTCCGCCACTGAAAGCTACACTACACAAGAACAAATATCTTGGTAAGAGTAAAATATAAGATTTGTGACAAGGGACACTACCATGCTTAACATAAAAACAATAATGACAATAGATAAAATAAATAAAAGTTAGATACCTGACATGACTTTCGATAGGATTCAAAGTCTGTTGCTGTTATTGTAAAGAACTTCTTTAAAACCTATTGTCATTAATTTTTAGCAAAATACAAAGACAAAAAACTATTAGCAAAACAAAATCAACCTCACAAAGACATTAGCAAAACAAAATCAACTTCACAAAGACTTTAAATTCAACATAATTAAATATATAAGACATCTACATCTTCATCAAAGAAATTACAAATATGCATGAAATGTCATCATTACAAACAGCATAAAGATAAGAATATATACAAGTAAAGCACTGACAAAACATTTATATTACAGGTAAAGCATTGACAAAACATTTATATGTCACAATTGAATGAGTGATTATATCAATAGATCAGTCATCATCATCATCAAGTGCCCTGCCACTATTCAAAACAAAAAATAAATTTTCTGGACTCATGAACTCATCAAAAAGTCTTATGTGCAAATTCCAGACGTGGACTGGTTTGGCTAAAATCAGACATTTTAATATTCGAACTCTTCCTAAATGAGTTAAATTATTTTCATCCAAACTTTAAAACAAAGCCATCATTTCTGAAAGCTCTTCAGCATAATTCATTTCTTCACACCATTTTATGTCATTAGGAAATAAAACACAAAAAATTTCAAATCTCTCAGGATTCCAGTTTATATTCAGATACTGCATAATAAAGATCAATTTTTTAATCCTATTTACTTCGGACCCAACTGCTTGTGTTTTCTCTCATTTTTAAGAAAAAGTCCTGAAGCACTTTCAAATTTCAAGGCATGAAAAAAAGATTTCTCAAAGTATACCTTATCCCCATTACCAATTTTCTATACATCAACTGCAAAATGATATATTTTGCGTTCATTATTACTTATTACAATCACTTTCATTTCTCTATCTTCTCTTTTCATAATAGCTAGTATTTCAATGCATGAAACAAATAAAGAGAGACTGGGTCACCTTGTCTAAGAACTCTTTCTACAGAGAACCACTTCAAAATTATCCATTAACAAAAAGTGTCAACTTCATGTTTTTATAGAATGGTCCTATCCAATTACATATATTTTCTCCAAAGCCATACAGTTTTAAAGTTTTGAGCAGAAACTGCCTGTCTAAGGAATCAAAAGCTTTCTCAAAATCCAGACAAAGTAAGAGTCCAGGTAATTTCTTTATGTTTAAAATAACCAAACAATTTTGATCTTTACAAGTTATGTTCAGAAGGATTGTTTTAATTCTATTTGCAGTTTTTACCATAAAGAACAGGTCAGTTTGTTCTTATCATAATTAAAAAAACACGGCAGGTCAAAACACAGGAGCAATAATAATCCACTGAAACTGCATCTGCCCTCTTCAAATCAAGACTAAACATACATGGAGAATGACAAATATGAACACAGCACTTACAACCATGTTGGCCCAATCTTTGTCAATACATCCAGCATTAGACACAACGTAGAGGAATCCCTGGTCTGTACTGGACACAATCAGGTCATCCAGGATTCCTCCCTGGTCATTGGTGAAGACTGTCAGTGTTCCTGTGTTGTCCTTCAAGCCCTGTATGTCTCCTACCACCAGGCTCTCCATCATGGCACATCGATCAGCACCACTCACGTGGGATTGCAACATGTGCGACACATCAAATATACCTACAGATTTCCTCACCTGAAAAAAAGAATGAAGGAACTGACTACAGTTACAGTATACCACATCCACCATTTCCAGCGCAGAATATTTACAATTATCCATATTTTTCTCACGCACAGCTACTTCAATGTTTTGTTCATGCATGCCGGACAGTAAACATCTGGAAAGTAATGTAACTGAAGGATGAACTCAGTGCTTGTATACCAGATTGTATACCACAGATTGTACCCCTCAGCTACTGATGTGCCAAAATTCTACGGACTGCCTAAAGTGCACAAGAAAGATGTACCCCTCCATCCCATTGTCGCATCTAGAGGATCCCTGATGTATGATATGGCCCACTTCGTTGCAGACATCCTCTTGCCTTTGGTTGGAAAGACAGAACATTCCATTGCCAACAGTGCAGACCTGGTCAAGAAGCTGTCGAAGTTTGTACCACAACCTGATGAGATTCTGGTGTCCTATGACGTCACAGCCCTGTTCACCAGTGTCCCTGTGAAGGACAGCATTACATCATCAGAGGGAGGTTACAGGTCAACAACAGCCTTCGGCAATGCACCAACCTGCCAGTGGAACACATCTGTGAACTGCTATCCTGCTGCCTCAACACCACCTACTTCACCTTTGAAGGACAGTTCTACCAACAGACCGAGGGTGCAGCCATGGGGTCCCCTGTGAGTCCCATTGTCGCCAACCTCTTTATGGAATACTTCGAGGAGAAAGCTTTGGCGTCGTTCCACACTCCTCCATGCTACTGGGGCCGCTACATGGACGACACTATGACTGTACTGAAAAGATCGGTGGTCGAAGACTTCACGAACCATCTCAACAACCAACACCCTGCCATCAAGCTCACCTATGAGGTAGAAGAGAACGGCAGCATCGCGATGTTGGATACCTGCATCACCCGAACGGAGACAGGCCTCGCCTTCTCTGTCTATAGAAAGCCAACCCATACGGACCAGTACTTACAATTCGACAGTCACCAGCCACTGGAACACAAGATTGGAGTAATCCACACCCTCACCCACCCAGCGAAGACCATCTGCTCTATCGACACCGCTAGAGAAGAAGAGGTGCAGTACATCAAGAAAGTACTCAGTGTGTCGGGATACCAGAAGTGGGCCTGGGATATTCTGGGGGGCAAGAAAACCATACCCCACCCCTCCACTGAACGGCAAACCCCTTCGAAAGGGCACGTCTCCATGCCATACATCAGCGGCGTCACTGAGGCTCTCAGCAGGAAGATCAGGAAGTTGGGAGTCAATGTCCATGCCAAGCCCACCAACACCATCAGAAGCCAGTTAGTCCACCCCAAAGACAAAACAGACAAATTGGACAAATCAAGGGTGATATACAAGATAGACTGCCAGGACTGTGACCAAAGTTATATAGGCGAAACTGAGCACAACTTGCACAAAAGATTAAAAGAACACAAACGTGAGTCCTCTCCAGTGGGGGAACAGCTGACCCACACCCAACACCACTTTGAAAAGGACAGTGTGCAAGATGCAAAAAAGAAGCAAGATGGTTCCAGAGGGGAGTAAAGGAGGCAGTCTACATCGCCACAAGGAACCCCACCCTCAACCGTGACCGGGGCCGACACAACCTGCCATCGGTGTACTCCTCACTTATTCAGTCGCACTGTTGTGAGTTTGCTCACGGCGGTGCGCACTGAAGCCAGTTCTCAACCCAGCAGTTGCGCTGAAGAAGTCGGCCGGATCGCCGATGAAAGCTACGCAGTAAGAAGCTTTTTTCACTGAGAGACAAGTTTAGCCAGGTAGACATTATGTAATGTAACATATGTTTGACTTGTGTCTTCTGTACCAAGCTTATAAACGAAAGATGGACTCCCTGATCAATTTGATTGATAGATACAAACATTTATGGTTTTCAGCACCAGGAGCAAGTTTCAAGTGGAACAGAAGACCAATCCTTGTGGAACATGTTCTTCTTGCATTGGAAGGAGTCCTGTGGCCCTAGGTTCTGCTTCCACTAGTTCCTCCTCTTGAAGAGCAGCTGTTATGTGCTGTTCAAATCTGATTGTGCCCTGTGTGCCCTCTTGTTGCCTGCACCTTGTGATGTAGGCAAGATCTTCCTAATTAGCAGAGATAATGCCACATCTGATGAGGTTAGCCTTCAGAGTATCCTTGTTAATACTCTATTGATCTTACACAGATGATGTCCTTGCTTCAGCTTTCTATACAGAATCATCTTTGTGATGCAGTTGTCTTCCACACAAAATTATATCTTCCACACAAAATTACAAAGTAAATAAAGTAAAAACCAAGAACAAAGAATCTCTGGATGAAATGTTTAAATAAATCATCTAAAATCTAACTGATGAACTGCCATGTCATGGTAGTATGCATGATGTGTCGATATTCACAATTTATTTACATTTCAAACAACGCAAAAAAATCACAGCACTAAGAGTTTTTGCCGATCTTTGCCATTAAAAACAATTATGTAAATTCTCACTTGGTTGTTACTGCCCTGGCTCAGCCACAAGCTTTCAACTGTGTCACAAGGCTGTGATTAGATGGAATGAGTTGTCCTATTCTGCATTCAGACATATAGCTTGGGTCCTGCATCAACAGATGAAGCATTGCTTGATATGCTCACTCCATCTAATAAAGGTCCCATGAACAAATTGAAAGCTTAACTGACACTGAACCAATATGATGAAGATCTTGAGGGTGATAATTCACATACAGTCCATACAAAAAGAATTGAAATACATACAGCACAGAACGCATCTAAAAGTAAGCATGCAAGCGTTCACATAATTATATGCACAAATATGCAGAGGTTGGGTTTGGAGAAAGGGTGGGTGGGAATATGTCGGTTTTGCATGTGCCTACACAGAATTACATTCATGTCTGTGTATTTGTCCTGGCAACAAACATGTGTTCATTTATGTTCTACTTGGTTGTGTGTAGGCCCCAATTTAAAAAAAATAAATATAACAAGCATCAACACAAACTTCAATAAGTTACAGCTGTCTATATTTTCACCTGTGTATGTTCTTCTGAAATGCCAGTTTTGTACTGCACAGGCATTTCCCAGCCAGCAAAAGGCACCATCTTAGCTCCTTGAGATACATGGAAGTCATACAGACAGGTTCTTTTCAGCCCTTTCTGTAATCAAACACAAATTCAATATAACAATAATACTAATGACCTGATAAAGTGCCATATCTCACAAGAGCCCTATAGGATTTATAAAAGCATGAGTTTAAAATAAAACATATAAAGCAAATACATATTAACCACAACAGTAATGATGAAAACAAACAAACTAATACATACAATGTTAAAGAAGCAACAAAAATGAATTAAATAAAACAGTCACAGATCCAAGGCTATTAATTTTTTTCAGTATGGCCTGGCTGTTTTGCATTGTGATTTCAAGTGCATACCTCCATGTTAAAACACATTTTTCCTCATGAATAGTTGTTTCATAGCTGCATGCTGCAAATGTGACAAGTGTTTTTAAGTTTCAAAATCATTGTTGGCAACTGGCTTTACCTGGTTTAGGCAGACCATGCTCTTCAACAGATTCATTAATGTCTCCAAAGCCTGCTTGGAAGTGTCTGGTGGTATAAGCAGATGTATTTTTAATGACTGTCTTGAGATGTTGAATTCAAAGTGGACTCATTTTAAATCTGTGAAGCTGAGACTGAAAATGCTCCTCTTCTATACTCTTCTTCTGGAATCTGAGCACTTCCTCTTCTCTAATTTTAATCCTTTCTTTTCTCTCTTTCTGGAGTCTGAGCTCCTCTTCTTCCTTAATTTTGATCTTTTCTTCTCTCTACCTCTGGAGTCTGTGCTCCTCCTCTTTACTCTCCCTCAGAATTCTAACTATTCTTCCTCCTTTGCCTCCGGTTGGATCTGCTCCTGTGCATACATGACTGACTCTGTAATGAACTGAGCATTAGCTCTTCCTTCCAGGCCCATAATTTTTCCCAGCTGCATGTATGCATGATGCAGAGAGGCCATTCCCTTTTTCTCTGTATCCTCTTCAAATGAAGTGCTTGGATCCTCCTCTGTTCTCACTCTGTGCCCCAACTACCTCAAGCTCTCTTTCCTCTCCTTCGCTAAAGCTTCCCTTTCATCAGCCATCGCATCATGATTATTCTTTATTGAATCTTTGTCACATGACTACCAAGCTGATTGTATGACGCAGTTCGTGAAAGCCCCTGCTTTCTCTGCAAATGCAATGAAAACTGATTTTGACATATCTTTAGGGATTTTTCCAGCGTCATCAATTTCACTCAGGAGGACTGTTACTTTTTCAATATCAAATTGATCGAGAGCCTCAGTCATTTCCACAGAAATATTGTCTGGTTCTGGGGCTTTTCCCAGTTTCATCTTTTTCAATGCTGCCCTAACTTCATCTTCTATTATTGATGGTCCTTCAATGTTCTTTTTTATGCAATGTTCCTCCTTTCTGTCATAGTCAAAAAGGTCATTAATGTACTCTCCCCATCTTGTAATATTTTGTCTTTTTCCAAAACAATTGTACCATCTTTTAGATTTTAAGCAACCAGTTAATGCGTATGTCTTTTTCCTCTCCCCTTACTATTGTCTCAATAGTTAGCAGTTGGAAGTTCCCACTGTTGCTTTTCAACAACCACAAGGGTGTGTGAAACCAGCCACAAAGTGGCCAGATGTGATGCTCTAGACACAACCCATTTTGATGTAAAAAGACACAAATTTCTGACCAACTGGCCTTTGTCAAGGGTTCACAAATGACAGCAAACAGTAAATGCTCAAAACAATGGAAAATACAATACTTCTGTCTTGTCTTGTCTTGTTAAGTCAAATTCTGCATTCTGATTTTAAGAGTACAGTATTTTCCATGATGTTTTGTACATGTACTCTTTCTCGTCTTTTGTATACATTTGACAAAGGCCAGTAGCCAAGAATTTCAGGCAGTCCTGTCTTGTCTTGTTACATCAAATAGGCATTCTGATTCTAATTCTGTGTAGTTTTGGTTCCTATTTGCTTGAACGCAGGCAGTAAGTTCGAGTCACATAGCATAGACTGACTGACTAGTAAAAGGAAACAAATACAGCACTGACCAAGGGCTGCAGTTTTTTAGCACTTTATTGCAGACAAACATGTGCTTTTATGACAGGAAATGCAGGGCTGCTGTTGACCAATAATCAATAAAGCTGGGTGACTGAATCAGACTTGCGAAACAGCACAGGCTTAATCACAGTATGCATACAGATTGAAACTGTTATTGCGTACATGCCACTGGCAAGTAATGGTTATTTTCACTCGCCAAATAGTTTGTCTATTCACTGTGACAAGTAAAATACTTGCCACTTTAAGGGCTGATAACTCAAGTAAGGTTCATTAACACCAGATCTCATAAAATTTGTGTATTATCTGAGTTACTATGAATGTTATTTAACATAATCATACCATTGTCAGCCAGGATTTGTTTTTTTGTTGTTGTTCTTCTTCTTCTTTGTTTGTTCGTTTTTTAGTTTGTTTTGTTTTGTCTTGTTTTGCTTTGGGGGGGGGGGGGTTTGGGGGGAGGAGGGTTTTTTAATGCTTGTTCAAAAAATGGTTTGACCTGATGAAAGTTTTAAAAAAATGCAGAACTTGTATGGTCCATTAACTTCATAAACACCCCAGGCAGGGCAACTGTGGGTACCATAGGCAAAAGACAATGGCTTGCCCATCTTGTTTCGAGGACATTAGGAGGGCACAGGATTGCACACTGTGACTGTGCATGGTGACGGTCTAGAAACAAGTAAAACACATAGTATGTGACATACTAAGGATTGTGGTGGATATCAGTGTAAATCAAGCTATCACCTTGACCTTACCTAGGTCACTGATAACCGTGATACAGTAAAAATCTGTGACAACGTTACTATTAACGTACTACAGTTACGTTACACACAATACTATACACATTCTTGCAAATAAAATCGTCAGTCATGATTATGATAGTGAAGAGATACCTCTGTGCTGAACCAGATTGTAACATACTCTGTTTACCTCAGTGGCGTATTTTCGAATACTGTGTGCAGTTAATCTACACTTTGCGAGCATCGTGGCCCCGGTTCTGAACAAATGCATTGTCGTAGCCTGAGACATGAAAAATAATAAATGCTGTTTGTTTAGTGTTCAGCACAGCTGCACGAGTCCCTGCCTTTCACCCCTTGGTCGACCTTGACCTCACACTGACCTTTGGCTTTCTTATTCGTATTATAAATAATATTCATTTAAACTAGTTCTCAATTTCCTTGAATAATACTGGACGAGTTGAGTGTAAAAATAATTGGAAATAACTTTCCAATAAAATCAATAAACGATACGTGAACGAAAATGCGATTTGAACAACAACAAAAATGATCGAGCACGTGTTTTTCCCCCTAACTCCAAGCGGTAGAAACACTAACAGCGAATTTCATTGGTTCTTAATCATAGTAGCTAAAGAGATAGCCTCGGTATCAGTTACTCTAAATGGGATATAAAAACATTGAAATAATTGACGATGATGTTCTTCACATCGAAAAGAATTACTGATCTCTGGTGCAAACTACAAAATACATTGAATTGCCCTACTTCTGATAAAAGTAACTCCTTTTTTACTAGAATTCATTAACCAATCAGAACACATTATAGTTCGTACCGGAAGAACTAGGCCCTAGGCTATCAACAAATCGCACAGACGTGTTCCAGAGTGTTTCATTTACAACGGTCAAAATGTTATACCTTGAAGATTATTTGGAAAGTAAGTTGATTACTAACTTGACTTTAGCAAATAGATGGGGTTATACTAAAAAAATGTCCTTTAGTGAACTGTTACAAACAATGCATTTGAGTTCCATTGATTAACATGCCGTTCTTTGTATGAATATGGACTTTTTGAAGGCCTGGCCGTTCTTTGTATGTGAACGTGATGGACTTGTAGGCCTACTCGTAGGCTACAGTAGATGTATCAGCTAGTGCCAATACAGTAATAGAGATAGATAAAGTAGTGGAGTCTACAGAGACAATGACAACACAGACTACTGAGATAAACTACATCTTTTAGCCATTTCAAGCATTTGACTCCCGCATCCTTTAAAACTCGTGACATTCACATTGTAATGATTGTTACTATTTAGTATTTAACTTATAACTATATCAGCAGTCAGTGAAGGCTTTGACATTGTTACTATTTAGTATTTAACTATATCAGCAGTCAGTGAAGGCCTTCTGATATATATACGTCAGTACCAGCATAGTGGCGTCATTGGAGGTCAAAATCAACAAATAAGACTAGATCTAGGTAATGGCTTTGGTGCCCAACATCATGGTCTCACTGACGTCCTGCTGTTTTCACCAGGCAAATCTGAAGGTATCCATAAAATCCATTTTCAAAGATGAGAAAGGTCAGGCAGTTGAGTATCTTTAGGACTCTGGGAAATAAGGTTGTGAGATCAATCTAAGTTTTCTAACTGAGCAGTCTGACTGAGGTTGAGAATTGGTAGAAAATGGAAAGTCAGGGAGGCAGTGGATGCAGTGAAGGAAAGCCTCATGGTCAGAGAAATAGGTCACATACTAACCAAGAAGTGGGGATTGGGATCAACATTAATGAAATGGTAATCAAAGGCCAAGGGAAAAGCAAACAGAATATATGGTCACAGCTACGAAATCATGTCGAAAGGGCTGCACGCGCGACTACCGAATTTTGGAGCTAAATTTACATACTCTAGAGTCTATACCTCAAATATAGCCACAAAATTAATGTAACGTGAAAGTGAAGTAAGGACCTTTGCGCCTGGGTGCATTTCCCCTCACAGCAACTGATAACAGTTCCGAAAATCAATATTTTGTCGTTTGTTAACACTATCGTCGGAGATAACTTTTGTGACACTTCAAAGAGTGTGCGCAATCGATTGAGCGATATATGCCGCAATGAGTACAAGAAACTTTCATGTCTGGGACTTGATCAACATTAAATTGAATGCATAAAGCCCTCATACTTCTACATCGGCAAATAGTGGGCACAGGAAATAGAAAATTGCCGAGCAAAATCTGCTTCAAGTACATCACTGTTCGTTGTGAAATTTCCCTTGCGCGTAAGAATCGTCGATTTAGCACTAATTCGGGTAAAACCCATAAAGTAAAAATAACTGATTCTCTCCAAAATGAATGCATTTAACTTTAGTTTGTCATATTCAAAAGAGTGATGTGATGTTTACAATATGCGCAGTCTGCCATGAAATTCAGCTTCTGCTTTCTGTTGTGGATGCAGTGTTATGTACTTTTTTTTTTATGCGGACTGACATTTCAGCTTTCGCACACTGACCACATTGACTTGGTTGTTTCATTGATACGGCTTTGTGCCTTTCGCCCCGTGAAGCGAAAATCGCTCTGTGGAATGGCAGGAAGGAAAAAAAGCTGATCAGGTTTTGTTGTGAATCATTTTCCCATGTTATGTACAACAGAATCTGGCCAGGATCACTTGTTTTTTTTTGCTAATACATTGATATGTCCGTTGCTATCCTATTATAGTTGTTATAACCGATAATTAACATCCCTGTAGCCTTACTCTGTGAACCGCTCTATTGCGTGTGGTCAATGACCTCCTTCAGGCTTCAGACAATGGGAGTGTGTCTATCTTGTCACTGCTTGACTTGTCAGCAGCATTTGACACCATAGACCATAGCATCCTCATAACGCGGTTGCGTACCACTTTTGGCTGTTCTGGAACGGTTCTGGACTGGTTTACCTCCTATTTGACTAGCCGTACCCAGTCTGTTGTCATTGGCCACAAATCAAATCCATCTGTGCTGAAATGTGGTGTCCCACAAGGTTCTGTCTTGGGACCTGTCCTGTTCACTATGTATACACAACCTCTCAGCACTCATTCATCAGTCAGGTCACTCATACCACTTCTTTGCGGATGACTCACAGCTGCATAGCTCCTCTGCCCCATCAGATTTTGACGCTCTTGCGTGCAGTCTGTGAGATTGCATAGAGGATGTCTCCAAGTGGATGAGTGAAAACAAGCTGAAGATGAATGATGATAAAACTGAGCTTATTGTTACTGGTACTAAGTCAAAGGTCAGTCAGGTTACTCATGCCCCCATGTCTATCTCTGGTTGTGATGTATCTTTCTCACAAACTGTTAGAAACCTTGGCTTCTACCTGGATGAAACACTGTCTATGGAAGCCCATGTCAAACAGTTGTGCCGTACTCTGTACTATCAGCTATGCAGAATAGGTAAGATTTGCTCCTTCCTTTCCACTGATGCTGCCAACAATCTTGCTGTCTCTTTCATACTATCTAGACTGGACTATTGTAACTCTCTATTCGCAGGTCTCCATGACAATCAACTATTTAAACTTCAGCGCATACAGAACCACGCGGCTCACCTTGTTCTCCGCAAGCCCAGGCGTGAAAGTGCAAAATCTCTGCTTAGAACACTTCATTGGCTCCCGGTAAAGGCTAGGATTCAGTATAAAGTTGCCTGTCTCTGCTTTCAGTGTATCTATCACGAGAACATGCCATCCTATCTTGCCAACCTCCTGCAGGGTTACAAACCTCCTCGAACGCTCCGCTTTTCTGACACCTCACTGTTGACTGTTCCTCGCTTCTCTCTAGACACCTTTGGTAAAAAGTCTTTCTCTGTCTTTGGCCCAAATGTATGGAACCCTCTACCACTGTCTCTCAGAAAAACTGTTTCTCAACCTTCAAACGGCACCTGAAAACCCACCTCTTTCAAACTCATCTAACCTGAAGAGTCTTAGTTTGCAAGTCTGTCATCAGACTGATCTCTCCTGCCTGTATAACAGTATTTTGTATATGGGCCTATAGAGCGAGGTGTGTGTGTGTGCGTGCATGTGTGTATGTGTGTGTGTGTGTGTGTGTGTGCATGAGTGAGCATGTGTGTGTATCACTGTATGTGTACAGCTGAGGAGGGAATAGGGGAGAAATTGAGTGGGAAGTGAGACTGAAATACTTTAAGAAATTTTTTTAATCTTTGTTTGTATGTAAATTGTGATGTATGATATGCGAATAGCTTATGATTTGTTAGGTAATTTTGATTGTCAAGGTGTTAATGCTGTAATACTGAAGTTATAATGTTTTTCCTGTATATGAATTAGAATTTTTCTGTTTTTATCTTCATTCAAAATATTGATTATGATTTTATGTACAACTATTGCATGCACAAACACACACACACACGCATGGAAACATAGCACACGTGCGCGCGCGCGCGCGCACACACACACACACACACACACACACACACACGCGCACACACACATTCTTACATACACGCGCACAGCATCGCACACGTACGCATACACACACGTACACACACACACACATACGCAAGCACACACACACAGCAATATATATAAACACAGTATGCCTCTTTATTCATTTGAAAAATTTGTTAATCTTTCTTCATTACGTACGTCAGTGTTTAAATTTTAATATTCTGTGGGTTTTTTTATGTGTCTTCTTACTTGTATAGCTTTAATGTTTGTTGTTATCTTATTGTGTATGTAATTGTGAACATTTTTTATCACCTTTTGCCTTTCTTGCGAAATGTAAAGCGCTGGTGAGCATGTTTTTATATGGAATATGCGCTATACAAACAAACATTATTATTAAACATTATTAAACTTGCTTAGTTCTTCAGTTAAGTGTTGTTTGGCATGTGTTTGTAGGGACCGATCAGTCTGATTGTCATGATGGTGATGGACACCTGAAACTTCTTGATTTATTGTTTACTAAGGAAGAAAATTATAGTCATCATTTTTACATACATGAAGTTAATAAAAAGCACTGATTAGTGATACTTGGTCTCTGCATGTGTTAGCCTTATTGTTCATGGGTCAGTGCATAACTTCACAGCAACAAAAATTGTATCAAACCAAATCACTGTTTACAAAAGCAATTTGATTTAAGAATAATGTTGAAAAAAGAGTTTGTTGACATGCTGTTGCTCTTGGATTATTCCAATAATCATTTTAGTCTATTTCATGGATTTTGGACAATGTTGTGTACTTTTCATGATGTTCATAACATCACTCGGCATCTGCATGGTCTGGATTTTGTGAAGTTATGAACATATGACATTGATGTTACATTTTATAATACTAATGTTAAATCTTTTAAAATGCCTTGTGCAGGTCAATACTGTTATTTTTTGAGAATTTTGAATTGAAATAGTTTATGCCTTAAAATTTGCCAGCAACTTGCATGATGTACATAATCTCACACAAAAATGCAGTATGATCATCTGTTTGTGATGTTATGAACAAAGAAAAAAATGTTAGTGGATGCTTTTATCACAAATACATACCTGGTATTGACTTTATAGTTTGTTTATAGCCTATATGTACAGTTTTAAGTAAATCTTATCTATACTACACACAGTGGCTTATGCTTTTAAGTCTGCAGTGTTGCAAAAGATGTTGTTTTCTGCATGTGAAGTTATGAACATTTTATAGAAAACAATGCTTCTTTCTGAAATAACTTTTTATCAATCCCACAATTATTCAAAACATGCAGATACAATCCCTGTAGCTTCTTTTTATCTGTTTTTATACAAAAATTCATGGATATATTTGCAGTTTTTTCAGAAGAAAAGGTACATTCTCTCTCAGAATGTTGTGAAATTATGTACTAAAGAGATCTTTACTGAGTTTAGGAAATCACAATTCACTTAAAAAAAAAGCAATTATCATATGTGGTGTTTGGTTCTTATTATTTCAAATGACAGATGGTTTGATGAACATTTTATAGAATAGCCAGTTTTCCCCCTCATTATTAACCCCAAATGTATTCAAAACATGCTGATACAATCCCCTGAGCTCTTGTATCCCTGTTTTTGTAGAAATGAATCAATACAAGTACTGTTTTCCTGAAGAAAAGGGAGATTCTCTCCAAGAATGTTGTGAAGTTATGTACTAAGTCTAAAGAGATCTTTACTGAATTCAGCAAGCCACAATTCACTTAAAAAGAAACTGTCATGTATGGCATTTTGGTTCTTCTTAGTTCAAGTGAAAGATAGTTTGATGCCAAGGTTTGCGTTTTAGAGGATGCTGCAGTACAATATTTTGTTTTGACTGTTGTGAGGTTATGTACAGATGACTATTTGGGTGCTATTCTGGTATGTGTTCATTTAATATTTTCATTTTCATAGCCTGTTTTTGTGTGCAACATGTCCTTTTGGTTACTCATAAGCTATTTTGCTCAACAATAAGAATTTTCAGCTTTTGAGATCTTTTAAATGTTGGAAGTGAGTGGACGTTCCAGTAACGTACATATAGTTCAATGTTGACTTTCATTTCTTTGCGGATGATTCCCAACTCTATTCCCGCCTTCCCTCCGACAATACTCTCGCTCTTGAATCAAAGAAAAATGTTGAATTGTGCTGTCTGGAAATAAAACATTGGATGTCTGCAAACCGGTTGAAGTTGAATGAAGAGAAAACTGAAGTTCTGCTGGTCGGAACTGCTCCTAAAAGAGAAATTGTCCCTTTTTCTTCACTTTCGGTCTGTAGTGCAGACATCCCTTTCTCGAAGAAAGTAAAAACACTAGGAGTGTTTCTGGATGCTAATCTCTCGATGCGTGATCAGATCAATTCAATCATCAGAACTTGCTACTGCCATATCCGATCTCTTGGTAAAGCCCGCCAGTACTTGACTATTCAAGCTGCTAAGACTGTTGCTGTCACACTAGTACTCTCAAAATTAGACTACTGTAATAGTCTACTTGCTGGTCTCCCTCAGGTGAAAATACAGCGTCTGCAGGCTGTACAAAACGCAGCTGCCAGAGTAATCTCTAGATGCAGGAAGACTGAACACATAACTCCCATCTTACGGAATCTGCACTGGCTCCCAGTTCAACAACGCATCAATCACAAACTACTAACTATCACCTACCGTGCACTCAACTCTAGTAGTCCTTCTTATCTTAAAGATCTTCTTTCTGAATATAAACCTGTTCGCAGTCTGAGATCTGCTTCCAAGTCTCTTCTTCATGTTCCTGGGACAAGGGATGTTAAAACCAAAAGATATGGTCAGCGAGAATTTAAATACCTTGCCCCTACCAAGTGGAACATGCTTCCCATGAGCATCAGGGAGAAAAAGACTCATTCATCCTTTAAATCTAGTCTCAAGACACACTTTTTCTAATGTTGTATGGGATTGCTTATTTGAATGTTAATACCTTGAATGCCTTTATGAATGTTGGTGCAAAGGCTGTGTGGAATTGTTTTTGTGCCCCCCCCCCCTCCCCCCCACCGTGCGCCGCGAGCATGCTTTTATAGCATGGAGATTTTTGTTGCGCGATATAAATTTTCATTCATTCATTCATATAGTAAGCCTTAATATGAAAACATTCACAATTAGGCATTACCTGAGTGCTTCGCATAAATATTTTTTCAGCTCTCTTTACACTGCTTGTCTTCAAAACAGCAGAAGTTTGTTTTATCTTCCGTGTTACAGCTTTAAAATTTACACACTAAAGAATTGTTGTGAAGTTATGTACAAAATCTTCTTCTTTTATTTTCTTGTATTTAGTGTGTTTCATTTTCTTGTCCTGCCTTCAGATGTACGAACTGGACCTGCTGTTAATATGTTCACATTATTTTGAGCAAAGTATCTGTTCCTTCTCAGATTCTTTCCTTTACGAGGTTTGTGACATCGTGTGATGTTATGTACAAAGGAACATCATATTGTCTCTGTTTACAGAAGTGATAAATGTCTGATTGACATGCAAGTTGGATTATTTGTCATGGTTTTTGTCCTGCTGTTTGGTTTGCACACTATTTTTCCATAAACAGATGTTTCATTTTGCAGCTTATGTGTCACACTTTTTAGACACCATTTCGTAGCCATGACTATAATACAACAAGAGGTAAGAAAGAAGAGCATATCAAAAGAATCCTGGAGAGTCCTGTCCAGCAAGGCCAGTGGACACTGAGAAAGCGCTTTCCAAAGAAGTTCAGCTGGAATGACATGTGGTAATGGACCCTCTCAGGATCAGTGTCATCCTCAGATCTGTGTATTATTCCCTGTCTTCAAATGCAAATCTGGTGGGGGAGAATCAGATGACCTGCATGCCCCTCTCCTGGGGCACACACATGGGGGTACAATAAAGTGCTTCAAGAGATTGCACAAGTGACAGTACTGCTAAGGGAAAAATCATGCCACCAGAAGTGCCAGCACCCTTCTGCATAGCTGGAGGCAGCAAAATGTGGCCTGACAAAGCTGTGGCATCTTTAGCTTTTAAGAGGGGTCTGCTGGATGGAGCAGACAACTGGTAGTGCAAAGCAAATCTTCCAATATGGAAAAAAAACACCCAGAAATTATCAGCAAGAGTGGCATGAGACCAGATATATAGCATTCCACTACCATTCATCAAAACAAATGTTTCTGATTGAACTCACTGTGCTGTATGAGGAAGCCCATTTCTTATGAAAAGTATGCCAGTCTAACCAGCAACTTGAGAAAATCCATGTTTAAAACCTATGACCTCATAAAATACTCAGTTTCTGGGAAGGAGAGGACCAGACCCATAAAGGCAATGGCAGAGAGCAACTGAAAATTTGAGGAGGAACAAAAGTAAACTTAAGGCTTAAAATTTGCCTATATGCTGTAGATATCTGATACCTAAGTTGTTAAGACATCTGTCTCAAGGGTGACTTGGTGTTGAAACACTGGAGGCATGGGTTCAAACTTGGTTGAAAAAGAGGCAACAGCAGAGATACCCTGTTACCTTGAAGGCATGGTACCCAGAAAGAAAAGCAACAGCAGAAAAGCATCCAGGAGTCATGACTAGGGTGCAGCCCAGCCTCCTTAGAGTGTCAGGAGTTGGGGCGGAGCTTTCTGCCCAACCTGAATGGACAGCAAGCCAATTGAGTCGACTTTTTCAGTTACCGGACATCTTGATTGTGACAGTCACTCTTTTCCGACATCAGCCAGCTTTACGGCTTGCTTTTTAGCAATAGATGCTTCCACTTTCATTTCACAGTTTTCTGTGCTGATGAAGTAGTTTGAAGTTTGTTTGTTCATTTTTTTGTTTTTTGTTTTTTGCATCTTGTGCTGTTTTTTGATTTGTCATGGGATCGGGTGGGCGGCACCCTATGAGACTGCTTGCTGAGCAGGCGATAAAATTGTTTCAAGAAACACTGGACGATAGTAATAGCATAATATCGTCAGTGACAGTGATGAGAGTTTTCTGACACTCAAATGATGAGTTGGTTTCTTTGAATGGTGGTGACACTTCAGCAGGGCCTTCTTCAAAGAAATGATGACTTTCTGAAACTCACCTGACATCGTATGATCAATGCAAAAGTCCACAGATGAGCACACATTTTTTTTTTTTTTTTTTTTTTAGTGGTGTTTACTTATTTTTGCATCAAGTGAGGGTTCTACATTAGAAAATTTTGAGTCACCATAGAAAAGACAACTCACAAACAAGTTTTGACATGTGTAACAGTTAAAGTGTCTGAATTTTGTCATTTTCAGGGATGTGACCTGAAGTCAATTAGAGGTGAAAAGCATCAAAATAAAGCAGCAATGACATTTTTTGTGGTGGTGAACTTATTGCCAGGATGTCAAGGAGCATCTTTTTTTCTTTGAGTTTAGATGTAGGATTACCTGGTCAGCTATAGTGCTGTCAGTATCAACTATACAACTGTTTTTTTGTCTGCGCTGTGAAATGTGTGTCTGTAATTCGCATTTCTCATTATCTCAATATGACAATAATATCAATGTAACATTATTCACAAGATGCACAATTTTATTCTGAAATGGGCATACCAAAATGTTTGATGTAGCATCATTTTACTGACCTGAACCCTTCTTTGACAATTTGCATAGTGCAAAGCCTTCGGCCAGACTTAAAGCCCCTAACAGACAATAAGAGTTAATAGGGTGGGGGGAAGGGGTGCCTCTAAAGATCCAGGTCTCCCAAGAGTTTCTTGTTAGTGTTACTTTCCAGGTTGATTTGCCATTATTTCTACTGAGATTAGGTCTTCGGAGTTGTTGTTTTTCTGTTTGTTTGTTTGCTGCTTATTTTAGAGATGTTACCTTATTTCTTTAAAATCCATGTGACAAGCAGTTTGAATAGAGAAAAAGTTGAGAACAATATGTCACCAAAACTACAAAGAAACCCCTTATTTGACCAGCTTTGTTTTATCTGTGCAGTGATAGAAAATCTCCCTATGGAAATGAGGGAAAGGTTGACAGAAATGAGAGAAACAGACCTTCAAGTTCAAAGTAAGTGCAAAGTTGTATTTATCATTGTTACTTTTTGTTTGATTCTAGTATATTTTCTGGTATACTTATGTATGGTTTACCTGGAGTAAATGTCAAAACATTTGAGACAGAACAAGATATCAGTTATAAGTACACAAAGTCTGTATTGATATTAGTACACAAACTTTTCTTATTAAGTTAATATATTTTCTTAAATTGTCTATAACATCATAAACATGATACAGTGTCAAAAATGTTAACCCTTACAGTGCATTCAGCCAAATCTTCAGTGGGAGACCTTTCTCTGTTCTTGTGATGTGAGAAGTATGGATGAAAACTTAAGGATTACCTCTATGAATAGACATTAATTAGATATATATTAGACAAGTCTTTGTCTTTTCTGGCTATGCATTAGAAAAATGACCCTAGTGTACTTCTGTTCACCATTCAGTGACTTGACACTTGGCGGACAACACAGTTTCCAGCATTTATGTACTAAAATAAACTTCAATGGCTGAAGAAGTCAAAGATCTCATTATCAAGGGTGACACCTTTCCGGCTGGGAGCCGGAATTCCGGCTTTTTAAAATTTCCGAACCGGAGGTTTCAGGCTTTTTAAAATATCGAGAGAGAAAAAACTGGACCTATTTTCTTTGGCCATTACTTTGAATTGGATTTTGAAGATAGTAGGACACATTAACTTTGGCTCAGTACTGCATGTATTCATGTGGGCTGAAAATTCTACAGAAAGTGCTTGCCTGCAATTGATCTTCTGTGTAACCTAATGAAAGTAAGTGATATAATAAGTTTCTCTTAACAACCATCAATGCTTTTTCAGTTTGAGAACAACATTGTACTTTGTTTTTTTTGAGATCTTTAGATCTAACTTATTGTTGGTTTCCTCAGAATAAACATATATACCTTAATTTATAAATATTTTATTATTGGAACTTGCATTCAAAATAGTTTCAGGAGACGGGGATTTTTCCTTTTGTAATGCATTTAAAGCGTCAGCGTCTGGGGGGCAAAGCCCCCCAGACCCCCCGAAAGGGGCTTTGCCCCTGCACCCCACCAGGGCCTCAGCAGCCCCTGGACCCCCGCCTTTCCTGTTTTTCAATTTTCACAGGTGTCACCCTTGCATTATTCAAGATGCTGATTCAGATCTAGAGTCTGATCAATAACTATATCTGGAAAAGTTACACTCATGCATATAGGCGATATTTTTTAATTGATATTAGACTTGTTCCACTGCTGAGAGTGACAGGCTTATCATCCATCAGTACTCATGTTGGGGCCTGACATAATACCAAAAGAACGAGAGAAACTGTAGCTCAATTTCAGAATGTGGCTTTGAAATAAAAGCATGCACAGTGGTTTTCATGGCAAGAGGGGAAGGTGGAGGCATGTCAAGGGGACTGGTAATTCAGTATCTGGACTTGCTCTGTGTAGATGTTGGAAGAGATGGGGTGAGAGGATGCAGCCCTGACAGACTCCTTTCTTCATGCTATAATATTCACAGTTCTGGCTGTTCCGTCTAATTGTTGTTTTTTGGTCGTTGTATAGAACCTCAGTAAGGGAAATTAGATTTGGGGGGAAGTCCATCATATTCATTGTGTCAAAATGGTGATGGTGTATGACAGTCAAACACTTCACTGTTGTCGATGAAAGTAACGAACGCCTCCTTCTCGCTGTTTCTTATTTTCTTCATCATGATTTGCAAAATGAATAGCATGTCAGTGGTTCTTTTGTTGGCCTGTTAACCTACTGTGCAGTGACAGTCTGAAGATCATTTTCCACTTTTGATCCCATTCTGTTTAGTACAGTGGAAACCTGATATAACAGGGATGATGGGACCAAATCAAAATCCCTGTTATATCAGATCCCTGTTATATCAGATATCAAGGGAAATAAGGACTGATCAACTAACTCTTGGTGTAAATGTGCAGTAAGCTTACAAACTGAATGATGGCTCAGTCAGTCACTGACTCAGTGGCCTCAGGCCTACACGCTTGCGCGCGCATCACGCTCGCATTGCGAAGCGTTCTTTCAGTGTACAGTACACAGTATACCAAGGCTAGCCTAGATCTAGATCTAGGCCTACTGCGTGGCGTGCTGAGTCTAGGCCTAGGCCTTTCTGCTGCAGAGCCCATCTCGGCATCCCTGCTATAACCGATCGAGCCCTCTTGTCTCCCTGTTATTGCCGATAAGTTTTAATAGAGACAAAGAGGAAGACAAAATGGGGATTGAAAAAAGCCCTGTTATATCCGGATTCCTGTTATAACCGGTCCTGTTATAAATGGTTTCCACTGTAGTGTATTACTTTTAGTGCCTTTACTTTTATGATGAGCAAGATTTTGCTGGCATGATCGATGAAGCGATAATTCTCTTATTCTGTTATTGTTACAATCTTTCCGCACATGTGCAACATGACATTCTCTTAAAGTCTGTTTTCCATATTTCACTCTGTTGGTGATGCCATGCTTTAATTCCCGATGCTTGTATTTTTCACTAATTCTCCAGGAATGTTGTCTGGTCCTGGTGATTTTCCAGTTTGCAGATGACTGATGGTTGCTGCCATTTCACTTAATTAAGAGAGGTTCTGATTCAAGGTGCTAAAAATTAAGACAGGGAGTACCTTGTGGATTTGTTGCTGTGGTGTCATCAAATAAGATTTTTCCTTATTCATGCCATCTTGCAAGACTATCATCTGTCACGTTTTAAGTGGCATCATCTTTGCTGTTGATGTATTGATTTTGTGGTTGAAATTTGGTTTTCAGTTTCCTAATTTGTTGGAACATCTCCTTTGAATTTGTTTCTGCATTGCAGTCATTGGTTATAGCACATTCTTGCTCAGGCCACATTCTGCTGTCTCATCTGACTTTCATTTGTATTTTCAGTGTCTTGAATTCTTGGTTGTTATTTCTACGTACATAGTTTTTGCCGACGCAGTTGTACAAAAAGTTTTGGATATAATCATGCAAAATAATCTTGAACTGAAGGTACAAGAAATTAGTATCATGGCTTGAGAGATTGTCTCTGTGGTTTTACTCTCTTAATCTGTATGTTTTTACCCAAGCAGTACTGTTTCATGTCTGAAACAAATAATGTTCTTTCATGACAGATACATTGGACAGTTTGGGTGAGCAGGTCACGGTCTTCTTTAAGAAGTGCTCACAACCAAATGTGAAACAAGAATGGAAGGATGAGCAGTTCCAAAAAATTAAAGAGGTAGGTTTCAATATTTTCATATTATTTTTTCCACTTGACTATGTTCTTTTTTTTTAATCATGGAATCATGGTTTTTAATTCACTTAAGTTTCAGTTTCAGTTTGTCAAGAAGATGTCTCCACTCTGGGAATAAATTCCATATGCACGGATGCCACAGATGCCATGCAATGGATAAGCTCCAAAATGTTCATGGCATAAGCCATGAACTTGCACGTAAACCCTGTGCGTTGGTCTCTGGACTTTGCCTTAAAGTAAATGAAATATGAGGCGTAGAAAACTAACATGTGTTGGGACTTGAAGGAACTATTAATAAATATTAACCCTATGACTCTGCACCCAATCCATCAACCGCAAAAACTGCAGGAAGCTGGTGGATAGGGTGAGGGAATCAAAGGGTTACGGTTTTATTTTGCTAGCTTGGTTGGCAACGCAGATAGCTGGTGGACAGGGTGCGGGAGTCAAAAGGTTAATATCATAGTCTAAATAATAACAATAATAATTAACAAAAACAGTAAGTTCATGATGAGGACAATGAACGTGTTAGTTCTTTTGAATAATGTGGGAATGAATCAGGGTGGATTTCTCAAGTGCTCTTGTATCTGCCTGCTGTGAAGCAAAGGTCTTAGTTTGGCACATTTTGCATTATCGTGAAAGAACTGTTACTTTAGTAGAAAAGGTATATAAAGTTTGTATGCCACCCCTTCAGTGCTGTGATTTGCACAACAGACTAATGTCTTAAAGTGGAGGGAATGAGGATTCGAATCATTCCAGATCACTGTGAGAATTTTCAGTCCCATGTCTTACTCCCGCTTAGAGTTGAGCATGCTATGGATTCAGTAGGAAAAGTCTCACTTTTTCACAGATAAGTCATTGAGAGTATTGACCAGTACTATTTAATCACCCATTATACCAGAGGGCCCTACACAACAATGTGGTATGTTCATAGATGACGAAACATGGATCCACTTCCATGACAACTGGAATTAAAGGTCCCCTTCCATGACATCCTGAACAAACAGTTCAATCGATCATGAGTGGGCAGTAATTGCAAAAGACCAGTTGTATTGAGACCTGGTTGTCAAAGCCAGAAGAGATTTTCCTCCATTATCTTCAGCTCCCAGGGCTCTAGCTGATGATTAATTTCTGCTGAATATTGTGTAGAAAGTGTTTTGCCCAAAGTTGCACATTCCATCCATGAGCTGTGTCTGAATGTGGATACCAGCAAAGTGCTTCCTCAGCATGATATCTCAAATTTCCTGAAAGCCAAGGTCACCATGACCTATTCACAAGAGCAATCCATTCGAATTCTCCCTCTCTCACCCTACAGTCCAGACTTAGTTTTGTGCAACTTCTGGTTTCCCCTGCTGAAGCAAAGTCTGGCTGGCAAGAAGTTTCCAAAATCCAGGACTTAAGAGCTGTGAAATTACAGCGTGCTGTCATAATATCTCCGTGTAAATACCAAAATATCTTTTTGGTGTTTTATTTTTCTTTTGGTACGGAGCTTAGCATTTAGATGATGTCCTGGATGTGCTGGGTCAGAACAGGCACTACTGAAGTGACCCAACAGCAGTGCTGTCTCCTCTGGTTGGTGGCCCCATAACAGCTTGATATTGAATCTGATTGGCTTTTTAGTTTCTGGCTCTGGGACTCGTGAGTGAACTGAACATGGATTTGGTGGTATGGTAGAGAAGTTAAATGCAAAATGATGGGGCACGAAATAGTGATAATAGTAATGAACTCTTACACAAAAATATAGTCAAACACAAACAGTAAGAAAAGTGCTCTTTGATCACTATTTGTGACCTCCCACCACGAAATCAGTCTTAACTAGGATTTTGGGTATTTTGAGATATACATATCACTGGAAAGTGTACATTCTGCTGATTATTTTGGTACTTGAAAAAAGCTTGTATTCAAAAAAATGTAGAAGTTATGTAGGGGCCTATGTTTAAAGTCATCAAGTTGTATGCCAGCCATTTTGAGAAAACGGCCTCTAAAGTTTTTGTGTGCTCTCCTACACATTTTCCTTAAATATCTTTATTTGATGGCTTTGACCCAGTTGTTTCTAATTTTTGCTGTCGTTATCTGAAAGGTGCACCAAAGAGCTTTTCGTCAGTATATCACCGTACAGGTTACGGTTCATAATAAAAAACAAAAATAGGTATTTTTGGTAAGAAATTGCGTTCTTTCTTCTGCGATCAGTGCATTAAATACCATTATAAATTGATTAATAGTATTTTTTCAAGAAAAAATTTCTGTGGGGGATAGATTATAGTCTACAGAAATCAGTTTTGAGAAAAAGTCAAAACACCCCAGATAGACCCTCAGTCACCTTTTCAGCTCCTAGTGCTGTTCGACTGACTGCGAGTTAAGACTGATTTCGTGGTGGGAGGTCACATTTATATGCAGCAGAAAATTGGTTACATTATAGGGTATGACATTTTTCATGTCATGAGCTTTCACAGTTTTCTTTAGGTATGCTGTTTTATCTTTATGTTGGTTATATATTAACAATGATTTCTGTCTTGTCACACATGATATTGATGTATGCACTGTGACTGGGTGCATATCGATACTTTGGATCAGTATCACTATCACGTATCAGTCTGTAGCCAACATATCTGTTCAGCTTCTGGGATGAATTTCTTTACATGATACACAACTCTTTAGTTTTCCTTCACTCTAAGTGTTTTTATGTGATAAGAAAGCTTGCTGTTTATGGTGAATGTATACATCACAAATTTGCAGGAAGCATGAGTTTGCAGTGGAGTATAAGAATTTTGTTTTTGAGGATGGTTTGTAGTTGGTAGTGTTTTTTACTTTTGAGTGCTTTAGTTTCAGTGTTGTTTTTGTTTGGCTCAAGTGGGGGGGGGGGGGATATTTTTTTTGTTGGTGGTTTTTTTCATTTTAGTTTTTCTTTTGTTTTTCTTGGAGTGGATTGGGGGATTGATTGACTTTTGTTTTGTTTAAATTTATTGATTAACTAGAGATATATTGTACACATTCTTGTTTGTTAATCTTTGTTGTTATCTTACCAGTAGTGAATTGATTTCAGGAATATCTGAAAGCTGTGAATGATGCAGATGAGAAAGTTCAGATTGCAAACCATGTCCATGAAGTGGTGAGCTGCATGTATTTCGTATTGTCAGTACCATCCCCGTGGGGATGGCGGGCGCTCTTTTAGCATAAATAATATCCCCATGTTCTGGAAATTCTGTGCTAGAAATTTTCTATTTTCTGTCACTCTCTTTGTTTCTGCCTTGTTCCTTTGCTTTCTGTCATTTCTACCTATCAAGTATCATTTTCTGCCTTAATGGTCCATTCACCTGTATGTGTTCGATAAAGTCTTATATACTTTTTCTTAGGATAATTGGGATACATGTTATAAATGCATTTTTGGCTCTAGGGAGGTGAGATATGCGGAAGCAATTTTAGGTAACTTATGTCTGTTTTTATATATATTTTGGTGTCCTTAGGTATGCTTATATTTGTGTTCAGGTGTGTTTTTTAGAAGAGATAAGCTTGTTTGCATGCATGAATCTCAGTAAAATTGACTGTATGTAGGTACCGGCAGCCAAAAATTAAACTTCTGAAAAGGTTATTAACACTATATTTCTGAAAAGTACAAGAAAACATAAGCACAATGCAAAAAAAAGTAAGTCTCTAGCTGTATTAGGTCCAGAGATAACGAAAACGGCAGTTTACGTACGTTTTCGCCAATTGTAAAATGTAGCAAGTTTGCAGGAACCTAAATTTTCCAGAAGTCCTCAGATAGAGAATGTCATTCCTGATTTTAATTCTTAACAACATAAGCTACATAAAAAAGCAAGCATACAAGCAGATATGTTTATACATTTACACAGCAGTGCTGCAAACTTCATAAATATGCCATTTTGTCAATGTTCGAAATTGCATGACAAGCCATTTTTGCACCCTCATTACACAAAAATAAGAAGACAGAATTAGCTAGAGTTTACTTTTCCTCAGAAACAATGTTATTTGCTGTTTCTTTGCGATGATAAACATTGTCGAATCTGATCCGATAGACGACATGCACTCGCCGACCAACTTCTGGTTTGAATTTCTGGCCAAGTACTAGCACAAATATGATGATTTCGATGTATTAAAACAAAATTCCATCGTATTCATTAAATACTAGCAATATAAACACCTTTGGAAAGCAGTTGCTTCACACAGTTTTACCTCTATTAGTTCCAGGTCGCTTAAAAAAATCCCTTGGCGATAAAACATTAAACCGGAGATCGTACTTTCTATTCTTTGCTTATGCAGGCTATACCTGCTGCGGATTTCTTTTAAAATCTTTCTAAGTACTAAGTAAAGAGAAACATCAAAAATAATTCACTGAATCAAACTTCTAAGTCAATTTTCATGAAAAATCAGTCGATGGTTACAACGTTTGTCCTTCAGCTTGACGATCACAGGTAGAAATCCATTGACTGGACTTTCAGCGATCGCTTCGAAGGCCGCGCACACCCTGGAAACATCACATCTCACAGTTCCGTACATGGTTGGATTCAGCAAAAACTAAGCTATTAGCGCATCCGCGGGAACGATCTGATTTATTGAGGAGGTCCTCAGATATTCTTTTTCAAAGTTTGCCAATATTTCAACCTTTAGAAGACTAACAAACTAATAATCTTATAAAATAAATATTATACGAGAATGAAGGACAGGGTTTCGTCCTGTCAACTGTACTAATTTGCATGAAGGTAGTCCTGTGTGACCCGTATAATTTAAGTTGCCATTAACCGGTCACCCAAGCACTGCCATGAGCCTGTCGCCATTACGTGACATGCATTGAAACTTCATCGGTCGGCATGGTTTGTTTTTTTTGCGCAGATTTTTGTATGGGTGCATTTATAACAAAAACAAACAGCACAGATCAATAGAGGAAAGAACAATCTTTATCTTCATGGTAACTTTGTCATTCATGTTCATGTGCAAGAATATTTGACTGATAAACATGTGCAATTTTTCCACTGACTGACACAATTCCTGCATTGCTAAAGAGAGGCTGCCAGTACCTACTGTATGTCAGTAGCTTCAAAAGCCCAGCAGAAACACTGGGTATGAAAACAATTTTCTTATATGACCTTGTAACTTTCTGCTTGTACCTTTGATCCCATCTAATCTTACTGAATGTTTTTTACAACCAGGTGGACCGGTACACCAGAAGACTGGACCAGGAGCTTGCAAAGTACAAGATGGAACTGGAAGCCGACAATGCAGGCATTACTGAAATGTTGGAGAAAAGTATGATTCAGAGGATCAGAGCCATAGATACTGATAAGACCAAATATGGCACTCTTGTTTGCTTGTGACTCATTCTCAAAAAGGGGGACATGTTTCACACTTGTGCAAACAGATAAGCCTTAGAAAAGTGGTGAGGATCTAATTGAGTTAAATTGAGAGTTTACTTTCAAATTGTTCTTCATGTTTTTCTTTAGATTACAGTCAGGGCTTGTAATTGTCCGCCGTTCGGTGGATTTCCGCTTTTCTGTGAAGCAGTACCGCTGAAAAAAAAATATTTCCGCCGAAATAAAAATCGGGAGTAAAAATTTTCAAAAGCGTCATATCGGCAAATCGCTGCATCCGCAAACCGCTAGGTCCATAAAGTGGGCAAAAGTCGGTCGCACGGTAGCTTGAGATAGCGTGAATCTACCATCTAAGATGGCGGCCGAAAAAGAGTAATTCAGCAGATCTGTAGAATTTAGGTCCCAGAATGCACCAGATTGCACAGATTTTAGTCTACTTTTTCAAATTTTTCCAGGGGAGCATGCCCCCAGACCCCCCTAGAAAAAAATTTCCTCCTTTTTTTCCTTGGACCATTACAAGCCCTGTACAGTACATTTCACAGAAAAATTTACCCTTAAGAATGAAGATTTGATAATTGTAGTGTATCCCTCAATGTCATGAAATTACCTGACATTAACAGGTTTTCATTCTGTCAAAAACAGTTCCACCCCTTACCAAACCCTACATCTTTTTGGAGCTTGTGATGCTGGCTCCCAAAGTCTGATGAAGGTGTTGCTGCAGCTGCTTTCTGTTCCGTCCGCTATTCCCAGTTGTTCATCTTCAAAACATACTCACTCTGACAGTTCCATTTATACTGCTGATCTGACTGCTTTGGTTTTTACTCAAAAAATGGTGTCCCAATCCAAGCATGAACATTTTTTATCTCTTTTGACTCCCTTTCCACTTTGCAGACACTTGCTGGCTGAAGCATTGTCACCCAGAGCTTCAGAAATTCTTTCAACTCTTTTTCTTCTCTTACAAGTGAAGGTTACCACATTGTTTTTGTCTGGATACTTGGCCACATTGGTAATGGAGGCAGTGAAAAGGCTGACTGCCTCACCAAGAACACCGCATGGGAAAAGATGTATAAATCCTTCATTCCTTACACAGATCTGAAAACCAAAATACAAGCTTATATGAGAAATCTGGCTGGAGGATGGGGACAAGCAAACAGACAAAGACTTTTCCAAATCCGCTCCAATCTTAAAGAGGTTCTCTCATTTGCTCCTGGGAACCATAGGAGAGAGGCGTGTGATGTAGGGTACACACGGGTCACACATACATTCCTACCTTTTGGAAAAATGAAGAAGCACGGTAGTGTATACCATGTGACAAGCTTGTGAGTATCAGACACCTTCTTAATGAATACTTGGACTTGCATGATGTGAGACATCAGCACCATACGGCGAATTCTTTAAAGAATTTCTTCAGAGGCGTTGCACTGATACAGTGTTCAAATTTTTACACAAGATCAGTAGATTTCATCTGATATGATTCTGTGTATGGGAAAAATTTTTAAATGCATTTTAGACTTGAAAGGATAATCATGAACTTTGCTTTTAACTGTTGTCTTTTTACTTAAACTTTGGTGTTTTTAACATAGTGTTAGCTCTAATATGTCTAGTGGTCGGCTGGGCTCTAAGCAGTATGATCCTGAACCTGGCTTCCTGGCCTCACAAGTACTGACTCAAGTAATTCAGAATAACCCAGTCAAAAGTCATCAGAACGTTCATACTGGTTGTATGGAAAACCTGACAATTAATGTTCCTAATTTTCACCATTTTCTCAAAACAAGGATTACGATGAAAGCTATGCAGTAAGTAGCTTTTTTGTCACTGAGAGACAGGTTCAGCCAGGTAGCATTAAGGATAACGCTTATGTGACATTTGAATTGGCCACAGCTTTGGCAGATTTTGTCCGACAGATTTGATCTGTCTATTGTCAGAAAGGAAATTTCATGCCCTTTCCAGTAATATCAGTAACTTGGTATCTGCAAAACTTTGTTTTCATCCCCTTTTGTGAGAATGGCTCACATTTGGCTGTATGTTAGTACATGTATTGATTATCATAGTGTGTGCTTCATCAACTGCAACTGGATGGTAAGCATCAGGTCATTGATTCATATACTGTCATGCATGAAAGGGATTTTGGATGAGAGAGGGACACACTGTTCATGTCTGTCTATATATCCACCTGCATCTTCTGCATTCTGTGGTACTGTATATCATTTGGTAGACTGATGTACTTGAATTTTACGTCACAGACCTGTGTGAAGAATGTAATGGGTGTGAATTTATTTTGTGTGATATTCTAACTCTAGAACTGCTTAGTTTCAACCTGCCAACAACAAATTTCTGGAAATAATGTACTCTTTTATTTTCCCTGCCCACTCTTTCCCTCTAGTAAAATACTGTCTGTAATAAACAAAATCTATTGTTGTGCATAAAGAATTCCTCTTTGTATGAATGAGATGTTGCTTTCCAGAGGCCAAGCTTTTAGTCTTGTCCTACAGCAAACAAGTGCTAACGACTTATACAAATTGCTCAGGTCTACCCTGCATGTATCTACAGCACATCAATCAGCATATTGTGCTATATTTCTGCAAGCTCCATTGAAAACTGTGTCAACCACTTTGCCACTCTAATGACGTAACGCAAACAGCAATATATGTGTAATGTGTGTGTGTGCATGTGCCTGTGTGTTTCACGGATAAAAATAATGATGGGGTATAAAATAGAAAATTTTGTGAATAACGTCTGAATTCCACCAGCAAGAGAACAGTCAATACTATATAAAGTCACCGATATTTTTTTCTTGTACCTTCTGCAAACTACTGCTGTAACAAACACATCCACCTCAATTGAATTTTGTTATCGGAGGACTCCACTGTACATAAATATGCCCTGGCAAAGTTTAGACTTGGCATGTCTTCCATTAATAACTATAGACATCAAAATAATAAAGATACCAGAGATTGTGCCCATTGTACTCTGATGGCGTGAAAAAGAACATCGTTTTCTGTGTGTCCAGCATATTGACAAAGCATTCAGTCCTTGAATAAATAAACTTATTGTGTCCATGTACATTGCAAGTGCCTTAAACTTAAGAAAAAAATCTTTGAATTGGTGAAAAGTGAAGAAAAAAATCTTTGTAATAACACATTAATTCAGTGCAGTATGTTGGTTTGTGCCCCTTTATATGTTTAATATGTATGTGTGTTTACACTTATTATTATTATTGCATCTTGTAATACTGCATTCTTGTTTGATTGGAACTAAAAGCCTGTATCAACTGAAATTTGTTTAGTCCTCATGCATGAAAGTTACAGTGCATATCCATCGTTACTTTTGTTGAAGTTGCTTAGATTCATAATGCTATCAGTTTTGTGTTCAGCTTTTAATCATAAAGCTTTATAATAGGCCTGCTGATACAGAGAATACTACCACTACAAAGGACAGAGAAGATCAGAATGTGTTGTCACTTACTTTCTGTTATGTATGTCAGATACCCCAGAATTTTATACATGTTCTGCTGGACTGTAGTTTGTATGGTTAGTCATGCACAATTGTCAGACCAGCTTGGAAAATATCAAAAGCAACACGTGTTCACTAGTATCTTGGAGACTACATACAGAAATTCATATGTAGTAGCAAAATTGACAGTAGTCTGTAGTTCCAGACTGATCTCATGGTTTACTTGGTAAGTCTACAGATGATCTCATGGTTTACTTGGTAAGTCTACAGCCCACGGAATTCAGCTGGTTGAGCTAATGGGTAAAGCAAAGCAGTGGAGCCATAATCGTTGGAGCTGTAGTGTGGAACAGCACAGATTATCAATGTCTTGTGTGTGATGATTGAAAAGTTTATTTGATGATTTGTCTTGTTTATCCTGACTTACTGATTGACTGTGTTGTGTACAGCTTCAGAGATTTTGATTTCATTCTTTGCTTTCTTGTGCGCAGGATCACTTGAGCTGGATAAACCACCAGCACCCCAACAACCACAACGTGCAGAGAGTATGTTCATGTGTTTTGTTGTGTGTGTGTGTGTGGTGGCTCTTCTTGTTCTTTATGCTTGGGGGAATACTGGGTTCGCTCTGGCTGGTTTCCCAATGGGTTAAGAAGCTGTTTGAAATATTCGCCCAGTGATGCATAGTTATGTATCAAAACGATCAATACAGATTGCAGATTCAAAACTGTGTATTGTCTTAAAATACCCCAAAAACAGTTTTGCACTGATTTTGTGTTGTTCAGTCACTGAATTAAAGTTGGCGCAGAGATAGAGCATTTGCCTTCCAACCTGTCCGCACAAGTTTGTATGGGTATGAACCATGCTTGGACATTTTATATGTGCATAAAGTCTCTAGTTTATACGGCCGTGAATGGGTGCCTGACTTTCTTCAGTTAGGGAAGGTGAAGCATCAAGGGAGAGGAGATTGGCATCACTCTTAGACTGTTAAACTGATGAAAGGTTCAGGTCTGTACCACCGCACTCCTGTACAACATCAGGGTTATGGGAAAAGCTTTGTATCTACCCAAGTTTTCCAGTTTTGAGTCCTCTCTTTCAGCCTATCCCAAAACCCTTTTCTGTTCATGAAAGTTGCTCGAGAGGCTAGTGGTTTTTGGATGTGACAGGGTAGTGGATCAACCTAGGCCCCCTGTGGTCTGTTTTATAAGTCTCAAACCCCCCCTCAAGGCTGCTCTCCACACAGACACTTTGCCAAAGGGCTGGGAAGCTCACATGTGACCTCAACACGCAGAGCGGTCATGGACAAAGGAGGAGTCCCGTTAGCATATCAGCACACTAGAGCTCGAGGCGGTGTGCAGAGCCCTGGTGGTCTTGGAAGACAGAATTCTGGTGAAAGGAGGTTCATCTTTTCACTGACAGTACCACAGTACCATTTTGTGTGAGCAAACAGGGCTGGGAGGCACATGCTAGCGGATCTTTCTCACTGAGCCAAAACCCTCCTCCTGTGGTGTTGTAGGGGAAAATCTCCCTGTATGTGAGACACAGTGGAGAAATTTCAAAACTGTGCATCACATGCATTACCTTCATATTCAGTTTCATCACCCACATTTCAATCCGTCCTGTACCCCAATAAGATATCAGTTGATCCAAGCATTGTTAAATGTCTTTGTATACCATTCAGTCTCTTTATCTGTAAAAAATTTTGATGCAGTTTTTTGCGATACCCATTGCCTTGAATGTGTCTCTTACGCCGAAATCCTTTCCATCTACAGGACACATGATAAAATAAAAAGCGCAATGCTGCAGCAGTTTTGATTCACTGATGCAGATTTGAATGTTCTCACAGACACAAAGTCTTGTTAATAGCCAGCCACGAAATGATACACAGCACTCTGGCTTCACTAATGAAAACACTTGAAGTTTTCAGGATTAATCGTGTCTGCTTCACATTACAGTAATGCATCAAATTTTCACCATCTGGCGCCTCCCGCATGATAAGGTTGATGATCCGTATTTTTCCTGTCTTATTTATGCTTATATTTATGTATTTTTGAACAATTTTAAATCAAAAACACTGCAGTCTAGTGATTAAATGGTGTCTGCAGATTCGGCTACCTGCTATCATTTTCATAGTGATATAGAAATAAGATAAATGAGAAAACATCTCTGCTGATGAACTGAAGTGTATGGGACACAGCAGATCTATGTTCACAGTAATGAGAGATTCTCCAGTACATGACACAGTTTAGTGTTGGATCTGTTTTGTGTCAGTTTTTGAAATGTGTGTCTTAAAAATGTTTTTAGTATTGTGGAACAAAGTACACACATGCAAGTTCCTGAAAATGATGCATGTGCATCATACAAAAAGGTTCATTGTTAAGTGGGGGGTTTTCACTGTCAGTGTGACTTTAACAGTAGGGGTTTTCCTCTATACTTAATCTCTTTTGTAACACACACACACACGCACACACACACACTCTCTCTCTTCGCTCTCTCTCTCTCTCTCTCTCTCTCTCTCTCTCTCTCTCTCTCTCTCTCTCTCTCTCTCTTTCAGAGGGTGGTGGTGGGATAAAGAAAATAAAACATGGTTTAGCTGTTCTCTTTATTGTTTCTTGAATGTCTCTGATATGTATGTTTTAAAGGACAGATGTTCTCCATTTTTGCTTTGGTTTGTCAGCATTTTGTGTTGCCATGTACTCCTACTACAGTGATGTGTATATTTGTACGTTGTAGTTGTTTTTTAGAACAACAGTTCCACTTGAGTGTGACGAGAGCATCACTCCAAACTACCACAAAACTGTGTTAATTGAATTCCACAGATTGTATTTTGAATCTCTTTTACAAATGGATAAACATAGCTTAAAAAATATTGTTTTGTTATTGTTGTTGATGTTGATGTTGTTTGCTTTTCATAATGATGAGGACTGAAGTGATAAGGAAAAGATTTGTTCGTGTCTTTACAGAGAGGAGAGCCGTACAAAGCACTGCATCATTACATAACCATGTGGATAAGCGACCTACCTCAGAAGTGTTGTCTAACCTGGCTAGTGAAGTAGCCCGTGAGTCACTTGGCAACATAGCATGTTCTTCTGCCTCCAATTCCCCAGCTCTCAAGATGTTTTCCTCAGGATCCAGCTCTTCTCTTTCCTACAGCTTGGGACACATTGGTGCTGGAAGTAATGCAGCTATTGCTGCTGCTGCCTCTCAAGCCATCGCTGCCACTCAGCAGGTTTGTCAGTGTTTTCACATGTTCTGTTGACTTTCCATTTCCACTCATTTTTAACCCTTTGACTCCCGCACCTTATTCACCAACGGCAAAAACTAAACCCTTTGATTCCTCACCCTATCCACCAGCTTCCTGCAGGAAGCTGATGGATAGGGTGAAGGATTCAAAGGTTAAGATTTTGCTTTGCTCAAATGCTTGACAAAGAAGGAAGCTAGTGGATAGGAGTCAAAGGGTTAAAGAGGTTATTTTGGCCCCAAAGTTCTTTTGATTCCAAAGCACTCGGACAAAAGATTAAGCTAGTTGACTTTAGGACAAATTAATCCTAAATCACAGCACACAGAAATTAAGACTGAGGACATTGGTTCGGTGACTGTACTCATTTGTCTCACTCTTTCACAGATGCAGCAGGGTCGTCGCACATCAAGTATGAAGGCCAGTTACGAGATGATGTCAAAGAATGTCAAGGAATTATCACTTGCTCTTGGGGGGGCATCCTCTACTCCAGCTACACCAGAACCCACGACCTCTGCCACCTCCTCTTCTGCACCTCGATCTCAACGCACGAAAAAGTCAGTAATCTGTTGTTGCGTTTTTTATATTAACTGTTTCAAATTGTACTTGTTCTTTGTCAGTTCCATAAAAGAGTAAATGACTAAATGTATACTTCAAGTTGCAGACCTGTTTGTCATTACGATTTTGCTGTAATTGTTCCCAAATTGGACCATTATACTTATGAATGCAAAGGGATGTCGCAGTTTTGGGAATAGTAGGGGGAGGGGAAGAATTGATAGTTGTATGAAACGTAGTCAGAGTAAGTAATGAGTAAAGTAAATGGAAGAGCAGCTCTTGAGATTTGCCACTTACTCAGCTACCTTGTATCTTGGGCAAGCCTGACTTCAAGTTTCAGTCATCTGATTGGCCAGCTGGAATGGTTTGACTTCTATTAGTGGAAAAAAAATATCTCGTGGCACGTCATTTTTCTTTAAATTAATGCTATGAAGTGTTCATTTGCTCTGGTGTCCTATCCATTTCCAGTTTCCTGCAGAGTTGAGGCGTGACAGTGTACATAGTATTAGTAACATGCATATTATAATCTCAGTGTAAGTATTCATAGTACGTGCATATTAATCTCAATGGAAATATTCATAGTACATGCGCATTAACTCTCTCGCTACAAGCGACGGGATTTCCCGATCATGTCTCAACAACAATTGTGTACGAGCGTCGGAGAAATCTAACTTGGGTTTTGAAAATTCACGGGGCTTTCAGTATTTCGGTCAACCGAAACTAATGGCCAGAAATAGATTCTTCGGTCATTCTTAGCCTCATTTCAGGCCATGAGATCACTGTACTCTGCAGTTGGTGTGTAGACAGTGCAAAGTTCACGACCCACTATCTTTGCAGTCAAGCAGACGATGGAAAAGCAAATGGCTGAACAGTACTCAACTTCTCAGTGCTCTTCAAGATGAACTCTTCCTTCAGTGCACGTGGAGTGTGTGCATGTTGAATTTTATTAAATTTCATTCAAAATATGACTGTAGGAACTGATGTATTGACCTGACTGTGTATTTTGTAAGACATTTTTCACCTGAAAATTTCTCTAATTGTACTTGTACAATTACTCAGCAACCATGAGGGTTAGGCAGTTGAAATTTCAGCAGTTTGTACACCAATCTTTTAACCTGTTCAGTGCATATAGGCCGTCAGCTGATGTCCTACAAAAAGTGTTGCCATATTGCCTATAGGCCGTCCGCTGACGTCCTAGGGGTTTTCCGATTTTTCGTTCACTACATTATGAGCCAATAAGTACAAAGGAATGCTGCACAGTGAGCTATAAGTGTCTACAATATGAAAATAGGATGTAAATTAGGATACGTCATAGGGAAGACACCTTAATTGTCGCTAATGATTTGGTAACTGGACCATGTGAAGTGGAGCAAAATGGCGACCCACCTTCGTCAAGCCGGAACGGTAGCTCACGTCAGCGGACTTTCACGACTCTAGAGGCCATTCAAATGATTTTAGAGCATGATGACAACAGAGATGATTTGTTATCTGATAGTTCGCGTGAACATGAGAGTGAAGAAAATAACAGTGACGACCCAGACACCAATATTTGATGCTTGCTGGCGGAACCGATACAAGCAGACGATAACAAGTCCGAGTCAGACCACGACCGCCGTGGTCAGTGTGAGTGGTGAGCGCGCAGGCCGTGATACTTCGGACTTTGGACCCAACAGCAGTGAAAGCATGTTCGTGGTGTGAGAAGGGGGAAGACGAGGAGGGGCAGAAGGAGAGGGTGCAGAGGAGTTGTACTCCAGTTAGAAGGCATGGCAGATTTTTAGGAAATCCAGGATTGAAAGTGGGAACTGGGGACACATGCTACACATTTTTCAAGCTGTTTCTCACTGATGAGCTGATTGACTTATTTGAATTAGGATTCTGATTCTGAGCTTATTTTTCTCTTGTTTTGATTGCAGAACCTGAAGAACAGACAGAACCAATTCATGAGTGTCATGTAGTTTGACTGTGCAGTGTCTGAGTACAATGACTGTCATGTAGTTTGCTCAGTGTCTGAGTACAATCACTTTCATGTTTACTGCAACCATGTCTATCATTGTTGGGATGGTTACTCACTTATGTGTCTGCATGAGTTTAGAATCATTTCATGAACATTTTATGATATATGTTTTGTTTTCATTTATGTATATAAACTGACAACAAACAAGTCATTTTCAGCTGGGGGTTTTTGTTTGTTTGGGAGTGTGTTGAGTATCAATCTGTAGAGATGGAAACTTACTTTTTAGACAACACAAAAAATTTATTTCCACTTTGGAATGCCAGGACAGGTCTTTGCAATCAAAATAGGAGAAAAATAAGCCCAGATTCAGAATCCTCGTTCATTTTCCTTCAAAAGACACATATGTTTCTTTGTTGTATCTCTTATAGTTTTTGCACTAAAATTTTTTGATAATTATTATCCTCGAATCCTCAAAATTCCCTGGCAACGAGGAAGCACATATTTACATTTTTCCTTGGCACTGAAAGGGTTAATATATGACCTGCCAAATTTCAAAACTCTCTGTTTTCATTTCTTTGTATGAGAATTTTTCTCATGACCTATACAAATGGTGTGTATCAGGGGAACGGCAAGGGGCATAATCGTACGTAGCAAGTGAGTTAATCTCAATGATAGATTTCATAGTACATGCGTATTAATCTCAGTGAAACTGTTCATAGTACATGCATATCAATCTGAATGAAATTGTTCATAGTAAATGCATATTAATCTGAATGAAAGTGTTCATAGTACATGTGTATTAATCAGAATGCCTTTCTTGGCAGGCAAACATCCAAAGCAGCTGCACTGGCTCAACAGCAACAGATCCAGCAACAACAGGCAGCAGCAGCACAGCAACAAGCAGCGGCAGCACAGCAAGCAACAGCTGCACCTCAAGTAGTGGTAGAGGGGGGTGATGAGGCAGGAGGGGAAGTTCAGGTGGATGAATGGCAGTCGGACCCGAATGAACCTCGATACTGTCTATGTAATCAGGTGTCCTATGGCGACATGGTGGGCTGTGACAATGATGATGTAAGTCTCATGAGAAGATAAGTGGCACATCCTTGTAGTAATATGGCCTTGTTTCGCATCATTCATTCCATTTTAGCATTGCAATAACCAGCTGCATATTGTCAGCATTAAGAAATTTCTAGTGGTGAGTCAGCAATGAAGAGTTTATATATCACTGTTTCTATCCAACTTTAATTTAATATAGTAAATGTTCATCTGTGTAGAGTCATTGATAGAAACAAGTCCTGTGCTAAAATTGATGAGATGAAAAATTACTGTTTCTGGTTGTTGTTTTTTTTCTTCTTTTTTCTTTGTGTGGTGTGTGTGTGTGCAATACTTAGTGATGATTCAGTTGTATGGCATCACAGTATTGTAGAATGTGCAGTGTAGAATTAGTGAAGATATCTTATAGAGTGAAACTGTGATAGCTCTTAGCATTGATCAGTTTCATGAATGTGAGTATTAGTTTATTGGAAGAAGATATAGGACATACGAATGAGGCAAGTACTTATCTTCAGCTCTTTTCTCATCTTTGGATACTGGTTTTATTGTTGTAGATGCTCAGGATAAAAGGAAGTGGAAAGACATTGGTCATGTTTATGTATTGTACATCTTGAAAATATGTATTTTTGTCCCCCTCCCCCGGTGGGTTTTCTGGGGACTCTTTCAGTATAAATGTATCCCCACCTTCTGGAAATTCTGTGCTAGAAATTTCCTCTTTTCTTTTACTCTCTTTGTTTCTGCCTTGTTTCTTTGCTTTTTGTCATTTCTTCCTATCATTTTCTGCCTTGCTGGTCCATTCACCTGTATGTGTTCGATAAAGTCTTACATACTTTTTCTAGGATTGATAATTGAGTACATGTATTAAGTGCATTTTTGGCTCTAGGGAGGTGAGATATGCGGAAGCAATTTTTAGGTAATTTAGGCCCTTTCTTATGTATGTTTTAGTGTCATTAGTTATGTTTCAATTTGTATGCAAGTTTGTTTTTTAAATCCCTTGTGCGATAAATTGGACGGAGTGGTCAACACCAGGGGCATGTCTTTAGATTATGTGCAGGAATGCATTGATATATATGTGTACTTAATTTTCTTTTCATTTTTTATCATGTTGAAGTTTTGCATGTTTTGAAATGGTTATAGCCCTGATACAGCTGTATGCAGTTGGCTGAGTTTTAAACAACAATTTCAATAACAATGTATTTTTTGTTGTTTCAGTGTCCCATTGAGTGGTTCCATTATGGTTGTGTTGGACTGACACAAGCTCCCAAGGGCAAGTGGTACTGCCCACAATGCACTGCAGCCATGAAACGCAGAGGTCGACGCTAAACTGTAAACCACTGAACATCAGAGACTGTAATTCCATCATCGGTGACCTCTACAATCAGCCGATTTTTTTTCGAAGAAAGAGCTGCATTGCTGTTTTTAAGTAGCTGGTGCTTAATGTTTTCTGTAAATGCCATGTTTGATACGGGTAGCTGTATGCACAGAGACACTGCTAATGATTAATGAGTTCATGTTCACATTTTAATCAGTTTGTTTTTCTCGTTATCAGTTTCATTCCACTGTGGTTCATGAGACAGAACCCAACCCTTGTCTTGCAGTTTTGCACTGCCCTGAAGGGTGTTTGTATGTTTGTAAATTGTGTGCCTAGTCAAGTTGTTCCACCTTACCATTGGCCTGTTAACATTTCTGTTCCATGTGGGCATGTAGATTGATACCCGACTTTACTGTGCTTTATGAAATAATTTGGTCCATACCACAGTCACTTTTTTCTTTGTATCCTTAGAGTATAACAGCGTAGACAACTTTTAAGATAAACTGACCTTGGTAAGAATCAAATCATTTTAGTTATAGTATAGTTCAGATATTTCTTTTTGAAGGTTCATTTATCTCGTGAACAAATTCCGAGATATAACAGTAATGCCAACTTCTGTATGCTCATAATAGTGAACTCCCAAATCCCAGGACTTGTTCATATCCACTTGCTCAATCCACACCATTTTTATCGTATTTTACTTGACCTGTCTTCTGGCCTACTTGTAAAGAGCGGTTGGCAGTCGTTTAATTTATTTCTGAGAAGTAGTCGTTTTCAGTGAGGAGTGTTTTTTGGCTTCAGGCAACAGTGTCTTGAATGGGTTAATGGCAGTAGATTCAATGTGAATGGTGTGCTGTGTGCCAAGGTCTGCATAATAAATGTCAGATTGCATTGGATTGGATGTTTTTCTTCACTATGGATTTTTCATCAGAAATGATGGTGGCTTTTCCCAGGGAAGTCATGTGCCACTCTTTTGTTTTTTAAATCTGTTTTAATGAATTATTTGTGTACTGGTCAGAGAGGATTTTCTATGGCATTTAGTCCAAGACTTACCTTTTTGTGACCACAAGGTTTTTTGCTCGTGCTAAATGCATGCTGCACATGGGACATCAGTATATTGTTTCATCCAAAAGAACTGCAGTCAGACCGCCACTTAGATTTAGTGAAAGAGAAAAAAAATCTTGTCCAAGCTTGAACTGAACCACAAACCTCTGGTTTCTCTCACTTCCCGGGTGGGCTTTTTATTCACCAGGCCTCCATTCCACTGATCCACTAGTAGCTTTGAAAGCAGAATGGAGTTGTGAAACTCATTCCAGTCTTTGAACAGTCATCATAAAAGTGAAACATTCTGATATCTGCTGTGCAGAGATCCAAAACAGGTCTGTGAGGTTTTTTTATTTTGCATTTTTTGTGTGTTTGGTTGATTCGGTTGGTTGCTAACACCCCTCCCCCTCCCCCTATCATTTTATTCATGGTACCAGAGCTAATTCAGATAAAGCAGTCTGACACCTAAACAGTGTTTGGCATCACATCTTGGTCAACCAGACAAGTTTCTCCAGCTGTTTGAGCCTTACATTACTGATTATTGCATAGACAGTGTAATATGAAATAAATTTTGGTGTTTCATGTAAATTACAACAAATTTTTTTTGTACATATTATTTTCCCAACAAATGTTCATGAAATCAGAACTATGAACTTCTTGTCAGAAATTGGTGTAAACATCCAAGAAAGTGGACCACATGGTTTGAGTTAACAAATGTAAGCAAAGTTGAGTAAAATTGTGTTCATAAGTACAATGAAAAACTGTTAATAAAGAAAAAGAAATAAATACCACCACCACAAACGGGCTGTAATGGTTGCCCAGACTGTGAGCAACATTAGGCTGCGATTTAGTGGTTTAGTGCTCCACCTTACTCTGACAAACAAAAAACTGAATAGTTTCAGTTATAATTCTAATTCTTTCCAGGCTTTTTAAGTAGCCCAAGAATACAAGCGTGATAGAGGTCAGGGTTTTCTCTGCAAATGTAACAACTAATAAGGAACTTATAAGGTTTAAATAGTGTGGCACAAGAAGATGCAGTTATGCAAAAGTCAGAAACATAGACTATCGAGTAAAGTTTTACCTTCAGCAAAAACATGGTTAATTAACTCTCTTAGTACAACGGAACGCTATAGCATTCGTTACTTAAGGCTCAGTTTCGGACAACAGAACGCGATAGTGGTTTTGATAATTAAAAAGTCTTCCACACTTCCTCCGTGACGTAGCATGCCAACCGAAGCTACACTGGGCATTGCAGACGTGTCAAGGGTCAAGTGGAAAGTTACTTTGTGAGATTCCATAGCGATACACTCATCGGGAAACAATTGACTTTGGCACCCCACATGACTTGCTAATCTGCATACGTATCGAAAATGACGTTGCAGGCGAGTAGGAGTTTTGGAACAAAGTAGATCACGACAACGGCGTTTTACTGCTGCTGAAGTGATCAAAGTGCTTCAGACTGAAAGATCTGACATCGACGAGTATGATGAAGATGATGGTGGTGAAAGTGTTTCCAGTGATGAAAGCTACCAGCAAGAAGGTACTGACAGTGACCCAGTTTCAGATGACAGTGAAGTGGGAGAGGGAGGTGGGCGTACACGTTACGTGAGGAGACGGTCAGTGGGCCATGTACAGTGAGTCACATGTCTGAGGACAACTTCTTTGACTTTCTTATGCGTAACTGGCACAAAGACGAGTTTTTTCCCCACTTTGCCTCCGTTCTTTGGTTATTGTGGCCTGCATGTCCCAGCTGAGTGCCACGCCCACATTGATTTCTTCAATCAGTTTGTGACAGAAGACTTTCTAAATTCCATTGTCATAAATAGATATGCATAAGAGAACTGAGTGGCAAGCAGAATGAGCACTTCTGCCCTCTGCCACCCATCCCCAGCGGCAGGAAGAACTATTGGAAGTGCCATGTGAGTAGTGCTGTCAGCAGGAGACACCCGGAGGTTCAACTGCGGCAAACTCCCAACTGGTGTAAAAAGTGTGGGGTTGCCCTCAGTGACAAACTATGCCAGCCCAACAAGACCATCACCTGCTTCCAACTGTATCGCTCAGTGCAGAACTACATTGATTATTAGGAAAACAGTGCATAAGGACTGAAGCATCCGGTGTGCTCCTTTTTTTTCCAAATTCCCCTGTTAACAATTTGTAACATTTATTTATATAATATCACCAATAATTTTTTTTTTTTACCCTGAGCAAAGTCTACTTTATTCCTGTTATTTTGTGCATACAAAGACCTTCTCACCTTTGACTGTTAGTTCATGAAGCTGATCAAAGTGTGCTACTGGGTATTTTCAACATGGCACATGAAGAAGAAATATTCAAGGAAGAACTTCAGTAATTTGGCATGAACTAACCCAGCATGTAAATATTCAGATCTGAAAGTTTCATTTTGTTCCTTTATGTTTTGTATTTTTTATGACTTTTTCCTAACCTTCAAAATGGGCCGTCTGTGGGGAAAAGCAAGGGGAAATCTCTGTCCCAAGTGAGTTAAGTACCAGTGTACTTTTTGACCATTTGTCATGATACAAAGTTATTCTATGATCAGTTCTCAACATGCATTTTAACTGAAACATGTAATAAACAGGGGGGAGACCCATACATGCTTATGTAAAGGGCATGTGTACACACGTGTGTGTGTGTGTGTGGATAACTAGCATATATTTGTCATGTATGCCATTTTGAGCAACTTTTGCAGAAGTAGTCTATACTTGCAATGAAACCATGCCATTTTGAGCAACTTTTGCAGAAGTAATCTATACTTTCAGTGAAACCAAACATCATTTGTCTTCTGTCAATAAATTGATCTCTAGTTTAACTCTTTCCTTAAATTAAACATTTGGGCCTGCCTAAAACAGTGCAACTGCTTTGCTTTATCTCATTGCAGATGTGTATCAGTTATGAAGTGTTGCATACTTTCACTAGACTGGGCCTGACTATTGACAGGTGGCTCATGGGTGTATCACGCATCTTGTAAGTCTTTGAGGAGGTAGTGGCAATCCTTGTCGGCGCATATAGATTCCCTGGTGACGTTGGAACAGCTTATCATTGATGGGATGTACCAATCGTGCACAATGAATGCATTAGACTAGAAAACATGGAGAATTAAGCTTTTGAATCATTAGCTCCATTTTGTTATTTTCAAATTCTGCTGACTTTGTGAAGTAATTTTTTCAAGTGAGGTGATTCTAATGTAGAAAAGATCTATTTTAGTTGGATCTGACCTTTTTTAACTCTTTCACCACCAAGTTTCCCCAGAAACGGCACTCCACAGTGCCAAGTATATTTTGGGCAGCCAGTTTTGCAGCGCAGTATGCATTTTTAAAAGTTTATATCTCAAAGACTATTAAAGATTTTCACTTACTTTTTTTTTTGCTGTGTAAAGGGCAGATGTTGTATTTATATATGAATGCTTGCTTATGTTTGTGTTTTATTGATTATTCCACAGATAATCTTATCATAAAGAAAAACAATTTTTTTTCATACGGTTTATTGTACTACTGACCTTATTTCATGAGTTGTGCACCAGATATCATTATAATAAATGAGGAAGAGCAATGGAAAATCTACACACAAAGTCAGCTATCTGCTTATTCTACTTGGAGTGGTAGACAATGCATGTCGATTTGCAGCCATTTTGGAGAAAACGCTTCGGAGAAAACGTGACATAAATTCCAACAGTTAACAAAGCCACACTTCGGCCTTACTGCTGAAAAATTAGGTCGCTGGTTAAAGTTTAAAAATAGCACAGTCGCCTGCATTCACCAGTGGAGCTGACAGAAGCTTTGTACCCGCGTGAAAAGTTATCGTTTAGCATGACCCCTCTAAGTCGTACAGATGTGACCATGGCGGTCGTACAGGAAGTCGCTTGATTGCAACCATGGCGGGAAAAGAGTTAAACCTTTGAAATAGTGACTGATGTGATTTTTCAAGTAGTAATAGTTTTTAATCTGTGACTATGGCTAGTGGCATAGTGACAATCCAGATATGATTGGTGGCACTATTAGCAATAGGACATGGCTGCACCCAGGCAACAGGTTTTTCCATCATATCATCATATTGCCGAGTGGCAACCCGGTATCCATGCGTGTCATCTATATGAAAAGATTTTTTCCAGAGCTGTTTGTATACCATAGCCATCCTAAACATTTGGTTTCACAGCTTTATGTCCACTTGGGTCACTTTCTTGTAGAAATGTGCACCTTTGCATACTTTTGCTACAAAAGTGAAATAAGTTCTCGTTAAGGTTAGCCTTTCCAGCTTATTGAGAATTGAAGTGACTGCCAAGTTCATGTCTGTAAGCAGCAGTTGTAATGACATTGTGGCCATGGTTAACAAGAGATGTATCTTTGAAGTGCCCGTAGCACACTGGACAGCATGCTGGACTTCTAATCTAGGCGTCACAGATACAAATCCTGCCAGGGATGACCGGTTTCTTATGGGGCCCCATTAGCTCAGTGGGTTTGAATATCGTGCTGATAACTCAGGGGTTGTGGGGTTGACCCTCAGATGAGCCGGTTGGAATCCTATCTGTTACTGGCATATATAGTATCTGTGCTTATGGAAGTTATTCTGAGCACAGAGATACCATCATGAACAACTGAAACAAACTGGTTCTTTTGGAATCAAGCATATATTCCTGCAGAAAAGAAACAATAGAAATTCTTAATTGCTTTCACTGTAGGTTTAACCAAATTTAGTGTCTGTGTTGAAACCATTAAAAAATCAGTTGTGACAGTGACTTTAACATAACAATGTTTGTCATCAGACATTGAGTTGTGACAGTGACTTTAACATAACGATGGTCGTCATCACTCAGTGAGATTAAAGCTACAGGGTTTCAGCCAGTGAAATGTGTTTCCCTGTTTTTCAGGTGTTATGGAACTCGTTACTGCAAACTGACCAAAAAAATTTTTCCCCACAAAAAGTGGAAAGTCAGTCAAGTGTCTACCCAAAATAGAAATGTTTCATGTCTGCAGTAATTATTGAGTAAAAATGTTGGAATTTTCGCTATAAATGGTTTGATTTGATTTTGTTGTTGTTTTTGTTCTCTGGGTGCATGAAGGAATCTTTTGTGTATTTGTTGAGCAAGCAGTGCTATTACACAGTGTGGAAATTTGCTTGTGAAGTTGGTTTGAACATGTTTTGAGTAATCTTTGCAGGGCTTTCAGTTCTCAACCAATTTTGTACATTTGGAATAATAAAGCAATTATGAAACAATGATCTGTGTTGTCACAGTTGGTCTGGAAGAGGTGGGGGGAAGGGGAGGATCATTGTCAGTTGGTCTGGAAGAGGTGGGGGATGTGGTTTTGGGGGGAGGGGGAGGATCAAGCTTTTTTTAAAGGAGGGTTATGGATCAGAGAGATTGTCAGTTTGTCTGTCTGTGTATGGGTGTCTGCAAGAATAATTATGAGTTACAAGATTTTCTTGGTTCTATAAGTTTGAATCTTTACCGAATTTTGGTCAAAGATGTGAACTGTTTGGAACTTGCTAAGCTTAAATTTGGAAGGTAGTGTCTCAAAACAACATTTCATGACACATTGGATACAAACCCAACTTCCAAATGCAAAAGAAGACTGTTCGCTCTGTTTGAATGTCTTTTTTTTTTTTTTGTGAGGATGCTAACCATTAGCCCTTCAAAGATAATATTTTTTTTGTAATTTTTAATACCTAGGTTTTGAAACAGCCATCTACACTCACTTATTGCAGCATCCCAGTACCTAGGTACTGTGACTGCAAATGTTGGGATGGCCACTCACAGTCTCTTCTGCTGTATTGTGATCATTAGGAATATTCATCTGCCTCATAGTGGAATATCCACCAGTTTAGAAATAGCAAATATACATCTTTCATCACCTATCAGCAAGTTTGATGGAAGCCACTGTAGCAGATGTCACAACAACAACTCCCCTACATTAACTCTGATCTTGACTTCTCTGTGCTAATTTGTAGACCTTCAAACTGCTGATGTTGGTGGTATGTTAATATAAAGGGGTGGTCTGCCTGAATTTTTTTTGGCCTCGCTTTTCATTGCAAAACGATTGTCATTCGGTGTGTGTTGGTGTTGGTTTTTGCCAGCAATTGACAGACTGTGAGTTCATTAAATGCTTTCATTTTGTTTAAACCCTTTTGACGCTTCAGACACCACACTGCAACTTCTACTAGACTAGGCAAAACACTTCAGGCGCCGCACAGTGACTTCCTTGGAAAGTGCCTCAGGGGCTGTGCAGCACCATCACACAGAAGGGTTATAAAACTTGATTGATCTTTTGTGAAAGAAAAAACAAACTCCTGTTTGTTTTGTGACAGCAGAGGCTTGTTTATCCTTGACTTTGCGCTAACATCAGCTTCCTTTGTTCAATGACAACATTTCACAAATTTTCCAGTACTTCGGGAAACACTAGGTCTACCAGAAAGCGATAAATAATGCTGCATAAGTGCTGACGATGATTTGCTACTTGAATGCCTGTTGTTGACAGTGGTAGTGGTGAAGAATTTTCACGGCCAGTTGATAACTATTTTGCCAGTGACAGTGACATGTTTTTCAGCCAGTCTGAAACTAGCCAAGTTAGCACTTTCTCATCCAGTTTCAAAACCCGCTGAAACAGTACATGAAAACTGATAATTTCTCTGTATACAAGTTTTATTTTCCTGTAAAATAAGCCACAAATAAAGCTGACTGAATGAGTGAATACTAAGTTATAGCCGTTAGGTAGGAGTGCCCCTATTTTCTTTTCTGCTGCACTGCTGGTTTTTGATGCAGTGCACTGCTTCATGGCTGGTTTGTGCTGTAGGCCTAGTGCAGTACCACTGGCGATGTAAGGAATAATCAGCTTTTCTGCATGTTCAGGTTTAACAGCCATACATCTTACTAGCCAGATCAAACATTTTAGAATTTTGATTTGAAGGGCTGTTGGTTATGCTTCTGCCTTCCCAAATGCCGAGTTAGATCATTTTCTGTTTTTGCCATTCATACTCATTTTAATGTTTAACACAGATGCCATCATGAACTTTACTGAACCTAAACATTTAAAAGAACTCAATTTCTATTGCAGTCTTGTTGATTTTAACATCTTGATATGCTCGATTTTCATCTCTTCCTGGGTGCATTACTTTCGTCTTGCCATTGTGATTTAGAGCTGCCTTCTTGCCCACTTTATCTACTCTGTACAGAGTTCTTTTCATGCCAGTAATACTGTCCAACATAGTGCAGTTTCATCATTTCCATGATATGCTGATGAAACTGCATCATTGTCAGATGATACCGCAAGCTTTTCATCCTCCCATATTTGTGTGCACATTAGTGTATGTGTGAGTATGGGTGCAATAGAGGACAATCTGGATCAAGTGTCTCACACTTAACAAGCTGACTGTATCTTTGTTCATCACCCTGTGTGTACAAATATTTGTAAACACATGCAGTTGTGTGTGGGCGATCACATGCCTCACCTTAAGAATGTACGTTTGCTTTTCATCCTTTGTGTGTGTGAATTGGACAGAGAATGACAACTTGGGTCAAGAATCCGTGCGTGTGTGTATGTGTGTGTGTGAATCAGTGTGCGTATGTGTGTGTGTGAATCAGAGGATGACAACTTGGGTCAAAGATCACATGCTGAACAAGTGGAGTGTATTCTTGATCAGAGTTCTTTGTGTATGTATAGTGGACTCAAGATCAATATCTCAAGTTCCATTCCAGCCTCAGTGTTCCCGGTAACACACAACTGGGGGTCTATTATGCACAGATTTCAAATCTGTACGTCATGACATAATTATTTTCAGCGTGACCTGAATTTAGTTTTCTGCATCCTTTGAAAAAGTCTGGAAGCTTTGGAGCCAAGTTTTACAGATTGGAATCATCAGCATTAGTTTAGTTGGACAGGGTAAAACTGCATGCTCTCGACGATTATTTCCCGAAAAGAAAGGCCAGGGGTCAGTGCCTTGACGGTTGTGACTGGCTGGTTAGTTTACCGACTTCTCTTCACTCAGTTCCATGAGCACAGTCTGGCATTGTTCTTCTGACTGCAATTTTGATTCACAAAGAAATCCAATGAAATACTAATTGAAATGGAGCCTTCATCTTTTTATTCAAGATGCAAGTGAAAATGAACTGATGGCAGAATCAAAATTCTGTCATATTATCAAAGAGAGTGTGTGTCTTTTCAGAATCACAACAACAAAATGCAGATAATTGCATGGTTTTGAGGAAGAGCTTGTCAAAGAAAACACCTAAAGATTCACAGCAGCTTAATGTAGAAAGTAGCAAAGATGCATTAATTCAGTGCAAACTGCATACATATGTCTAATCATTCAGACACAAAGTGAAACACAGGAATACAGAAGACAAACAAAACCAAAAAAGAAAAACAGGCCTGCTTCTTGAATGTACAGATGAGTGTTTCTCTACCAAGCTGCAGACTGTTAGTTGTAGAACTATTATGTAATGATTGAGTTGTTGGAGGGAAAATGATGAACAACATTCGATACGCAGATGACACCGTGCTAATTGCAGAAAATGAAAGGGATCTACAAAACCTTGTGAATATACTAGGTGAATATACTAGGAATAGAAAGCAAAGGTAAGGGGCTGGAACTAAACAGCAGGAAGACTGAAGTCATGGTGATCAGTGAAAAACATGAAATCCCCTCATGCAAAAGAACAGCAAATGGCACAACCTTGACACAGGTTGATAAATTCAAATACCTGGGAACGATCATTCCATCAGATGGCAGATGCACATTAGTAATAGCTGGCAGAATTGGCCAAGCCAAAACAGCATTCAAGACGATGACAAGCATTCTTACCAACAAATGCCTATCAATTAACATCAGGAAGAGAGTTTTTGAATGTTATGTAGAACCAATACTGTTGTATGGATATGAGGCGTGGACAGTCAACAAGCAAAGCCAGAACAAGATTGAGGCAGCTGAGATGTGGTTTCTAAGAAGAATGTTGAGAGTTCCATGGACAGCAAAGAAAACAAATGTGACAGTCTTGATGGAGGCAGACACAAGCAGATCATAAGGATGATTAGGAAAAGACAGACAACATTTATAGGCCATTTTATGAGGAAGGGGGATTTGGAGCACCTGGTCACAACAGGAAAGCTGGAGGGAAAGAGAGCACCAGGTAGACCCAGGGAGAAAATGCTGGACGGACTTGCAGAGGACGAGGAGGGTGGGGAGATGCTAGGGGCAACGAGAGATAGAGACAGATGGAAGTCCATGATCACCAACGCCATGCAGCAGGGCACCTGATGATGATGATGATGATGATAGTTGTTGGCATACTAATTCAGTGGGTAAAATGCAACCTGTTTGTCCAGCCTACTTTCTTGTTTAATTAATTACTTGCATGTATTTGTAAACCTATTAAAAAGAAACAGGAGGAAAATCAACAACTCATCCTTGTTTTACTTGATTTTCAAGTCTCAACTAGCAGTCTTTTTAAACTGTCCATTTCAAGAACCCAGAATTATTGTCAGTAATCAAAGCAAACATGACTTAGAACTATTTTGAAAATTTCTTGAATGACCCTCAGTATTATGTAATTTGAAACACACACCCCCCCCCCCCCTTTTTTTTTTTTTGGCAAGGGGTCATTTTGACCTTCACTTTAAAAATGTGCAGGGAATACTGAATCTGCAATATTAAAAAGCAGGCCTGTTCCTCATCTTAATGTCTTCAGCATTCTGGTGGTGTCAGCATAGGTCCCTTCTCTCCACCCAATTCTACATTTCACAACTTTGCCAGTGCATAGGGTTTTCACAGGCTCAGGAAGTCTGCCAGATAATTGCCGGCAAACTTGGGTGGATTACATATAGACTTGTCCCAGTGTGACACATCCCTTTTGAATAAACTTCAAAGTCTGTGTTCACACGCATGGATACGCACAGACAGTACTTGTGTGTGTAGTGAGGACTTGTAATCACGTGCGCATGTGTGGTGCTGCCACCTGTGATGTTTGTCTTGACCACTTCGCTATTGGACGCTGACAACATAGAATTTTAAGCCTGATAAATTTCACTTTAATTCCTCCTCAAGCAGATTCAGTTGCAAGTCTTCTAGTTTGCCTTTAGTTTAAGGCTCTGGTTCTCTCTCCCAGAAATGTGTTTCTTGAGTAGGTCAAGGTGCCTATCAACTCTCAGCAAACGTCAAGATTTCCTCAAGTTGCTGATTAGGCTGACATACTTTTAAGTGTTGTAGATATCAGCTTCCTCCATTTTACTTCAGATGGAACACTTAGTTTGATCAAAATCATTTGTTTGTGAATCTGTTTTGTTTTGATGAATGGGAGTGGAGAACTGTATCTGGTCTCATACCATTCCCTAAAGATATGTCAAAATCTAAATATATGTCAAAATCTATTTTCACCACACTTCCAAAGAAAGCAGAGGCTATAGAAATAAGAATGCGACCTCCATCAATCAGCTTGATGAGTTATATGACAAAGATTCTAATAAGAATAATCATGATGAGGACAAGGAACAGAATCAAAACAGAAATAGCAAAAGAACAATGTGGACTTGTTCAAAAGAAAGGAACTATTAATACAATACATGTATCCCAAGAACTCTCACAGAAGGATCAGTCGAGTTGAATACAGATTTATATTTATATTTTGTTGATTATACCAAGGCCTTTATCGAATACAATATGAAGAACTGATCAAACCAACTGAAAAAGTTCAATACCGGGGTACTGATGGAAAAGATCTTAAAATAATAAGGAATATGTAATGGGAACAAACAGCAGCAATGAGAGCAGAAAATGATACAAAAGATCTCAAAATGACAAGGAATATGTAATGGGAACAAACAGCAGCAATGAGAGTAGAAAATGAACAAGTTCTTTCCAAAATACCAAAAGAGGCTTTAGGCAGGATTGTGTTCTACCATCAGATTTGTTTTCACTTTAGAGCGAAACCATCATGAAAAACCTAGAAGAATGACCTGGGATAAAAGTTGGAAGAAAAATGATAAAACAATCTATAGGAGGAAAAATGATAAAACAATCTGCATTATGCAGATGAAACTGTAGAAAATGAAAAAGACCTACATAATCTGTGAATATAATAGAAATAGAAAGCAGAAATAAAGAGCTAGAGCTCAATAACGAGAAGATTAAAGTCATGGTAATCAAGAAAGAAACATGAAATCCCCTCAATAAAATAACAGCAAATGGCACATTGAGACAAGCTGATAAGTTAACATATCTAGGAACAATCATCTCACCAGACAGCAGATGCACATTAAAAATATCCGTCCGAATTGGACAAGCTAAAACAGCATTCAAGAAAATAAAAAGCGTTCTTACCAACAAATGCCTATCAATCAATATCAGGAAGAGAGTTCATCAGTGTTATATAGAACTGACACTGTTGTACGGATATGAAGCATGGAGAATCAACATGCAAAGTCAGAACAAGATTAAGGCAGTTACAATGTTGTTTCTAAAAAGAATAGTTCCATGGACACCAAAGAAAACAGTGAGATGGTTTGAAAGAAGTAAACACAAAAAGAACATCAATGAAGATTAGGAAAAGACAAGTAACCCTGATAGGATATTTTATGGGACAAGAAAATTTGAGCACCTAGTCACATCAGTCGCTCATAAGGAAGATTAGGAAAAGACAGGCAACATTTATAGGCCACTTTATGAGGAAGGGGGATTTGGAGCACCTGGTCACAATGGGAAAGCTGGAGGGAAGGAGAGCACCAGGTAGACCCAGGGAGAAAATGCTAGACGGACTTGCAGAGTGGCTGGGGATGAGGAGGGTGGGGGAGATGCTAGGGGCAACGAGAGATAGAGACAGATCAAAGTCCATGATCGCCAACACCATGCGGCAGGGCACCTGATGATGATGATGAGCCACATCAGGAAAGCTAGAAGGAGAAAAGAACACCAGGTAGACCCAGGGAGAAAACAACATACAGATTTGCAGAGTGGATGAGGACAGAAAGGGTAGGAATATACTCGCAGCAACAAAAAATAGTTTCATATGGAGAGCCATGATCACCAACGCTATGCAGCAAGACACGCCATGGTGATGATGATGATGATGATGACTATATACTATTGAATAGTATAAGTGGTGTTATTCGTATCCATTTTCTCAATTCCAAGAAATATTTTAGTACACCATCATTCATGGCTGTGGAGCAGACTGATTCTTCTTATACTTAAAACAAATGGAACAGCTGCAAGTCCAGTTACTTTATTCAACACACGCACACTTTCACACACACACACACACACACACACACACACACACACACACACACACACACACACACACACACACACACACACACACACACACACACACACGAGAAAATACCATCCCACTGTTCTACCTAGTTTCTGATGGCAACCATACACATACACACAGAGGAAGAAGGAACAACTCAATACATATTTCGATTTTTTTTTTTTAATCAATGTATTCTATTGACTTCTTGTCAGCATGAAGTGATAAAAATGGGCAATGAAAGTTGATGAAAACAGGAAAAGCAAAGAACCAAAGTAGCTAAGAGGCAAACAAGTCCAGTAGATTGCATATTTCACAGAAATCTGTTTTCAACCAGTTCAGTATGACTAATGCCTTTGCCTGAACTGGTATCATATAGAAACCCTGCAATCATTAAGTCCGACTTGCATGCATCTGCACCGCTTTGCTAGCTCCGCATACAACAAAGCAGACAGGGGCTCAACCTTCTGCGATCTTGTACTTTCGTGTGGTCCAACACTACAGAACTAGTTGAGAGAGAGGGAAGAGGTTTTCGCATAATCAGATGGTCCCAGAGCAATGATTTTTATTCATGATTTTTTTTTTTATAACACGATGATTTTTTCCCCTTTTTCCAGTAATAAAAAAGGATGAAACGCAAGCAAGAGTATGAACACATATTAAAGGTGGAATGAAAAAGCCATGAATTATGAAATTAGAATGAAAAATCACCATTCCCGTAAAAGTTCCTTTCTGTAATTTTAGCTACTGTTGTCACATTCACAGGATCCAAGAAGTGCAAAGCGAGAAATAGTACATGTCACTGTCTTCTTACCCAAAGTTCCGAGGATACACAATTAATTTTCTTATATTAAGTTCTTCCACTCCGCTCAAGATAAAACTAATCAAACTGTGAAGGGAATGAGAACAGATTGCCACATTCTGTGCCCACTCTCATTTTTGACCTCAGACTTTCTTCTCAAGATCAAATGCTGAAGATAGTAGTGCTACTGGTAAACTACCACAGTTCTCCATCCCGATCCTTGGCTGGTACTTCAATGACTCTCGGTTTGTCAATGATGCGGGCTGTGCGCGTTCCTTTCTCCACTATGCCAATGATCCACGACTGGTAACCCTCCTGTTTCTCAATGTCCTTGCAAAAGGCTGCAGCTTGCTCTCGTGGCAGAGCTATCAGCAGCCCACCTGAAACAACCATCATTCATCCTTTATACACAGTAATAGCCATTGTAAAGATGTGCTATATCAATTCACACTGTCAATAAAATCATGCAATGCATCTTATCAATAATCTGGCCATGCTGCAGTCTGTTTCTATCACATGAGACAGTCTGATGATGGGACATGACTTCTCAGTGCATTAATCTAGTCATGCTGCAGTCTACTTCTATCCCAGGAGACTGACTGGAAATAGGACATGACTTTTACCCTTCTCCTCATAAAATCCATGGTACTGCTATCTTGAATGTACATACACACACTGCTCTGGTTGCTGGGCCCACAATGTACAGGTATGAACTTGCTGCACAATCCATAGTATCTGTCTTCAGTGAGTTGTGAATATAAGCAACCATTATATTTTGAATCTACATCTTTTGCACCCTTTGCAAACATCACTATTGTTAAATCTGTTCCAAGTCTGTGCCATTTACACCAGCATAACATTCAAACCATACTCTTTTAATGTTACCAAGCTTCATGTTTATTCAGACGGACAAACTCTTTTTATGTTACCAAAATTTTGTGTTTACTCAAATGGATGCAGTAGTCAAGCGGTAATGTGGGCCTTCCAATCAGAAGGGTTTGAGTTTGTTCCGTCTAAACAGCTCAGCTCGATAAGTAAAGGGTAAAGATTTTTCTGCTCTCCCAGACTAATGTGTGCAAGCCTGCCAGCATCCAAGCCCTCTTCATGTATACATGCATGCAGATTATAAAATACCCCTGTTAAAGATCCTGTGGGTCATGTTAGTGCCTGATATAAGGAAACATAGAAACACCCAGCATGCACACCCATCAAAGATGCAGACTGTGCACCAATACAATGGTATATGGTCAGCTTGCCCAACAGCTTGAGTTCTCCATCATCACCATCATTATGTGCCCTGCCGCGTGGTGTTGGCAATCATGGCCCTCCATATGAATATATCTTTTATCGCTGCAAGTACATTGGGCCTTATGCTGCAAGTACACCTCCCACCCTTTTTGTCTTCATCCACTCTGCAAATTTCATCCTGTATTTTCTCCCTGGTTCTAATTCTCCATGTTCCATTAACCCCTTAAGTGCCGTCAACGTAAAATTTACGGAGCTCTCGAGCCTTCTGTGGTGCCTACACACATAAAAATTTACTGAGGCAGTTTGACATTTCAGCCTAATGTAAATGGGAGAGAAGCACTGACTGATGTTGTCTGTCTCAGAGAGGGTTCATTAAAGTGATTGGCTTCCCTTACATGACTTTTTGACCTATGCAACCCTCACCAGATTGGTTTTATAAGTCTGAAAAGAGAAACTGGTTTTCAGCAAAATACTGACACCAGGACTGTCTTGTAATGCTGCATGTTTTCAGCCTTTGAAAGCATGTGAGTTGAGTCAAGAACTTATAAATGACTGTAGGATGATTCAGAAGACAATTCTGACACAAGAAGAGGTTAAAAACAGCAATAGTTACTCGCTGTTGGTATGAAATATGCACCAGACAGACCCAACACAAAAAGTATTGATTTTACGAGCACATGACACAAAGGGTTTATGGCCACAGGCTATACTGGTAGCTAGCCAACAACTTCACACCTTCCCCACATTGTAGAATACTGCTACACATTCAGTGAGTAGTATTAAAAGTGGCAAGGGGAGGACTAGGGTGAAGGAGTGGGGTGGGGGACGTGGCAGCAGTGGATGACTTGACAGGGTCAAGCTACTTAGTGCACTAGAACACTGTAGCTCTTCGTAGCTCGTCCGCTGTCAGTGATCTGTCAGTAGGAGGTTAGCCAAAGTCTGAATACTTTAACATTTCGTCAGGAGGGTCATATCTTCTATTTTTCCCTATGTTTTTTTTGGTTTCTATTGTGAGCACTTATGAGTTTTTTATGGGAATTTCCACAAAATATTTACAAATATGTAGTAATTTCAGGAAATTACTACATAAATCATCTGAAAATACATTTAGTCATGCCTAATGCATCATTCTGTGTAATTTCATGCATAGATTCCAATGAATATGGAAGCAACAGTTGTTTTATTGTACAATGGTAGTGAGGCAACATTTTCCCTCGGCACATGGAAAACACCGGATGTCAAAAACCGTTTAGCACTCAAGGGGTTAAAATGTCAGATTGTGTGGTGCGCAGTGCATCCAAATGACTTGAGAGTAGCGGTATGCAAGAATGATTCATAATAACAATAGTCATTAGTAAATAATAATGGCTATTCGTCAATTTATTTGCACTTTCTATGCAGAATCAATGATTGGATAACCTGTGTTCCATGTATGAGCATCATATCATCTTCAGCTGTAAGCTCTGGACACAACAACATATTCTCTTGAAACAAGCTGGACTTCTATCCAACAACACATTCTATAACTGTAAAAAGTATACTGTCAGCTGCTTAAGAAAACCTTTAAAAAAAATCCTTATTTCCAGTGATAACTATTACACACACATGTGCATCTGATACATGAAATTCCTCTTTGATGCACTGGAGTTCTGACCAGCACATCACTAAAACATACCAAATTTTATCCCTAATACATCAATTTTCTACTGAACATGCTACAACTCTGAGCAGACGCCAACAGCATGCACATTCACCAGTCCGCCATGACGTAAGCCTAAACTTTCTTTGTAGCATTAGAAGTTTCTGGATCAATAAGCAACTTTCACTTTCTTCTCCAATGGAAACAAAAAAATCTTCAAAACAGTCTCCCCATCAGATCACACAATTCAAGTTGCCCCAGAGCAATAAGCACAGCAAACTTCATAACATTTGACTTTCTTTGTCATCTACATAACATTTCATCAATTGCCTGCCAATGATATTTGATGTGCAGTTGTCATTCACTCCTTTTGATCGTCATTTATTCCTTTTCTTCTTGTTCATTTCTCTTTCCTTGTGTATTTACGTGCTTATGTGTGTGCGCCAGTCAGGAAGTGAATGAGTGTATGTGTGCACAAGTTCATGGTTTCATTTCATTCTCTAGCAGCTATAATGTGTCCCTTATATATCCTGGTGACCCGCTGAAAATCTGGATGTGAAATTGGCGGGCCAAATCTACTCCCTAATTTCAAGGAAATAACTGCCATGGATTTCTATCCTACAAAACATTCTACAGGCGTAAAAAGTATATTGGCAGCTGCTGAAGAAAACCTAAAACAAAATCCTTAACTAAATGACTATCCTAACGAATGCTCAGCTGTTACACTCAAACTGACCTGAAGTCTCTGCAGAATGTCCTTGAAGCAGACCAAACATGTTGCCACAAGCCTTGCTGATGGCTGCCATCTTTGCAATGATGGGTAGGTTATGGATGACAAAACCCACTTCATTCTTCTGAATCTTGGCCAGATTGTTGGCGTGTCCTAAAAGTCCAAAGCCTGTCACATCAGTGGCTCCATGGGCATTGTACTTGTGCATCAAACGGGCAGCTGAAATGGATATATATAATCCGGAACATTTTAAGAATGCATGAAATCACTTAAAGCAGAGGCTATTCCTCAAGATAGGCAACACCACTGACAGAAACGCTGAAAACTTAATATACATAAGTGTTCTTTTCCTAACAGAAATAAAGAAAGATAGCTGTTTCGCATTTCCTTTAAGCCCATTACCACTGAGTGCATCCTTTACGCACAAGAATATTTCATTTGCTATGTTCAGTTCACTATATCTTGAGAGAGTTCTTTCAGCGTAACCTCATATTTTGCCCAATAATTTGATAGATGTAGATATATTTCTCTGTCAGTGTTTAAGTATTTATCATATTTTATCTCTAAAAATAATCAATACACAACATGTCATCACCCAGAAAATTTCAGTTATGTGGTATATGGAATGCAGTTCCACCATAAAAAAAAAGTCCAAGCTGGGGCTGTGAACGGGTCAACAGTCATAGCTTTTGTGTCTAAGAGTAACCGGTTTGATAGGTGTTTATCTGCTGTTTCATCTTGTACTTTAGACCACTGTACAGTGAAAGGAACTTTAGACCGGTATATTCTGTACAGTAAAATGTACTTTAGACCAGTATATTCTGACAGTAAAAGGTACTTTAGATCAGTTTATTTTGTACAATAAAAGGTTCTTTTAGACCAGTTTATTCTGTACAGTAAAAGGTACTTTTCACCAGTTTATTCTGTACAGTAAAAGGTTCTTTAGACCAGTTTATTTTGTATAATAAAAGGTACTTTAGACCAGTTTATTCTGTACAGTAAAAGGTACTATAGACCAGTTTATTCTGTAAAGTAAAAGGTACTTTAGACCAATTTATTCAGTACAGTAAAAGGTATAGACCAGTTTATTCTGTACAGTAAAAGGTACTTTAGACAGTTTATTCTGTACAGTAAAAGGTATCAGTAAAAAGTACTTTAGACCAGTTTATTCCGTACTATAAAAGGTCCTTTAGACCAGTTTATTCTGTACAGTAGAAGGTCTTTAGACCAGTTTATTCTGTACAGTAAAATGTTCTTCATTCTCTTCATTTTTGTTTGTTCTCATCTTTGCAAGGGAAACAACCCTTCTTTCCCTTTCTTTGGGTTATGACTATCTACATTTGCTTTGCTTTCAGTCAGTCTCTGGCAGTCACTCGTTTTACACACCTTTATCTACCAGTAAAGTAATCCTGCCTTAGTCATATGTATCCTACTTCAGAGTCAAATGTCTCACATGCCAAGTGTACTTCAGTTGTTTCATTTTCTTTTTATTTCATGTTTTGCATTTACTTTTCCATTGTGAGATGTGTGTGGAGTGTTCCACTGTGGATTCATTTTTCCTTGTGTGGTGACTTTATACCCACTACCAGTAAGCTTTACGCAGATTCATCACACTCAGCTAATTCCATATGTGCTTGACCCAAACTTGCCAGAATTATTTGGCCAACTCCCTTTTAAACTACATAAATCCCTCTGCAATAGCAGTCTTAAAATGGGGAGGGGTGGAGAAGGAACCTATGAAACACTAAGCTGACACAATCAGAATGATGGAAATATTAAGTTGGGCAGTGAACAATCAGTCTGTGTGTTGTCATATGCAACTTCGAGCGTTGTTCATATGAGGTAAGTTTTCTCATGTCATATGCATACAATATTCTTGTTTTCTATTCTTGCTCATCCATTTTTTGCTGATTTGAGAGTTTTCTCATATCATATGCATATCATATTATTATTTTCTTCTATTCTTGTTCTATGTCATATATCATGCTTATATCACAGATTCATTGCTGATTCACATCTTTACTATTCTTGTTCTACGTCATACCACGTTTGTATCGTCAATTCATTGCAAACGTACATCTTCATGTACAGTACTTAGAAGCTTGTTTCTCATAATGTTGCACTATATAAATCTTTCATTATTATTATCATTATACAAAATGCCTCATGGCAGACTCTGAAATCCACAACCATCAGAGTAATTGCTCCTGCTGTTTTTCATGAACCTTCAGCTTCCTATTTTAACTTTGCTTATTCCAATAAAAAAGAGTTAGGACTCCGTAGGTCTGCAGAAATCTGCTGTGCCATTTAGCTAATACAACAAAGTGTTTGTATAATCAGCATGTGCAGTAACATTCTCATCTTTGACTTACCAACTCGATTCAGTCGAGCCATGGAGAACATTGCACGTTGATAGGCTTTGCGGACATCATCTTCACTGACCACAAGCTTGATACGGTTCCAGCGCTCAGGTTGATCCAGCCACTGATAGGCGTTGACTGCAACTTGGGTGCCCAGTGGTTTGGTCAGTACAAGAACATCACCCACCACAGCATTTTCTGGTCTGTCAAGTAAACAAAACATTTAAACAAATGGTCTGATTTTATGACACTGGTTTTGTTGTTGCTTTATTTTACATTCATTGCACACTGCTTCCATGATGCTGTCCCCAAAAAAGGTTATATCTCCACCACTTCACTCCACCCCCTACCCCCCATGACCTCAGTTATGGAATAACTAGCCTAACAGCCTCTCAGTCTTCACCCTATTAAACTTTAAAGTGATCCTACCAAAGCCAATAATGGCAACAGTGTAGAAATTTGGTGGGTAAGGGTGGAAAAAGTTGTGTATCATTACAGTGCATGCAAACAGAAAGATGTTGGGGACAAACGCTTTCTTGTGTTATCCATCACCTCAAAGAACTCTTGCCAATTTCAGCAAGTGAAAGCAGGATGCAGGATTGGCATTTATAAAAACAAAATTTTACAATGTTAATCTATGGGACTGGCATTCATGAAAACAAATTTTACAAAGTTTATCAACAGGTACAGATTGTTTTGGGTTTCTCCCTTTCAATACGTACTCACTCACTCACTCACTCACACTCTCTCTCTCTCTCTCTCTCTCTCTCTCTCTCTCTCACTCTCTCACGCACGCACGCACGCACACACGCACGCACGTACGCACATATATTTTCAGCGACATCGTGAAGTTGTACTTAAGTTAACAATTTGTTCTGTTCTGCTTATTCTATCCACTCATGACATCTTTGTTCCCCTTCATGAGGGGCAATGGTCTATACACGAACAGAATATTTTAAGTACGAAGTTTCTCTCTGTCTACTCACAGGATGAACTCGTTAGGCTGACACACTGTGGTAGCCACTCCGCCAATGGTCAGCCAGGGATTGATAACTGTCTGCCCCCCTGTCACCTGGGTGCCTGCTTCTTCTGCACAGTCCTGTCCAAAGTCAACTACACCATACAATATTAAGCAGAATTTCAAAGGACTGCATTTTTTAATTCCTGACAGACACTGTTCATTTTTACAAAACCTGGACCTTTGTGAACATTTGCATGTCCCTCAGGTCAACAACAAAAAATACCCAAGGACTTACAGGTTGTCAACAGTTCAGTCAGCTTAATTTTAATTTGTCAGTATGCTTTCTGTACAGTTAAGCATTGATTTGCTAGCCTTTTGTTTTGAAACTAGTCTAGTGGATCCATGCATCTCATTTTCCAAATTGTCACTGAACATAAAACTGATATTTTCCTCAACTTTCCTGACCCTGGGAGAGCATTTTCAACAAACTTAAAACAGTATAAATTTTATTTCTCCACCAGTTAACGTTTTTCAACCACAAAGCATTGATAGGCAGATAAATGATCCTTCCCTCTGATAACCCTTTCACTCCAGGGTGCAGATTTATCTGCATTTCACAGGTTCCTGCAAACAAAGCAATCTAAGACAGAGATCACATGACTGTGTCTTATGACAGCTATGATGTCTTTGTAAATAACAATTTCCTTTGCTGTCATTGCAGCGGTTTTTTGGTTCATTTGGTAAACCTAAGCAACCATTTATTCAAAACAGCTCATGATGATCCTTTTATTTACAATTTAGGTCACTGTGAACGGTTCAATTTGCACAAGTTTCCATATTCTGTACAATCAATCAATCATGTAGCAGCTGCTGAATGGGGAAAAATTATTTGTCCTGTGGATCTCTATCAAATTTTCAGAGAGAACGGTCATTTTAGAAAAGTTAGTAACTAGATGTAAGCACTGTATATTCTCATCACATACAATGCTGTGCCAGTGATAAACAATATAAAGGCAGATGTGTCATATAATTATGCTTGTCATGTGTGTATGTGTGTGTGTGTGTAAGAGAGAGAGAGAGTGTGTGTGAGTGTGCATGTGTGTGTATGTGTGTGTATGTGTGTGAGTGTGTGTGTGTGTGTGAATGTGTTTGTGTGTGTGTGAGAGAGAGAGAGAAAGAGAGACAGAGCTCTGTGTGCTTGGGAGCATTACACATACCTTGAAGCCACGCATGACAAGAGGCATGATGGTGTCCCGCTCCTTCTCAGACATTTTGTTGCTGGCAGCAATAAGCATCAGCATGTTGTCACAGTCAGTGACACCCATGGCATACAAGTCACTCAGCACGTTGGCACAAGCTATCTTGCCCTGAGGCACAGCATTGTTGGAGAGACATCTTACATACAAAAGCAACAACATTTTTCCTTTTGTAGCAGAAAACTTACCACTTGAATTTTAGTAAATATACTGAAGACACCTTGCTAGACTAATTTCTAGTAATAGTAATACTACAGTGAACAAATGCAAATGGTCATGGAACCACTGGTATTTCTCTACAAAAATTACATTTGTAAACATTTCTGAACAGACCAGAAAATCCACACTTTTTTAACTTTAAAAAAGTAAAGGTAGTTCAATAACCCTAAACTGCCAGCAAGACAGAAGAGGATTCATACTCAAAGATATAATTTTTTTTCAAAGCAAGTCTCACTCACTCCTCTCTCTTGTTATTCCTAAAAAGTATCATGTACCCATTCACATCTGGGTAAATGGAAGTCGTATAAATAAAGTTCTTCAGAAGTGATTCATATCTTTACAAATCTGCAGGCAGAATGTAAGGCAGAAGCTCTGTTTCTATGTCAACAAGATCTCCTTGTAACTTACATGGTTAGCACTGTTTTATATCAACTATCAACTTGCATTCAGCCTTCTAAAAGATTTAAAATACAAACAATGCTTACTTTATTTGAAGATGAATGCTCCAGGAAACGCATAACCTCTATTTAATTACCTGCATGAATGGGTCATCAACCAAAGGATAAAAGAAATCTGTTGTCTGAACCAGAGAGAGTCCGCCATGTCGCAGTGGTGTGATGGAACTATCCATTCCAATTCCTGCAAAACCAAGATTACTTCTGATCAATTCTCTAAAGACGAAACACATTCTGACACTCTGGCAAATAAATGGAACAGAAACAGAAGGAAATTGCGAGTGGCTACTGTTGACCGTCTACCAACACCAAAGCATTTGAATGTTCACTGGTGAACCCCTAAAGTGGAGAATGTTTTACTCATCATAGCAAGCAGAAAAAACATTTGGCGAGTAAAAACAAAACTTCATTCACCACTGACGAGTATGCAGTTATGGTCTGGATCTGTCTATATACCGCTAATGAAGTTACACTGTTCTGTACATTTTCTTTGAATCTGCACATATACTGCTAATGAGCTTACACTGTTCTGTGCCTTTTCTGATCCAGTCACCCATCTTTACCAATTACTGGTAAAAAGAAAAAAAAAACAGCTACCCGGCACCTCCTGTCATAAATTCACACATCTCTCTGCGATGAAACGCTAAAAATCTACAGCATTTGAGTGGGTCTGAAACTTCTGCTGTAAATAAAAACCCAAGTCATCAGGAGGAAGTCAACAAAGCTTTTTCCCCTCATGGAAGAAGGAATTAACACGGCTGGCCTGAACTTCGTTGAAGTAGTCAAATCTGATGACATGTACTATCTAAGCAAGAAATCTATCAGTGCTGAGAAAGCTATTATCAAGTGGACCATTTCCTCTCACAGGCCAAAGAAGCTCCTATATACTGAATGACCATATAGTATGAATCTTATTATTCTTATTGTTTAAAGCCCAGCCGACTGCACAGGGCCATATCAGGGCTATCATCATCATCAGGTGCCTTGCCGCATGGCGTTGGCAATTATGGATTTCCATCTGTCTCTATCTCCTGTTGCCTCAAGCATCTCCTCCACCTTCCCTGTCTTCAGCCACTCTGCTAGTCCGTCTAGTATCTTCACCCTGGGTCTACCCGGTGCCCTCCTTCCCTCCAGCTTTCCCATTGTGACCAGTGTTCCAATTCCCTTTTCCTCATAAAATGGCTTATGAATGTTGCCTGCCTTTTCCTAATCTTCCTTATGATTATGAATGATCTACTTGTGTCTGCCTCCATCAAGACTGTCTCGTTTGTTTTCTTTGCTGTCCATGGAACTCTCAACATCCTTCTTAGAAACCACATCTTGGCTGCCTCAATCTTGTTCTGGCTTTGCTTGTTGACTGTCCACGCCTCGCAACCGTACAACAGCATTGGTTCTATGTAAAATTCAGGAACTCTCTTCCTGATGTTAACTGATGATAGGCATTTGTTGGTAAGAATGCTTTGCATCTTCTTAAATGTTGTTTTGGCTTGGCCGATTCTGCTTGCTATTTCTGATGTGCATCTGCCGTCTGGTGAAATGATCAGGGCTATAACCATTTCAAAACATACACAACATCTGGCTGGAAATTTTAAAAAAAAGCACAAAAATAAAAAAATAAATTTCATCACACATAACGATGGATGCACACACATAATCTAAGGACATGCCCCTGGCATTAACCATTCCATCTAATTTATCACCACAGAATTTCAAAAAAAAAACTTAATACAAATGTGAACATAACTAAGGATACTAAACCATACATAAAACTGGCCTATATTACCTAAAATTGCTCCAGCACAGCACATTTCCATACAGCCAAACATGCATTCAATATATACACCCAATTATCAATCCTAACAGAATCTCTGAGAATGTATCTAAGGCTCATAGAACAAATACAGGTGAATGGACCAGCAAGGCAGAAAATGAAGCGATAATTGAAAGCACAGGAGGAAGGAAGAAACAAAGAGAATGACACAAAAATGAAAATTTAGAACACACAATTTCCATGAAGTGGGGCATGTACTTATACTGAAGGAGCCCCCAGCATTCCCACAGGGGACAATGTAGACATGGTTCTAAAGACAAAGACTGTACCAGCGTCTGAGACTAAGAGACTATCGTCTGAGCTGGTAAAAATTTTGAAGCATCAGCCAAAGCCTAGTAAGCAAAAATACCAGCCTTCAGGCTGCAGACGGAAAAGATTAGAAAATTGGAATCCACATTACCTCCCCAAACAAATATAAATGTCAGTTAATCAAGGGTGGGAACTGCTGAAAAGCAAAACAGGAATTTATCTGTAGGGGTGCAGAGAATGCTTCTTCAGAAATTTTTTTAAGGGACTATTACCTGTGTAATCTGAAGCATTTTTAAGCACAAAATCAAGATATTCCTAGAGCTGGAAAAGGTATTTTCTGCATTGTTTATTTTTCAGAGAAGAGGCTTTTTTAATCTGAGGAAACTGATTCTTTGATTCTTCTTGCCACCGAAATCTGCAAATCCGAGACTTCCCACCCCTGATTAATTAAACAACTCTTCCTTACATTTGGTTTGAACAATGAATTCAAGTGCCAGCCATAATTCTCACCTAAACAGACACATGTTCTTTTTTTTTTAAAGGATCATCACATTTTGGAAGATTTCCTTTGTGCTCATCGTCTTTTTTTTTCCTCCTTTTTCTATGCCACCTTAGCAGCCCCAGAAGCTGGCACATTTTTTACAGTGAGATGATGATGATGATGATGGAAAGGTTCATCATGATGCTATGGACTGCCAGTGTTCTCATAATGCACAACTGGAGGTCTATTATAGTATTAAGCATAGATTTCAGATTTAACACACAGATTTCAATCTGTTTTCCTCAATTTAGTTTTCTGCATTCTTTGAAAAAATCTGGAAGCTCTGCAGCCAAGCGTTAGAAACTGAAATCAATGGCAGCAGTCAACTCAGTTGGACTGGGTAAAACTGCAAGCCAGAAATTGGCTGAAAAGATGGGTAAGGGGTCAGAGATTTGCTTCATGGTTGTGATTGGCTGGTCTGTTACTCGCTTCTCCTCTTCACCATGTCCCATGTGCACAGTTTGGCATCATTTATCAGACATCTGTCATGTCAATTCTGATTCGGTTAACTCTTTTCCCGCCATGGTCACAATCAAGCGACTTCCCATATGACTGCCATGGTCGCATTTGTGCGACATGGAGGGGTCAAGCTAAACGATAACTTTCCATGCGGGTACAAAGCTTCTGTCAGCTCCACTGGTGAATGTAGGCGACTGTGCTATTTTCAAACTTTACCCAGCAACCTAGTTTTTCTGCAGTAAGGCCGAAGTATGGCTTTGTTAACTGTTGGAATTTACGTCACGTTTTCTCCAAAGTGTTCTCTCCAAAATGACTGCAAATCGACAAGCATTATCTACCACTCCGAGTAGAATAAGCAGACAGCTGACTTTGTGTGTATATTTTCCACTGCTTTTCCTCATTTATTATAATATCTGGCACACAACTCACGAAATAAGGTCAGTAGTACAACTAATAAACCATATGAAAAAAAAATGTTTTTCTTTATAATAAGATTATCTGTGGAATAATCAAACAAGCACATAAACAAAAGCAAGCATTCATATTGATATATAAATACAACATCTGCCCTTTACACAGCAAAAAAAAAAGTAAAAGAAAATAATCTTTGAGATAAAAGCTTTTAAAAATGCATACCGCACTGCAAAATTGGCTGCCCAAAATATACACTATGCACAAAAAGATAAGGATCACTTGCACAAAAATTCATAACTTTCAAAATAAGAAAGCCAATGCGTTGAAGTTTGGCAAACATTTAATTCCATGCTTTAGTGATAACGATACACAATTGCCTTCAATTTCAAGCAATCGTTTGGTGTGTACATTTGATCAAAGTGGGTACGTATCGAAATTTGATTTCCCAAAGTCATTGAAATCACAAGACAGGGTATTCTGATGCTCCCAAAAGTTCAGTAATGCGTGTAACCGCCATGGCTGTTCTGGCACTCGACGCAGCGAGTCCTCATCGAGTTGACCAGGTTGGTGAAGATCCTCTGTGGAAGCGCCTGCCACTCAGCCTGCAGCATCTGGTAGAGGTGTTGGGCATCCCTGGGAGGGGGGTGATTGCTCCTCACTTTGCGATCCAGCTCATCCCAGAGGTTCTCAATCGGGTTGAGATCGGGACTGCATGCTGGCCACTCCATTCTGTTGACTCCAGACTGCTGCAGGAAGTCGTTGACCACCCTTGCCCTGTGGGGGCGAGCGTTGTCATCCTGGTAGACAGCCGTCGGTCCCATCTGCTGCAGTGTAGGCACAGCCAGCGGTCGAAGGATCTCATCCCGGTATCGGAGGCCAGTCAGGTTACCCTGTACATGATACAAGGGTGTTCTGTGGTGAAGGCTGAAGGCCCCCCAGACCATTACAGAATCTCCACCAAAGGCCACCTTTTCTTGGACAGTGGTGTCAATAAAGCGTTGCCCTGGGCGCCTCCAGACCCTCAGTCGGCCGTCGTTGTGGTTCATGGTGAAGCGTGATTCATCACTGAACAGGACCTGGGACCATTGCTGACGTGTCCACCTCACGTGACGTCTGCAGAAGGCGCGGCGTGCTGCCCTATGGGCTGGAGTTAAGCGTGGCCGTACAGCTGGGCGACGAGAACGGAGGTTAAACCCATGAAGGCGGTTCCGTATGGTCTGCTGGCTGATGTTGATGTTAGTAGCCACCCTCAGCTGCCTTCGAATGATGCTGGAAGAGGCTGTTCTTGTCTGCAGGGCTTGTCGCTCAATGAGACGATCTTCACGTGGGTTTGTCTTCTTCGTCGACCAGATCTGCGTCTTTCATGGACCCCCCAGTGGCTGTGAAGCATTGAATCAGTCTGACAATGACCGAGATGGACACCTGAAGTCGCCTGGCCACTTCTCGCTTGGGAACACCATCTTGGAACCATGCAACAGCTCGTCCCCTCTCAAACTCGCTCAATTTTCGTCGTGGAGGCATTGTCAGATCAGGCCTACTACTGGTGGAATGTCTTCTTATAAAGCCAAGCAAGAGACAGCATCTCACACATAAACAGCAGTGCTTGCACGTGCATAATGGTTTTTCCATCTGGCTTGTGCAATGTGTTCAGGCAGAACGGTCCAAAACAAGGTCCTTTTTCGCAAGTTTCCGCTTTTCCGTTTGCGGCCAAGCTCAGTAGTAGAGAATCCCCTGCAATTTTCGCACTAACACAACATCACCCACTTACAGCTGAACAAGAATTCATAACAATTTGGCTGGACTGAGAAATAAATAACAGTAGCAAACTGAGTTTATTACGCACCTGTTTTCTCATAGTGATCCTTAACTTTTTGTGCGTAGCTTACTTGGCACTGAGGAGTACCGTTTCTGCGGAAACTTGGCAGTGAAAGAGTTAGAGGTCCCAAAACACAGTCGAGGAAATCAACTACAGTACTAGATGGAACGCTGCACCCATCTTGTCTTCAAGATACAAACAAAACTGAACTGACAGCAGAATCAAAATTCTTGTCATGTTACCAAAGAGAATCCACAGGTCTCTTCACACTCATAACAACAAAATGCAGATCTCTGCAGAGAGTGGATCCCCTGGCTTTGATCAATTGATGAGGAAGAGCTTGTTGAACCAAGCACCTAAAGATTCAGGGCAGTTTACTGCATAAAGTAGCACAGATGAGATATATATACATCTTTGCATCAACTTAGATCTGAAAGATGCAGACATCTGCGATGCTGGTCACAAGATCTGAGCAACACCCTCAAGTGCAAAAGACTCAACTGTGGCTCCAGGCTTCCCAATGAGCCTATAGCACACTCAACTCTGGGTCAGAGTCATTGGAGCTAAAATATCCCTGAACAATTTTTTTGAAGGGATTGATGGGGATTCTAGCTGGTAGTCCATTGCACTAACCATTACACCACGGCGACTAGTTTATGCTTCATTCTTCCTTTGTTCTTTCCATTTTCTTTCCCCCATAAACACAGCATGAGTGGTGAAGCACTTCTTTCAAAGCTTTCAAGAGCTGTGCGCTACATGAATAAGCGCATGTGAGCTATGTGCAGAGATGAGCATGGTAAATTGTCCAAAAGAATGAATATTATGTTGGGCTCCAGTGATGTGGTGCAGGGACAAAACCCCTATTGGAGGATGCAGGGGGGCTGAAGATGATTTTTAACTTTTTAAGAAGCAAATTGCGGTCTCTCCTTGCATATATGATAGCAATATTTGCATATGTATGGAAAAGATTAATCTGTGAAATTAAATTCATCTCTCAACTCGTGCTTCCTGGTAAGTATTCTTACTCTTCATAGCCCAAGTCAATTACATAGCCCGCATATCAGGGCGCCTGATGTGTATAAATACACTAGTCTTATAAACAGTATCACTAATCAGTACAGGAGGAAGATATAATTTCCTAACACTTTGTTATAAAAAGGTAATGTGTAGAACTTTTGTCAGAATGGAAAGACAGTTTTTTACATCATCATCTTTATCACGAGCAAGCACCTTTTCATCACTAGCTGGCTTCTGAAACACGACAGCCTTTCTATATACTACATGGTTGCTCAATTCAACAGAGAACATCGAGTGAGCGCGTATCTTCAAACAGAAGGGAAGCCAAGTCCTTGTTCACATTAGGTTGTAACTCAAGTATGGGACGTTATTTTGTTTGAAGATTAAAAACCATTTCAAAACCGAATATCGACTGACAGTAATGCAACATTTGACATTCATACAGTAACATGTGCTCCCAAATTTTCTCAACAGATTTGCAAGATTCATGAGAACTGCCTGTGAGACTCAAAAATATGATATCAATGTTAAGAAAAAATGTGAAATGATCTCAGCTATCTACAATTTCCTGTATTAAAAACTTTACCTATATATCTTTATTTTTCATTCTCTCTTCTCCCCCAGACACCCCAACCTCTACCCAACAAGTGGGGGGAAAAGTTGTCAGGTCACTGTTGGAGTTAGTATTGCTAACTCAATAACCACCATCACCCCTAAACAGTAAAACAGGACATCATGATTGAAGTTCTAAAGCTGAGGGATGGATGGGCGAGGTACTGTTCAGTTTTGTTTTCATGTCAGTGTTTGTGTAAACTATGTTCCAGTCCTAAAGTGAGTACATTTCATTTTCATCAACTATTTCTGGTCTCACTTGCAGTCAATCCCATTTTTTCTTAGTTCACTGATACAAATGCCCCATCTACAGTTCAATTTCTACTGTTTGAAAGAAGAGGAGAATGGAGAGCTAATGGGGTTCCTCGAATGGCTTGAATTCCTTGAGTGCATTTCATTTGTAAAAACCTCATGCGGGTCAATCTGAACCACACAGAGTCTGATTACTTTATATCCCTGACTCCAGCACCATATCCACTAGCTGCAAAAACTTGATCCTTTAACTCCCTCACCCTATTCAACAGCCACTTAACCCTTTGACTCCCTGGGTGGGGGAGTCAACAGGAAGCTGGTGGATAGGGTGAGGGGGTCAAAGGTTTTTTTTCTTCTTTTCTAGCACGATTGACAATGCAGGATGCTGGCGGACACGGTACAAGAGTCAAAGGGATATACAGAACTTAGAAGAATATGGGAACTACACCCCAAAGATACTCCTGTATAAGTGTATCAAAGAATGGGTTTAGGGTCATCTTGATGAAGAATATGTTTGGAGGGCTATATGATAACATGAATTTTTCTTTTTAGTTTAGAAGAAAAAGGACGAGGTTTAACCCTTTGACTCCTACACCCTGTCCACCAACATCCTGCACTGCCAGCCACACTAGCAAAGCAAAAACTTTTAACTAATGCTTTGATTCCTTCACCCTATCAACCACTTCCTGCAGGAAGCTGATGGATAGAGTGAGGAAGTCAAACGGTTTAATTTTTTGCAGTTGGTGGACAGAATGCAAGAGTCAAAGGGTTAAATTAAATGGGCAGTTGCGTTGTTCTCAATTCTGAACAAGGTTCAAGGCCAAGTCCACATGTTTACATCTCGATCACGGCGGTGTCAATTCAGGTCAACTTGTCACGTGATGTCTGGGGGCACTCCGACGTGCTGTCTGCTGAGTGTGCCGCCATATTGAGGAGGGGCTGTCCGAAGGGGTGCCCACATATTTTTCACTGGACTTTTAAAATATACCCAGTATGTGCACAAACAATAACCAACATAATGAACAAGGATTATACGCACAAAACAATCTGATACAAGTACAGTCAAACAAAAGAAAATCACACGTTTCCTTATAACAGGTCTTTCTTGGAAATGACATCTTGGAAACTACAAATCGGGGCCATTTTAAATTTTTTTGTTAATACAAAATTATTGTCTTACCAAGGCGAGGGACCGCTGCCATGTATTGGAATTGCGACTGTTCAGCATCCTGAGCACTGCTGTCCTGTTGAAGCCCCTCAAGAAGTTTGAGCAGAACTTCTTGAGGGACTTTACACCCTCATCCCTTTAGGTCAGCAAACTTGGTGAGTCGGAAATTGGGATCCAACTCGTGTGCTACAGGATCGAACGGACGTCGCATCGCCATATCACCTTCTTAGCGTGTGTACCGGTGATTAAACCTGTGGAAATGTAAATAAACTCATGAAATACAGAATACAATGAAATCACTACCAACTTTCACAAAATCATAGCAAAATAACTATCATTATCTTCGGCCAAATCGCGCACACATACTCAGAAATGGCGACCTCCCTGGTCTGTTGGCGAATACCCGGATGTCTTATTGTCACCAGCTCAAATTGGGAGAAGTCGTTTACACAACGCTGGATTGAATAATTTTTTCTTTAATTCTTAGTGAAATATTGCGTATATAATCTTATTAGTATTTTTGTATTACAAAGCATAGCAATTTACAAAACAGACGCTCTTATTGTCGTTCTTATTTTGGATAAGATAAAATGAATTTGTTATGGGGAGTGATCATTAGTCTGGCAGGACGTCTCGTTTCGGTCACCAAGCCATCGCGTGAGGTGTCGGTCGCCAGCCAGGCCTCGCGAATGACCTAGCTTCTTTGCAGAAAGGAGTCGTGTACACGTCAACGTCTTTTTATAAGCGCGGTACGCGTACTGCCATCGTGTTCGTTTGGTTTTTATTAGATTCAATTTTTACCGACGTATCACTATCGTTTTTTAATTAAACTGATACACCTACGAGTCTCTTGAATATGTTGCAGCTCACAACTAGATCTATGATCTGAAATTGTAATTTTTTTAATTTTTCCTCTCCATATCAATTTATCCTTTGTCGCAGCAAGTACTTCTCCCATCCTGTCTTCATCCATTGCGTCCAAATTTTCTCCTTGGGTCTTCCTGAAGTTCTTTTTCCATCCAGCTTTTCCTGTTGTGACTAGGTGCTTAATTTCTCTAGCCTCATGAAATGCCCTATAAATGTTGCTTGTCTTTTCCTAATCTTCTTCATTAATGTCTTTTTGTGTCTTTCTCCCTGAAGACTGTCTCGTTTGTTTTCTTTGCTGTCCATGGAACTCTCTTCTTAGAACCACAGTTCAGCTTCCTCGATCTTCTTTTGACTTTGTGTGTTAACTGTCTACGCTTTACATCCGTACAACAATATCAGTTCTATGTAACACTGAAGAACTCTTTTCTTGATGTTAATCGATAGACATTTGTTGGTAAGAACGCTTTTCATCTTGTTAAATGCTGTTTCAGCCTTGCTGATTCTTTTGGCTATTTCTAATGTGCATCTGTCGTCTGGTGAGATAACTGTTCCCAGATATTCATACCTATCAACTTGTCTCAATGTGGTGCCATTCGCTGTTATTTTGCATGAGGGATTTCTTGTGTGTGTGTTTGTTGTTGTTGTTGTTGTTGTTTAATTTTTTTTTTTTTTTTTTTTTGGGGGGGGGTGTTTGGTTGTTGTTGTTGTTGTTGTTGTTTGTTTGTTTGTCTGTTTACTGATTATCATGACTTCAGTCTTCTTGTTATTCAACTCCAGCCCTTTAGTTCTGCTTTCTATTTCTATTATATTCACACTATTTTGTAGGTCTTTTTCTTTTTTTCTTTTTTTTTTTTTTGCAATAAGAACAGTGTCATCTGCATTCTTCGTATCTCACCTGATCAAAAGCCTTAGTATAATCAACAAAACATAAACATAAGTCCTTATTCAACTCAAGTGATCTGCAAATGAGAGTTCTTAGGGTGTGTATGGCATTAATAGTTCCTTTCCCTTCGACAAATCCACATTCTTCTTCTGCTATTTTTCTTTTGGTTCTGTTCCTTGTCCTCATCATGATTATTCTTAATAAAACCTTTGTTACCAGACTCATCAAGCTGATTGTATAATGGAGTTCGCATTCTGTAGCCCCTGCTTTTTTCGGAAGTGCAGTTATGGCTGGTTTTGATATATCTTTACGGATTGTTCCAGTTTCATAAATTTCATTTAGGAGGACTGTTATTTTTTCAATACCAAATTCATCTAGAGTCTCAATCATTTCTGTAGTAATATAATCTGGTCCTGTGGCTTTTCATGGTTTTATCTTTTTCAACGCTGCTCTAACTTCATTCTTCATTATTGATGGTCCTTCAATGTTCTTTTTTATCATGTGTTCTTCAAAAAGGTCTTTAATGTAACATCCCTATCTATCTAATAGTTTGTCTTTTCCCATGGTAATCATACCACCTTTAGATTTCAAGCAACCAGTTCATGTGCATGTCTTTTTCCTGTGGGCAAATGCTTCAATGTTTCTTTACATAAACTTATGATCTGTTTTGTGTCAGTCTTCTATTTCTTTGTTTCCAGCCAAGTTATCTTACCTTCGTTTCACATAATCCTGATCTCCTTCCGTATCTTTCTGTATTCTTCCTTTTTTCATTTTGTCCTCTTCCGTTTTTCGATCAAGCCTAAAATTTCTTTTGTCATCCAATTCTTCTTTGCTTTTCTTTTAACTCTAGCTTTATTTATCGAGTTTCTCAACCTTGTTCATTGTTCCTCACTGTCACCGACGTCCTCCAGAGTGCTGAATTTGTTTTGACCATATACGTTAAATTTGGAGAACATCCAGCCTTTATTTGTTTCTCTAACATTTTTCAAGTCCAGAGAAAAAAATCAAGAAAGAAATAAAGGCTGCCTCGGAATTTGAGAAGCGTAGGTCTGATAAACTATGGAAAACCTGAAAGCTCGAAACACGGTGCCTCCAGCATAGTGAAGTTAGAGACGAGGAGAAGGGACAAAAAGAAGACCCAAGATTGCTTCTTAAGAGATCTATTCCAGTTTGGCAGGGAACTACTAGAACAGCCAAAATACGGACCAATCACAGTAGATAAAGAAGTCTGGAATGACATATCAGGAAAACCTTTCCACTGTCAGAGCAAAGCACCACTTGAAATCTAGTGCCAAGAAAAATGCTTAATGACAAGCTGCCAACACTGGATGAAGTAAAGAAAGTGATCAACAAAGCCAAAGCCAAATCATGACCTAGGCCAAACAGAATACGGTATCTGCTGTATAAGAAATGTTCCAATGTCCTTGAGTTGCACCACAAACTGTGAAGATCAGCATGGAGGAACTTGAAGATCTGTAACCAGTAGATGATAACTTATAGAATGCATATATCAAATGAACAGAATTTAAGTGACATCAATCAGTTCAAATCGACATCATTTCTGAATGTTGAAGGGAAAAATCTGAATGTCATGGCAGCAAAGTTGGCAAAATCGCTCTTAAAAAACAATTACCTCGATATGTCAGTCTAGAAAGGAAGCATCCCGGAGGCATCTGGCTATGTAAAGCATGCCACAGTGATTCGGAAAACAATACAAGAGGAGCACTAAACAAAGCAAATACCAGACAAAAGCCTGCAAACAATAGACCAGTGTTGTGTCTTCGGCAAATGAAAGTTAAAGAAAGACAAGATGAGGAGCCAGCCCACAAAGCCCATGAATCTGGTTTTTCCCGATGTCATCCAGTCTTTCCTGGCCGTCTTCCAGTCTGTTCCCGGCAGTCAGTGGTCTAGCCATGTGTCAATAGTAAGAGAGAGAGAGCTGGACAGGAGAAGATCCTTACATGAGAAACTCCCATCAAGCAAGTGTTTTGGCCCTTCTCTTCTGACACTCTAAAGGGGCTGGGCCACATCCAGGTCATGACACCTGGATACCCCTCTACTGTCACCATCTTTTTTTTCCCTCTGCCTGGAATAGAACCCACACATCCTAGGTGTCAGGTTTCTCAAATAAAAGTCACTCTTTTGGCGGAAGTCTTAACCATTTGAATATTGGTCACCAGCAATATATTGGGGAATTTTAAGCCTCATGAAGTTCACTTTTGTTCCTACTGGTCCAGATCCAGCTTGAGCTCTTTTCCGCCGCTTCTGCCATTGCACTTAGGGCTCTGGTCTTGTCTATCCCCTAAATCGAGACCTGTTTTATGAGATCATAGGCTGATGTGCCTATCAAACCCCTTTACTTGCTCCAACCTATCTGGCGAAGGGTTTGGTTTGAAAGCCAAATGTCCCCAAGTTTCTAGCTAGACGGGCATGCTTTTCAGTCTTGTAGATATAGGCTTCCTCCATTGCTTCGAAGCGCACTTTGAGATCAATCCAGCCCAAGCTGAAGATGGCAGAAAATAGAATGTCTGGGAGGTATTGGATGCAACAAAGGAAAACTTAAAGATAAAGAGAAATAATAGGACACACACAAACCAGTAGGCAGAGGCTGCAGTTCCACAAGGATCTGTCCTTGGCCCTGTTCTTTTCACTCTTTACACCCCCCCCCCCCCCTGTCCACCATCATCAACTCCCACTCTATAAAACACCACTTCTATGCTGATGACACCCAACTTCAAGACAGTGACTCACCTGACAATATACAGCGCCTCCTGACTCGCACCACTGAGTGTTACTCGGACATTAAAAATTGGATGACATACAACAAACTTCAGCTAAATGATGACAAGACAAAAGCTATCCTCATTGGCACCCGTCAGAAACTTTCTCAGCTGCCTCCTCTTTCTCTCCCATTATGTAACACATCAGTCCCAATATCTGATTCAGCTAAAAACCTTGGTGTCTGCATTGACTCTACCCTCTCCATGAAACAACTTTGTTTCTCAAACTGCCAGATCTTGCTACTATCACCTCCATCGTATAAGCCTGATCAGGAAGTATCTCTCTGTCGAAACAACTGCAAAACTCGTTCTCTCCTTCATAATGTCTCGCATTGACTATTGCAATTCACTCCTGTCCGGTCTTCCTGCCTCCACCATTCACATCCTACAGCGCATTCAAAACAATGCTGTACGCCTTGTACTCAAAAAGAAAAAAGCTGACCACATATCTCCTCTCCTGGCACAACTTCACTGGCTCCCTGTATCAAAGCGCATACAGTACAAACTAGACACCATGTGCTACAAAAGCCTCAATAACGCAGCCCCCGATTACCTGTCAAGCCTACTTGAGACCTATGTTCCCCCACGTACCCTCCGCTCTGCCTCCGATCCTCTGACTTTTCGCTTTCCACGCACTAAGCTCAATACCTATGGTCCACGAGCCTTCTCTGTTTCTGGTCCACTTTCCTGGAACAAACTTCCTCTCTCAGTCCGTCAGCAACCTACTTTTGTCTCCTTCAAGTCCGCTCTCAAAACTCACCTTTTCTCCTCTGCATAAAATCCTGACCTCACTCAATCCTCTCTGCAGCCTGTCTCCACTCGGAGGGGAATCACATTGTAATATATAATTGTATATAATATATACTCTCTATAATTTTCCATTGCTTTTATTCTTTCTCCCCATTTATAGCCGTGTGCGTGTGTGTGTGTGTGTGTGTGTGTGTGTGTGTGTGTGTGTGTGTGTGTACGTGTGTGTGTGTGCGTGCGTGCGTGTGTGTGCGTGCGTGCGTGCGTGTGTATGCGTGCGTGCGTGCGTGTGTGTGTGTCTGTTTCAGCGCTTAGATTTGATTTTATCAAGATTTTGCGCTATATAAATATTGTAATTATTTATTATTATTATTATATTCTACTTTCGTATGGTACAGTGAGCTCGATCAGAATCTGTTCTTTAGATGAATGGGGGTGGAAAACTGTGTCCGGTATCACACCACTCTTGATAATGATTTCTGTTGGGTTTTTTTCCCATTGTGGGAGATCTGCTGTGCACTACCAGCCGTCTGCTTCGTCCAGCAGACCCCGTTTTCATGATCTGGGTATCACATCTTTTCCAAGCCATATTTTCTTGCCTCCTGCCGTGTAGAAAGTTGTAGCACCTATCTATTCTAATACCTGCAGTTCATGCTGATTTAAAGCTCCTCTGGCCTCTACTGATATATGATATCAGACATAGTATAGTGGAATCGATGGAGGTTGGTGTCCCACTTAGTCTCACTGATGTTTCATTCTTTTGTCGCCAATCAAAGCTGAAACTACCCCTAAAATCTAAGCATGTTTGAGGACTTTGGAGATAAGTCTGCGAGATCAATCCAGCCCAAGCTGAAGATGGCAAAAAATAGAAAGTCTGGGAGGTATTGGATGCAACAAAGGAAAACTTAAAGATAAAGAGAAATAATAGGACAAACACAAACCAGTAGGCAGAGGCTGCAGTAGACAAAAATGGAATGACAGTCAAAGCCCAAGGGAAAAACGAACAGAAGCATGGTAATACAAGAGATTAAGACAGAAGAGGTCGCCAAAAAGAAATCAGAAGTCAGTCCAACGAGACCAACGGTGGCCCAGCAATGGATATCATGGCAAAGTGCGCTTCGAAGCAGTCTCAGCTGGATTGACATGTGGAATATGACCCCTGTCAAGATCACTTTCATCCTCAGATCTGCGATATGACCTCTTGCCCTCATCGAATGCAAATCTGGTGAAATAGGGGAAAATCAGATAACCTTGCGTGCCCGCTCCACCACGGCAAACAAAACGTAGAACATGCCCTGAGTTCATAAAAAGTAGCATTAACCCAGGGAAGGTATACATAGAGACACAATCAAGTACTTAAAGAGATCGCCCAAGCAATTTGCACTTACTTTTTCTGTCCTCTTGTTCCTATAAAGCGTCAAGCGGAAATGCAGCTTTCAGACGTGGGCCAGACGGGTAGCGTCTGCCATAGGTTGAAGCGAATAAGCCGAATGCCACACTTTCAGTTGTTTTTTTCCCACCTTCTATCCATCATTTCCTTGGACACCTTCTTCCTTTGGATCCATGCCTTTTCGTGTAAAAAGTTTTGTATACTGTCTGTTCGCTTGGAAGCTTCATGAGGTGACTGAACCATTTCAGCCTGTGTTTTTCTATATATTCTAGACATGGCACAGTCCCCACAGTTGTCTCTAATGACCTCATTTCTGATTTTGTCTCGACATGTAACATTCATTGTCTTTCTGAGACACCTCAGGTCTCAAGCTGTTATTTTGCTATTTGTTTGTTTGTTTGTTTTTTGTTTTGTCTTTGATTAGGTATCCATATCTGGCACTGATAACAAAGCGCTGGTATAAAAATAGAGCTTATTAGTTGTCGCTTTGTATTCATACGTATCTGTGGATGTGATTGCAGAAGGGCTAGCTTACAAGTCACTGCATTTGCTGGTGACTTGGCTAGTTCGAAACTTCAGTACTACCAGGGGAAAATCCACGCCACCAGAAGCCTTGGCAACTGTCTGTAAGCAGGAGGCAGCAAATTGTAGTATGAGAAAGCCGTGGCATCTGGAGTATGGAAATTTGATTTGCTGGATGGAGTAAATGACTGGCCGGGAGTGCACTACAGATATTCCGTAAAGGAAAAAGCATCCAGAAATCACAAGCAAGAGTGGCTTGAGAGCGGATATAGTATTACTCTCCTTTTTGTCAAAGCAAGTGATTCTGATTGAACTCACCGTGCCCTGTGGAAATGGAATAGAGGAAATCAATTTCCACAAGACTGGAAAGTATTCCACTCTAGCCAGCAACTCGAGGAAATCCAGCTTCGAAAGGAGTTTGCAGGCACATCTGCCCATGTCCTCATGAAACAACTGTCGACTGCGGGGAAAGAGAGCACCAGAGCCTAGACTGGCTAGAGGCATTTGCAGAAACAAGTGAAAGAGTTCCAATTAGATCTGGTTGAGGAGGAACAAATGTAAACTTCGGAAAGCTTAAAACTCCCTTGTGTGCGGTATTCATCTGATAGCCAAGTCTTAAAACGTCTGTCACAAGGGTGACTTGGTCTTGAGACGCCTGACCACCTTGGAGACATGAGTTCGAACCCAGGTGGAGGAAAAAATGGTGACAGCACTGAGAAGGACATCTAGGTATCATGACCTGTATGCAGCCCAGCCTCCTTAGAGTAGAAGGTGTTTAGGGCCAAAACGCTAGTTTGAGGGTGTGTGAGTGTTCTTCTTCGAGTAACATTTGCTGTTCAGTTCTTTACAGAAATGCTACATACCATGAAGTTGTGTATTTTGAGTTGATTTCTCTCAATAGCTCAGCTATTAGCTGAACTACACTTCATAGAAGTTGGCTGATTTGTTGATCATGTTCTAAATCTGATGTACTTGTCCCTTTGTTGTGTTTTTGTATATGTTTGATAGAGGCCAACTGGCCAAAACGGTGTACTTGTCATATCTTTAATAAATTATAAATATTGATTCCATTTTCACAAGTAACGGATTTATCAGTATTGTATCATCATCATCATCATTCTCCTGCCCATGATGGGCGTAGAGGAGAGATGAGAGACACCCTTGAAGCCAGCCGTCGCCAACCGGTCCTGTCCTCCGCCTGTCGCACCAGCGTGGGGCCATCCAACCTGGTCCATTCTTTGATGTTGTCCATCCAGCATTTGGCTTGTCGTCCCCTTCGTCTGCCGCCTCCCAGTGTACCCTGGAGGACCGTTTTGGGCAGTGAGTTGTGGCGTGTGACATGCCCGAACCACGACAGCTTCCTGTTCTTGACTGTTGCCAGGAGGGGTTCTTGTGGGCCTGCGAGTGTTGTTATTTGGCTCCACACAAAGTCGTTTGTCTTCCGATCTTGCCAAGAGATCCCGAGCAAGCGCCTGAAGCATTTAGTTTCAAACGTCTGGATTCTCTTGGTGGTCTCTGCTGTCATGGTCCAACTCTCGCATCCATACAGCAGGATGGGGAGCACCAGGGACTTGTACAGCTTCATCTTCGATGAAAAGCCGATCTCTCTGCTCTTCCAGATCTTGTTTAGCTTTACCATTGTTGCTGTTGCGATCGCTAGTCTGGTCTTGATTTCTGTTGTAGAGCGACCGTCTTTGGTGAGAGTGGCGCCAAGGTATTTGAAAGCGTCCACTTCTTCAAGCTGTTGCCCGTTCATGTAGATTTCAGCATGGGTGTTGGTTGTGCTGTTGACCAGGACTTTGCTTTTTTCTGTGCTCACTTCCATTCCGTGTGCACCTGCACTTTCTTCCAGTCTCATGGTCAGGTCTTGTAGTTCTTCGTTGCTGCCTCCCATCAGGTCGATGTCATCTGCGAACCTCAGGTTGTTGATGGTTCTTCCTCCGATGGAGACAGTGGAGTGGAAGTCATGGAGGGCTTCACGCATGATGTTCTCCAGGAAGAGATTGAACAGCACGGGAGAGAGTAGGCAGCCTTGACGGACTCCAACTGTGGTCTTGAAGTAGTCCCCTATCTGGTTGTTGAGGAGAACTGCGCTGCTGGCAGTGTTATACAGCGCCTGGATGGTTTGGACGAGACCTTCCTCTATGCCAAACTTTCTTAGCACCTGCCACAAACCCTTATGCCACACCCTGTCGAATGCTTTTTTAAAGTCTATGAAGTTGTGGAACAGGTCTCTCTGATGCTGCAGATGTTTCTCCATCATTATCCGGCAGGTGAAGATCTGTTCTACTGTGCTTCTGCCCGCCCTAAATCCAGCTTGTTCTTCCGCAAGGTGTTCTTCCGCTTCTTTCTTCAGTCGATTCAATATGACTCTGAGCATGATCTTGCTGGTGTGGCTAATGAGACTTATTGTTCTGTAGTTCTGGCATTGGCGCATATTTCCCTTTTTGGGCAGGGGGATGATGAGTGATTGAGTCCATTCTGTGGGCCACTGTTTTGTCTCCCAGATCTTCTGACAAATCGATGTTACACGAGTGACCAAATCATTCCCTCCATGTTTGAGCAGCTCTGCTGGGATATTGTCTGCTCCAGGTGATTTCCCTGCTGGTAGGCTGCGGATGGCTTCTTCCACTTCTTCTCTCATCACTGGTAGCGGTGAGGATTCCCTCAATGGTGTTGAGTCCCCCTGAAACAAACTGTCATCTGGCTGTATTGGGTAGTTGTATAGTTCTTGGCAGTACTGCGTCCATCTGTTCAGAACAGCGGAGCTTTCTGTCAGCAGCTCGCCTGAGGTATCCTCGATGACTGACGATCTGTTTTGCTGCGTCTTGGTAAGGTTTTTCAGTGTGGTGAAGGCATGTTTGCTGTTTCCTTTTTTCATGCCTTTCTCGATGTTCTCACACTGGTTGTTGATCCATTGTTCTTTGGCTTCAATCATTTTCTTCTTTACAAGGTTGTTGGTTTTACGATACTGTGCGGCTTCTTCAGGGCTGGAGTTTTTCGTCTTCTTCAGTGATCTTCTGTTGTCGCAGAGGTCAAGGATGTCATTTGAGATCCATGCTTGGTGTTTCTTCCTCTGTCGCCCCAGTACCTCCTCTGCTGTTTTGCGGACTGCCTCACCAAAGTTGTTTGTGAGGTCGTTGATGTCGCTGTCCAGGAAGTTGAGTGCCGCGAACCGCCCCCCGAGCTGTGCCTGGAATGCCTCTTCTATCTCTGGATCTTTTAGCTTTTCCAGGTCAAACTTGATGCGTGGCTGCGCAGCTTGGTACTTCTTTTTCAATTTGATCTTCATTGTGAGCAGCACGAGGTCGTGGTCGCTGCCTATATCAGCTCCAGGGTATGTCCTCGTCTTTGCTTTATTAATGCTTGATTTGAAGCGCCGCGGTGTGAGGACAAAGTCGATCTGGTTGTGAGTCTTTCCGTTCGGCGCATGCCAGGTTGTTCTTCTTGACAGTTTGTGGGGGTAGAGGGTGTTGGCAATGGTGAGCCGTTGGGTGCAGGCAAACTCCAGAAGGCGAAGTCCCCTGTCATTAGTTTCCCCTGTGCCAAATTGACCCACTGTTCCAGCCCAGTTTTTTGTAGGCATCTGGGCCGACTTTGGCGTTGAAGTCCCCCTGAACTATGATGATGTCTTTCCTGGGGGCTTTTCCGATGGTGTCTTCTATTTTCTCATAGAATTCTTCAACCACCTGGTCTTCGTGGCTGGTAGTTGGAGCATACACTTGTATGATGGTGATGTTCTTTGGTTTGGCTGACACCCGAATGCTGATGATTCTGCTGTTGACAGGTGTGCAGCTCATGATGCATCCAATGACTTCTTTGCGTACGATGAAAGCTACGCCATTTTCATGTAGTGACTCTTCGCCACTGTACCACATCTTGTGTCCTTCCTCTGTGATTGCTTCTCCGAAGCCTGTCCATCTTACTTCCGATATACCCACAATGTCCCATTGGTAGCGTCTCAGCTCGTGTTCTAGTTCTTTTACTTTGCCGCACTGATGGAGTGTACGGACATTCCAGGTTCCAATGGTAGCTTTTTCCGTTGGCAGTTTGAATGATGTCTTTGCAGTATTGTATATTTTGTAGTAAATAGACACATGTAGGACGGGTAATTACTCTCATTGTATTTCCGCCTGCAAGAACACGCTGTCTAACAAAATGGCAACATCAGGAATTCATATCTCCAGGCCGTCGGTAAGTAAGTCCAACACTCAACACTGACTTAATAAAAATTTGATAATTTTCTACACAGAGCGTGTTAGCCCAACGATGAAATAGGGAGTTGGCAAAATTTGGTATTTACTATCGCCGTTTAGGCCTAATTTAGTAGGCTAATTATAAATTTGGCTTACTAATCAAATTCAATGCCGAGATCAACGGCTATTCATGAATAGGCTATTGTCTTGCTATAATTGTGTAGGCCCCCCCTATGCCTTGTCCGATCCCGACTTTCGCTTGAACTTAGATCAATATTTTTTTCCGCAGAAATAGGCGACTCAACCCCACATACCAAGGGTGAGAGTTTTTTTCTTCTTCTTTGATTGGGCTGTACGTGTATGTAAGTACTACATATGTAAGCCTATGCCTACTACATAATGTAGCTTTAGTCACAATTTAGTGTGTTCGTATGTAGTACGCTGTAGAACAGAGTATGTTCGTATGTAGTATGCAGTAGAACGGAATATTCGTTTGTGCTCAAGTACGAACCAGTGGCGTAATGGGCAGTAAAGAAGAAAGTAATGTACAGTTGTTTGCAAATCTTCTGTAAGAAGACTTCATGATGTTGCACATACTCATACACACAACAACAAGAACAAACAAACAAACAAACAAACAAACCAAAAACCCAAAAAATTACCAAACCGCAATACCAGTTTTAGTATTAAAATTCTAAAAAGAAAAAAAAAAAAGAAAAAGAAAAAACGATCAAAGTCACCGGCAGCGTTAAAGCAAAGAGGAACCAGAAATACACAAAAGTAAACCAGAATGCATATGTGATATTCAGGGCTGAGATTTAGCAAGCCAGGCTAAAGAGCCAGCCAGGCTCCTAACCTGGGAAGTTGAGGTTGCCAGAAAATTTTTCAGGTTGCCAGACGCTTTGATTGAAAATGCGGTCCTATTTTAAATTGTATAACTATTGCAGCTAATAAACAAGATAACTTTCAACAACAACACTTCTGATATTTTTTTTCCTTTGCTGGAGGCTCAGAGACACCGATTAAAAAACGGTGCATGATTGCCGAAAGAACAGCGAAAATAGATCTATCTACGGCAAGTCTCGCGTGACTCATGAGTCATTGGGAAAGCCCAGTGCTGACTCTAGCAGTGACGAAAGATGGCACGGGAAGCTGAAGCGTTGTACGTGTGTCGGATCAGGCGGGAGGCGTGTTGTTTTGTTTTACAGCGCGTGTAAAGAGTCTGTGTACAGGTACGGAATCTCTACCACTGGCGGTAATTTTCAGGTCGCCAACCGGGCGAATGGTACCGTAAATCAAGTTTGCCAGACTCCATTTTTAGGGGCCATTGGCGAGTTGGCAAGCGTTAAAGCTCAGCCCTGGATATTACATGATGAGAATACAACACAAGACAAAGACATATTTCTTATTCATTTTTGTGTCTTTCTGGTTCTTACAAATCTGAACTAAACAAAATGTCCAAAATTATACATAAGCTCACATCCAAAACATTAACACATGTATATACACATGCACACCCTCTCTCTCTCTTCTGTTTGTATATATATCTGTCTTTCTGTCTGCCTGTCTGTCTCTCTCCACACACACACACACACACACACACACACACACACACACACACACACACACACACACACACACACACACACACACACACACATGTGTATATGTGTGAGTGAGAGTGTATGTGTGCTTGTGTGTAAGCCTACTCCCATGTGCATGAATGCATACATTTGTGTTGTGTGCATGTGTGTGTGTGTGTGTGTGTGTGTGTGTGTGTGTGTGTGTGTGTGTGTGTGTGTGTGGTGTGACTATTGTGTGTGTGTGTGTGTGTGTGGTGAGAGAGAGAGAGAGAGAGAGAGAGAGAGAGAGAGAGAGAGAGAGAGAGAGAGAAAGAAAGAGGGGGCTACATGTTATGGTCCCTGCTTGAACTTCATAAACCATGATGCTCAATAATCTTCTGTGTGCACACTTCTGTATGTGTGTGTACGCCTTTGTTTGATTATAAAGAACCCTCTGTGTGTGTGTGTGTGTGTGTGTGTGTGTGTGTGTGTGTGTGTGTGTGTGTGTGTGTGTGTGTGTGTGTGTGTGTGTGTGACTTTCTGTCAGTAGTATGTTTAAATGCATTTGACTCGTCAGTATGTGACAGATGTTCTCTTGGTGTTCTGTATAGTTGGTGTGACCAGCGAGTGAAGAACAAGTGACATTATTAATAATTTAATATTATCAAATGATTTATTTTCTTATTCATCTGTCCATTATCATTGTAGCACATTGATTTTGTTGTCCTGTTTTAGTATGGCGAAATGAAGTCTATTCTCTTACCAATACACACAAAAAAGGAAGAACTCTGTGAACAAAAACAAAACAGAAATCATCTTTCTAAAAAATCAATGTCTTGTGCTGCATTTGCATTTATTCCACAAGAAATGATAGTAAAATTTCAAAAAGCAAACAAATGAATACAAAAGAGATAAAGGCACAAAAACAAAATTGCAACATAAGCAACAGTAACAACAGCAAAACAAAATCTAACAACTAGCTTAACTCACATCTTCAAGATATTGTCTCTCCTTTCATGTGAAGCCAGCCTAGTATATATGAAATTGAGCAACAGTGTGATTGCACACTCACACACACACACACACACGCACATGCACACGCACACGCACACATGCACACACACACACACACACACACACACACACACACACACACACACACACACACACACACACACACACACACACACACACACACACACACAACACACGCACACACACACACACACACACACTTGCAGTTGCACACACACGCTTTTAAAAACTGCACCAACTGTTGTAACAAGTGCAGCCTGACCACAAGCGAGAAACGATGAGATCATCTGCGCTCTTTTAACTTAAGTGAAGCACGAACTCAAACTACAGAAGAAAACAAATGAATTATAACTATATTGTGTCAAATGATAAATGAATAAGAAACATTCCTGAAAAAGAATGTCCGAAAATGCATGCCAAATTTCATTTTACACAAAACCAAATTTGATAAATGACTGGCTTGTTTATTGTGTGACACACTTCTAATCCTCTGCTGTCCTCGCCACAAGCCTGTGGAATGAAGGAACACAGTTTCTGTTTCCAATTCTGTTTCTCAAGATGATGTCTCTCACTGAGATCAGCACACTCATCCTATCTGCAGTGCTTTTCTTGCTGTTTCTCATTCTAGGTACCAAGGGAGACACTATTCATAATTTTGTGTATAACTATAAGCCAACATCGTCATCATCATCATCATCATCATGTGCCTTGCTGTATGACATTGGCGATCATGGCCCTCCATATGAATCTATCTTTTGTTGCTGCAAGTATATCTCCCATCTTTTCTGCCCTCATCCGCTCTGCAGAATGTCTGATATATTTTTCATCGGTTCTACCTGATGCTTTTCCCCCTTCAGCTTTCCTGTTGTGACTAGGTTCTAAAATTTCTCGTGCCTCATAAAATGCCCTATAAATGTTGCTTGTCTTTTCCTAATCTTCTTCATCGTGTTCTTTTTTATGTTTGCCTCTTTCAAGACTGTCTTGGTTTTTTTCTTTGCTGCCCATGGAAATCTTAACATTCTTCTTAGAAACCATATTTCAGCTGTGTCAGTCTTCTTCTGACTTTGCGCGTTGACTGTCCTCACTTAATATCTGTACAATAATATATGTCTATATATAACACTGAAGAACTCTCTTCCTGATGTTAATTGTTATGAATTTGTTGGTAAGAATGCTTTTCATTTTCTTAAATACTGGTTTAGTTTGGCCAATTCAAGCCAACAGCACTTTCTACAATATCACAGAACACTCCAAAAGGAATGTACTGGACTATCTGTAACACACATCACATACTATTTCACCCAAGAATTATGCAGAAGAGCACAGAACATTCCAAACTTACGTAACACTTAAACAACAATTCATGCTAGAATCTTACAGAAAAATGTGGCACAGAACAGAATGCATTGAACTAACTTTAACACCTGAATGTGTATAATTTACACAATTTTACAGAAGAACCTGACTCATTCTGAGCAAAATTCCATAACACATGAACAGCATGGATCATTCACATGAATCATTTCTTTCTAGAATTTTACTGTCTGAGAAAGACATAGTTGAGAACAGAATGCACTGGACCAAACCCAACTAGTGAAAAATGAGTATTGACATCATCTCACATCCTAGGGACATGTAGGTCCTCTGAAAAAATACAAGAAGAGTCCACAGTGAATGGAAACTTAGTGTTCATTCATTCAGAAAATGAACTTTAAGTAACTGTATGCCTGATGTTAACTGCTAATTCTTCTTTTTTTTTGTATATGTACAGGATGACCAGGAGCTGATACAGATTTTGAAGAATTTGGCAGATACTGTAAAGGTAAGCCACTGTTATAGTGTTTGATGTAACATGAGAATAGACTTTAAGAACACTAAAATTAACACTGTGACTATTGATTGTAATAATATTTGTATGAAATTCATGGAAATATTGTCAGTAAGTTTTTACATTGTTCATGCTGTAAAATATATGAAGTTAATGAAGAATTTGCATTTTATTGTGATGTTCTAAAGAGTTGATTTATGGCTGCTAATTACCGTTCTTTGATTTGTGATCTTTGAAGTAGGGATTGTAGTCTATCGTGGAGTCTTAAATAAAATTTAACCTAAGTAGTCGAACTGTATATGTTCTTGTCTAACTTGTATACTATTTTATTTTATTATTTTTTCTACTTATTTAGTTATTTTTTGTAACCTTTGTTCATCAGACATCAAACTACACGTCCTTCAAAAGGGAGTTTGGTTTACTGAAGCAGAAGAAAACAGATCAGTGTATATCATGGGCCTACCTCGGCGAAATGATGCCAGTCATACAGAGGTGCTGTTCTGAGAAAAAATTTTGGCCAGCTGATGAGCTAGAATTTCTTATTTCAGAAGGCTGTATTTCTGCAAGGTAATATTCAGATTTCTACAGTTTAGTTCAGAAATACTTTCTTTGTGTGTGTGTGTGTGTGTGTGGTGTGTGTGTGTGTGTGTGTTTGTTTGAACTCATGGGGTGTAAAACCATACACTTAGTTATAATAGATGGACTTTTGCCTAACTATTTAATGTAGTACTAATAGTATGTGTTACCCTAAACTGATTTATTTTGGTATAAAGCAGCTCACAGTTAAGACAGACCATAAGTTTATCTGTGTACATGTTGAACAAGTAAATTTGTTACCTGATAACTCATCAGTTGAGGAGAGTTGTTGCTTTTGCTGCAGAGGCTATCATTGAACTTGATGATGATAATGGGTGACGGGTGAATTTATCATTTGTCCACAGAGACACAAGGTGGCAAGTTTACTAGTAACTGATCAGATTTGGGAGATTGTTCATGAGGGATTTATCACACTTGGACAATTCCATGTGCACTCCACCAAACCTGTGTGAAAACCTATGTGCTAACAAAGTCTTTGAAATGGGAAGGGGAACAAGACCTGTAAAAAATTGGCACCTCAGAATGATGGGAGCATATGGTGATGACAGGACATGAAACTATTAGTATTAAAATGAGTGTGGGTGTATGCATGCATTTGTCCTAGTGACATGAATTAATAAATTATAGTCATTGTCATACAGTCATAAAAAATTGTAAATAAACAAATTATACAATTTTTTATGACTGTATGACAATGACTATAAGTTATTAATTCATGTCACTAGGACAAATGCATGCATACACCCACACTCATTTTAATACTAATAGTTTCATGTCCTGTCATCACCATATGCTCCCATCATTCTGAGGTGCCAATTTTTTACAGGTCTTGAGCTGCCAAACTTAAACATCACTTGAGCTGCCAAACTTAAACATCACTTGATTAATAATATACAGTAGAATATGTAGAAAAATATTAAATATTTATCACACACATCATGATTCACATGCTTTTTGAAAATCCCTAGTTTTTAAGATCTCAATTCTGAGGTCTGTGAAATAGTTTCATTTGTGATCATACATACATAAACACAATACATGCACACATACATGCGCACACATACACACAACATGCACATACACACACACACACACACACACACACACCACTGTTCACACATTTGTTGGATAGTGAAAAAAAAGACATTGTTAGAACAGTTTGACCATCTTGTATTTTGTTATTTGTTATTGTTGTGCTGTTTGCTTTTTTCCCAAATGAAATTAGCATCAGTTTTGCTTTATGAATAAGGCAAATGTTGATATGAATTATTATGATGTAGATACAATTATTAACTGTGAAATTAATTGTTAGGATGTAAGTAGAATTATTAAAATAACTGAGAATTTTCGTTTACTTTTACCACAGAAATATGCCAATGGTCTTTGAAACACTGGCTGCAAAGAAAGAAGTGGGTCTGTTGTACAAAGCCCTTAAAAACCAGACAGCAGCTGACATCAGTGAAGCTTCTGTAGTGATTGCATTGCAGTGCTTCCTTAGGTAAGTGATATAATTCGCATCCAGTTAATTCACTTCACTGGTGATGTGTTGCATGATATCCTACAAGATTGCATTATATTCTGTTATCTAAATTCTGGGAGAGTCAGATTTGACTCCAACTATGAGCAACCCTCTTATAGCATTACAGTGAAAACTGATGAGTATAGTTGTCAAATGGGTACATCAAATTTCTAGCTGGAAGGTCTGGGGTTCAAATCTTACTTAGTACTTTCCACCTGGTGGGTAAAAGGTGGGAATTTTTCTAATCTTCAGAGTGCAGATTTGTTAGCGTGTAATCCCCCTTTGTGTATATGTGCTCGCACTATATCAGGTATGCATGTTATAAGATCCTGTAAGTCATACCTGGTCCATGCCCTGTGCCTCATGGAAAAAGAAAACACCCAACATGCACATCCACCAACGACAATGTACGCTGATTGTGCAGCAACATACCATCTACACACAGTGGTCTAAACAATATGCATACATGCTTGTGAGAAAACTTGGAATGCTTGGAAACAAACTAACAAACAAACAAAAAACAAAACAAACAATGTTTTATGTCTGTTTAGACTTTGTCACTATAGAATATATATTTGTTAAAAGTTTACTTGCTCTGATTCTTTTACTGCTGATAGAAAAAGATAAAGATTGTCCTGGAAATCTGATGTACAAAAGCGAGGTGGCTGAGATTTCAGTGTTTCTTAGGACGTTCTGAGGGAGGAAAGTTAAGTGTGTGTGTGTGTGTGTGTGTGTGTGTGTGTGTGTGTGTGTGTGTGTGTGTGTGTGTGTGTGTGTGCATGCGTGTGCGTGTGCGTGCGTGCGTGTGAGTGTGCGTGTGCGTGCGCGTGCGTGCATGCGTGTGTGTGTGCGTGTGTGCGCGTGCGCGCTTGTGTGTGTGTGTGTATGTGTGCGCGCTTGTGTGTGTGTGTGTGTGAGAGACAGAAAGAGAGAGAAAGAGGGATTATGTTTTCAGAGAAAGAAAATGTGCACACTTTCAGAGAGAGAGAGATAATGTTCACTCATTTATGTGTGATGTACTTGTGTTATCTGTAATTACTTGTTATATTTTGATTTTTCTGCAGTGTCAAACATTTGACAGTAATTTGAGCAAGATGCAGCTCAGTGTAAATTACTGAAAAGTGTATAATTAAAACTTGCTTCTGAAGTTCTTTATAAACTAAAGTGTTGTTGCTTAAAATATTTCAAATTCAGCAATAATTCTACATATACTTAAATCTTATTTTTGTGTACGTTTTTTTTTTCTTTCTCCATAACAAAAGAGACTAGCTTGAGGTAAGTGAAGAGGGTAGTATGCACACATGCAAAGTAATCATAAGCTTTGTTAAGGGGACAATAAAGGTTAGGATTGTTAATGTAATTTTATCAAGTGTAATTTTATTTAAAATGACAAAGGATTGCATTCTTTGTTTATTATGCCATTGTGTCAAATGACTGTGCATAGACACATAACCACATAACCCTGTTTATTTCATTACAGTGCAGAAGGAAAGGTATTAGAGAAAGCCATAGACAGGTGCAGACCACCCATGATCTCCAGCAAACCTGAAGAAGAAAGTTGTCCATTTTCCAAATCCAGGATTGCTTTTGTGTATCCTTGTATTGTGGTCATGGTTATTCAGACATGACTAGGATAGTAAATATTTTCACTTTTAACTATAGTTACAAAGTGAAGACTAATATATATTCTCATGACTGATATATATTCTCATTCAGACTTTAATAATTAAGGCAGAACATTTACTGGTCCATTCATCTTTGTGTGTTCTATAAAGTCTTACATACTTTCTCTTAGGATTGATAATTGGGTGCATGGATTATGGGCATTTTTGGCTCTGAGGAAATAGGATGTGCAGATACAGTTTTAGGTAATTTAGCCAGTTTTGATGTTTGTTATAGTGTCCTTAGTTATGCTTATATTTGTATTCAGGTTTGTTTTTTAAAACACTCTTGTAATGAATTGGATGGGATTATGTTCACAAATACCTTCATATGTGTACTTAATTTTCTTTTTCAGGTAATGATTTTTTTCAAAAAGGTAGTGTGAATGTTTTGAGATGGTTATAACCCTGAAGTGGTTCTGTGCAGTCTGTTGGGCTTTAAACAATAAAACAATAATGCCAACAACAATAATTTATGAGTTTGAAAATTCTGGGGTCACAATAGGCCTTGAAAATGAAAAAAAAGGAAGAAGAAAAAGAAGGAAAAAATCAGCATGAATTTTTTTTTTTTTTTTTTTTCATTGCATGAACAAATTTCTAGCCAAAACATTGGAATATACTTTTGGCCAGATAAGAAGCCACATTAAATTAAGAGCATGATCTGTTCCATTTTCATGGTCATGCTATACTCAAGCTAAAAGTGGTCTACAGCGATAGAGATTAACTGCAACAGGCAATTGTAAAACAAGCTATTTGTTTGTTTTGGTCACTTGGTTTTTGAGTTTGCTTTCTTATCATTCAGTTCAGTATATCCAGATATGAAAATGTGTTGTACTTTTGTTGAAGACATTCCATTTGTATACTGCTGAACACTTTCTTAACCATTGTCAGAGACCATGTGCTTGAAACATCTTGTGATGAAGCATATCTTGTCAGTTGTTTGAAAAAATTACCATTTGGACTTGTGCTGGTGAGCTCTTCATTGTCTTGTGAATAGCACTGTATTTTTGCATTCCATCACACCCCTTTTGCTCCAAATTATTGTTTGTTAAATTGTTTGCTGCAAGTATTCATGTATCTGTTGTTTTTGTTGAGTAAAATCAGAGGACTTCCATTGATGTAAAAATTTACAAGACAGTCTTTACTGCTGTAAGACTTCCATTTCTCTCTGTGCTCTTATATTTGCTCGTGTATTTGGGGAATGGAATGTAGAGATGATGCTGCTCACATCGGAGTTCATTATAAGTTGAGATTGCAGTATGAGGATATTACCAACAGACCTCTGCAGTATGCAGTGAAGATATCTTCATGAAACTGTTTTTTCCTCCTGAAAGTCCTCAAGAATCCTTACTCTACCATAATGCCCTCTGAGGTTTTAAATTAGATTTCTATTTTATAATCTAAAACAATAATCATTAGAAATGATGAAATTACTTCCCTTGTCAGTTTCACATGCCTTGTGATTGCTGACTTTTCATTCCTCTGTGCATATGATTTAGTTTTAGTTTAAATGTTAAATATGATTTATGATGGGCAAGACGGGTAAATGGTTGATATATGATGCATTGTGGCGTGTTGAATATGTAATGGAGGGAAAGGCTGCTTTGTTCATCAAAATTTTCGTTGAAAATTATTAATCATGTTTTGAGTAATTTCTTTGTGATTTATGTTTGGCAGAATAATCAGAAACTGGGAATCTCATTTTTAAAATCATTTTACTTTACTGTTGTGTGCTATTTTGAAACAAATAAATGTTTTTATGCTTTATAACTATATGTACAAGTGTATGTCATGCCAAACAGGAGTGTTTCGTGCATCACTGATCAGTCTCAAACTTTAGAATGAAGTAACTTACATTTTCTGTGTCATTGTTCTTTTTCTTAGGAGCTACTCAAGTACATCCTGTACAGGCTGAAATTTCCCTATGTGACAGAACCAGACATTAGAGGCATCGAATTTCGTAACAAGGTGATGATTAAAATTCTTTATATGTACCAAGTAGCAAGTGTTTGTGTGTGTGTGTGTGTGTGTGTGTGTGTGTGTGTGTGTGTGTGTGTGTGTGTGTGTATGTGTATGTGATTTCCTGAATGATGTTTTAAAACTGTGTCAGTTTCCTAAATCTTTTGGCAGTGTGTAGTTACAATATTATATCAGAAATGACTTGGTCTTGAACAAAATCCAGACCAAAAAGACCATTTCCTGATTCATTATTTATGCTGTAAGACTGGGAAGAAGAGTGGGGGAAAGGTCACAGTCCATTTTATCAAGGCATTCAGTTAAACGTTTGACTTCCTAGATGCATTTTCTACAGTTAAGCTTTCCAGAAAACTGTTTCTAGTTTTCTCTTTGGGTCAGAAGGTGGTTGTGAAGAACAATAATCCTTTTTTTGTCACTTACTGTACTGGAACTTTTGGGCAGTGATGGAGGAAGGCTTAGTTGGTCTCAGGAACTGTGCAAGTTATCTTGAATTGGTGAGGCTTTTTTTTTTGTTTTTAGGGTCACTGCACATTGACATTTTTTGTACCCAGCTTTTTTTTCTTTTCTTTTCTTTTTTTGGGGGAGGTGCGTGGATGGGTGGGTGTTCCTATTTTCACGCCATCTTAATGGCCATAAACAGTGGGACAGGGTTTTCTGGGGTTTGGTTTTAATGATGCTGTGATGATGATAATGATGATGAGAATGATAACCTTGATGCTATGGATTTTAGAAATGAGATTGTGTGACAGGGCTGTACTTGATGCTTACTATCATAATATATCCTGGCGTCATCCAGACCCAAAGAGCTGTAGACACCTGTGATGTTGGGTGGGAGATTTGAGCAACTCCCGTAACGATGCTTCTGTGAAGTGGATGAGACTTGACAGTTCTTCCAGTGAGCTCTTTGCATGCTCAACTCTGGATAGGAGCCAGTTGGGGCTGCAAAATCTTACAATGATTTTTGAATGTTAAAGACTGATGGAGGTTCAAACCCACAACCCTGCAGTCAGTAATCCAGTTCACTAACCATTACACCACAGCAACTAGTTGAATTGGCGTAGCTTAATCTTTATCTCAGATAATAGAAAATAAAGTAAAACAAAATATTTAATTGATATGAATTTTTCAGTGGTTGGTACAGCCAGTCTATATCAGAGTTGGGCCATAATTTCTCCATGCTGTGGAACAGCTCTTGAGCTAGGTGTCGTTTATTATGTACAAACCTGCTGTTTTGTTTAGCACAGGTTACTGGCAGCCATGTGTTTTCTTTTACTGGGTGTTTCAGTGATTTTTACTTTTGCTGTTGTTGCAGTTGATAGAGTGGGTGGGTCATCTGACAGACGCCCATGCAACACAGTTGATCATCTCAAAGGATGCCCATGGACTGCTATTCAATCTACAGAAAGAAGTAAATATTGAAGTAAGTGTTTATAAATCTGTTCTGGTTTTAGAGCTGCTATGCTTTGTTAGGAAGTACACTTACAGTGATACATACATTCCACAAACACACAGTGAAGATGGATACATAAGACATTATTTTGCTAGTACATGTACAGTGATACACTCACTACACAAACACACAGTGAAGATAGATACATAAAACATTATTCTCCTAGTATGCGTGCAGTGATACACACATTCCACAAACACACAGACTCAGTGAAGATGGATACATAAGACATTATTTTGCTAGTACATGTACAGTGATACACTCACTCCACAAACACACAGTGAAGATAGACACGTAAGACAATATTTTGCTTTAAGCACTAATATCTATGCAAGCTGCTGTTTGTACAGCTGAAGGAATTTTCTCCATGAGACATACCTTTAGGAGTGTCTCATGTAGCTCTCAATGTACATAATTTCCGATAGGGATTTTATCCTCAGCATTGCCATTTAATTAAAACAAACTGCTGCTCAGATTTGCTGTCTTCATAGGGAAATTTAAGTTCAGTGACTTCAAGGACATCATACTTTCTTGGAGCACTGTGTTTAACCTTTTGGCATATGAATTCTGAATTGCTCATTAGTCGTCTGATGTATTCGATCCTAATGATTGAAAAGCAGCTGTATCAGTTGTTACATAAACTGGGCATAACTCCACACTAATGTTTCATTTATGCCTCAAGAACATTTTCTGTTTGTTACATATGCAAAGAATTATAGATCAATGCAATACATGTCACAAGCATGTATGGCTGGTTTTGGCTAAATCAAACACTATTGGACATTTTATCACTGGCTGATTCTAGCCAAATTACCTCTGATGGATAAATTGAGACATTGAAACAAACCAAGTCAGTATTAGTTTGATGTCATAACCCCAGTAACATGATAAATGAACCTTTGAGTGAAAATGGCAGAAACATTCTGCCTGTCCCAGAGATGGGTACAAAGGTGAATGGGTTAATATAGTAGAATACAGCCTCATTTTTTTTCAGACATGTATTAGAATACAGAATCAGTGGCAGAATACAGTATCAGTTTTTGTAAGACATGCAGAAAACACAGAAAACTTAATTTTTAATTCTTCTTTAGAAAATAATAGTCTCAGTTTTTGTCAGACACAAAAGCTTTTTCTAATTCTTGCATAGAAAAAAACATTTCAGCAAATTTGTAAACAGACACATGCATTGCGTGTACACACGTACACACGCATGCATGCACACTCGCTCGCTTGCTCACAAAAACAACTGATTGATATTTTCCTTGTTACAGCAATATTACATGATCGTATTGATTATTGATTGCACATTATTCTGTTTGATTTGATTTGACTTGATTTTACCACCATGGTAGGCTATTCATACTGCAAAGTATACATCAGCAAGGATAACTTCTTTTATTTATTTTATTTATGTATTCAGTCTTGATCTGGATGTATATGTCACAGAAACCACAGTTGGCTAAATTAAATATGACAGGAAAGGATATGGTTTAGCAGCAGGCCAGGATACTTATTTGTATGTGACAGCAGTCTTGGTAGTGCAGTGACTGCATTCATTTATTCACTTGCATAATATTATACACTTCTGTTCTTCTGTTTACTGTAAGTTGTTCTTGCTTTTATCAAAACAGTGAAGTATAGAAAAGGTTTATGTTTCTGCACAGTTTTGTTAAAATGATAGCTTGAAGTATAAATGTTCACCTTTCATTTCTGATTTCAGATAGAGTATGGAAATTCTTGTCGAGACTTGTTGCCATTACTGGAGATGGCAATGTCAAACCCCAACATGGGCCATGGGAACACAGGACAGAGAGCACAGTACAGAATTGAAACGCTGCGTTTGTAGCCTCAGCAGGCTATGCATTGATCATGTACAGAACTGTTGTTTGTTGACAGTCGGCCATGCATTGATCTTGTACAGACATGCCTGCTGTACATCTTTCACTGCCACTGTGGGAAGGATGTTTTACTGATACTGCTATTCAAATGAACAGAAAAACAGTCTGCTAAAGTCTGCCAGTCAACATCTGATTAATAGCTCTTTTATCATGTGATACTGGACTCAGTCTTGCTTTCAAGTGTGGCAGAGATTTCTTGGTCCATCAGATGAAGGTCTCAGAAATGAAGATGAAGGCCTGTGTCAGCAAAATGGTTGGCAAACTCAGTAAAACTTTGCAGATAAGATTGTTGTTGTTAGGTGGAGTGTTCTGTTTTCTGTATTTTTTCCCCTTTATTTTCCATGTAGGGAGTACATGTCGTTTCGGATTAATTTCTTTGTCGCAACACAAGTTTTCCTCATAAAGTGTGGGAAGCTCTCCTTGGGATAGCATGTTTCTGCAGTACAGCATTACCCATATTTTTCCTCTGTATGCATGTATTTTGTTTACCTGTGAAAGTGGATCTTTATAGGGAAATTTACTATAAATACTTTGTTTCATGAGATCTTAATGTGATCTAAATGCATGCTGCAAGTGACTTCGTGAATTATCTTCTCATCTGCAAGACAACCACCAGACTGTCATTAAATGTCTTGTAGAGTGGGGAGAAAATCTCTGTCCAACTGGGGATTGAACCCAGAACATCTTGCTTCCCAAGAAGGTGTTCTAACTGTCAGGGCTACCATTGCTGTGACAAAATTACTCACTCCACCTGATGGAGACTGTAGGAGAAGGTGTAAGCCTGTGGTCTGCAAAGCGGTCCACATAGTCTGGAAACCTATGCAGATAGGACTGTTGATTTATTATCAGTATTGTCCTCTCTCACTTGTGCAGGCTAAGCATGTGTGTGTGTGAGTATGGTAGTATGTGTATGTAGGCATGTGTGCTAGTATGCATGAGTGCAAGAGTGTGTTTGGAATTTGTTCATAGGAGACTAATGGCTCTTGGATAATTCCATATGTACTTACCCAAATCGACTTGAGTCTGTGCAAAATCATATGTGCTGGCAAGGTTTTTGACATGGGGAGGGGTGTGGGGAAAGGAAAAAAATTGTGAAATGTATATGTGTATGTGTGTGTGTGTGTGTGTGTGTGTGTGTGTGTGTGTGTGTGTGTGTGTGTGTGTGTGTGTGTGTGCACTGATTTTGTCCACTCTGTATATATTATATTACATGTCATGTCTTTCTGTGTACTCAGTAAATTCTGCATTGTTATTAGCACGTGTTAGTAAAGAAACAAAGAATCACATCAACCCTGAGTTACAGCCAGTGGTAAATATGGTAGCTATTTTTTCTCAAATGGTGTTAAATTCCTGAGATTTTGCATTAGAACTTCATGTGGTATTTTGTGTTATGGTAGCCTATCTTATGAAAGAATTTATTTTGTTTGGTAGAAATTTTATTCAGATATCTATCTGAAAGCTGTGTAGGCCTACATGTTTCAAGGGATGTCAGATATATTTTTTATGAATCTGATTTCATTACTTCTTCAGTCCTTTCTCAAGATCATTTCACATACAAACACTTTCAAAATTATGTGGTTGTCAGTTCTGTCGATTGTTTCCACATACAAGTCTCAACAACAATTATGTAGAGGCTCTGTTTCTCTAAGGGTGATGATAGTTCCCAGAACAGTGTGTATAATATATAACAGCAGCCCTTTTAGTTAGTATGTTATCAATTTTCATACTTACTCCTTTTTAATGAAATTTTTTTTTTTTTTACCCATATAGAACAGGAACTTGGGAGTGTGTTATCTGTTGTTAAAGTATCATATTTTTACTATGTTTTCTTTTGCGATTACATGTTTCTCTTCTTTGGAATAAACTGCTTTCACAGCTTTTGTAGGAATATTGTGGGCATCCGTTTGGTATGTTCAGTTTTATTTACTTGTTGCAAAATCCAGAAAATTGATGTTTAATAGATATTTTCTGAGATCACTATTCATTGTAAATTTTCCTTTTTGTTTTTGTTTTGTTTTGTTTGAATTAGGCTTACTGTTCTAAGAAATGCGTCAATGATCTGTTACTTCTCAGAGTGAAATGAGCATGCTTTGACATAGACTGTTTGGCCTGCAGAAATACAAAGTTATTACTATTAAAAAAGTTCACAATATAAATAACGCGCACCTTTCAGTCCAGCAGCTGTATTTTGTCAGTGTTTTTTTTTTTTTTTTTTTAATTTGTTTTCATTTCTGAAAAATCTGTTGGTGGTGTTCAGTTCTGAAAAGAATTCTGTTGGTGGTGTTTTTCTTATGTTTCTGCAGAATTGATAGTGTGTTGTGTATGTGTGGTGTTAGAATTTGGAGAAAGGAAAATGAATAAGTGGACCTGATTGTGTGCTTTGTCTGTATGGTGTTCTATAGAAATTGGAGAAAGAAAAACGAATATGTGGACTGATGTCAGTTTTTGTGTGTATGTGTGTGAAGAAGCAGAAAGAATAAATGTGAAGAAATCCAGTACTTTTTTGAGTGTGCAGATGTGTGTGAATACACTTTTGTTTGCACACACACACACACACACCTAGACACCCACACGCTAACAGTAACAGTAACACATACTCCTACACATACCCCTACACATACACACAGAAATATGCACACAAACACAAGGAAAAACACTCAGTCACATACATAAAAACACAACCAATTCAGAATATTGATGAAAGCATGTGCACAGATTCCAGCTTATACACATACACTGCTTATCCACAATATCTGCAGTTGCGTATATAATCTTTTCACTGATTTGATACCTCCAAGTATAGTAGTTGCCCACCGATGAAAGAACCCACCTGGAAAGTAAGAGGCTTTGTTCTTGTTTGACAGACATTGTTCTGGCTTGGGTGCTAGTCTCTTGGATGGTTTGAAAATTGTTCGAGAGTGATTCATCACACTTTATTTGCACAGTTCCATGTGGGCTCCACCCAAATTTGCCTGTAATTATCTGGTAGATTTTTTGAGCATTAAAAAAAGCTACACATCGTGGGGAAGGTTTATTCATTTTTTGTTTAAAATTTTTTGGTTTTTTTTGTCAGTGGATTTACTCTATGAAACACAGGCTGCTTTTACCTTTGAGAGCCCGTCGCCACAATGCAGTGCCAATCATATTTTGTTTTTGACCAAGACTTTAAAAAAGGAAAGAAGGCTAACTGGCCTTCAAGGCAGGGGCCTGGAAAATAGGCCTATCTCTCCAATGTTTCAAATCAAGGCAGTGGGACAGATGCCTTGTTTTTCATGATTTTTTACTGCCGTGGGATCATTAGTGTGTGCAGGCCAAAAGACACATGGGTCCGACTAGTTTTTCATCCCCTGCTGAAGAACTAGACATTTAGTTCAATTTTCTGACCAAACTGAGGAGAAAAGTTGAGGCCTCAACGGGAAATGATCACTTGGAACCTCGAGTTTAGTTATTGGCATCGAACGTCTGAACCATTCTGCCACCTTTAGGGTGCGAAGAGATCCTACGAAACATTAAAGTGACATCACCAAAATGATCACAACATTTAGATGGGCAGTAGACACACCAGCGCCAGTTTCTTGCTGCGCTACGAAGAACAAACATACAAAATTTAAGAGAAAAACAAGACTTCTCTGGTAATGTCTCGTCGAACAGAAACACTGGGGAAGTCTTCTCTTTCTTATTTTGTGTTTTTTCCTGGTTCATAAGAAAAGACAACCTCAAATTAAATTTTTGGCCAACAAGTCTGTAAAACGCATACAAAAGTCTTTATTAAGATTACAAACTAAATTCACAAAATTTGGTGGGGGGAAAAACAGAACAAAACAAAACAAAAACAGTAGCAAGATTTCCCCGAAAATTGGAGTGATTCTATTTTCTGTGTTTCGTAACGCTTACAGCCACTCCGAAATACGCCAAGTTTACTTATTATCATAAACAGAAATATGCCTAGTTTACTTCTTATGATAAACCGAGTTGTTACAAATCTCGCGAGACTTGTACGCTTTCGGAAAGTTCGAAATGGGGTTAGACGACTTAAGTTTTCGTGCTGTTGTGATGATTTCTGTGATCGTAGCTTGTTCAGTTTCTACATTTACACACATATTTTATAAGCCTATTCGGAAATGTTAAGTCGCAATATTGGCTACTGAAACCATGAGGTAAGATTTTTTGGCTTCATTTTTTTTGTTTTTGTTTTTTGTTTCCTATTGGCGACAAACTAACAAAACACATGGTGTCACTAAATGTTTATACGGAACCGGAACCAGTAGATCTAGGTCTGCGTACAATATGATTCGAAGGGACTGCGGCCACGCTTTTGGAAAGGGGGCAAGTTTTTTTCTCAGCCTATTAATATTTTGTTCTGTCGTGTACCCAGTTGTTTTTGTTGTTGTATGTTTTGTCCTCAGGCTCATAGTTAATTTAGAAGTTGTGTAAAAGAACCTAAACTGCATCATCTTATTTTTGGTAAGCGTTCCTACTAGTCTAATCGAAGTAGATATCCCGTCACCGTGTTCCAGTAATTGAGTAAAACGCACAGACAGTGACACACACACACAGTCACAGTGACACACACACACACACACACACACACACACACACACACACACCACACACACAGTGTAGGTACGTTACAAACAAATTCAAATATTTCTGTTAAATATGTAATTACTATTTACTATCATTGAGAAGAGCGGAAAACGAACTTTAAAATGGTGTGAAAAGTTATTCGACGAAAGCTATGATTTTTTTTTAAAATAGGGGAAACGTTTTGCTACATTGATAATTGATTACATAGCTGCTAGCAAAAACTGACCACGTGTCTGCGGCAGCGGTTTATTCACTATGATAAGGTCTACAATAATCATATTTCTGATCGAAAAATTGATAAGCAAAGTCTCAAGATGATAATCCATGATCAAACAGTGCTCATTATTATCAACTATCAAGATCATTCATTACTACTAATCAATTAATTGCAGTTTTTAATGAATGCCCATCCTTAAAAATCTAAGTCCTGTGGCTGCAGGCTTGCGGATTATGGTACTGGTAATATTTGTTACACACACACACACACACACACACACACCACACACACACACACACACACACTCACACATATATATAATATTACATACATGTGTGTGTGTATTGATTAGGTCTTATTTATTAATTAAAATGCTATTTTGAAAGTCTTAGTCTGTGCTGGAAATACAAAACTTCTTACAACACTCAGTAATAACAATTGTTGGAACATTCCTCTGAAAAGTGCTGTCTTAAGTTTCATAATAACATACACTATGATACAGATTAAATCTTTATAACAGATTGTATACTGTTCAGTATAATGAATAAAAGATTCAAAGTTTGGGGAATGCTGTTGTGAAGGGCTTTATACACTGCCTTTCTGTCACATCAGCAACTGACTATTAATTCGTGTAAATGACTGGGTCATCATTGGAATTAAAAATATCGACTTCAGCACTCAGATTGGTAATTGGCAGACACATTCATGAATATCTTAAGACAACAAAAAGTTATTGATTGGCTGCTACCCTCTCATGAGTGCCGCCATCCTGATTGCAGTTTTTCTGAGAATTTTTTGTTTGTTTTTTTGCACGCATAGTCGCTGATTAGGTACCTAGACTAAAGCTATTATCTCAATCTCTGTCATCATCACATTTTAATTTTTATCAAGTTAAGTTCTCAAGCCTTGAGAGTATGACTTACTATTCACTGCATTGAATGCTATGAGCATTTACTTGACACCTAAGTCAATACTGTACAGTTGATATATATTGCTACATAATCCACATATTCTGTCTCTGGTGGGTGTGCATGTTGGGTATCAAATGTTTCCAGTAGACACTGGACACTGACATGACTTACAAGATTTTTAGCATGCAAATTTGATGTTCTGCATGCATATACATGCAAAGGGTGATGGGGTGGGGTGTTAGGCAGCAGCAGGTCTGCATATATATGCTGACTGGGAGATGGAAAAAATCTCCACTTTTTAGACTTTACCCACTGGGTAGGAGATATCCAGGCTCACAGACCTTCTGATTGCCCCAAGCAGGATCAAACTTAGACCTTCCAGTTAAAAGTCTGACATATTATCCTTCTGGCCTACCAATGTACCATGCATGTCACTTGTGTATTATTCCTTAGACTTGGAATTCACTTAGTTTAAGGTGTACATTTTTTATTATTATCACTAATATCAGTGTGATGATTGTTTTTAAAACCATATCTGTTGGCATATAATTTCAAGTGATGTTCTAATGTATAGTCCATTCTCTTGTATTTGTGACCTGCTGCTCACCCGAGACAATGAAGTCATTTTCGTCCCTAAAAGCAAAGTGATGATTTTATGATAATGATACAGGTTTTGAAAAGCTATTTAATGATTTGAAGCTGTAACAAAGCTGTATTTTTTTCTTTTTGTGTCCTGTTTTACTTTGATTTTGGAAAAGGTGAGATTGTATAGTTTGATATTGTTGTATGATAACCTTTTTATGTGTTGACAGCCCAGAAACTGCAAAATGGGGGATCTTGTCAAGAGAGATTTTGTTCATATTGTGGATACCTCACCTCCACCTTACTGTTATCTCAAAGCTACATTGTAAGTATAAGGCTGAGAATTTAGTGTAGTGTATTGTTTTATTAAGGTAACAAATCAGTGGAATGTTAGATCATGTTTCACCTGCAGCAGTCTTGGTTTTTGTCATCCAACAGGATTGACAACTCACAAGTGGAAACAAGACTTATGCCTGCTACAAAACACAATTTAACTTTGTATGATGATGATAACGGCCTCTTCCGTCAGTCTGACAGCAAGATAGGCAATACTAGTCCTCATCATATGTGAGTGTTCATAAAGGCACAGTTTGTTCCACAGGTACTGCATGGGAAGGAGTGCAGCGATCTTTGGGTCTGTTTACGCTGGTACTTTTTCTGTTACTGGTAGGTGCTGTTCAGATGTGATTTTGTGCCTTGATTTTTTGCTGTCACCAGCTTGTTTTGTTGTTGGCATTGTTTTTCCAGTTGGTAGTGTTGATGCCAGACCTGATTAGGTTGATTTTCAGAATATATCATATCACTTAACCCTTTGACTCCTGCTCCCTATCCATCAACATCCTGCATGGCAAACCATGCTAGCAAAGCAAAAACTTAATCCTTTGTTTCCCTCACCCTATTCACCAGCTTCCTGCAGGAAGCTGGTGGACAGGGTGAGGGAATCAAAGGATTAAGTTTTTGCTGTTGATGGATAGGGCGCAGGAGTCAAAGGGTTAAGTGGTCTTCTCTGTTCCTTGTTTCAGCTCTCTGTACAGGTTCATCTCGGAGATGCTGCTGGCTTTTATACAGACATTTCCTGTCCATTGAAGCTGGTATTTAATGAGTAGATGCTCAGTACTTGGCAAGCTACATTTCTTCAGACCTTGGAGATGACATAACTGGTCATGCCACATGATGTTGCAGATTATGTGCAGACATTTTGTTGGAACTTTTCTGTTGTATGTTAATGTAGCTGGATGGAAAAGAGGGGAGTTCAGAGAATAATGGTTGCAATGTGTCATGGGGTGGATGAGGTGAATTTCCCATCTTCCCAGCACAGTTTATTCATGGAGAAAAAGAGTAGCACAAGCAGGAGGAATTGAAAAACACAGTTTTCTTCTCGCATCAGCAAAACATAGTCTGGAGGCCAAGAAGCTTTGTTGATTTCTTTATTTTCCTTGGAATTGAAAAACACAGTTTTCTTCTGCATCAGCAGAACATAGTCTGAAGCCAAGAAGCTTCATTGATTTCTGTATTTTCCTTTTTCATGACATTTCAGCGATGCCATTACAATTTGTCTTGATCATGATCAAGTAGTAAAACTGCTGGCTTCTTCAAATAATCACATCGTTCCATCAAACAGTCAACTTCAATATACTGGTCACATTTTCACATCTAAAATTTGTCTCTTTTTAAACAGAATAGGCAGTTACTACTCAAAATTTACACATTGATAAAATTTCTACCAGTCTGTTCCTACTTACCCTTTTCATGGCCTGTTCCTACTAACCATCTCAAGGCCTTTCTGCTACCAAGTGTATTAAGGAAGTCACACATGCTTTTTAATTGAGAACAAAGAAACTAAAAACAGAACTGGCTTCAGCACTGGATATAACAGAAACTAAGAATAGAACTGAGTCACAGGATATGATTGGTTCTTACTACCTGAACATCGCAAACAGAAATAAAATTTCATATATATGTTATTATACCCAAATACTGTTAAGAGAGATTTTCGTCATCTCACATTAATATTGTAAACAGCAGGGATGGGTAAAGAATTTTTGTACTTAAATCGATGGAAATTGTTTCCTAATTCTGTCATTTGTTAAATTTGTTAAATGTTAAAGGTGTTGTCATGCAGGGTCTTGTGTGGACTTGATTGAATCATGATCATGATAGTTGTTATATACTTTTACAGTTTTAGTTACAAAAACTTTACAGCATTTAGTCAGGTTTGCTAAGTATAAAGACATACATCTTTGTATGTTGGAATGGATATTAAATGCACAAGTTTTACTCATTTATTTGTTTAGTTGTTCGTTTATTTGCAGGGATGAGTTACATTTTTTAGGAAGTACTTACATATTACAGACTAAATGGTAGATCAGTGAATGTTCATCACCATGCTATTAACAAAAATATTGTTGAAAATGTAGAAGAAGAACAAGAATTATTGACTGTGGCCATGTTCATGATTTTGTGCATGTCTAAGGCCAAAGCATATTATTACAATGTATTTGCTGCACTATATACTGCATTGTACAAGTCTGTCTCCTTCTCAGTCCCTGTCTTTAGAAATGGGAAAGCTGAAAGTTAAAATAGTGAGGGAGAAGTATGGCTCTATCAACTGAAAGATGGACTTATTGCGAGGTCTCTGCCACCTCATTCCCCTATGAACAAGTTACAGTTATGTAGTCTTCACTGTACCTTTAGTTTATCGAGCAGAACAATAGCATAGTGCAGCTGTAGCTATATTGGCCTTGTTAACATTATATTAATTAGGGGTGGGGTTGTTGTTAAGATATTGGACACCAATTTTCATTGAAAAATTAGATAGATTCTGGTCTCTGAAGGTTATAATTCAAGAGAAAAAATTAAATTAGCATTGGGAGTATGGAAAGTTAATGGTCAGTGAACAGAAATATTGGATTTGAGCTTCCTACAAGCTACAGAAAAATAAAAGTTCTGACACCATGAGACCACCTTTCATAAAAGAGACAAAGCCATACACACATCCAGTGTTTGTTCAGTGAAGCCTGGGAAGGAGCAAGACATTTCATAAAGAGGAATAGTCATACATTATAGTTTATATACATATATATATATATATGTGTGTGTGTGTGTGTGTGTTTCATGTGCAGAGAATATGAAGGCAAAATGCTTGAGACAGATCCTTTACAGTTCAAGCATATTCTCATGCAGGCCTTGACTGAGGTGTTTGGACAGGTAAGAATGGAATTTTGAATTAATGATACCAAACAGTTGAAACACACATCCAGCACTGAGTTTTTTTTAAAATATAAGAGTGGAATCTCATGTATGCACGCACCCAAACACATACACATGCATGTAAGCTTGCACACAACACACACACACACACACACACACACACACACAACACACACACACACACACACACACACACACACACACACACACACACCCCAAAACACACACACACACACACACACACACACACACACATAGTCGGATACACACTCTCTCTCTCTCTCTCTCTCTCTCTCTCTCTCTCTCTCTCTCTCTCATTCTCTGTCATGCACAATAACATCGGATGGAATACTTAATTGTAAAGAAAGAACTGTTTTAATTTTACATGTATAATAATGAATGGGATAATAAAATGAGGAAGCAGTATGTCTGAGACATGTGTCACTGTGTGTGTTGCAATAATTATCTTCCTCTGTCTCCCCCTCACACACACACACATACACACACACTTGTACACACCCATACAACACGCTGACAGACACAGGTACAGACAGACAGACACATACACGCACGCACACCCACTCGTCGTGCATGCACACGCACACTCACACATGCATGTGCGCACAAGTCAGATGGTTTTGATTTCCTATATTTCTGTATTGTCTGCCTTGTCCCTCATTTTCTCATTTGACCTTGACCACTGTAACACTTTCAGCTCACAATCTAATACAAGACCGGTAATGTTACAAATGTTCCAGATTGGTGCCAGTATAACTGTGGATCTATTAAAACTATCTGCATCAGGTCAAGCAGTGCTTCGAGTGCCTTCAGGGTAAGAGAGAGAGTGTGAGACGAGAGAGAGAGAGAGGAGAGAGAGAGAGTGAGTGTGTGTGTGTGTGTGTGTGTGTGTGTGTGTGTGTGTGTGTGTGTGTGTGTGTGTGTTTTTAGAACTTTGTGTGTTAAGAGAATGGTGGTTGTAGTTGGGAGAGGGGTGGTTTATAAATTAGTGGGTAAGTTGGACTCGGATAGATTGAGTGTGTTGAAGGGGGAAGGGAAAACAGTGTGGGTCTTTTGAATTACGTTAAAAACCAGTTAACAACAAAAGGCATGCATATGCTTTTAATAGTCAGTCTTGTTCTGTTAGCTTATTTGAAAAAAGTTAAATGGAGTATCTAACTAAGATGTCATTTGATGCTATGTGTAAAACTACTTTCATTAGGAAATTCATTGGGAGAATGTATGTGTGATAGAACAGATATGATTGAATACTTGTGCACATATGGGGGAATGCAGGGGAGGGGGGGGGGGTATGCGTGAGCATGCAATTTCCTGTAGATTCAATAGAGGAGTGGGGTATACTGGTCCTTTATCACTTGGTATTGGTCTTCATATGGGATACAGTATCTATCCTGGAGATACATGTTCTTCTGCAAAAGCTGCATGGGAAGGGATCATGTGGCGTTGAGCTCCATTGGTCCTTCTGTTGTGTATGTCTGTCACAGTATCAGTATGTTGAGCTAAGCTCCTGTAGGAAATGGGAAACACTCAGAGCCACATTTTTATGAATTTTGATGGTATGCACCTGGCTGCGAGGTGCTGTTGCACATCAGTAAACACACATTGAAGAAAAATTGATGAAATCTTGGTTAACATCTTTCGTTCATAAGCTTATACGGAAAGTAGATTCCTAGCTATGGTTGTTGCATACCGTCTGTATGATTGTGAATATACATTTGAACATACAATTTTGTATGTCATCCACTTTGACCTCCTTTGAAGAATGCCCAGATGTAGACTTGAGATGCAACAGAAACAAGTGATTGACTATTACAGCAGTGTGCGAAAACAGTGTGATTGATTGTTATAACTGTGAAAATATAATTGAAATATTGTAAGAGGTGCCAGAGAAAGTACTGCTATTACACCATCCATGAAAAATGTTGATTTTAGGTACTCTTTAGTTTGTGTGACCTGGACCCTGGTTCTTTACCTTCCGAAGTTGTCCTGCCCTGACTCCACAATAATCCACACTTTTGATCAAAATTCAAAAAGATCCTCAAAAAAAGAGCTGAGAAACTTATATCCATATATTTTTGACAGACAGATGAAGACACACATACAGATCTCTTCAATCTGTGTGAAATAATCTCCCTTTTGTAAAAAGACCGAAAGACAGAAAATAAAGGCATTACAGTTGTTCAGCGCTGTTCAGGAAAGAAACAAATGTATATGATTAATGGATTGTTACAAAAACAGATGAGATGATGTTGATGGGAATACTTGTTGATTACACTTACATCAAAACTTAGTACATCGAAGTTAAATATTACCTTTTGTAATGCACAGGAGACCAGCTATAAGCTTTGTTTTGTTTGTTTGTTTATGTTATGTGTGCATATGTGTGTTCTCTCTTTGCTTATTTATTCATGTTAATGAGAAGCATACTTGGCAGTAGTTGTATACACACACACACATGCATGCACAACACACGCGCGCGCACACACGCACGCGCACACACACACACACACACAACACACACACACACACACACACACACACACACACACACACACACACACACACACACACACACACACACACTCACACACTCACACACACACAGTCATTGAAATAATGTTTGATTTTTTTCATTGGTTCAGGGCCTTTGAAAGATTATGGGCAGCAATGACAATGTTTGGAAAATATAAGGATCAAGTGTGTGCATTCAAAGTGCAACAGGTGAGTATTTTATTTGATGACTAATAAGAAAAATAAGAAATTGCATATTAGGATTGGGTAGTTCTGAAAGAAATGTTAATTTTGTTCACAATTACTGTTTCTTGTTCAATCCCAGCTACTCAGTTCTGTGTCTTGGCCAGAATTTCAGTTGGAGTGATGCTCCTGGGCCTTGTTCTGGTACAGCCAGTCAGCAACCCTCCCGCTTTGCAAGCCTCCAGTCAGCTTCCTTTGTTTCATATCCTGGCCTTGCTCTACTCCTGTGCAGATGCCTCAGATTTTTGCTCTGTCTTGGCAGTCTTTGTTGTTCATGCTGTCTGGGTATTTACTTTTTGGTAAGGGTTACCCTGATCCCCGTGAAAGGGAATGGAATATGCAGACTGTGGAGTCTTCTCTCAGTATCCCTTAGAGGGGTAGTATGGAAGCTCCCTAGAAACAAGGATCTCAATATAACCAGGACCACAAACCAAGTTCTGCTTATGGGCACAACATTGTTGATGCACTGTCCTGTACCATGGATTTTAAAGCCAAACTGCTTCAACGCTGTCCTGGTGAGGTGGGACGCACTGCTGAGATCCTCCAGATTGCCAACTGAGGACCATAAGGCTTTCTTTCCATTCCACCTCTGCCAGACTCCCTCTTCAGGCAATGCGTTCACCTCTTCCCAAATAGGACAGCTGCTCTCAGAAGGAACTCTGCTGCTCTGGAAGACCCCTCATTTTCCTTTCGAAGAGGGTTGACTCACAGTTGCAAGTGCCCTTTTCAGGACACTAGCAGGTTCCAGCCTGGACCCAGTCCTTTTGATCAACATTTCAAGAGGCCCCGTTTATCAGCACAGACCTAAAGATCTGCCCATGTCAGACACCAGTAACTTCCCAGGGGGAGCTCAATAAGCTACACCCCCAATGACTTACCCTGTCTGGGTACCTGCAACCCCTTCCTCCCTCAGCCCAGATGATACACCAGGAACTTTGCCCGTCATGAATGTCTGATCCTGGCCGAGTCAGAAACCGTTTGCAAGTGTCACACCCAGATAGTCATGGATGGCTGTTCCTATCTCAAAATTATCACAAAGTGCATGAAATGGACATTCCTCTATCCAGTCCTTCAGCTTCCTAGGGATGAGATTCAAGACTGTGTTTATGCTTGTTCGCCTACATTTACCTGCAGAGATAAGCTAACCTCCCTTCTGTCTCACCTGTGACAATCAAAGAGAGCATCAAGGAGATCCATCAGCTCCCATGTAGGCATTATAGAATATCTGGCTCCCATCATCTCTTTGGGATGTGCCCAGAATAGCCCCCTTTCTCCAATGGTCGCTCAGGGAACGCTAGGTCCAGGCTCATCAGCTCTAGGATGTCATGCTGATCATGGGCCAATGGTTTCAGAGTGCCACATCCACATGAACGAACATGGCTCCACTGGTGGCTGGATTCTCAATTTCAGTACCTACCCACAAGGTTTTTCTGTACAGGGACTCCTTAATGGGGGACTGGGGAGCTCACATGGAAAGCCATCATATGGCAGGCCAGTGGACTGAAGAGGAATAAACCACCATACGGCAAGCACAAAAAATGGACTGATGAGGAATTCAGCTGGCACATCGGTGTTCTAGAGTTGGAGGCAGTTTGCAGAGCCCTATTGGCCTTCAAACTAGAAGTCTTGAGGAATGTAATTTGTCTCTTTACAGACAAGTACAAGGTGGGAAGGGCGCTGACTGGCTGTACCGGAGTGTTGCCCATGGACGTCACTCCCAACTGAAATTCTGGCCAAGACTGAGAATTAAGCTAGCTTGGATAGAATGTTTTTGAAATAGGATTTGAGAAAAAAATCCCCGTGTTGTGTATAGTGACCGATAACTTATTACCAAAGTAATATTGCATGTTATGATAGGTAGATTCCATGTCGGTAATATTTAGAGACCCTTATTCATGCATGTTTATTTTTCAATACTGATTTTCTGCTGACAGTGAGGAAGGATGAATTGGCAGGTGTTGTTGACTCACCGTCGCAGGTGCCCTTTTCAGGACATCAGCAGGTTCCAGCCTGGACCCAGTGTTGTTGACTCTTTACTTATTTGAATAGGCTGCAAAAATAGTAGTATATTTCTTAGAGTTAAATAGTAAACAATTATAGAAACACATTTGTCTTTGGTGTAGAGCAAGTTAGTAAGGATGATGGTGTATCCAAAAAATCATTGTAGAATTTTTCAGCTCAAACTGGCTCCTGTCCAGATGGGACAGCTCAGTCAAGTCTCATCCACTTCACAGATGCATCATTGAGGGTGTTGATCAAATGTGTTGACCAGCTCCACAGATGTGTGTCTCTCGGGTCTGGTTGACGCCTTGATATATTATGATAATAAGCGTAGAGCACAGCCCTGTCACACAGTCTCAGTCTTAGATGGAACTCCTTAGCATCATGGGATCATCCTTATCACCATTATCATCACTGCATTGTAAAAACTGCCAGCTTTTGTGGCCATTAAGATGGCATAGAAAAAGGGGCAGGGAGCATGAAAGAAATCTGCCTACCTGCAATGATCCTTCAAAAAAGTTTGAATAATACAAAAAAGAAAAAAGTGATGGTGTAATTGAAAGATATTTCAGTAAAATGATACACCCCCACAAGCTTTCATCTCTTGCTCTGTAGCATTCTGTCTACTACTTGAAAGAAAAAAGTATAGTTTCATGAATTCACTTGGTCAAACAGGAGATAACTTGTGAATATTGTGGCTGTGTGTGCAGGTGTCAACTTGCCTTTTGAGCTTAGCAAGTAACAGTCGCACATGGGAGATTCCAAAGGCTGACTCATCAACAGCTGTAACATTTTCCTGATAGCAGATGTTACCATGAAATATGATTGTTGTTTTTGTTAGTATTTTATGAAATCTGGTACAGTCATGGAAGAGGGCTTTGCTGTGAAGTAAATTGAAGCATGCAGGTTGTTTTTTGATACTGTCATTTACTCTTTTAGGCTAGTTGTCGTCAGAAAGCTTTCAGTCTTATCCCATTAAGCCTTCTTATTGACTTAGCAGTGTCTAATTTGGGAAACTCATGTCTCCTAACATGCATTATAAATATAGATTGACAGATATCTGAAAGCTCCATCCCCTATTTCCCCTTGTGGGGATGCCGGGGGCTCTTAGTATAAATAGTATCCCCATCTTCTGGAAATACTGTGCTATAAATTTCCTTGTTTCTGTCTATTTCTTTGTTTCTTCTTTGCTTTCTGTCATTTCTTCCTATCATTTTATGCCTTGCTGGTTTGTTCACCTGTATGTGTTTGATAAAGTCTTACGTACTTTCTCTTAGGATTGATAATTGGGTACATGTGATTAGTTCATTTTTGGCTCTAGGGATGTGGGATGTGCGGAAGCAATTTTAGGTTATTTGGGTCAGTTTTTATATATGTTTTAGTGACCTTTAGTTGTCCAAAACAAGTGTGACTGCCTGCGTACAAGCAAACAGGAACCAGAAAAACCACAAAAAAAGAATAAGAACACGTATTTAATACAACAAGACAAGACAGGCGCAAATTTTCGGCCAACTGGCCTTTTTCAAGTGTAAGATTACAAACAAACAAACACCAGATACAAAAATTATGAGATAAAGACTGAAACTTCCCTGCTGCTGTGTCAATTGATAAACAAACACCAGATACAAAAATTATGAGAAAAAGACAAACTTCCCTGCTGCTGTGTCCAATTGACAAACAAACACCAGATACAAAAATTATGAGAAAAAGACTGAAACTTCCCTGCTGCTGTGTCCAATTGACAAACAAACACCAGATACAAAAATTATGAGAAAAAGACTGAAACTTCCCTGCTGCTGTGTCCAATTGACAAACAAACACCAGATACAAAAATTATGAGAAAAAGACTGAAACTTCCCTGCTGCTGTGTCCAATTGACAAACAAACACCAGATACAAAAATTATGAGAAAAAGACTGAAACTTCCCTGCTGCTGTGTCCAATTTTCTCAGTTGGACACAGCAGCAGGGAAGTTTCAGTCTTTTTCTCATAATTTTTGTATCTGGTGTTTGTTTGTTTGTAATCTTACACTTGACAATGGCCAGTTGGCCGAAAATTTGCGCCTGTCTTGTCTTGTAAATAATATGCGTTCGTGTTCTTAGTTATGTTTAAATTTGTATTTGGGCATGTTTTTTAAACATGTGCGGTAAGTTGGGAGTGGTCAGTGACAGGGGTGTCTCCTTGGATTATGTGCGCAAATGCATTGATATGTATACTTAATTTTCTTTTTCTTTTTTTTTCCTGTTAAAGTATTGTGTATGTTTTGAACTGGTTATAGCCCAGATATGGCTGTACACTGTCAGCTGGGCTTTAACTCACTCGGTACGACGGAATGCTATAGCGGTCGTGAGAAAAGGCACGGTTCTGTACGACGGAACGCGATAGCGGTTTCGATAATTAAAATTTTTTAGACGCTCCCCTTTAGATCCTGCATGCCTACCATAGCCATACTGGTCACTGCAAACATGTCAAGGGTCAAAGGGAAAGTTACTTCGTGAGATTCCGTAGCCATACACTCGTCTGGAAACGATTGACTTCGGTACCCTACACGAATGGCTAATCTGCATTCGTATCGAAAATGGCGTCGCAGGCGAGTACGAGTTTTCGAACAAAGTAGATCGTGACGGCGGCATTTTACTGCTGCTGAAGTGATTGCAGTGCTTCAGACTGAAGGATTGGACATCGAGGAGTATGATGAAGATAATGATGAAAGTGTATCAAGTGATGGAAGCTGCCAGCAAGGAGGAACTGACAGTGACCCAGTTTCAGACGACAGTGAAGAAGGGAGGGAGGTGGGCGTACACGTCACGAGAGGCGAGCGGTCAGCGGGTCAAACACATGTCTGATGGAGGTTTCATTCACTTTCCTATGCATGACTACCACGAAGATTTTAGTTTTTCTCCCACTTTGCCTCTGTTCTCTGGCTCTTGTGGCCTGCATGTCCCAGTTCAGTGCCACGCCCCCTTTGATTTCTTGAATCAGTTTGTGACAGAAGACTTTCTAAATTCCATTGTCATAACAGAAGGCATAAAAGAACTGAGTGGCATGCAGAATGAGCACTTCTCCTGACCTTCTCACCTTTGACTGTGTGTTCATGGAGCTGATCAGAGTGTGAGACTGTACAGTGATCCTGACCACAAAATTTGGGGTATTTTCAACATGGCACATGACGAAGAAATATTCAAGGAAGAACTTCAGTATTTTGGCATGAACTAACCCATTTTGGCATGAACTAACCCAGCATGTAAATATTCAGATCTGAAAGTTTCATTTTGTTCTTTTATGTTTTGTATTTTTTGTGATTTTTTCCCAAACCCTTCAAAATGGGCCGTCCCTGGGGAAACGCAAGGGGAAAAACTCTCCTTACCGAGTGAGTTAAACTACAATAACAATCCTCCGTTTGCACAGCTCCCATCCTCCAATAACCAATGGGTTCTTCTTCACAAGCTGCAACTCTTTCTCTTGGAGCTGATAGCCTCTCTGGGCTAGACATTTTACATTGTCCCATGAACTGTGTGCCAATATCTGCAATATGCCCCCATTGCTGTCAAGGATGGCATGCCAGTGTTTGTGTGTGTGTGCGCGCGTGTGTGTGTGTGTGTGTGTGTTTCGTTCAGATACCCAGTGCTTGGTTTGTTTCTCCACTGTGTTTGTGGTCACATTCATACTATGACACAGCCACAATATAAACATCTGAGTATTTTTAGTTTTCAGGGAATTTGTCTTTGGGATGGACAAGATGGGATTTTAGAATGTTAAATGATTTGTGGTAGTGTCAGTTACTCAGAATTTTCTAAATGCTTCCATTAGTGTCTGTCGCTCTGTGACAGGCTTTTAGTATATGGCGGTGGCTGCTGCATGATCTTTCTCTTTCTGTGATGGGTTCCGGTTGGAATTTGGAAAATGGTAGATGGGAGATCCAGCTGTTCCATGTACTTGCACATAATTTTTTTGTGGTTTTATATGTTTCAGTTGTATTGATAATATATTCTCTGTGAAAGAGTTCAGATAGTTGATTATTGTGTTATAATTGATGGTAATCAACATTCAAATAGACTTACTGGTATATGTTTGGATGTGCAATAGAAAATTGGAAGTGTCATCTTCCATGTGTTCCAAAATGCCAACTGTCCTTCCTCGTGAACATATGCTGTGAATTTAAAATGTGCTGATTGTTGGAATGTAAGTGATCATTGAACTGCTGTGTTTTGCATTCATGTTGTTTTGTGACAGAGCCATTTTTCTACATCTGTATTGAATATGCCTAATTCACGGCTGCATTTTCCCAGCCATTCTGCCACCCTTTAGTTGCGATCTGGCGTCGCCTGCGTGTACTATTTTTAGCCAGGCAGGGTCGACCAAAATCCGTCAGTGTAGCGTGTTTTTGTGCTCCCACACTAGTGATAAAGGGACGGGTGAAAAGGGTGTGGGGAGTGGAAGGGAAGGGGCACGCTATTAATAGCCGGCAGAAAGTGGCCAACTAAAGTATCTCGGATTTGTGCGCCGTGAATTGGCAGTGGAGGTAGAGCTTCTGCTGTATAATCCAGCTGCACATGTGAGTCTGATCCATGTCAGGATTTAGGTAAGTAAAGCATTAAAGGAGAAAAGTTTAAGTCTTTACCACCTCACTCACTGCAACCTCAAGATTATGAGACATTTACCATATCAAATTTGGGAGATGAAGATACAGGTGAAGGACTTGCTTTTCAATTTTTTTGCATATACAGATTGGCTATGATGGACTTGACTGGCTGTCATTCGTAAAGTACATTTTTATTGCAGACATGTTGTAAACAATTGTTCCTTCACATGACATGGTTGTGTTGTCAGTCATGACATGTGTTGGATGCATATACTGATGATCCATGTGAGCATGCATGTTTGGATGGTTTGAGGTGGAAGGTTCAAATGTCTACCAGTATTTTACATGAAACTGAATAGTACATCTTTCTGGTGGATTTGTATTTCTTTTGTAGTGTGATAATTGATCCCAGAACATAGTGAATGTCAATAATTTGGAAATCTATATACCTTTATTGGAGAAAAATTTCCAGGTTTTGCGATGGATGTGTTTTGCTTATGTGTGTGTGTGTGTGTGACTGTGGATGTGCATGCGTGCATCGTGTATATATAGACCTGCAAATGTGTGCAGCTTTTGTTTACTGCGTACATGTTTTGCTGTCCGGTATTCTGTCGCCATGAATATTTGTAAGCAATTTTCATTGTATGTGTGCAAGCTTTTATGGGGGTTTTTGCACCATTTGTCAAGTAGGATATGTCCAGGACTGTCCTTCAGTGTACATTTACGCATGATCTGTCTTTCAAATTGAAAAACTCTCTTAATACAATCTTCAAAAATGTCTTCATGAGGAAAATAAATACAATGAGTATAGTACAATACAGTACATGTGTGTGTGTCTGTGTGTGTATCATGAGAGACAAGATGGGTGTGATGGTCAACTTGTAAGATGTTGGACTTCCATTCAGACTGAGTACTCCCTGTCTGGTAGGTAAAGGTGCTAATTTTTCCATTCTCCCAGCTCAACACATGTGTAGACTTGCTAGTGCTTAAAACCCCTCGAGTGTATTCATGCATGCAAAATATCAGATATGCACATTAAGTCATGTCGATGCCTGGTGGCATATAGAAACATGAAAACACCCGGTGTGCATGACCACCAAAGATGGAGCATACAGACTTTGCCATAATATACATGACTGTGCAAAAGAACATACATACGCAATATGCAAGAAAAACTTGGAACACTAAATCAAAATAAAAACAAAGACAAAAGCTTATTTTTTTTCAAAAATTTCTCAGCTGTTTCTCAACAGAAATTTTTACCAGCTTATCATTTATGACTTGTGATCTCAGTCATTTTTCATATATGCAGATGAGAGTGGTGATGACAATGCCATGGGGTTGTGATTCCGTTAATGCTGTCCTCCCACCAAAAGTTCCAGCATCTAATAGTTCCCTCACCAACTGCTTAGGTTATGGGAAAACCTTTGAGTGATTTTATCATATTATTACACTTCTAACAGACTAGGAATGTTTATAATGCTCTTTCAATGACTCTGTTTGTGTATGTGTGTGTGTGTGTGTGTGTGCGTGTGTGTGTGTATGTGTGTGTGTGAGAGAGAGAGAGAGTGAGTACATGTAATGTCACAAACTTTTTGTATAGACGGAGTCGGTGATGAAAACATTGTCAGACAGAACATGAATTCATTTTCAAAAAGGTTTATTAAATGTAAAATTCTATGGCATTGGACTTGCTGGACAAACAAGCATAAGCAATGTAGTGTGACAATCTGCAGAAAACATCAAACAGCACACAGATTTATAAAACAACCCCATTTGGTGTTCCTGAAAGATCATAACATCAAGTGACTCATGTTCAAAAGAACAAAAAAAGCCACACTCAAAAGAAAAAGTCACAAAATTCTTCTGAAATAAAGATGTCGAGCAAAATGACTTAACTAGAAATGTGTTATGAGATGACAGATTAAAAAAAATCATAAAAAGAGAGAAGTAACTTTGGACGTCTTCTAAATGTCTATCTCCTAACTATCTCCCCCATTTATATATAAATCTTCATAAGGGTAAAAGGTCTTTTCCAAAGTTTAGAATACCCAAATTCTGAACAGAATAGCAACCCCAAAGCAGTACACAAGTTGAAAATACATGTAACAAAACAAGAATGCCGGTCAAACCTTACAAACAGTCTATATGTGATGTTTACACTGAAAATCCTGATTCGAGTGAATATTTCAGTGATAACTTTCTTACAGCATGCAGCATGACTTGAATTCTTAACCAGTGCAATTACACTAGATCATGCCCTTTCACTTGCCCAATAAATGGCCTAAATTTGATACGTGTCTGTCGATAAATGACAGAGAAATCCAGGTCAAAACTTGTAAATATATTTTGCGTAACTGTGACCAGAAAACTGGACAGTTTTGATGACACTTAAAGGAATAAATTTGTCTATAACACAATATATCTATCTTAATTCTAATTAGAATATATGTCCTCAAACGGACATATCTTCAAGAAAATGTTTTCAAATTTTGGACCATCCTGGTCAAAATACATTTATTGCACCAGTCTGATCCATACTTATGCATTTGTGACTACTCATTTAACGGTAACTATAAGCTGAATTACGTAAAAATCCGTCCACAATTAGCTGAAAAATCTTTGCCAATACATCTCTCTCTCTCCCCCTCACACACACACACACAGGCAGGCAGACAGACACACACACAGGCAGACACACATTCTTTCATGTCAATATTGTAAGTGAATCTTACTGTCCTTTCTTTTTTAAGAAGGTAGACTAAAAAAGAAATCCTCTATAACGCGCAATACTGAAAGCACAAGTGGAGATCTAAAAAATGGTATAACGCGCAATACTGAAAGCACAAATCTGAATGGTCAATGCCAATTCTTATGGTCGGAATGATCCAAAAACCAAAGTTATAAAAAAAAAGTTTTTAAAATTTGAGTGGAAACTGGGACCTTTAATTCACAATGAATGACCACATGATTAACATGAAATATGAAGATGACACTGACAGATCTACAAATCAACACTCTTGCACATTAAAGACAAGCTGATATGTCATTATAAGGTATTTGAACTAATACTTGATGATCACGAGTTGAGTATTTCATTTTCAAATCAGATTAATTAGAATATCACAAGACAATAAGTAAAGCTCATCACACTTGTGCAAGCATGGTAAACAGCTGGAAGGACTAAGTCAACAAAAAACAACAACAACAACAACAAAACTGCAAGCATCAATACTGTTGAGCAAAAAAGGCTATTGGCTTCAGAGATTGCACTATATGTATGAATACAGATACACAAACAATATCACATTTATACACACATGAGTATGTGTATACGTTAAAATCTACCAGATGACTTGCGCTTAAGCGTAGAGTGATTATCAAAAACGTGTTCTTGTACAGAAATATAATCACATGAAAAACATGCAGCGGGCTGAGTGCTGGCTGTTGAGATAGTTCTTTTTCCCTGACTATTACTGAAGCTGCTTATCGAGCAGATTATAATCCCGACCTCCATCACAATGATAAATATGGTGAAGTGTGAATGGATGCCGTCTTGAGCAATCTGCAAACTCGGGCACATAGATATTACTGAAAAACAGAAAAAGATAAATTCAGACATTTTACACTAATGCAGGAGTTATTTTTTTGTTATTAAAAAAGGGAGCATGATAAATATAAAGAACTGCCAACATAATTAATATGAACTTTTAAAACTGTGCCCCTACCAAATGATTATGTCTTGATTTACAAAATCTCTTCATGGCTAGTCAAGCCCTCATTTTGATAACTCTGACATTCCACCTTGAAACTCTACAAACAAAGAAATGTTGACATTCAACCGTAAAACTCTAAATACAAAGAAATGTTAACATTCAACCTTGAAACTCTACACACAAAGAAATGTTGACAGTCAACCTTGAAACTCTACACACACAAAAATGTTTAAATTCAACCTTGAAACTCTACATACAAAGAAATGTTGACATTCAACCTTGAAATTTACACACAAAGAAATGTTGACATTCAACCTTGAAACTCTACACAGAGAGAAATGTTGACATTCAACCTTGAAACTCTACACACAAAGGAATGTTAAGTCCAAGTGCAATTTGTTCTTCTTTCAACAGCAGATGGTAACCTGCTGAGCCATAAACATAAAAGCAATGAACTCTTCCAAGCACTACCAGACAAAACATATTGCAGACAACCAGAAATGCATGTCCACAATGACATATTTTACAAAGTGAAATGATCTTTTCAGCAATAATACAAATAATATGTAAATCACATACACTCCGGTACAAAGGTGAATGCATGGCTCTGCAATCTGCATAAAGTAAAATAAGATTAAACCAAACTTGTAAACTGTTCACATTGCACTTCTACCAAACTTCCAACCAAAACTGTCAACTCTTCATATTGCACTTCTGCCAGATTTCAACAGCAAGTGTAAAATCTTCATTCTGCCCAAAACCAAACATCAGTCAGTCAAGATAGATTTATTTATCCCACAAGGGATACAGTTTGTTTGGTTTTGAAAAATGGCATAAATTACAAAATGTCACACATTAAATGCATTTCTGAAAACACAAAACATACATACATATCAAATAAAAAAAACAAACATCATACGTGTTTTCAGAAGCATGTGTATACATATACAAACACACTGTGCGAGTACAAATATGGTGTTCCAATGCAATCATAGTTTTAAAATGAAAACATTGGTATATGAACAGTAAATAACCGGATAAATAAATACTTTCAATTAATTTGAGTAACTCATGCCTAATGAATGTCATTAAGTTGGACACTGCTTTTCTTAAAATTTGCTGTTTACAAAATGAGCCATGTCTCTTTGTTTTCATAACACATTTGAGCAGGTGTGTAAAATCTGTAAAATACTGTCTTTGAAGTGAAGATTAAGATACTATCAGACAAAAGAGAACAAAAATACTGTCTCTAGTAGTGCAGAGTAAAAACTGGTTCAGACTGTATTGCTTATGCTATGGGACTTACTTTTGGTGAAGAAAACTATATACACTTTGCTAACCGCTTTTTCACCCTCTTTGTCATTCTCTTTTACACTTCAGAATGCAGAAGAAACTACATACACTTTGCTAACACAGTTCAGAATACAGAAGAAACTACACACACTTTGCTAACACAGTTCAGAATACAGCAGAAACTATATACACTTTGCTAATCGCCATTCCACCCTTTCTGTCATTCTCCTGTACATGTACAGTTCAGAATGCTGGAGGATGACAGAGAGTGATTTTACCAAGATATCAACCTTCCATACAAAGAACTTTTGAAGAATCACATGAATCTTCTGGTCCTACACCACTTCCAACAGACAGCTAGTCGCTCAGTGCAGTAGTATGGACCCATCGTCATAAAAAGATGAAGAAGATAGGCTGGTCACGTTATTATAGGATAGCAGGATAACACTACCTGGACTGCCTTTCAATGGACAGTGGACGGAAGACCCAAGAGTGGAAAACCCAGGAACAACTGGAGAAGAACAGTAGACAGAGAACTTGAGGCCCTGAATCACACCTGGGATAGTGTACTAACACAGAGACCAGCCCAGAACACATAGGAGTAAAGGATCTTTGTTGCTGCCCTTCATGCCAATAGCATGATGGGCAGTAAGTAAATGAATAACCTTCCTGTTCAATATGGCTTCAGAGTTTTTCATCCCTGGTCAACCAGTTCTTTAAAACTGTGTCAAGATACTTGTGCTGAGAGACAATTTCAACTTTATATCCATGAATTAGGATTCCTCACCCAGCCACCCCCATCCCAAAATAAAGAGTTCTGAACAACAAACTCTTCTGTTTAGTGATGTTAACCCTTTAAGTCCTGCACACTATCCACCAACTGCAAACATGTAACCTTTTGACTCCCTTACCCCGTCCACCAACTTTCTGCAGGAAGTTGGTGAATAGGTGAGTGAGTCAAAAGGTTACATTTTTGCTTTGCTAACATGGTTGACAATGCAGGATGATGACAGACAGGGTGCAGGAGTTAAAGGGTTAAGAGCAAAGCAAACATTATCACACCAATCAGTGAAACTACTAAGAGCAGGACACCAAAGTTTAGTAATCATTAAAGAGGTCAGAACACTTAACTGTAATATATCACCAACAGAGTGGACAGTGCATGTGTATGGATGGATGTTTGTAATAATAAAAGCAAAGACACGGTCGACAGCACAACAAACAGCAGTACAGAGTTCTAGATGAAAGACCAGAAACTGGAAGAGGTGGACTGTTTCAAGTACACTGGCCAAACATGGCAGCAGCAGAACAGAACTGTGCATCAAAATTGCAACAGTAATGGCAGCTATGGCCAGACAAACAAGACTGCACTGAGACTGTACAAATCATTGTCTCCATCCTCTTCTACAGGTGTGAAACATCCCTGCTTGCTGACTAAGAGAAGAAGACTCGAGTGCCTATGAAGAGTTTTTCACATCCTAATGAGTAAAAAGAAAGATCAACACCTTAGTGGGACCACAGGAACCGCCTCTAACAATTGTGAAAGAACATAAGCTCACATGATTTAATCACGTCATCCAACATGACACACTAAAACCATCCTTTTGGGCACTTCAGCAGTAGGCTGTCACCAAGATTAACAAAGGACAAGCTGGGTGACAAACACCAAAGACTATACCATTCTCGATACACCTGACCTACTTGTTGTTGCACCCCAGAGATGGAGAAGCCTGTCTGCTGCTGTGTTCTATGAGTCTCCCTAACCATCACACCAGCCATGGGATCAGAAGAAGAAGAATCAGGAGAGCAAATGAGCACAGTTTTCAGCAAACCTAATGAAGTGTCTGTTATCATGCTGACTCCTACAATCACACTTGTTGGGCAAACATGGTGCAGGTCACAACCTCACCTGACATAAATACACTAACAAAATATTAATAACAAATAAAACATTTATATAAATGAAACATTTATAGAGTGCTCATCTCTGATAACATCAAAGTTAAGCACAGTGCACAATCCAAAATCTAAGCACACTGTTCAATCTGAACTGACAAAAATATACATGCACTTTCTGGCGTCTGTTGATAGGAAAATATGATTTCCGTAAAACAAACAAATGACAATATATATACACTGTTTTGGGCTGCGGGCTGGCTGGTTCTTTTGATAGAGCTGTGGACTCAAGATCTGATATCTCGAATTCAGTCCCAGCCAACAATATCAAAAACTGGCTTTTTCGCTACCCTTTTTAATGTATAATTTTATCATTCTGGTGGTGTCAGCTTAGTATTTCATAGATCCCCTCTGTCCCCCTCCCCATTTCAAGACCTTGCCAGTGCAAAGGGTTTTGTGAAGGCTCATAACAGAGTCTGTCACATATCTGCTGGCAGATTTGGGGGAACACCTATGGAATTGTCAAAGTGTGATAAACCCCTCTTGAATGCACTGGAAACTCCTATTTAATATAAGTACAGTAAGTTTAAAGCAGATGAAAAGTCTGCAAACAGAATTCTGGCATTTCATCAGGTTTCCCAAGGAATACATCAATGGACTCAACTAGAAAAAGACTTTTCTGTGATGGGCAGAATTTTTTACCATTGTCATTTTATGGACATATTTTTGCAAGAAAAATGAGGGCAACTAGTCCAAAATATTTTGATCGTTGTCATTTAGCTTTTGTGGAAAAGATACTTTTTTTTTTTCTTTTTCTGTTTTTGTTATTTTCAGGGTATGTGTGAATGTATGATGACTGTATCCTACAGCATATGGACAGATCACAAACTGAGAGGGGAAAAAAAAGACTGAAAAAGGTGCTGAAGGATACAATTCAGCACATATTTCTAGTCTTTAGCCGCATGTAAACTTTTCATGTTGCACTTCTATCAGACTTCAGACAACAAAACCACGAATACTGTGCACAAAAATGAAGATACAGTGTCAATCGCTAAACTGATCAAGCATCCAAAGCAACAATGATCCAGCAAACAATTACAGTTTCTTGCATCTTTGTCTTCCTGGAGCAAAACGTTTTCAGTTTCTGAAGATGTGTTATTCATCATATGACAATATGTGGCCATACTGGTACAAATGATGAACAATTAGTGTTATTCGAAGAGGTGATGCTGCTATGATGATGTCTTTGATTAAAGACACCAGCTTGGAGCAAGTTTGAAGCACCAAATACAGAACTCTCTCTGAAGACACACACAGTATACATCTGCAGACAGTATTAATGAGGTGAATAGGAACAAAAAAACATTTATTCTGTACTTGAGGTACAGATCATGAAGGGAGAAAGGGGGACAGGGAGGGCTGAATTTTTTCAGATCAAATAGTATTTGACCAAACAGTAAACATGGCTGGGTAACCAGCACAACACATCACAGACCACTGAGATGGTATTGTGTATTTGCTATTACATGCTTCATGTCACATGAGAAAATTTATGTTTCATCACTTTCCCCACAAGTCTGTCTGTTGGTCCAAAAATATTTAGCATGCTACATGAGAGACAAGGACAGAAGTTTTGGATTTACACAGCCATATCACCACCAACTAATCACAAGCAATGAAAGAAATCAGGTATTCATAAAACTGTTTTAAAAAAAATTCAGCCATTTGTGAATGAAAGCAATTTATACCTATATAAAAAACACATTTTCATTGTGCAGTGCACATCATGACCAAAACTTTTTTTCTGAAGATCAGTCACAAGAATGTAACAAAGTGTAGGCCAAGATCATTTTGGATACTCTCCATCACATGGCGCCTGTGATGTCAGTTCAGTGCATATGGAATTCAATCCATGCGCAGAGATGTCGTCTTGAGAAATTGAAGCTGAAACCTGGAACATCCAGTATATTCATCTGTATGTATAAATTTAACAATTACAAGATGAGGGCAGGTGCTTTTTATTGGGTGGATAACTGCATGTATGAGATGACCAGTTTTACTAGATTGCAATTTTGAAAGTAACAAACCACCTTTGAAGGGATCCCAATTCATTGGGCCAACAGACTTTTATGCAGTTCTCTTCTATGCATTCTTGGATATGACTATATCAGTAACAATTGATGTAAGTTATCCTTATTGCACTTGGCTTGTAAATAGTATAAGACAGACCCTAAGTGGGAACTATTTTCTGATAAAACATAAATTCTGCTTAACACATTTTTATAGACCCTAAGTGGGAACTATTTTCTGATAAACAAATTTCTGCTTAACACATTTTTATAGACCCTAAGTGGGAACTATTTTCTGATAAACAAATTTCTGCTTAACACATTTTCTTATGACTATGGAAATGTGTTTATCCATGACAACAGCAAATGACATTCATCACAAAGGAAAGCATGATTTTGATCAAGTTCTTTATCACATCTGTTTTCTTTCTTCTTGTCAACCACCACAGAAAGACAAATGTGTGTTTGGGGCTTTTAGAACAAAGAACATATTTTTTGCACATAAGACATGAACAGTAATTAAAAGGATGATAACTGATAATGTAAAACTGAACATGATAATACAAAACTGTTGATGATGATGATGGTGATGTGATCACTGTACATGGTGCTATTATAATTATGTATACTGATCAAAATCGTTTCGAGATTCCTACATACAGTGCACTTGAACAATGTACGCCAGTGCCAGATGACCCCAGGAATGAAACATCTGTGGTATTGGTCATTCAGCATGAGCAAAATGAAAAACAAATTACATCAGTGCAGTAATGAGACTACAAGAAATGCATATTGTTTTCAAACACACAACACACCACACACATGCTCAAGCAAACACACACACAAAATTATGCACACATGCGCACACACACACACACACACACACACACACACACACACACACACACACACACACATCATGCACAATCACAAATAAAAGCATACTGACAAAATTGTATGAGGACATCCTGCACTAAGTGACCACTTTCACCAAGAACCTTTTTTTTTTTTTATCATATATCATTCAGACATCATTTTAAAGATTCTCAGTATTCATAAAACAACATACAAAAATATATTCTAATGAAAATGAGTGAAACTCATCCATGAAATCTTTTCAATTTGAAGAGGCATAGCTCCAAAAATCGCCGAATTGGGAAGTTACACAGACTGTAAGTTAAGAGGGCTGTAGCGTAAACAATGAACAAATATAATGGAATAAAACGTTAGATAAAATCATGTTCTACACAATTGTCAGAAGCTCAGTCATACTCTTTTATGAAATCTTTCCAATCTGAAGAAGCACAGCTTCAAATACTGCTTGGCCGGGAAAACTACATAGGCTGTATGCTGTGCAGGGCTAATATGTTAACAACAAACATAACTGAACAAAAAGTGTCCATGGATGCAAAGTGACATGATGTTGCATGAATTTGAACATGAAGTTCAACTCATTAAGCTTTTACTGAAGCAGCTGATTCTGTAATCTCCCAAGGATATGTTTTAAAAAATATATATGCTGTTCAACTTGGTATTGCAACAATGAACACATGGCAATTTATCTCTACAACAAGACAGTCAAGCCATCACACATTCTCCCTTTCTGTACTTTTTCACCACAATACATGTGCAATATACACCCTAAACGCTCTTAGTAATTTTTTCAGCAGTAAATTTCCCAACAGCAAGAAATTAAAATTGGTTTACAAATGCTATGTGGAACATAATTAATCTCTTGTCTGCAGTGTTGATGTATGACTTTTACTGACCCTTTGACTCCTTTTTGTTAAGCATTCTTTATTTGTGTGTGTGTGAGTGTGTGTGTGTGAGTGTGTGTGTGTGTGTGTGTCTGTGTATGTGTGTGTGTGTGTGCGCGCGCGCACATGCGTGCGGAGAGAGAGAGAGAGAGAGAGAGAGAGAGAGAGAGAGAAGAGACAGAGACAGACACAGACACAGAGACTGAAAGACAGAGAAAGAGAGACAGAGACAGACAGAAGACAGACAGAGTGAGAATAGGTGAATATAATGATCATGGCATTTCAGTCAACTTTTTAACAATCGGGTTCAACATTTGCTAATTTTAATGTTACTAGAGGAATCTGTTTATTTCTTCTTCATTTGATATACATACTTTTCAAAGCTTTGAATATTTGAGTGAATAAAAATCAAAGGAGTAATTTTCCAGTATTTCTGGCAATTTTCTCAACACACACTTAAGTCAAAAGCATAATCTGCAATGGGGTTAATACTATATAATAGTTTTTCACTTCTGCACAACAAAAATTGGACCATGTTTATATGTACCTTACAGGGATTAAGATCATGTATTGTAGTTTGTACCTAATACCGGTTCTAAATTTTGTCAAGATCTGTCATTAAACAAGTGCCAAATCCTTGCTGACACATAACTATTTGCACAGTTGTGATCTTGACCCTAAATTTGTTTTAGTGAAATTTAAAGGACACTATTTTCCTACACCAACACAGATTCATACAAGTTTACGTTGAATTTCAATCCATTTTCAAACAGAGAAGGCATCTTCAATGTAATATTTTTGTACTTGGGACTTCACCAGTCCGAACACTGGACCATTCTATATTTCTAGTCCATACTTAAGCAATCATGACTCCCTAATGGGGACCTACAAACCAAGTCAGACAAAAATCTGTCCACAGACACTTGACACATTTTCCTTACACACACATACAGGCAGATGTGCACCCCTTAATAATCTCCATTTTTGTGAAAAAAAACAAACATACAAAAATATGGGAGATTAAGAACAAATGAACAAACTTTTTTCAAGACACTGAAGTAAACTATCTTGAAATGAATCACATTATCAACATGATGGCTATGTAGTCACAAAAGACCTACTGTGTGACATTTGGGCTGCTCTTTCAGGGAAGATTACATTACCAGTACCAGAGAAACACTCAATTTTTTTTCTTTTTTCTTTCCTTCTTTTTTGTTTCCGTATTTTGTTAACTTAATTACCTGGACTTTCCTATATTTCTTCTCCGAACACAGCATCTTCGTTGCTATGGATTCTTTTACAATTGTTATGTTCATGTTGCACAGGACATCAGCTAATCACCTCATTCAAAAGACCACCACTCAAGGAAGAAAAATCCAAGTCCAGCTGGGAATTAAACATGGAACTTTCTGGCATCCGACTGCGATCAGCTTATATGTTACATCCTGAAGTGGAATGCGTCAACCATGTCCTCATGTCTGTAACAAGAGAGGAAAACGTAAAATATTACAAACTCTGTGATGAAACAATGTTAGTACTTTACTGTTCACAGTGTATGTCATTCCATAAATAATGTTATGTTGCACAAACACAAAATATGTGCCTTTAGTATTACGTATTAGTGGTATTGCTGGTAGTAATGTGACACAGCCATACATGTGTGTGTGCATGCATGTGTCAAGTTCACAGATATACACACATTAGCAACACAGTCTCTCTCTCTTCCCCTTCTGTCACTCACACACAGACACGCACAGACACACACAGAGACACACACGTGCGCACACGCAAAACACACATGCACACAAACGTTAATAGATATTCTGAATGGTGTAAGCTCCAGTGTCCAAATCACGCTGGATGAGAAAAGTGAGACTGAGAATTCACTTGACTTTTTCCATTCGCTGGACAGAATAATAACAATGTTCGCTGGACAGAATAATAACAATGTATAATAGCACAGGAAGAACTAGGGAAGAGTGGGCGTGATAAAGAGGACAGACTGTTACAGAGAGAGTGAAAAGTATGTGAATGAGAATGGCTGTCACTCAAGCTCAAATATCTACTGCTAGCACTAGTATTGCACCAATGTGTGATGTTTGTGTGTGCTTATGCATTTATATAATGTGTCTGTGTCTGTGTCACTGTGTGTGTGTGTGTGTGTGTGTGTGTGTGTGTGTGTGTGTGTGTGTGTGTGTGTGTGTGTGTGTGTGTGTTGTATGTAGTGTGTGTGTGTGTGTGTGTGTGTGTGTGTGTGCGTGTGCGCGCGCATGTGTTCATGCATGTGCATGTATGCGTTTGTGTGTGTGTATGTTTAAAGTGGAATATGCACAAAGAGTACACTGCTGGATGCAAGCACTGGGACAGACAAGTTATAATACATGAATATTACTATCATTTAAATCTTTTCCTTACAAATGGTCACAAAATTTCATGAACCTGAGGCAATCTGTATTATACAAAAATACCCACTTTATGACTAGCACTACAATTTTGGGTATGTACATGCACATAGTATGTGTGTGTATATATATGCACAAGCTTGTATACTATGCAAAAGGGTATCTGTATATATATGCACAAGCTTGTATACTATGCAAAAGGGTATCAGTTCTTTAACACAATGTGAGAGACCTTCTATGTATTAATATAACATGTAACAACTTGAAATTGTAACACCAGTAAATGAATATTAATGCCAATCTTTCAAGGGGATGGGGGGTAGGGGAGAGGGAAGAAAAGACCCCCAGTAAAACATAAAAGAAAAAAAAAGAGATGAAATAATATCATTGTTAAAAAGAAGAAAGTTTGAAAAAAAAGACAGGTAAAGTTCATGATAAGACAACAACAGATGAACCATATAATACATAACTAACACATTTACGAGAAATTTTGGTTTCTACTTCCAAAAAATAATGAAAGTTTGGTTTCTACTTCCAAAAAATAAACAATCTATAGACCTAAACTACAAACCATGAATATAAACTACAACACAACATAACACAACACTAACATTTCTCCCACTTTACAGTTTAACTTTAAGATTATAGTTTAGTTTAATAATAACTAAAACCAGCCTTTTCCATCCTTACGCCTGCTTTATGATGGCAGCTGCATGCCACCTTCTTAACACTAAAACTACAAAAGCTTGACCAAGTTAGTCTAAAGCTCGGACAGAGGTCCAGTGTCCTTCGTTCACACAGATTAATGGTCTGGAAGTTGCACATATACATAGATTTCTTCTGCTTTCAGCATAGCTCAAGCTTGATTAATCAAACTGGAAGCAGGAACAGGTCATTCTGTTTCTGTGTCAATGTCATCCAAACCTTTGGGTTGGGAGTTACTGAAGTTAATAATGAGTTCAACGAATGGTAAATAATGGACAATGCAGTGAAAATTGCTCAACTTCAAATGCCCCCGGGCATTCAAATTATTTAAATTATAATTAATCTAAACCTAGAGTTATCAAGCATTCCATTATCTTCAAATTGAACTTAGCTGGCTTACAGCTCTGTCTCATACATTGCACTTTGTTCAATCAAACAGACCTACAAGAATTTATAACTAAATACCTGTTAATAAATGTTGAAAACACATTATCACAAACAGTTTGTCAGAAATGACATAGAGGAATGAACCTCTAAATAAACAAACAGATGAAAAATTAATGGATAATACTTTAATATGAAACAGTTTGAGCATAGTACTGTGTGTGTGTGTGTGTGTGTGTGTGTGTGTGTGTGTGTGTGTGTGTGTGTGTGTGTGTGTGTGTGTGTGTGTGTGTGTGTGTGAGACAGACAGACAGAGACAGACAGATAATGAGTGGTGGGGGAGGGATGTGTAGGTGTGAGAATTCCTGTTTAATTTCTCATGACACAACCTTTTTCCTTAAGCTGTAGATTATATCCTTTAAAAATCTAAATCAAATGCATAAAACTCTCACTATGTTATGTGCATGTGCTGCATTTGCTCTGATTATTATGATTTTATCAAGTGATCAGATCCTCAAATTGGAGCACTACTTTTTTCAGTCATTTACACAGACACACACTTACATGCACAGAGTACACATGCACACAGTGCACAGAGTACACACACACATAACACACACACACACAGACACACACACATGCACACGCATACACACACAAACATACACAACATAGTACGTACACTGAGTTAGCAACTGATATCACTTACCTCTTTCCCACTTCCAGCAAAATTACTGAACATCTCAGTAAAAGAGAGTTTTCATTAATCTATTCCCCATAAAAAAGTCCACATGACTGAATAAAATAATATATATTCAATTTCAATTAAACACACAAAAGTTTACAAATTCCTCAAAACCAGCTTAAAGAGTGGAAAGCATGCAGCCAGCCAATTAAATTATGATTTACATGTAATCACAGTTCAGAAAGAAACGCGCTTGTATTATTGATTTTAATCATTTATAAATGAATATAAACAAAGTCTAGATCAAATATGTATGAAGTTATAAAGTTCTATTCATAATATCTTTGTACTAGATACATAGATAAATACAATTAGGCTACATGGGATAACAACAGATCTAAACAGCAGTAACTATGAGTATGACTTGGTTTATTTCATCAAATCAATACCCAGTTTCAATGTCAAATACAAGCAGAAAAAAAACAAACTGCCTTGCAAAGGCTGCTTGTCTTCTGACGTCATAACTTTTTAAAAGTAGGCCTACTAAGAAATTTGAAGAGTGGAAAGCTTATTGGAAACACAAGAATTGTTTGAAATAATCTGACATTTAAAGACAGCCGCTTGAAGTTAACCAACAACTTGCACCACAGATAAAGATGGGTTTTGGTCAAGTTGTATGGAAGATTTGTACAGCTGAAGATAAGCACGTTTTAAACTCATTAAGCATTTCACTGTATCCTGAACACTGATTCCTAACATGGCTGTTGCATTACACACTACTAAGCAGATCTAATTCATACATTTTTCATTTATAAAAAATTTCTCCCTTTACTAGCTTTAAGCTTTAGCCTCTCCTTTGGCTGCACAAGTGATGTGGAAATGGGGAGCCTGCCGCAAGGACAACTGGTTCTCCATCCATATCACTACACCTGACTTGTGCCCTGGATACGTCATTCCAGTAGAGTAACTCCATAGTTTTTAAAGACTGAAAGAGGTGAATCAAAATTACATACAGGAAAGAACTACATCAGTACATGTTCCCTACACCATAGTCTGAACAACAGTAACATTTTAAAATTCTACTGAAGTCTGTATCAATCATAAGCCCTGGAAGCCCAAACCTACTTACCATTTCAGACATCTGCCTCAAAAAATGCAGGAGATGTTTCCAATTCTTGAAGGGAATAAATTTGTGTCCTGTTTCCACCTGCCATGCAGCTCTGGTCTGTCAGCTCATAAAAGTCTATTTTTGCACCCTTTTCTGACACACTTGCAACTGGTTTTGCAACCTGACCATCTTTACATTTGATGTTTGTTTGTTGTACCTCCTGACTACCATTAGCAACAAGTGTTTCATTGCCATCTACTATGACATCATGATCCTGTTTCTTGTTTTCCCTTGAAAAAACATGGTCATCACAGGAAGCCAAGATCATTTTACCATCACTGACATGTGGCAGTGCACTGCTCATGTGGTAATTAACAGCTTCAGTATCTGTCAGATGAGAGGTTATCTCATACTTTTGAGCACCCAACATCCTGATTCGATAATCAGTGGCACCCCGCACAAACTGTCCGTCATTATGATGACACATACTCTTTTCAGTAGAAGCCGCCATACCGGTTAAACTACTATTACTGTTAGTATTACTAGCAGTAAAAGTGGCAATGCTGTCACTACAATCATCACAGCAAGTTATATCAGTACCAACTGTTTCATTGTTCATATTGTGACCATTCACATTGTTAGTGTTAGGCCACGTGATCTCCCTTTCTAATCCTAAACAACCAGAAGCTTCACCTGCTTCATGTTGTTCATCTTCATAAGCCTTTAAATGATTCCCATCCTGTCTGCTTGGACATTCTATGTCTGCATCCACCTCACATGATCCAGGATTTGTGGATTCAAGTTTAGTCAGGTCTACAGTTTCAGTGTCAACATAATCATTCATTAATAAATGTTCTGTATCTCTCAACAGTTTGCAAAGATCTTCACTGCTTGGAGAGTATGAATATGAATAATCTATAAAATTTTCATTCAGAACCTGAGAATCATATCTCTGAGTTTCATTTCTGGAACTTTTGGAAAAAGGACTTTCTTTGAGAGTATGAAGTTTCTCTGGCCTAACTCTTTGATTGTTCCTTGTACTCTCATGAGAAACCTGTATTTCATTTGATGTATTTATTCTAGCAGGATAAGTAGGCCTACCAATATCATGAAAACCATTGTCAACACCAAGCCTTGATGACTGCTGACTGTGCCTTATGCTCTCAACATCAACATCAATTTTAGTAGCTGTGCATACAGATCCTGGAGGAGAGCCTCCTTTAGAATTTGGCACCGTAGACAATCTTTTCATGTGGCGTGGTTGTGTAGGAAGTGGGTGAAACACTGAATCAACGGCTTGTTTACTGATACGTTGTGATGATGGAGGTGAGGTAGGTGTCT
>CM060312.1:51439806-51459806 GCA_030674185.1 Monoplex corrugatus | reverse complement strand
GGGTGAACAATAGCAGACTTGAAAGAATCTGGGACAGTTCCAGTTTGAAGAGAAGTGTTGATGATGTCAGTGATGAATGGGAGGAGACTAGGGAGACAGTCAGAGTAGAGAGAACCTGGAAGAGGATCCAGTTCGCAGGTTTTGAACGACATGGATCTGATTGTGTTGAGAATTTCTTCTTGTGAGACTGGGGTAAAAGTAGTAAGAGGTGTGCCAGAGAAGGAAGGGTCAGGTGGGCATGGTTGACAGGGTGTCCTGTCAAGCCTGTCACGAAGAGTTTGTATTTTGGTGGTGAAATAGTTGGAGAATACAGATGGGAGTTCTTCATTTGTGTGTTTTGTTGGGAGAGGTAAATCTTTTCGTGTGCCAAGGAGATGATTCATGGTTGTAAAGAGTTCTCTTGAAGAAGAGGCATTCAGGATTTTGGTTTGGAAATAGCTTGTTTTTGCAGATGCAATGAGGGTGGATACTTTTGTTTTAGAGGCTTGGAAAAGTTGCCTATGTACAGTGAGTTTGGATTTGCGCCAGCGGCGCTCTGCTCTGCGGCGGGCACGTTTTGCACAGGCAATCTCATGAGTGAGCCAGGGGGTAGGGGGCGGTCAGGTAAAACACGGGTTGTGGCTGGAGCATGAGTGTCCAGAAGATGGTGGAGAGTAGTATAGAATTCATCGGCAAGGTTATGTGACTTTTCAGAAAGGAGGCGGGAGGCATCAGATGAAAATGTGGAGAGGTCAATAGATTTGAGATTGCGTCGAGTCACTGTGCGCGTGGTACGGGAAGGAGGAGAAATGTCAAGAGAACAGAGAATTGCAGAGTGGTCAGATGGAAGGGCTGAAGTTAGATGGGTAGAAAGAACTAGGCAGTTGTCAGTAGCTGAATTGTGGTGATCACGAGAAATGATCCAGTCAAGAATGTGACCTTTTTGATGGGTTGGTTCAGAAATATGTTGTGTCATATATACATATGTGTGTGTGTGTGTGTGTGTGTGTGTGTGTGTGTGTGTGTGTGTGTGTGTGTGTGTGTGTTTGTGTGTGTGTGTGTGTGTGTGTGTGTGTGTGTGTATGTGTGTGTGTGTTAGATACACAGATAGATAGACAGACAGACAGACAGATAGATAGTTAGATAGCTAGATAGCTAGATATATAGATAGATGGATGGATGGATAGATGGATAGGTAGGTAGGTAGATAGATAGATAGACAGACAGACAGACAGACAGACAGATAGATAGATAGACAGATAGATAGATAGATAGATAGATAGATAGATTCTTTCATTACAACTTTTGTCTTTTTCAAAGGTTTGTTTACGTTTTTTATTGCCGTGTCATAACTTTCTGGGAAAGGGTTATCCAACCTAGTCATAGCGCAACGGTTATCCTCGACCCAACGAGTTGAAGCTGGTGGATGGTGGATGGGGTAGGTCTTCACGTACAAAGGTTAGCCGTGAAAATATTCAGGATTTTCTGGACGAATAAGCAGGCCTGGACCGACTGGTGATTGTTTCTATAAAGACGGGCTGGGGTGGCACTTGGCAAGACAACATTTGAAAATACTGTATGTCCTATGACGAAGCCATTAGGCGGATACAGGCAGATTCTTATAAATGACGAGGAAGTAACCTGCCATGGAGTCACTTTTAACAATAGGCAGGCCTGGAAGCGACTCATTGCAAGAGCAGGAGCTGAGGCCAGACGCCAGTCAGCCTTTGTTAAGAATTTTCTGGGCATTATATGAGGAGCTGATGAAAATATACTGAAAACGTACCAGAGAACAGCCTGACCCCACCTCGAATATAGTAAAGCTCAGCCATGACCAACCTGCAGGCTCTCGACATAGGACTGAATCAGGCCCTTGACTCATTACTGGTGGAATGAGGTATAATTCTACATACTCACACACACAAACAACACACACACACACACACACACACACACACACACACACACACACACACACACACACACACACACACACACACATACACACACACACACACAGAGGCATACATACGCACGAACGCACGCACACGTACACACACGTGCGCGCGCACGCAGACAATCACGCTGGCACACACACACAACACACACACACACACACACACACACACACACACACACACACACACACACACACATATATATATATATATATATAATATATATATATATATATATATATATATATATTATATATACACGTAGGCACACACACGCACACACACACACACACAAACACACACACAAACACACACACACACACACGTGTACACACACAAAGATGAGGAAGAAGACTCTTACAGGAATTTAGCCTCTAAACAAGAGAAGAGAAGCCAAGAACATGATGCTGGTTGACAAGTTCAGGTGTTTGACGTATCACCCAATAAGCAGAAGTTGAATGGTCTCACGACAAGTCGCCTGAAACAGTTAAACTTTGTGTTAGACAGCAAGAGGCTACTGTAGCAACATCGGCAAGTCTTGTCGAAAGACACATTTTCACTATCTCCTTTACGACTTCCAAAATAGCTAGACTTTGAAATCTTCATTAATGCCCCTCATATCATCTTCAATGGAAGCACAAGATGACACATTATTTGTACTGTTACGCTGGCAAAGACGGAAGTGTTATCTACAAGATCCCTGTTCTCTGGTACGTGTATATATATATATACACCAGTGGGTCAGCCACCAATGCTGTGTGACCAGTGGGAAAGCTAGCATTCTCATCAGTTTCTTAGGGTCTCAAATCACAACTGCCAGTATTCCTTTGGACAAACTGCACCCACTATCGAGCAGAGGCAGAGGTACTACAGATGATATATACCATCAAGTGGTTTTCCACTCATACGCCCTCTCTGTTCCTGAGACCCTGGAGAAAGATAAGCTCCTTACCCTGACCAAAACCTTTCAGCAAGTCAAAGAAACCAACGGATTTCTGCGCACTGTGGAATACTAGAAAACAAGTCGGTAAATGAGCTTGCAAAAAGAATAGCCCCGGAAGACCGACCAGATAACAGCGTGAAAGCATAGTCGTGTACAGAAAGGAACGACTGCCACCTTCTGACCTGAGAGCAGCAATGGTCCTGATAAGGCTCTGCACCATCCACAATCAGCTCAGCACCCATATAAACGCCACTACTAACCTGCCCCCGCTATCAAGAGGACTAAACAACTGAATACATTAAAATAGAATATTTTTGCAATGACATTGCCTCTGTTGATATTGGAGACATGGCTGATTACAATTCCTCTGACCATCAAACTCCATAGCAGCCAGCAGGAACTGGAAAAATGGCCAGTAAAAACAGAAAAGAGTCATTCAGCTATACTATAGCATTGATTCAATTTTGTGGCATGTTTTGTTAATAGAAAAACAGAAGACAGTGGTCAATCAACTTGCAAATTGCTGTGAATGGAGGAGTTTATGATAACAATATGTTTAAAACTGAAGGAGAAAACGAGAGGTTTAAGGTAAAGCTCTAGGTTTGAGGTAAAGCTCCCACTTTTATCTATAATATACAAAGGAGAGACAAGCATCGCCAGCTAAATACAGGGCCTATTACTTACCAAGCTTCAGCTTGTTCCAACGTTCTTTTCTCTCTCTTTCTTTCATTTTTTTAAATTGTGGCTCCGAAATATTTTGCGCTTGCAAAGATTCACTGTTGTCAAGTAATAACGCCAGCCAGTGATTGCCAGTGAATTGATGTAATTGCCCTTCTGTATCTATGATACACTATACTGGTTGCATGATTAAAATATATCAAAATTCGCCAATGCTTTTCTTAATGACAGTGTTTGTTATATGATTTACACGATCATAACACTGACCTTTGCTAAGTTATAATGCAAATAACACGTTGTTTTGCTCACACTGTGTAGATAGTATGTTGCTTCACAGTCTGCGAAGGCTACTCCGGTTTCGATTTGCGTGCATGCTAGGTGTTTTCACGTTTCCATAAGCCACACAGAGGACTTATAAGGTATTTAATGTCCGCATTTGATGTTCTACGTACTTATGTCCATAATGCGGGTTGAGACACTGACAGGTCTGCATACATGTGGACCTAGGAGATGGCGGAAAACCTCCACCCTTTACCTAATCAGGTAAGAGGCATTCAGGCAGGATCGAACCCCAGATATTCTGATTGAAAACTCTGACGCCTTGACCACAGACTACCGCGCCCATTCGTAGGGGGGTGCCTATAAAATATACAGATGTCTTTGGCCTCACCTAGCTCCCTCACCCCCTGGCACTGCAATGGTAGGGATTTTCCCCCAACGTTTCTCTGTCTGTCTGTCTCTCTCTCTCTCTCTTTCTCTCTCTCTCTCTCTCTGACCACTCGAGGCAAGCAGCGCGCCGCTGACTTCACATGTCCACCTGTCGCTCATGCTGCTCTCTCGCCCCCTGCCACAGCGATGATGGCAGCTTGGCTAATCTGTTCTCTCTGTGAGCTCACTGGGAAGTGCACACTACGTCTCCAGTTGCAGCGTGTGGTCAGATTTAGTAGTCTCTTGACGTAGAGCGCCCCCGTCCTGATGGAAAGCGTTGACGTCAGATGTACTGACAGGGGGATGCCTCAAGAAGCTGTGGAGGCCAATTTTTATTTATTTATTTATTTAAAAATAGTCCTCACTTCTTCAATTTAAAGCGTTGCACATGTCCTTCTTTGCTGGTTTGTTCTTTCGTTTCTATGTTTCTATGTTTTCCCTTTTTCAAAACTTTTTTTTGTTTATTTATCTACCTATTAGTTTATTTATTTATGTATCTATTGGCAACATTTTTCCATGCATTTTCTTCATATACAGTTGTTACACATATTTCAAAACGTATCAGTCATACGTTGTAGTTTACAATCTGTAAAATGGACAACTCTCTCTATTATTTTCAAGTGCTGCAATGTCTTTCTTTGTTAATTTTTCCCCTTCTGTTCTGTTTTCCCTCATTCATTTATTTATTTATTCATTTTGCAGCACTTTTTTCAGTGCATTTCCCGCATCCTGAACCCAGTCCACCAGCATCCTGCGTTGCCAGCCATGCTAACAAAGCAAAAAACTTAACTCTTTGATTCCCTCACACTATCCACCAGCTTCATGCAACAGGAAACTGGTGGATGGGGTGAGGGAATCAAAGGGTTACATTTTTGCAGTTGGTGGGTAGGATGCGGGAGTTAAAAAATTAAAACATGTTCAAGTCATACAATATTATAGTTTACCGTCTGCAAAATGGACAATTCTCTCCCCTGTCCCCACCCCCACCCCCCACCGTCTCTCTCTTGCTGACCACTTGACGCGCAACGCGCCGCTGACGTCACCTGTCGCTCCAGGTTACTCTCTTGTTCTCTTGCCACTTCAATGATGAGGGGGTGGGGTGGGGGGGTGGTGGGACTCGGCTCATCTGTTCTATCTGTGGAGTCACTGGTAGTGGTGACCACATGTCTGATCGCAATGTGTGGTCAAACCAGCAGCCTCATAGAGTGCCCCTATCCTGATGGGAAGTGTTCATGTCACATGACGTCTTCACAGCAGGATACTGCATGAAGCCGTGGAGGACATTTTGTTGTTGTTTAGTTTTGTTTTCTGTCTGTTTATAAAATAGATGTCAGCTGCATGTAGATGTGTCGAGCACTTTTTAGTCTGTTTCTCTTTAAGTGCTGCACGTGTTCTTCTTCATTTAAGTTTTTTCTTCTCCCCCCTCCAACCTCCCCTCTTTCGTTTTTTCTTCTTCTTTTTTCTTTGACTTTCTTTTTATGCCCCATATTTCGACTGCATTTTACGCATATTGCATTTGTTACACGTATGTTAAAAAATATGATCCATCGTCCAAGATAGTTTACTGTCTGTGCAGTCGACAATTCTTCTTCTTTTTCTTCTTCTCCTCCTCCTCTCTCTCTCTCTCAATCTCAGTCTCTCTCTCTCTCTCTCAATCTCAGTCTCAATCTCTCTCTCTCTCTCTCTCTCTTCTGTGATTGACAGTTTCATTTTTTATCGCTGTTTTTCCCTTCCTCTCCAGCGGTATCCTGTGGAAGGTAATCTTTAATAAAATGTCAAAAAGTAAAAATGAGATCTTGCCTAACGGGGCACCATAGTCAGATGGGTAAGTCGGAATTCCAGTCAAAAAGCTCTGGGGCCGATCCTGGATCCTGCCCTGGTGCCTCCCACCTGGTGGTTAAAGGGTGGAGATTTTTCCCACCCCCCAGGTCAGCATATGTGCAGACCTGCTAGTGCTTAAGCCCCCTTCCTGTGTATAAGCACTCAAAAGATCAAATATGCGCGATAAAGATCCCGCAAGTCATGATGACAAGCAAAGTCAGAACAAAAATGATGTAGCTGAAAACAATATTAAGATTTCCATGGACAGCAAGGAAGCAAACGAAACAGTCTTGAAAGAAGCAAACACAAAAAAGAAAATCAATGAAGAAGATTAGGGAAAGACAAGCAACATTTATAGGACATTCTTTAACGCATGAGAAATTTGAGCACTTGGTCACAACCGGAAAGCTAGAGGGAAAAAACGCCCCAGGCAGACCCACAGAAAACATATTAGACAGTTTTGCAGAGTGGATGAAGACAGAAAGGGTGGGAGGTATACTTGCATCGACAGAAAAGACAGATTCGTATGGAGGACCATGATCGCCAACGCCATGCGGCATGGCACATGATGATGATAATGAAGTCATAATCCATGTCCAATGGCATGGAAACATCAAAGCCAGCATGCATACCCACCGAATACGGAGTATGCAGACTATGCGGCAACATATTGCTTGCACAGTGTGGGCAAAAGCAACGTGTATGCATGCATCCCCCCCCCCCCCCCCCCAAAAAAAAAAAAAAAAAAAAAAAGAAAAGAAAAGAAAAGAACGCTGAAAACAAAACAAAACAAAACAAAACAAAACAAAACAAAACAAATTGAACAAAACAAAGTCAAAGATATAAAAGAAAATACCATATAATGAAAATGTCACCATACCGGCGAAGCAAACATCCCGGCAAAGTGGCTCAGTTAATAATGATAACAATAACAGTAATAATAATAACAACAATAATAATAACAATACTAATACTAATCATCATCATCATCATCATCATCATCATCATCATCATCATCATCATCATCATCATCATCATCAGTGCCCTGCCATATGGCGTTGGCAATCATGGCCCTCAATATGCATCTGTCCCTTGTTGCCACAAGCACATCTTCCACCCTCTCTGTCCTTAGCCACTCTGCAAGTCCGTCCAATATCTTTTCCCTGGGTCTACCTGGTGCTCTCTTTCCCTCCAGCTTTCATGATGTGACCAGGTGCTCTAATTCCCCTTTCCTCATAAAATACTACACTACTACTTCTACTAATGATGATGACGATGATGATATTACTACTACTATTACTATTACTACTACTACTGCTGCTGCTGTTGCTGCTGCTGCTACTGCTGCTGCTACTACATGTTACATCCATACGCTATGATTAAATAACCTTTTTTTATTTCATCTACCGAACCACCATTGTCAGTTTCCGTAAGAATGCCTCATTCCGTGCTAAAGATTATGCGTTACTACACAAAATTTAACGCCAGGTAACTAGCATATTCCGAATAAAATAATCAAGAAATAGTTTTAATTAATCCCATTTGCCTTGCGGTTTTAACACTTTTCGTGTGGTGTTTATCCAGTAAAGCAATTGAACTCAAAACATTTTCCAGTGGTCAATTTCCACTAACATCAAGCATAGAACTAAAGTTTGATTCCAAGCTGCTTTGTGTTCGGGAAATGCTGTCTTGGAAGTGTGAATGTTTGAATGTACACTGCCCCAGTTCAGTATCCAGCCCACACTTCGCAGGCATTAAGTTCCTACACAGTCTGCATACTTGGTCTCCAACGAGTAGTGAATGTCTTCTTCTTTTTCGAATAGCCTACAACCATTTGATCATTACTGTTGCACGCTTTTCTTTCTTCTTCTTTTCTCTGTTAGTCCTGCTTATGGATGTGTTTGTGTGTGTGTGTTTCTCTCTCTCTCTCTCCTTCTCTCTCTCTCTCTCATTCTCTCTCTCTCTAACTGTCTCCTCTCTTTCTTTCTTTTTCTCTCCCCTCCTCTCTCTCCTTCTCTCTTTCTCCTTCTGCCTCTCTCCTTCTCTCTCTCTCTCTTTGTTTTAGGGGCAGGGGGGGGGGGGGGAGTTTTTCTTCTTTTTTTGTTTCTTTGTTTGTTAAGTGATCAAAGTAGATTTTTCCACGGTTTCTTTTGCCAGGGGCATTGTCCTTTTCTTGCTGTGGGTCCTTTCATCTGTATGCTGAGCACAGCATCTCAGCATATCATCTCAGCCAAAAGACTATCACCCAGACCACCACTTAAGGACTAGCAGAGGAGGGCGGGGGATCACAATCTTTATCCAACTGGAACAAGATCTTGAAAGCTTTCCCACTGGGTCAAAAACTGACGGACTAACATTCATTCCTAGACATTTAGGATTTCACATTGAATGGGACCAGTTTTCCAAACCCGTGAAGAGTCATTCCTCAGAAATAGCAACGAGGCCCTTGCTGACTTATGTTGTTTAATCTTTTGACTCCAGCACCCTATCCACCGACTGCAAAACTGTACACTTTGACCCCATTATCCTATCCACAAACTTCCTTCAGGAAGGAGGTGGATGGATTGAGAGAGTAAAAGGGTTAAGTTTTTGCTTTGCTAGCATGGTTGATAATGCAGGATGCTGGTAGACAGGGTGCAGGAGTCAAAGAGTTAAACACTCACACAGCCCCCACTTGTGATCAACGGTCTGGATAAATCCCACTTTGGAGGCATCAGTCAACAAGATTCTACTTTGTATATCCGACACTTGATCTAAACGCAGTCGATCGTATGAAAGATGACTGGAAAACCAACTTGTCAAATGGCATTTGATCAATGCGACAATTATTGCTAGCAATCACAGAGAGAAAAGTAAAGACCTTCCAAATGTTCCCACCACAAATATGGACGAACGTATCCATTATATGTTGATAAAATATTATATTGATTATTAAGTGTTTTATGAAATACGATTTCAGTTAATTTCATGAGGTGGAAAAAAAACTGATCAAGCCATTTAAGCACGGGTCATGCACCTTCTGCTGTGTAGCCTGTATTTCAAAGAACATGGACTGACACACACTTTATCCTCTCTTTACGAAGTAATTTTAACTACAGAGGGTTCGTAACTCATAAAAAAAATGAGGTTTTACAGCACAGACATCTTATATAGGATGTCTATGTTTTACAGTCATTGTAGCTGTAGAAGGTTTGAACGAGTTTGCCCGGTGGCTGGTTATCATTGACATGTGAAACTGAACGCCGATGACAATCGCTTGGAGAGCTCTTACTACCCAAACGACAAGCGTATGACGTCAATTCGAAACGGAACCAGGAAGTTTCTCTTGCTGTGCTTTAAATTACCAGAGAGAACACATTGCAGTCTGTACAAGCTATGCACAGCACATTATTGATCAGTACAGAGTGACACGCGGTTTGAGACATTGAAGTGGAAACGGTTGCTTTTATACCCCACGCGAAGATGCTAGACACATTTGTTTTTGTTTAGATCTGTCATTCAGAATCGATCGTCTGCAGGCTGTCGCGTAGGTCTTCTTGGGCGGTCTTCAAACATTGTCTAGCTCTACTGTGGTACTGAGAAAACACAGCTTGTACCGCATGTTCTCCCCTGCAGTCTCAATAGCCTGTCTTTACCTCGAATGGTTTGTTTCACTCTGAGTGAGGATCTTATATATATACTTGCCCCACAGTCTTGAGTCTCGCAGCGTGGTATTGGCTTTGATTGCTCCTCCCTCACGCAGATTTTCAAGCTGGGAGCTCTCTCGCTCTCTCTCTCTGTGGGTTTTGTGGGTTGGATGTGTTTCTGTCTCTCGCTGTCTCTCTTTGTCTTGCTCTGTTCTTGCTGAGGAAATGATATACTTGCCTCACGCACGTTCTGTTAGGGATTACATTTGTTGGCTTTGAGAGTTTTCAATCGCGATAACTTTCACGCTGGGAGTTCCTCTCGCGCGAGTGGGCCTTCTGGGGTCCACCACTCGCCAGCACATACGCACGGACTTTGCGGGTAGGCATATGCTTATGGGGTCCACTCCCGAAGGTTCTATGCGGTACTCTACACCCCCTTCGTTGAAAGATTTCAGTATATATAATCAGCATGCACCTAGTCGTATGGTCAGTAGTTACTCTGAGGTCGAACAGAAGTCAGGCACACGAACACGCACGGGTAAAGCTGGACTCTGGAAAGCCAAAGTCTTGGTTCGTATTTCTCTCTCTCTCTCTCTCTCTCTCTCTCTCCCTCTCTCTATCTCTGTCTCTCTCTGTCTCTCTCTCTGTCTCCCTGTCTCTTAGAACTTATACAGAGACGCGCAGTGGGTCAAGAGCAGAACTCTGAGGTACTCCGTTCTTTATAGTGTTAAGTGTAAACGTAGTTGAAATAATGAAAATAAATCGTTGTCCAGCTATTGGTGAGATAGGAATTTATTCATTTTTGTGTATTTGTTGATAGGCCATAAAACACTTTATCTACATGGGTCAAACGATAAAATACTTACTCTCACTAAGCTCCAGTAACAACAGACACACTTACTATGTATAAATTATGCCGCGGCATTGATCAATGTCACTTTCCAAGTTGTTTTAACCCTTTGACTCCTGTATCCTATCTATCAACTGCAAAAACTTAACCCTTAGACTCCTTTTGCTATCATGGTTGACAGTGCAGGATGCTGGGGACAGGGTGCAGGAGTCAAAGGGTTAAACAAGCTAAAACAATTTCTCTATGTAAGTCAGGAAATCAATCAAATCCCTCAAATTATAGACCAGTTTTAATTCTTACCCATTCTCTCATAACCCACAGTGAAAACACGTAAACAAACATGTTTTTACACATCTGATTGAAAATAAACAACTTCATCTGAAACAGTCTGGATTTTTAAGCCGACAGTCATCTCAAGCAGCAATAGCAGGTCTTGTTGACCAGTGGCTTCGTAGCGTAAATAATGACGATTTTTATGGTGTTCTGTTTGTTGATTTTAATAAACTGTCAATGTAACTGACCATAAACTTTTATTTAACAACTTAAGCGAATTATGGTCTATCAACAAGTAAACAAAAACTAACAAATTCCTATCTGACCAACCCAACAAATTTCTTCTCATTAACTCAAATACATCTACACTTTACATTATGAAGTATGGACACCTCCGGGTTCTGTTCTTGGCCCAGTCTATTTACTGTACACATTAATGATCTTCTTTTCCATATAAAATCTAAATGTTATGTGTTTGCAGGTCGTACAACAATTCATGTGGAAATCACCCTGATGCAATACAAGTTTCTGAATTATTACAGTACAGTGTCGTGTTACTGATATGATTGAATGGACAAAACTGAACCAGTCACTTCACCCACAAAAATCAAAATGTATGTTTATGACAACAAGACAGAAAACACAAAACATGCCTCTAAAAATACCACTTATTTATATGAAAACCAGGTTGTTGAAAAGGTTTTTCTTTCACAAAAATTTTAGGCGTGACAATAGATAAGAATCTTTGCTGATCAAATCATAGTATTAAGCTATGTAAAACTGGTTCGATAAAATATTTCAATATCTAACATCATACATGTCTTGAACCTAGAATAAAAAAAATCATTCTTCTACTCCATGTTCAGCCATTGATAGACTATGCATCTACCCTTTGAGATTCAGCCAGTAGCTATGTTCTCAAACCTCTCATTAGTCTGCATAAACTTGGCTATGTCCTCAAACCTCTCGTTAGTTTGCATATACGAGCTTTGTGTCTTATTCCCTGAAAATCACCGGCCTGGGGGACACAAACTGTAGGGAACTAGATGTTTTACTTTTAATCCTTTGACTTCAGCATAACAAAGGAATATTTACGCACAAAATAATGATAAACATGCTCCAGGTAGCGTCACCAATATCTTCTCTATAAATCTCACATGCAGTAGAAGAAATACAAATGTCCTTATCCCAAGAAGCTACCGCTTTATAATTTATTTAGAGTTTGTTCAAGAGGGTTTCATCACACTCAGACAATTCCGCACACACCCCACTTAAATCTGCCAGAACTCATCTGCCAGACTTCTCCAGTCTGCGCAAAGCACTATTTGCTCGCAAGGTCTTGAAATAGGGAAGGGTAGTAGAAGAGACACTCATCAAACACTAAGTTGACACCACGCATTATGTTGTAGACTGGGATTGAACTCCAGATATGAAATTTTGAGTACATGACTACCAAAAGGGCCAACCAACTCGCGTTTAAACCCAGCCTCGTGTATTCAGGAACTAGCCTCTGGAACACAGGACCATACAACACGAGAGAATGTCTCGGTTTCGCAATATTTACGAAGAAGTGTGTGACACTTCTCATAAATCAATTAGCTCCTCTACTACCTAACAATGATATCAATCAGTAACACATTTTATAGTGATTAAAATACTTATCATAAAACAATTGTGAAAAAAATATTTCTTTGACCTGATGTATACTGTTTGCATCGTTGAAATATGTATGTTGATTCATATGTAATTAATGTGTAGTATAGACCCTCTTTGGACGATGGCCAGACGTAAAAAGTATATTCACACCCTTGTTCTCTGTCTCTGTCTGTCTGTCCGTTTCTCTCTCTCTCTCCTCTCTCTGTCTCTCTCTCTGTCTCTGTGTGTGTGTGTCTGACTGTCTGTCTGTCTGTCTGTCTGTTGTCTGTCTCTCTCTCTCTGTGTGTGATGTGACTTTATGTGTAATCCTAGTTACTAGTCGAAATGGAGGTTTTCTGAAATCGAATATCGAATTATCACAACTTATTCAAACAGAGCTTTATTTGTTGATAGACACAAAGCAAACATTGTTCATAATTTGGTATTTGTCACCTTGTGATAAGTCGACGAAATCAGAATGTTGTTTTTTTTTGAGTTCACATGAGATAAATGATGCAAAATATCAAAAAACATTTTCAAACATTTCAAAAAGTTTAAATGCACTGCAAAAAAATGTGACAAGATGGATGCAAATTTTCAACAAAACTATTTTTCTAAGGCATACAAAAAGTACAATTGTTATAAATTTTGTACAGAAAATTTTGAACTTATGGACAAAGCTAATGAACGTTAAATTGATTGTAACACCTTCTCATTACAAGTGTCTCTTTTTGATTACCGAAGTACTTCTCATTGCACCAATGACCTGCAGTCTCAATTGAGAACATATATAAATCTGTCTTGAGGACGGTTATGCGTAGGTTTAAGCGGTTGAGCAGGTATGCTTAGAGGTTGATCGGTGCCAAATATGGGTGCCGGTGTTGTCCAGATTTTCTACAAGATTTGAGAGTTGTAGAATTGTGTCACAGTGAAATATGATTCACTGAAAAGTGATCTTGTAGAGGCAGTATTCGAACAAGAGTCCTGTCACAGAAACATTCGATATGAAATACTGTTACACTGTGAAATTACATGACTCGTTTACATTAAAAAAAGTTCTGTCACAGAAGCAATATTATATGTGAAATACTGTCACACTATCAATTTTCATTCATCAGTCACATAAAATTCTGTCACAGAAACATTCTTAGAGATTAAATTCATCATTGTTAAATTTTGTTAATGATTCACATAAAATTCTGCACAAAAACATCATAAGATATGAAACACTGTCATACTGAAATTTTGTTGATTATTCTCATACAAAATCTTTCACAGACAGATTAGTATACGTGAAACGCTGTCGCACTGTGAGATTTTTTTTAACGTTGTCCAGAGAAAACATTGCAGGCAACTCTACTGGACAGTTTTTCTTCATTCTCTACCGTGCTCAAATCATCAGTAAACTGCGACCCTTCTGCCCCTGTATCTTTGCCGGATTTCCTTGGCGTTAGTCTATATAGTTGCAGTATCACAAACGGAACGGTTGCATTACTGTCGCTATCAAATTCCAGTCTGACAAACGATTTTTTTTCCTTATTTTGAGAATACCGCCAATGGTTTGCTCGACATTTTCAATAATAATGAACTTCAAATGGCTATTGAATGCAGATTAAATGTAGGGCCTACAACCTATGTTTATATCTTTGGGCATTGTCACAGAATGAGACATGCTTTAAAAAAAATTTCTAAATTATATATTTGCTACTTAAAATCAACTATTTGGACTTTCGTAGAAAAACCAGATTTACTCGAAACTCTGTCCACAGCACCTAATTTTTCAGTAACCATAACTGTCTACGACACCGGTCAGAGAGTCCCTGCAAGGGATGTAGGTATAATAAACTAGTTAGGCCTAAGCGGCTTAATTTGTTCCACTCCGTTTTCGACACGGGTTTTCGAAATGCAGGCGAGCTCAGCCTTCCGATTCGAGCTGGGTGTGATTTGTTGCTCTGTTTGAGTGTCTCCACTCAACCACTGCCATCGCCGTGCCATTTGTCTGTTGCCCTCTGGTCGCCACACTGAAAACGACCCCTGTCAGGATTGAATTTGGCGGTTTGATACGTGGGTATCTGTCACTTGGTGTCCAGCTTCTCTTTTTAACAACCCATCAGGTAATCTCGACGATTTTGCCTCTCGTTCCTATGGTCACATAGAGGATTTTTGAAATAACGATCACAGTTTTTTTTCCTTTCTTTTTCAGTTCTTCTTTTTTTCTTCTTCTTTTTTTCTTTCTTTAGCATTTCGATTTTTTCGGATGCATGCACGCACGTTGTTTTGCCCACACTATGCAGGCTGTATGTTGCTGCGCAGTCTGCATACTGCTATCTTCGGTGGACATGCATGCTGGGTGTTTTCGAGTTGCTACAAGCAGCGAATACAGACATGGCTTACAGGATCTTTAACGTGCATAATTGATGTTGTGCATGTGTATACACACGAATGAGGTTTAGACATTAACAGATCTGCACACATGCTGCCCTAGGAGATGGGAAAAATCTTCACCCTTTATTCACCAGGCTGACGGTACCCAGGCAGGATCGAACTTAGACCTTCCGTGACTGGAACTCTTGACTTTTGCCCACTTCATTATTGCGCCCGTCAAGTAGTCCTGCTCTTGGTCGTTCTCATGGTGTATGTTCTGTCAGCTGATTTATACTTTCTTTTTCTTGTTTTTCGTCCTTGTTTGTGTAGCATTTTAAATAACATATTTCACTGTTCGTTAGGTTCACTTCAACTACGACTGCTGTGATAACGTCAGTTTCTGCTTGAATTGCCATTTTTGGTTATACGATGCTTTCTTTTTGTTTCTCTGTCTGTCTGTCTGTCTGTCTGTCTGTCTCCCTTTCTCTCTCTCTGTCTCTCTCTTCTTTGCTTTATTTCTTTATTTTAAGAGGCAGAGACCTTGGCTGCATAAGGATTCCCCTCATCCTTTTACTTGACCTTGAGTTGTGGTCTGGGTACTAGTGTTTCGAATGAGACAATAAACCGAGATCCCGCGTACAGCATGCAGTGACTTCACACCTCAAGTAAAAGGATGAGAAGAATCCTTGTGCAGCAAAAGCCTCTGCCTCTTAAAAGAAATAAATAAAGCAAAGAAGAGAGAGAGAGAGAGAGGGGGGGGGGGGGGGTAGAGAGAGAGAGAGAGAAGGAGAGAGAGAGAGAGTGAAAGTGAGACAGAGTGACAGAGAGAAAGAGAGAGAGAGAGAGAGTGTGTGTGTGTGCGCGCGCGCGCGCGCGTGTGTGTGTGTATGTGTGTGTGTGTGTGTGTGTGTATGTGTGTGTGTGTGTGACAGACAGAGACAGAAGAGACCAGTAAAGGACACTGCAGCACTTCAAAAAAGAGAAACGGTATAAGAAAGGTAACCGGTGTTCTACCTACCTGCAAGCAACCAAGTTAAAAAGTAAAAAAGAAAGAAATGGAAAAGAAAGAAAGAAAGAAAGAAAAAAAGAAAAAGGAAAGAAAGAAAGAAAAAGAAGAAGCAGAAGAAGAAGAAGAACAAGAAAAAGAAGAAGAGAGAAGAACAAGAACAAGAAGAAGAAGAACAAGAAGAAGAAGAACAAGAAGAAGAACAAGAAGAACAAGAACAAGAACAAGAAGAACAAGAAGAAGAAGAAGAAGAAGAAGAAGAAGAAAAAGAAGAAGAAGAAGAAGAAGAAGAAGAAGAAGAAGAAGAAGAAGAAGAAGAAGAAGAAGAAGAACAACAACAACAACAACAGCAACAACAACAACAACAACAACAACAACAACAATTAGAACAAGAAGAACAAGAACAAGAAAAAGAACAAGAAGAAGAACAAGAAGAAGAACAAGAAGAACAAGAAGAAGAACGAGAACAAGAAGAAGAACGAGAACAAGAAGAACAAGAAGCAACCTCCGCTCGTGTCTTCCCTCCATTCCCGACTGGGCACTAGGCCCACTGCCTTTGTGGTATACATGAAGGCCGTGACTTTGCTCACTGGACCATCACACCAAATAAAGTATTTATACGATTCTACGTTATAAACTGAGGATCTAGTTGGAAACTGGACGGTAAGTATCGAACTAACAAATGACGCTAAATTACTCTGGATGTAGGTAAATTTGTGTTGTGTTGTGTTGTATTGTATTGTGTTGTGTTGTGTTGTGTTGTTGTGTTGTGTTGTGTTGTGTTGTGTTGTGTTGTGTTGTGTTGTGTGTGTGTGTGTGTGTGTGTGTGTGTGTGTGTGTGTGTGTGTGTGTGTGTGTGTGTGTGTGTGTGTTAACCCTTTGTGTGTGTGTTAAACTTTTGATTTCATTATCCTGTCCAGCAGCTTCCTGCATCATCAGTCATGATACCAAAGCAAACACTTAGCCCTTTGACTCTCTCACCCTATCCACCAGCTTCCTGCATTATCAGCCATATATCAAACGAAAGCTTAACCCTTTTACTCCCTCAGCTTGTCCACCTGCTTTCTGCATCAGCAGCCATGATATCAAAGCGAAAGTTTAATCCTTTTGCTCCCTCATTCTACGCACCAGGAAGCTGGTGGCTAGGGTGGGGGTACAAATGGATCATGTTTTTGCAGCTGGTAGATAGGACTAGGGGTGAAAAGGATGAGCTAGGTGTGAACAGATCTTAAAATGCCGGGTATGGCATCTTCCACTCTTGAGCACCAATGCACAGAGGATCTTAAGCTGCCCTAAGGCGCTTATCGGCAACAATTTTCTTAAAGGGAGGAAACCGATTAGCATAGCCTTGCTAACCTTGTGAGTATACTCGTGCAAAGCTCGTCTTTTCTGAGTAACAACTTAAAGAGGAAGTGAAGTGATTTTGAAAAAAAAAATGTCGGCTATGCATTTGTGTCCGGGCCAAATTTAAAGAGGAAGAGAAGTGATTTTGAAAAAGAAAATGTCGGCTATGCACTTGTGTCCAGGCCAAATTTAAAGAGGAAGTGAAGTGATTTTGAAAAAAAAAAGTTATATGTATCAAAAGATCACACACCTCATTTTTGTGTGTGTGTGTGTGTGCAAAAGTCAAATAACCATACCAATCAAAGCAACTGATCTGAGGTTAATCAGAATCGTAGGTTTTTGATGCAGATTTACCCGTTTTGGTTGCCATAGAGTTACGTTACAAGTATGTTCATGAGTCTAGGAACTATTTCACGAGAAAACAATTCATCAAATTAATAAGTGTGTTAAGAATGAGCCATAGCCTTCTCGTTAGTTCGTTATGTTTCGTGTTCCGCTAGGTGTCAGTCATCTTCCGCAATTTAATCCTTTGACTCCCACACCCTATCCACCAACCGCAAAAACTTAACCTGGGATGAGGAAATCAAAGGGTTTAGTTTTTCCTTTGCTGGCATGGTCGACGATGCAGGATGCTGGCGAATACGTTGGGGGAGTCAAAGGGTTAATATCAAGTCTAGTGTATTGTAAACAAACCATCGCACCGAACCAAACATAAACACGATTTATCAATTTTGTTTGATTAAATGCTTTCTCACTTGTCTCATAATCTGCGATTATTAGTTATCATATCTGCTTCTTGTTTGTCGCAATTGATTATCATGTAAAATTCAAGCTGCTGTCCCTGGGGAGAGCACGTCGCCGCAATGGAGCGCCACCCATTTTCTTTAGTCTTTCAGTTGTTTTTTAATGTAGACACGTATGTTTGTTTTCCTGTGAAAACGGGTTTTTCGTCAGAACTCGTCAACTCCTTCATTGCCGCGAATCTTAAACGTGCACTGAGTGCGTGCTGCACACGGGACCTCGTTTATCGTCTCATCTAAAATATTAATAATTATCGGATATTTATGAATCGTCTAGTCTGGGGAAGGCAGGAAAAAGACCACAGTGAGATATAATCGTAATACATAATGTTGTGCTTCATTATGTATGTAATGACGTTTTACATTCTGTCTCCATTTACGTGTGGATTAAAATTTCTGTAGAAATAAAACCACTGTCATACAAATCATGTTTTGTTCTGTTTGACGTTAGGCGTTCTGGCACACGTTATGTTTTCAGCGACAGTCTTCTTGCAATTTGTTTGGCTGTGTTTGTGTGTACCATTGCCGAGGGTTACATCGGCCAATCAACTCGAGTGTAGCACAGAAAGTCGACAGTAATTAGCTTCATTCTATCCCTTTCTGCTATGTCAGTGTCATCGAACCGTGAGCATTCTTGGCTGTAATACTGTTGATTTTACCTCCCGTCCCCCACACCCTCCTCAGGAATTCATAGTAACCGGACATTGCATTGGATATTCATGCTGCCTACCCTACGCTCGCGGAGACTGTATCGCACAGCATGTGTAATGAATCGGTCAGTTTGTGCACGAATCTCTAACCTTTTGTGACAAAAGATCAAGAAGGCTTTTTTTCTTTTAACACTTGATTGAAGGTCAAAGGGTATTGCAAAACGGACCTACTGACACAAGCAAAAACTTCAAGGCTGTATTTTAATTGTGCGCTATGCATTCCTTGATCTACGTTCCGTGGAGATATTGTTCAGACATGTCTACTTCTTGCTTGACAACATGATTTCTGCGAATGTGGTGGATTTGGACCTGATTCTACAATATTCAGTCTGAGGAACGTCTCCTTAAGAGAGCGAAAACTGACCAAGGGAAACTTTGACGCCAGTTGTGGTGAGTGGACCACCCTTTATTCATGGACATATTTTTCCGTTCCACTACACCCCCGTGGAGATGCCGGGGGCTCTTTCACTATGAATGGTATCCCTACCTTCTGGCAATTCTTGTGCAAGAAATTTCCTCTTTTCTGTCACTCTGTTTGTTTCTGCCTTGTTCCTTTCTTTTTGTCATTTCTTTTTATCAATTTCTACCTTGCTGGTCCATTCACCTATGTGTGTTCGAGAAAGTATTACATACTTTCTCTTAGGATTGATAATTGGGTATACGTATTAAATGCATTTTTGGCTCTCGGGATATGAGATAAGCGGAAGCAATTTTAGGTTATTTAGGCTCGTTTTTATATATGTTTTAGTGTCTTTAGTTATGTTTAAATTTGTTTTCGGGTATGCTTTTTAAATCCCCTGTGCGATAAATTGGATGGAGTGGTCAACGCCAGGGGCATCTCCTAAGGTTATATGCGCTAATGCATTGATATGTGTACTTAATTTTCTTTTCCTTTTTTTCTATTGAAGTATTGTGTGTTTTGAAACGGTTGTAGCCCTGATATGGCTCTGCTCAGTCAGCCGAGCTTTAAACAAAATAACAATAATGGTTCCACTACATCCTCGTCCGGAGATATATGAGGGACAGAAAGTCTCCAAATATATGTGTACTGTTGATATGGCAATAGGGATTTATTAATTAGTTAACTGATTAGTAAACGATCATACAGCGATCCTTCTATGCTATAGAATATAGTTGTAGATTTACTGTGCATATGCTTGTGACTTCCATAGCATATGGATCAGTTACGCAGACATGTAAGTATGCAGTGTCCTCATACGAAGAAGGAATCATTTGTTGCAGAAATGAATGAAGTCCATGTTGTCTATGACGCTCAGATAAGCTATATGGTGCCCCCAGAAAGAA
>CM060312.1:51434806-51437306 GCA_030674185.1 Monoplex corrugatus | reverse complement strand
AGAACCTAGTTTCCCACACCAAATGTTTGCAGAAACTGCAGAAGGCAGTTGCAGAGAAACATTCTGCTGTGACTTAGATCTTGGAAGAGTGATTACCGGAGGGCAGAAGTTTTTGCAAACACCTGGTAATGGACGGATCTGTTTCTTGGTTTCGTGTGTGGACACAACAGAACGACACAGGTAAGACAGGTAGCCTATTGCAGCTGTAAATGAATGTCTTTGTTTTCAGCGTTAACAAATGAGGTAGAGAACAGAATGGAACTGACTTTCAGAAAGTTCCCAACCTCGCTTCTTAACAAAATTTACCGCTCTGCGACTGCCTTTGTTATTTTAAATACTGGATTTAGAAAAGCAAGTTTTAGGAAATCTGAACATCCAAAGACGACTGTTTGTACGCTGTTGCAGTGCAGATTTAAGATGATAGCATGTTGTCTTGCAGTTTCCAGCAACAAATATTCAGACATGATTTCACTTTATGTCTTTATATAGAATGACGACGACTCCTACCGAGGAAGAGAGCGCTGCAGAACAGAGAGGGGACACGCCCACCGCATCAGAAGAACCACCCAAAACAGAACAACAAGCAGAAGACACTCCCAACGCCTCAGAAGAACCAGCCAAAGAAGAGGTCGGAAAGGAAGACGCTGCAGCTCCAGCTGCTGAGGAAGCCACACCACAAGCTGAAGAAACACCGGCTGTTACGGAAGAACCAAGCAGCAAGGAGGCTGACGATCCCGTTGACACAGAACCAGAGAAGGTAGACATGGATGCTGACGGAGACTCCAAGGTCGCCGTGGCGCCTAGCGAGGAGGCAGCACCGGAGTCTGCAGAAGGGAGGGGTGCAAGTGAACCGGAAGCCGGAAAGGATGAAATTGACGCAGTTCCTGTTTTGGATTCAGAGCTGGATGGTGAGTTACACTCTGTCTCCCGGTGAAAAGGGAGAAAGTCTCTGACAGCAGGATGATAAAGTTAATCAATTCAACAGTGTTGATCACTGTTGATGAAAATTCATCTGGCACATGGACAGCCTGTGCTCATCCTGCAGTCCAAGACTTTCTTTGTCAACTCTGTCTCACTTTATTGTTACCACACCTCAAGGAGACGCTTGTATGACTCGAAACGTATTTCATTCCTTTTCGATACAATTTTATTCAAATTCCATTTTAGTTTGCGTCTTTATTTTTTTTATCTTTTAAGTGTTCTGATCAGATGGAACAGCTGAGACAACTGTCATCGACTTCACACATGTCTGCATCTTATCCTTATATTCTATCAGCTTGACCAGGATTCTGCAAGTGTTTGTTACGCCAGACTGATGAGGGTTGCAAGGGATGGCTAGGGCTTACAGTGTAGTCACGCTGCCTGTGAGTGTAGCGTAAGCTACTCGTAAGAGTGCGATGGCTAACATGTTATTGATCTTGTATGTTTTTCTGATCTCATGTAAAAGATTAAAGTTTAGTATTGTTTGCAAACCAGTCCAGGTGGTAGGCCTATAGGAACTGCGGGGGGGGGGGGGGGGGGGTGCGGGGGGAGGGGCACCCACAGAGGTAATAATATCAAACTAGATATAATTAGAAATGAAACAAACTGAAAACTGGTTAAACCCTGCCCACCGTTTCATGGGAGAACGTAAACACAAAGAACCCATTTGATAATAACAGTGAACGTTTAAATTAGTCTATACTTTATCTGGCACTCATTGTGACTCTTTCCAAATATGATAGCAAAAATTGCACTGATGAATGTTTACGCTCATGAAATCATTTGTTTTTAGAACATGTCAGTCCATTTATAAGCAGCAAACAACATGTTATTTTAACCCTTTGACTCCCGCTGCAAAACTTTAACCCTTTGATTTTCTCACCGTATTCACCAGCTTCCTGCAACTTAACTGTTTGATTCAAAGGGTTAAGTTTTTGCTTTGCTTGCATTGTTTGCAATGCTTGATGTTGAGGGACAGGGTGCGAGAGTCGCAGGGTTAAGATGTGCCTATGATGGCCATAACTATGACTATGGCTATAAATTGTATGCCCCACGCTGGTTCACCCTGTTGATAGAGCTGTGGATTCAAGATCGATCTTTAGAGATCAGTACCAGCCCTCAAAATTAAAACTAACTTGCTTGCTACCCATCTCAATGCTCCAACCATTCTGGTACTGTCATTTCATATGTCTCGTTTGCTTTCCGTACACCCCGATCCCCCCCCCCCCCCTCCTTTCCCCCTATTTCAAAATCTTTCCAACGCAACTTGGGGAGTCTGTCAGAAAAAAAATGGCATCAGATATGGGTGGAGCTCATATGGACCTGCCTAAGTGTGATGAATCGTTTTTAAACAAATTCCAAACTACAAGACAGAAGTTATGTCAAAACATTCATCATCAGACTTACATCGTTGGAGTCGAAGTGCAGTAACTTTACAGTGCAATTTGAAAGCACTTTGGTTCTCAGATGCACAAAGTAAATAAGCTGCAGCCCCCAAAGATGTTATCATTTACACGGA
>CM060312.1:51312306-51429806 GCA_030674185.1 Monoplex corrugatus | reverse complement strand
CACAGAAGCTCCCGATGTTCCCACCGACTGTGGAGAAGGGGAAATGATTCAGAAGGAAGAGATTGAAGCAGTCACAGCAATAGCAGAAGCAAAAGACGGCGGTGAAAATGCGCAGAAGAGCGAAGACGTCACCGACAGCTCGGCCCCGGCCCCGCCTGTGACCAGCGAAAAGGATGAGACCCTTGACGTACAGGCGGCTGAAATCAGACCATCCACTACAACGGAGGAGTACGATGATGACTTTCATTCGGAGACGTCAGAAAAGTCTGACAGAGGAGTAAGCTCAGCTTTGGGAACAGAGCCTGAAACAGCTGCTGCTGCTCAGACTGCAGCAGAAGAACCCAGCACACAAGGCACCAAGTCCCCCTCTCCTAGCGCTAACGATGAGGGTCGGGCTGAGGTAGGCTCTGTCATCCCTGTCCCAAGCGCAGTCACAACTTTTGACGGACGAAGTCAAGTGGAGGAGAGAGGGGAATACCGGGGTGAAGACCGCAGTGAACTGCAAAATGACGGAGGAGAAAATTCCAGAGGTCAAGGCCAGTGGAAATCAGAAGAAGAAACGTTTGTTGAATCCTCAGTAACCGAGCAAAACATCGAAAAAGGAGCCATACAGAAAGCTACTGACGAAAAAGAACAGCTGCAGAAAGAGTTGGACGTATTGAAAGGTCGTTATATGTCCCTAGAGGAAGGAAGCAAACACTGGGAGCTAGAGGCAAGCATGCTGAGCGAGAAATGCCAGAAGCTGGAAGCCCGCATCAAGGAGCTGGAATCAGAGGTGTCACAACTCAGAGACCAGACCAAGTCAGGCCAGGAGAACGACGCCAAGGTCAAAGACCTGCAGGAACGCCTTGCCGTGTTATCGGAGGAAGACACGAAGAAAGAAAAGAAGCTGCAGAAGCTGCAGGAAGATCTTCAAGAAACACAGTCCCGACTGACAGCCGCAGAACATCAAGCAGCCATCAGCAGTGAGGCTGCCGCACGAGCGGAACCCCCTACACCACAGTCTAAAACCTGCGCCATCATGTAAACTACTACAGAATATCGTTTTGTTACCATGACAACATCAACAATCTAAGATCAGACATTTCCGCACTTTTGTGTCATGGCTGACATTTTTTTTTAAAAGCGTACATCTATTTTTATACTAATGATCTGTTTTGGTATAATTGGCCCAATGATGTGACAGTATGAACAGAATTTGGAACTACAGTGACTGTCGTCTTCTCAAAATAAAACAAGCAAACAAACAAACATAGACATTTCCTGCTTTTCTTTTATCTTCAGACAGCAGCGATTTCCAGATTCCGAAAGGACAAAAATAAGGGTCGCAATATTTTTCAGTCTCCTCACCACATCCCCTGCCCTATGGTAAAGAGGCTGTCACCCTCATAATGTTGGCCCAGGGAGAAGTTGAGGTCTTTAGCACCTCATTCCCTACAATCTCATGATTTTGAAGGATTTCTTTTAACTATTCCACATCACCACGTCATCCAATCACATGGATTTTTTCAAACGAAGAACAAAATCTGAAGCGCACCCATATATACTTGCTGATCCACTGACTTCCATCAAATATAGCAAAGATATATTAACACCTGTAACAACCCTCGCCATTGAGACTGGTACCCCCCCTCCCCCAGCTTTTCCTTTTTTTTTTGTGCATACAATATTTTAATTCCTTCTGTACAAAATGCTTCTGTGTTGTTGACTTAACTTTGTATTCTAATTCTGATGTTTGACTGACAGGCTATGAGTCCATCAGTGAGTCGATTCTTATATAAAACAGTGAAGAGGCCAGAGAAGTCAATAACTTTTTTACCCTCCTCCCTCTCTCTCTCTCTGTCTCTCTCTTTCTCTATTTCTCTCTTCTGTTAATTTTTCTGTTGATTCTCCATGAAAATGCGTTTTATTATAAATTATTGGCATTTATTGAATTAATCCATGGCAATTGTATCTGATTATTTAATTCATGATCTGTTGTACATAGTCAGTGAATGTTCCAAGCATTGAAATCAGCTGAGAGTCTGTGATTTAATAATGCAATTGGTTTATTTTTGACATATCTTTTCTATTTTGTAAAACGAACTTAAGAGCAGAAAAACAACATGCTGTCTGTTCGATGCAGATTTTTTATAGTTTGCTTAAGATGATTAAGATATTAAAATGTCTGTATACACAAGTTTTTAAAAGTTTTTAATGTCTTCATTTGAAAGTCTTTACGTATGTTTGCTTTGGGGAAGAGTGTGAGGCACAGCTTGCTGTGATGTGATTTGGTGCACTAGCGTGCGTGTGCATGCACTTGCGCGCACGTACTTGAGCATGTATTTACGTGCGTATATATGTTTGTACGTGTGTGTATGCGTGTGCGCGTGCGTGCGCGTGTGCGTGTATGTGTGTGTATGTTTGTTTGTGTGTGTGTGTGTGTGTGTGTGTGTGTGTGGTGTGCGTGTGAGTGTGTGTGTGTGAAACAGCTGTGAGGTGAGCTTCTAGTGCCGCTGCCCAAACTGCTGTAAGTAACCTCTCACTTTCGATTTGTCATCATTGCAGCTGTTCTTGTTAAACTTTTCTGGCTCTGTAAGTGCTCATCAGCCATCTGTCATCTGTTCTTTTGCCCCAGACCACCACCCGCCTCCCACTCTCTCTTTCTCTTCGTTGTTTGTTTTTAATACTTCAGGTTCTTACTTTTCTTTGTTTTTATGTCTGTAATTTATTTAGGTATTCATTTTTACAGTCCTCCACTCTTCGTACATTTTAAATGCGTTTCAGTTGTATGTCTGTATGTTTACATGTATAGTGTAGCAATTTAAGGACCAGCTGTAAAACAGGCCCAGTGGAACCAAATGCTGTTATTCTTGAGCTGTAAACCGTTTTGAAGTTGGACATTTTTATTTATTTTATTATTATTTTTTTGTTTATAGGATCATTGCACTCAAAGAGATTACCTTTGTGCTCACTTTTTTGTCGTCCCATTTTCTACGCCACCTTAATGGCCACAGAAGCTGGAACAGTTTTTACAATGCGAAGATGATGATGTCGATGAAGATAATTATGATGCTATGGAGTTCCATCTAGAATTGAGACTGCGTGACAGGGCTGTACTCTGCGCTTACTATAATAATATATCCTGGCGTCAACCAGGCCGGAGAGATACAGACACCTGCAGTGCTGGTCAGAAGATTTGAGCAACACTCTCAATGACGCATCCGTGAAGTGGATGAGACTCGACTGTGGTCCCAGTCTTCCCAAAGAGCCCATAGCACGCCCAACACTGGGTAGGAGCCGTTAGAGGCGAAAAATCCCACAAATATTTTTGAAGGGACTGATGATGGGGATTCGAACCGACAACCTTCCAATCTGCAGTCTGTTGCGCTAACCACTACGGCGACTGGTCTTGAAGTTTGAAGTTTATTTCCGGGCCCTAGTCTCTGGGTTTCTACTTAAGGACACCATGTTTCCCACTAACACCTCATCACGTTCTTAACCCCTGGCCCTTTTCCCCAAATACCCACCATCTCAGTGACTTTTTGATCACAGTTCTCTTGCCCCTCAGTCCTCTTACTACCTGTCATTTTGACTTCAGGGCTCTGCCACTTAGTGTCCTGGCTGTTGGCCTCTTGTCGCCACTGTCCCCTTCATCATCATCATGTGCCCTGCCGCATGGCGTTCGTGATCATGGCCCTACATATGCATCTATCCCTTGTCGCCGCAAGCACATCTTCCACCCTCTCTGTCCTCAGCCACCCTGCATGACCGTCCAATATTTTCTCCCTGGGTCTACCTGGTGCTCTCTTTCCCTTCACCTTTCCTGTTGCAACCAGGTGTTCTAATTCCCCTTTCCTCATAAAATGGCCTATAAATGTTGCTTGTCTTTTCCTAATCTTCCTTATCAATGATCCTCTTGTGTCTGTCTCCATCAAGACTGTATCGCTTGTTTTCTTTGCTGTCCATAGAACTGTCAACATTCTTCTTAGAAACCTCATTTCGGCTGCCTCAATCTTGTTCTGGCTTTGCGTGTTGACTGTCCACGCCTGACAACCGTATAACATTATCGGTTCTATCTAACATTCAAGAACTCTCTTCCTGATATTAATTGAGACATTTGTTGGTAAGAATGCTTTTCATCTTCTTGAATGCTGTTTTGACTTGGCCAATTCTGCTGGCTATTTCTGATGAGCATCTGCCGTCAGGTGAGATAACCGTTCCCAGATATTTGAACTTATCCCCTTGCTTAGGTAAATACATACATTTCTTCGCAAAGGCAGTGTTCAGGCCCGTTGTCCTTCATCGTTCCTTGCACCCAGGTCTTTGCCCGCAAGCTCTCTGTTCCCTGGGCCTTTCCACAAGGCCGCGACCATCTGCCACTTTGTGTCCTGGCTTTTTGCTCCCACCCTCTAAACAATCCCCACGAACATATGTCCCTATACCCTTTTGTTTTTTGTTTGTTTGTTGTTGTTGTTGTTGTTTTACTAACGGGCTCCTTCTTTCCCAGGTTTAACCATACTCCACCTCCAGGCCCTTGTCCCTACGTGTTTTGCCACCACCCAGTCGCCCGCCAGCTGGCATCTGGCCTCCCGACCGTTTCCCCTCCTCGCATAAGGTCCCTTGTTGCTTGTCTTTTGCCTCCTGTCCCCCACCACCTTTAAGCATATCGCCCCCCCCCCCCTTCTACCCCCTCCCTCCCCAGCCCCAGTCATTTGTTCATCAAGCTCAGTCTCCCTTCTTCTGGTCCCTTACACGCTTTGGTCTTGAGCATTTTGCCCCCTCAAACTCCTTGTACCCAGGTGCGCGTGTGGGCCAACTGCAACTCCAATCAGTGAGCACCGCGCTCCATAGCAGCGTGCAGAAACTGGAAAAGACGACCACAATCTATCACAGGATGTGGCCTGACCATGTAGATGGCGAACGCAAAGAAAGAAGTCCCCTGCGCTTTTCACCTAGGCTCTGGCCTCCTGGAGTCTCGTACGCACAGCCTGTTGCTTTTCCCCACTGGCACCTTGTTTCCTCCCCCAGCTTTTTGTCTCTGTTTCCTTCCTGGATTCTCTCCCCTACCCCTTCTCCTCCAACCCCCGGTTTCTTTTTTCTTCTTCTTTTTTTTTTTTTTTGCATGATCATCGCATTCGGGAGGTTACCTTTGTGCTCACCTCTTTTCTCTTCCGTCTCATTTTCTACGCCACCTTAATGGCCGGCCATAGGAGCTGGCAAAGTTTTTACGATGCGATAATGATGATGTCGACAAGGATGATAATCATGTTATGAGTTCCTTCTAGGATTGAGACTGCATGACAGGGCTGTACTCTACGCTTACTATTATAACATATCCTGGCGTCAACCAGGCCCGAGAGATACAGACACCTGCGGTGCTGGTCAGAAGATTTGAGCAACACCCTCAATGACGCATCCGTGAAGTGGATGAGACTCGACTGTGTGGTCCCAGTCCTCCCAATGAGCCAACATAGCACACCCAACTTTAAGTCGGAGCCGGTTAGAGCTGAAAAATCCTACAATGATTTTTGAAGGGGATGATGATGGGGATTCGAACCGACTGCCTTCCAGTCGGTAGTCAGTTGCGGTAACCACTACACCACGGCGACTGGTTCCAGACCCCAGTTTCAGAAATCTCGCTTCCAGGCTGTTGCTCTGCTCTTTACTTCAGCTCCTTGTCCCATGCTACCCACACAGTTCCTGCCCCCTGCCAGGCCCACGCTGTCTGCATATCTGGTGTTTTGTCTCCGGCCTTTTTGTCCACGCTTCTGCTGCCCCATAAACTCTACGGGCTCTCTGTCCCTTGGTCTGCTGAATTCAGGTACTGTATGTACTATTTCGCTTCTCACTCCTCCTCCTCTCTCTTGCATTGTTTTGCTTGCTGGTGATTTGCTCCAGCCTGTTAACACTTTGACTCCCCACACCATGACATCAGAATCCTGCATTGTCAACCATGCAAGCAAAACAAAAGACAACCCTTTGCCTCCCTCACCCTATCCACCAGCTTCCTGCAGGAAGCTGGTGGATGGGGTGAGGGAGGCAAAGAGTTGCTTTTGCTGTTGGTGGATGGGGTGTGAGAGTCAAAGGGTTAAACCTCGAGAATTAACTACAACTTATCATTCAAGCGATGTTATGTGCGTGTTTGTGTTGTAGGGTGTGTGTGCGTGTGTGTGTGTGTGTGTGTTGTGTGTGTGTTGTGTGTGTGTTGCGTTGTATGTGTGTTGTGTGATGTGTGTACGTGTGTGTGTTGTGTGTGTGTGTGTGTGTATGTGTGTGTGTGTGTGTGTGTGTGTGAGCGTGTGCGTGTGCGTGGTGTGTGTGTGTGTGTGTGTGTGTGTGTGTGCGCGCGCGCGATTGATGCAAAAAGCTTGTATGTGGGGTAAGAATGGAATTAAAGCCGAAGGGATGAGTCCAAAATGATGGGAGTGCATGGGAGCGGGGTGACATTCTTTCCCAAGGCAGAAATGGCTGAAGGGCGGCAATTTCCCTTTGAAGCAAAAGGTTTGAGAACAGATATCTAAAGGACAGACGGCCCACAACCAATCTAAAACATCTTGAAAATAATGTATGTGTGCTAAGACGTTAACTGGTCACAACAGTCTCAAATGGTTAAAAACTGTCCAAATGTCATTTTGTTTTCCTCACATGCTCACCTAAAGGTTTATGACAACTGCTAGAACATTATCAGCCTTCGCTGTCTTACCCCATTGCAGTCAAGACGGCCAGATAGCTGTGATATCACCTTCATAAGAAAAGCAGCAGGATGTGCAGTCAACTGCAAGATTACTGCCACCTAACTTCATTAATCCTTTGACTCCCATGCCCTGTCCACTTAATGGCAGTATCACTTACAGCACTTCATAACAGTGCCCACGATAGCTGTGATGCCACCTTCATAAGAAAAGCAGCAGGGTGGGCAGTCAACTGCAAGATTACTGCCACCAAACTTCATTAACCCTTTGACTCCCATACCCTGTCCACTTAATGGCAGTATCATTTACAACATTTCATAACAGTGCCCACGATAGCTTCTCCAGCAAACATCGTGTGGGCGCCGGACCCCCCACGTGGTCACACACGGTATGATACGATCAGTTCGCCATGAGCTCCAAATACCACCTGACTTCCGCCCAGTACGGCAAGGGTTAGTTCCCTTGGTCTTCACGTTTGTGGCAGAGCTGGACTGGCTCCCATAGGAGACTTGGAGGGGACGGGACTAGCAGGAGGGGTGCAAAAGAGCACTTGATTTGTATGAGACTTGATTCCAGTGAGGTCTGACTTACGGGAGAGCTGATTCAAAGGAGTTCTGACTTGTGGGAGGGAAGATTTGGAGGCGGTTTGGTTTGTGAGAAAATTGATTTGAAGGAGGTTACACTCTCCAGTGACTCTGGGAAGGGATGGAGGGGGAAAGCTTGACGGGAGATTGGTTCTAAGGTTTGACTCCAAAGACGCAACATAAAACACAGATAGAGACAGCAGCTGCAACTAAACTTCGGTGCTATTTACCAATGTCTTGCTGGCTTGATACCAATGTCTAAATATTTCAGAGCAACAAAATGTTTGTGGTTGGAAAGGTACTAAGCTCTCTGCAACGCCATGCAGACTGGGCTGCTTGCACCGCTGTGGCACACACACACACACACACACACACACACACACACACACACACACATACATATACACACACACAGAGTTCCCAAGAGCAAGTTACCAGTGTTTCTCACATTAAAAGCAAACAAGACTTCTTTTTTTTCAAACTCCCATACTTATTTGATATTTTGACTATTTCCATTGTCATTAACTGTTTTGACATCAACTGTGTTTTCTCATGACAAATTCTTAACTTTCTCAAATGCATTTCTTATCAAAGAGCTCTTTTCCACACTCGCACTCAACAGTTCCACAAAACCAAAACATGATCATAATTCTTAAATTTTGTATGTGATCAGTAGCATAGAAATAAAAAGCACAAATGCTCAAATGAATCACATTCCTTGTCTTTCTGAAATATATACCCACTGACAACAGAAATAGCTACCGCACTCGTCATCTTTAAAGGGATAAGGATTACTATTCTACTAAAAAAAAAACAAAAAAAAACAAAAACAAAAAAAAACGTACTTTTTCAAACATACAGCTCTTTCTTAAAAGGTCAGATAAAATGATAAAAATAACCTGTCCAAAAATAACAGAGATCTTTGGTGGTACATTTTCATGTTTTGTACCACTGTGACCTTATAACAAATCTAAAACCTCTACAATCCTATGACAAGTCTGGATAGGAACACAGGCTTGTTTCAAAAGAACTCCCAGTAATGCCAACTGAACATTAACTGTACTTTCTGAGACACTTTCAAGCTCAGAATAAAGTTAATCAAGCAAGTATATTCCACATGCCAGGGTTCTCATTACATACAGTAACAACATGCATTTTCATCTGTGGTGAAGTTTATTTCAAATTACATGCAGTTATCTTTATATCAATTATAATAATTACTTCCTTGGTTTGATCAAACCTGTACAGATACATTTGTGACTTTTTTTTTTAAAGAAAGGCAACTACTGTAGAGAACCAATTGTAAGTGACCAACAAACATTACTTTACTGACTGAATTTCTACCAGCATCCAGTCAGTAACATATACAAGAAATTTGAATGCGATGATTTCTCAACAGTCCCAACAGCCAATTCAGTGACATGAACTCATATATTTCAGCACCATTCAATGTTCTTGTGAATATGCATAAACATAAACCTACATTTTCCATTATAACTTACATTTGCCAAAGTGCATGTTTTTTTTCTCTTATTTTTTTAAATAACTTTTTACTCTTTTATTTTTAAGCTGCAAGCTCAAAAGCTGTCTAACATAATTATCATGCTCTAAGTTACAGACAGTAACACCATAGGTATGATCCAAGCTTCCATGATAGCCATGCAGTTTGATAAAGAGTATACACTGATTGTTAATGTAAAGCAGAAAATAAGAGACTGTTTTAGAGAAAATAGAAGAGAAATAATCACAATAATCACACAGTGTATCAATATAACAGACATTGTTCCTCAATATCTGTAACAATAAACACTGTGCCTCAATATCTGTAACAATAGACACTGTGCTTCAATATCTGCAACAATAGACACTGTGCCTCAATATCTATAATAACAGATACTCTGCATCAATATCTCTGACAATAAACATTCTGCATCAGTAGCTCTCACCATACATGCTCATCATCAATATATCTAACATCATATACACTGTTGCATCTTTGATATCAACTCAAATGCTGTAAACCAATTGAAAAAAAAAAAAGACCCAATCCATTAACTGAGGCAGCACCTTTTCATGTCCTCCTGGACCTTAGCAAGCCAGCAACACCAGAACACACATCACTGAAAGATATAACCAATATGACCAACACACACAAGTTCACTGATAGAGACAACCAATACATCATATAATCAATATAACCAAGACATACACATATACACACAAGCATTTACTGAACAGACTGAACATATGACGAGCTCTGAATGGTGGAGGTAGGAAACGACATATCAATTTTCAGGTTGCGCGGTAATACATATACATGTAATATAGAAGTTAGCAAAGCATGATTGCGTGTTAATAATACGGAAGTTTGCAAAACATTTCGCTATATTCATTCATTCCTGATGTTGGCTTACGGATACTTGTTCATCAGTCTGAAATGTTTGCATGCTTATGAATAACTTTTGTTTTAAAAGAACAAGGAAACACATATACCCAAACACAGACACACAAGTGTAGGGCTGTTAACATTTCCCCATTTCTGGAGTTCAAGTGTCACTGTTCAGGTAAGCCTATTTGTCAGGATGTTGACATTGCTGTGATGATCCTCTCATCAGACAACATGCATGATCACATCTAGTCAAAGACTTGCTACAAAAGCCTCAGTAAGGCAAGATGAATAGTTGCAGCAGAGATTTCTTTGCTGCAACTTTTCATCTTGCCTTACTGAGTCAACTAACAGGATCACATTTTACCCTTTGACTCCCGCACCCTATCCACCACCAGCTAAAATTTAACTGTCTGGCTCACTCACCCCCCTATCCACCAACTTCCTGCAAGAAGCTGGTGAATAGGGTAAGGGAGTTGAAGGGTTAAATTTTTGCTCTACTGTCATGGATGAAAAAGCACAATGCTAGTGCACAGGATGAGGGAGTCAAATGGTTAAAATTAATGCAGGTAAAAGTGGTCTTCCCATTGGATCGTAAATGAACCAACACTGCAAAAGCCTAACCCAAAAATAAGAACAGAATTGCCCCAAACAGAAATCTACAGGTATGTGCTTTGATTTTGACTGCACATACAGACGGGCACCCAGTTATGTCTCTGGCCCATCTAAATTATTCTTTTTTTTCCTGTCAAAAAAAAAAGAAAAATGTCAAATGCCCGTTGGTCTCATCTGTTCTCTCTCTTCCTCTTTCCTCTCAACACTCCCCCCCCCCCCCACATCTCCTGTCTATTTCATCTCCTATCCATGGCTGAAAAGAAAAGAAACACAATAAAAGAAATGTGTAAAATCCAACATGCATATAAATACATATAAACTGGCTCGTTTGCTTTCTCCTGTCAAAATGTTCTTATAACTTTCTGCTTTCTCCTGTCAAAATGTTCTTATAACTTTCTATAACATACTATCAGATAAAAAAAAAAAAAAAAAAAACCCACCAAAAAACAAAAAGAAAACAAAAAAATAACCCCCCCCCATCAACCCCCCCCACAAAGTCACTAGAACCCCCCCCAAAAAAACAACAAAAAAAACAAACCCTAACCCATGCATACTAGGGATGATATAAAATTCAAGTTTGTCAGGCCATACCACTAATCTCCTTTTCTGTGCCATAACGATACTTTTCATCAATTAATATTTTCATTTATGTAGAGTTAACGGTCCACATCAAAAACATGTTCATTGCACAGTGCAGAACTGGAACATCAGTAAACTTGAAATATGTAACAACAGACAATAATAAACAAAAATTGAAATGGGTATAAAAAAAACACTAGTCTCAAAGAATAAAGCAAATTATTTTGAATGAATATATGCCTTGACCAAACACACATGTTCACACAACATACATACATATACACAGGATGAAGAGCTGGATTACAACTTCTCATTCTCTGTGTGCATTTCACATATACACCATACACACACTCACGGAAATGCAGAAAGTACACTCAGCTTGTCAGGTCTGTGACCCTTGACCTAAATTGTCACACACACACACACAAACACATAAAAACACAAAACACACATACTAAAGAGATAAAAGACACTCAACCTATCAGGTAAGTGACCACTGACATAAGCTGTCATCCTCACTCTTTAATCTTATTCATGTACATGGTAACACACAGATGAAACATTCTCCATACACACACACATCTATCTGAGAGACAGAAAGAGAGAGAGAGAGAAAGAGAGAGAGAGAGAGAGAGAGAGAGAAAGAGAGAGAGAGAGAGAGAGAGAGAGAGAGAGAGAGAGAGAGAGAGAGAGAGAGAGAGAGAGAGAGAGAAACAACCGTGTATGGACAATGAAGTGAAGGCAGAAATCTGTTGCTTATAACTTTTTCTAACTTCTTACTGACCCAATGTTGACTGAAATCCATCCATAAATGGCAGAAGAGTGACAGATTGGTTCAGACATTCACCTACCAATAACTAAATTCAAGGTTCCATGATTTGTTTCCCACTAAGACCTTGACTTTTCTCCTCAGTATAACCTGATGAATGAAATGAACATCTGGTTCTTCAGAAATGAGTCACGTGTGCCCTTTGGCCTGTGTATGCTAAAGATCTCACAACAGTTGAAAACTGTGAAGGACAAGGCAATTGCCTGACTGCTCTGGTATGAAATATTGAAGAGAAAGGTTCATTTCCTAGGTGCCTCCCCGTGAAGGCCATTCTGAAATCTCCGCCAAAAATAGAATTGAAAAAAAAAAAAAAAGATGGCGCTGCACAGTGGCTACATGCTCTCAATCAGGTTAGCATCCAGAGTTTCACATGGTGAATCCATTGTGACAAAGAGAAATGAATATGAATATGAAGATGAAGATGAAGATGAATAAACAGTTGTGAAATCCTTACTAAAACCTTTTCACATATCTGGTTCATGTGACACAAACAAAAAAACTGGTCATTTCTTTTGAATTTCTGCATTTTTGACTCCCTAACAGACCTCTGATCTGAACATAGTAAATATCTATAAAGCCTTGTCCACACATTTAATCTAAAAGCATGTAACACATAAATCAATTTCACACTGATTACAATCTCTCTCTCTCTCTCACACACGCACACCAGTGGAGGGGTGGGGGAGACCAATGGGGAAATGTTTTTTAGTAGACATTATGATTGATGGGGTAACTTGTTTTTAGACAGGCAATATAACTGTACACATGTCATACAATTCTGGGAAAATGTGTTTTTAGAGAGACAATATAACTGTACACATACAATTCTGGGAAAATGTGTTTTTTTAGGTAGACAATATAATTGATGGGGTAATTTGTTTTTAGACAATATAACCATTTACACACAATATTATCATACACTTCATACAATCCGTAGATTTTCAGAATGTAAATAACTTTCTGAGAAACAAACACTAAAAGAAAATACAGACCCTCCAAAACAAACAAGGAAACAAACACAAAATAGCCATGCAAAAAGAACAAAGTATTCAAGCAAAAGAGAGAGAGAGAGAGAGAGAGAGAGAAAAAAAAAAGGATTCCAATCACTTTTGGGAAGAAATTCGATATCTATACCAGGATTTCTTTGCAACATAAAACACCTCTTCCTTGAGTGGTAACATGGACACTAAGTCTTTCAGATAAGATGATAAACCAAGGCCTCACATACAACATGCACACAGTTCATGAACCATGATCTCAAAAGTTGTCGTGGGCAAAATTCCAAACAAAACCAACTGTGATAGGTGAAAAAAAACACACTGTCATTGTTATTGTTGTTTAAAGCCCAGCTGACTGTGTAGAGCCATATCAGGGCTATAACCGCTTCAAACATACAAAACTTCAACAGAAAAAAAAAAAAAGAACAGAAAATTGAGGTACACATATCAATGCATTTGCGCACATAATCAAAGGAAATGCCCCTGGTGTTGACCACTCCATCCAATTTATTGCACAGGGGATTTAAATAATATGCACCTGAATATAGATTTAAACATACTTAAGGGCACCAAAACATATATAAAAACAGGCATAAATTACCTAAAATTATTTTGGCATCTCAAATCCCTAGAGCCAAAAATGCACTTAATACCTGTATCCAATTCTCAATCCTAAGAAAAAGTAAGTAAGACTTTATCGAACACATAGAGGTGAATGGACCAGCAAGGCAGAAAATGATAGGAAGAAATGACAGAAATGAACAAGGCAGAAACAAAGAGAGTGACAGAAAAGATGAAACTTCTAGCACAGAATTTCCAGAAGGTGGGGATACTATTCATACTGAAAGAACCCCCAGGAACATGAGCTCACAATTCGTTGGAAAATTCCACTGTAACAACAAATCAAATCCAAATACAACAATCAATCCGATGACATCTGTCACTTAGACAAGATCAATCCTATCTATTCCAAGCATGAACCAACACTGCAAAAAGGAAACTAAACAAAACTAGACAACCATCACCCATTTCAAACCAACTGCAGCCTCTACAGTATTATCATGCATTCAAAACCACCTTTGTTCACCTTTCAATGTATTGTGTACCTGGTACCAAGCTAAAGACAAACTTAAACAAAAAGAAACAATATATCCCAATTTAGAAAAAAACACATCACAAATTATTGAAAAAAAAAAAAAAAGATACGCATTTCTGTAAAGACAAAGTTATGGTAACCAACAACAACAACAAAAAAACAAACCCACACACACACATTGGATTTTCCTCAAATATCCTCAGTAGTCTTATACAATATAACGATGGCAGTGCACACAAGCACAAAAACAAAACCCACAAAAATAAAATAAACACAAATTATAACACCCAACAGACAGACGAAATCATACAGAGGGAATATTTATAAGTATCAATATGTGGTCATTACAAAAAAAAAAAAAATCATCAATCCAACAGTGTACTAAAGCACCATAATAAGTATGATAAAATGAACATAAAAGTCATTCTTGAACACAGCAAGTGAATGTGTAAAGGTACATGTGCAGGTGTCCATACATTTTACATGTGCATGCATGCATATATGTGAAAATATACATGTATTTTCTACTTCAATGTATATATATCCAACATGTATGTACTCTGTGTGTGCACACACCAGGCTTAACTGTACAAGAAATGCTGATTACAACCCAAATGAAAATGAAAATGCCATATGGCTTCAAACATCTCACAACACCAACCAACCAAAAGATAAAAGCATGTACATTAAGTAGTTGCTGATGCTGGTTCATTTTCACAAAACAGGCTTAAAACAGATGGTTGATAACAAATTAATTTCAGTGTTGACCAAAGATTTGTGATGTCCTTACTTACTGCCAAGTTAAGCCACTGGCGTGTAGGGTAGCAACAAATGAAGATATGTGAAGATGAATGCTATCACATTATGAACACCAACCAGATTTATCAAGACCATTAAATCTTTTCAGAGAATAACCCATGCAAATCACTTGTTAAATTTGATGATTCTGTACAAAGATAAGATTATGAAAATTCGAGTGATTTGAACAAAAATCACGACTATGTTCAGAGAATCCACATACTTTTCTTTCCCTTCTTTTTTTTTTTTTAACAGATGATTTAGCTCTCAATCAAATAGAAATAAATACTAGGCACAAGATGAGAAAGAAACAGGAGTAAAACGCATTTCAAGAAATAACATTTCAAAAAGTGAAAAAGATAAAAGAAATAAAAAGCCAAAGTGACAAATCATTTCCTTTCTATCAACATCATTTACAACTCTTCCTACTCACTCCCACTATTTTCCACCTTCATTTCAAAAAAGAGTCACCTCAGTCAAAACTTCATTTCCCCTGTTTTCTTTTTGAATGAGATGGTCAAAATCAACTTTCACTTTGTCATGATCTGAAGTTGTCAAGCAGGTTTAAAACAGACAAATATAAAATAAAGCAAAATAAACTTTTCGTTTCATTGGAACAGAGAAAAACAGTTTCTATGAATGCATTTTCCATCCACCACATATATAGCTATACATGTATATTCTGTTTGTCTTGAAAATGAAATGATAATCAAAGTAGTGATGATGTCTCCACACAATGTGACAATTTAATGGACAAATGATAATTTTTAACACACCATCAGTAAATACATGCATTATACTTCATACACATATAGTGTCAAAAAAAGGAACAGTGAAGGAACACTCTTCAACTGACATAGGCAAACAAACATGTTCACAATATATGTACATAATCATATACACTGCAAAAATTGAAAATCACACTATTCCTTTTGCATGCACAGTTTCATCATATTTTACAGAGATTGTCTTCACTCCAGTAGCATTACTGCAAGCAACACCTTACTCATCAGCTAACAATCAAGCACGCACATTCTTCCATTTCAATCAAATAGTACTGTTCAAAATTGCTGGATCATATGAGTGCACAGTTAGCAATCAAATGCATGCATCCTTTGTTTTCATTCCAATATTATCATAAACAGTTCCTTGATTAGTTCATAGCTGAATATGCAAATACTTCCTTTTCATTTCAACACTGTCACTAGGAATCACTGGATTATAGAACTTTACAGTTAGTGATCAAATGAACACATTCTTTCGTTTATTCAACCATTTCATTCTTTCAGGCACCAGCTTCCTGAAAATAAAGGGTTAAACCGTACTGATTGCAATAAGTGGATTACAAAACTCTACAGCCTACAATTACAAGCACACACTCTTGCTTGCAAAGCAGGTATAACACAAGCAGTGAAGCCCACATATACAGCTGTCATGATAACGCAAGTTTGGCACTGGGTTTGTGAGCTTTGTGATATACCTGATGAAACCTCCATGCGGTAAGCACTTGGGGTCGGAGGTGAGAAGGAGAGGGCCTGTAAGGTGAAGAAAGAGGGACAGAATATAAAAGGAATAGAGAGTAACATGACTGGAAAGTGAAAAATGACACTTTACAGCTAACTGAAACAAATAAATACAAATAAATATGTAAGTACATCACTATCATCATTAAAACTACTTACACTTTGTAAAATTCTGTCTTAATGTTACAATAATTTTGTTCACATTGTCCAAAACAGATTGCTGTGATCAAGCCTTACAGCTTATGTCACAGTTTTTCTTTTCAACTGCCACAACTAAGCAGCATTTGGGGTTTTCTGCTTTCAGATAGTGAGATAGATGATGCAACTCTACATTGTGCATTAGCTGTGTACACTAAAATATTGAGTACAGATGTAAATAAACAAGTTCTTATAATTCTGATCCAAGTAATTTGACTATCACACTAACTGTGATAAGGAAATACCATCTGTCTGCTGATCAACCAAAATACATCAAAACACTGGCCAGAAAAAGGACGTTCAACCACTCATGCAGAAAAATCCCTCAGATGTGAAAGATGAAAGAACTGTCAAATCTCCAAATTCTGCCAACCTTTACCAGAAATCAATGCAAACCAATATAGTTTTTAAAAAAAAAGCAAAGAAAGAAAACAAAAAACACCCAACAATTGCAGTTATGATGGGACAAAAGTACATTTCATTAACATACAAGGTACAACCAATTATGAAACACACAGCCCAAGACTAAGGAGGAATGTACAGCCTTATATTCTGAAAGTTATGATAAAATAGAAAAGTTTAAACTGTGCCAAAATCAACTGAAATATCTCTACTGACCAACTAATCCACTTCCCCTTCTTGCCTCACAACCCTCAACCATTCCCTCCCCTGCTACCTAAGCTCTGGCACAGAATTTACTATGAAAGAAAAAGGCAAAAGGAAGAAATAGCATGTGTACAATGAGGTGTAGTGAGGGAGAGTCATAATCCATGATTACTGGCTAGTCTAATACTGTTCATCAGCAGTGTCAGCGTGAAAACTGTTCACACCGTCGGTTTTCCTGCACTCATTTAAATGAAACAAATCAAGCCACAATGAAATTAAATCAGGATACACATTTTCATACACGACTGTTGATTCTTTGAATTATGATGGACCCCATCTGTGGCAACTAAAGATCTATATACATTAAAGATAACAATATATTTAACTGAAGTTTGTACAAAAAATATTCATAAGACATAAAACACACATGCACACACTTTGAGATACATATGACCAAGATTACAGCACATCAAGTTGTACACTTCAGGAAGATACTGATCAATATCCTGTCACAACACCTGACTTCTGAGTGTCAACCATGCTCTAATTTCCTCTACAGTAAGTAAGGATGCAAACAGTATTTATAATCTAAAATGCCCAGATATGTAGGGCCTATCTTTACTGTGACTATGTCATCTATTGGGGAAAAAATGATGCCATCAGCATAATTTCAGAGGTAAAGAACAGTGCTATCCAAATGCAGAAAGAAGGAAAAGAACTACACCTTGTCATCTGAATATTAAGTAGGCTCTCCCAACAGATCAATTTATACTTATGACGATAAGTCGGTGAAAACAGAGAGATCAGTAACTGATGTGCTTTGTACATATTTGCACACCATGCTACAAGAATCAAAGTATAGCAAAACTCTGGCAAGAAAAGTCTGACAAAGAAGAAAACTTGTTCCCAATGGTACAGTTTATGCATTACGAGATGAGATCCACTCCTCCCCTGCTCTCTTTGAAAATCTTATTCATACTTAACAAGGCTGTCTTCATTCTTTTCTTTTGTCTAGCTGCTTCTACTGGGAAAGAGTTACAGGGATCTGTGGCAAGACAGGAGGCCTAGATTAGCATCATGCTGAGGATGCAAAGTGTGTCTGAGACTCTGTCAATCCATCACTAATACAGTCTTCCTCTAGCTCTGATGCCCAAGTACTTGGTCTTGTAGGCTTGCAGGGCTGGCTGGTTGACAGGCATTTTTCTTGGATAACCAAACCACTTTATGTGTTGGTGAGCTATGTACTGGTTGATAAGTGTAGCACCAACCATTCATGTGATGTCAGATGTTATTTTTTTTCCCAAATCCCTTCTGGGCTGCCAGCTGATTACTGGAGACATCGACCTCACAAACTGTGACTCTTTACTCCAGGGCTTTGTTACGAGTCTTGGTCTGGCACTAATAGGTGAGGGTGGAACGAAGAAGCACTGATGGGGATGAAGACTGCATTGATCACTCTGGCTATGGTTTCCATAGGTATGCTTGGGTGCTTCAGAAGGGATGCTTGCTGATAGTGACTTATTCTGCCTTGTGAACTCTAGTCTCTGCTTCTCTGTCCAGTTTCCCATATTCAGCAGAGGTGCTCCGTAAGTATTTGAACTCTGTGGTTTGCTTGAGCAAAGCTAGTTGATAGTGATATTCATCTTTTCAGGGGTATGCCCTACTGAAGTGACCTCCATATTGTCTTATGATCTTCATTCCATAGTGTTCACAGCTGCTGTTCTGGTTGTCTATATGTCTTTTTAGCTGTTCTTTTTGTTGTTTTAGGATGCTCTGGTCGTTGACAAACAGCAGTTCTTTTAGGGCTTCTGGGTCTGGATCAGCATCCTTGGTGATTTTGTCCATGTATTCAATAACAGTAACAGTGTGGATTTCACTTGGAAACAAAGCTGTCAACTGCTATTTATCTATATATGAACAGTTTCATCATAATAATGAAGACTGACCGAGCAACTACTTTCAACTTCATATAATCTCTTGTTACTTAAAAACTGCCCTTGTATTTTATCACTAAGAAAAGGCTTCCTAAACTCATCACTTGCAAGAGGTAAACAGAACTGGTCCATTACTACAAATAGCAATTTTGTCCAGTCACAACACCATTTCTCACAATTAAAATCACGTTAATGCTGAACTGTCAAACTTTTGTCTAAAAGTGTACTTGAGAATAGACATTAAAAGAAATAAATAATGGACTATCAAGCTTTGAAACTGAAAGTTTGTCCACAAACTGTACAAACTAACTCAAAAATGTAAGTGGTTTGAAAACCAAGATTATACATATAAGCTAGTTTGAACACAAATCTGAAAAATACATCTGTATTATCACAGACTAGCACAAACAATAAAGCAGTAGAACATGCTAAGATTAGTTTCAAAAATAAATACTGCAATTAGATATGATGCGTCATTAAAGCTGAAGCAAACCTCCACTTGAACACAGCCTTCTTTCCAGCAGGAAGGCAGAGATTGTAGCAGGCAGAGGAATTAATTATACATATCATGGGGCCCAAAAATATCAAGTGCACCCCATACCTTTTTTTCACATCCACTTCTTGTTGGCAGTTGACTTATAAAAAAAAAAGAAAAAAAAAAAGAAAAAAATTCTCCACCGGAAAACTGAAGCTGACTTTGTGACAAACTGAAAATAGAATACTTCATTAAAAATAAAGAAATTTTGAAAAATGAAGTTAACTTTGTGACACAATGAAAACAGGATACATCACTGGAAGTAATGAAATTCACCACCTCTATTTCAATTATAAGCATTACATGTATAACTGCAGTGTTGCACAGATTCCTTTTGATTGCTACTTCGATTAACCGAAGATCAGTGTAATACAAAGCAACAACCAATCAGTTAAATATATATAACGAATCACATTAAGATTCACAACCCCTCTGTTAAAACAAACTAACCATTTTCTGTTGAACTTTAATTAATAAACAAAACCCACAGATGACTAGAAGACTATTTATTTAAAAGTAAAATGTCCCCACATTTTGTCATTTTATCAAACTGAAGTTTAAAATCAATGACATTCCACAGGCATCAACTCCTCCAAGCGTAAAATGTTTCATCAGTTTTGTCTGCTTGTTGTTGATACTGCCATTTTAGCCACAATCTGCTTGTTGCTGGTATCATCGGGTTTTTTTTGTTTGTTATCTGTCTGCTGGTAAGTATCACAAACTGTTTTTGTCTCTGACTGTGCAAGTTACTACTTAGCAGCTATCAAACGTTCCGATGGATCATTGTTCTTGTGCCGTACATCTCCATCTTCCTCAGCAGACAGGATGTCTGACTCCTCTCCTTTTTCGATGCGGTTGTAGCATTTGACCTGATCAGAGGAACGAAAGTACTTGACCCTTGGCTCTTGGCAATTGATGTAGATGGTTTTTGACTGCCGTATGCTCCGCTTCAGGAAATTGTCAACAACCCAAAACAGGATAGCCTGCAAAAAGACAAGTCCATATATTCAATACAGGAAAAAAAATTGTTTTCAGTACAGTGACATGTATCAACATATTTTCCACACTTTTTCCTAACTATTCATCACAAAATGTCTTTTTCTTTGTATTTTATCTCCTAATTTTGTTTAAAAGTTAAGCTAATTCCTTGGTTTCATACCCTACCCAGTTTTAACCCTTTCCCATTTTATCCCGCCGACCGGGAAACCCCGCTTTTTATTTACACCCGCCGCAGCCCGCCGCCTGTCGCTTAGGCCTGGTGGGGAATTTCCATCACGCTCTAAGCACTAGGGGTTACACACACCTCATGAATGAAGTTTCCCGCGAAAGTCAGGATTAACTAATGAAAGAATGATACTGAGTTTGGTACCACACATCGCCTAACTTACAAGATGTAGGTCAGCGTCTGACCTTTTCATTCACATGCTTTCGGAAATCTCCGAATACTAGGAAGAGTTTCTGAGCAGAATCTGCAAACGGGAAAGGGTTAAACGAACAAAGAATCAAAAGCTTCAAATGTGACTTTGCTCCTCTTAAAAACCAATGAAAGGGAAACATTTAGAAATAACATGAAACAACAGTTATGAAGCAACGTTTCATGAAACAAAACAGATTATTCTAACAGATCCTCAAATGACAACTCACATTGACAACAAGTGGTACGATGAACATCACCAGAGCCAACTCCAACATAGGGTCTGTGATTGGGGACATGATAAACTTCCGTACCTGTGAACAATAATACATACCCGTGTAATACATACTTGAGGACGCATGACACATTTCTGCATGTTATTCGTGTATAAAATAAACATAATAGACATTTATGCTGGTCTCCCTTTCTCTCTCACATACACACACACACACACACATGCACGCACGCATGTATGCACACACACATACATACAAAAACACAAACATGATAAAAGTTACATACACTGCCATATAGATTCATATCAATTAAAAATGAATAATGCCATTCATATACAAGCATGCATGTGCACACATACACACACACACGCACGCACACACACACATGCACGCACACACACTCTTTCTCTCAAATGTAATCATCCACAAACTGTTCATAAGATGCAATACTGTATAGAAAGACACCATGAGGGAGGGAGAGACACACATAAGACAGACACTGACCTGACGGAGTAGGATACAAAGGAGGAGGACATTTCATTACAGGGACAGGGGTAAAGTGGGGCATGCTAACAAACACCAGGGACTCAGAACACAAAGGAACACAGGGATGGACAATGGATGGAGATGAAACAGACAACTGTCTCTTTAATTAAACTACACAAACCTTGACCCAGAAAGATGGCAAGACGAGAAAGGTCATGAGCAGTTTCTCCACAATCATCACGATGATGTACAGACCAGTCTGACCCACCCAGGCATTGCATTGCGGTGGCTCACCTGAAAACAGCATCAGCTTAATTTTTTTTTATCTCCCTACAGAAACTAACAAAACAAACCAAAATCAAACTGAAACAGAAAACAGTGAAAAACCGTTTCCTAATCCCGTTACTTATAAAGTGAAGCACAGCAGTTCCTTTGATTTCTCTCTCTCTCTTTATCCATCACACACACATACACATGTGCGCACGCACACAGACACACACACACACACACACACAGACACACACACATGTACACAGACAGAAATACCACCAGCACATCTTTAATCACTTTTTTTTCAGCCAGACAGAAAGACAATAGGCTCAAGATTTATAAAGGGATTGTTAAAAAATATAATGATTAAGACTGAAGGGTACAAATTTCTCTAATAATCCTGTATCATGCCTTTCTTTTCAAGCATTGCAATTTTTCTAGGATTCATGTATGTATATTGTTCTGCCCATACTGTGCAGGCTATAAAGGGCTGATGGGGATATCACAGGGCTTGCGTATGGCCTTGAGTGACTGGATGCTGGGAACAATGGTCAGGGTGAGTCAGTGCTCTCTGCTCAGAAGAATGGACGGTCAAGTTTCTGAGTTCAGCCTGGTTCCAGATGGTTGCCTATATGCATTCGATGAAAAATGAGCCATTGTTGACTGGAAAGAACGGAGAGATGATTTATGCATTGCCAGACCGGGTATGTGGAACATTGAAAGAAGTGCCTTACTCCTGGCAAGAACACAATTTGTGTGCAGAGTAGCAATAGAAGATGACAGGGAAGAAGCATTTTCACTACCACCATAGTACAACTAATTATGAAGTCCCAGTCCATCTTCTCTCTTTTCTATAAACTCTGGGTCCTTGATGGCCACCACAAAGCTGTCCAGGTAAGAATCAACTATAGAGGCGGTCTCTAGATTCCTGTGGGTAGTTTCTTCCCATTCTGAGAGTCCAGTCAGAGATTTGAGATGTTTGATGCCAGACACCAACCCTTTCAGTCAGGAGAAGGGGTCGTCTTGGGAGGAGGTTCCATAGCCTCTTTAGGGATGGCCTCATGGGCCAAAGCAGATTTACTATGGAAGGTTGGCTTATCTGGTTTGAGAAACTTGCTGAGACCCATTGCCCTTGGGCAAGTGGGACAGATCCTGCTGGCAGTTTGGCATGTTCCCAGGTCCTCGACAAACTCTTGGGCTCGGCAAAGAATTCCAGCCACCAGGCTGCACTCTTTAAGGCAGAGCTGGGAGGACACAGCAGGGATATGAGCTCCTAGTGCCCTTTCCACCACTGAAAGATCATGGTCTGCAAGACAGGCTGGAGTTTCAATTGCAGAGGGGCAGGCAATAGGCATGATAGTGCCTCCTTAAAGGAGGAGGTGTGCCGCTGGTCACCCTGGGAATCTTTCTCTATGTCATCTTCAGACCTGTCCAGCTCTTGAGTTGAGTACTCTGAGTTGAGGGGATGAGGGTGAGGTGGGGGGGGGGGCACTTGGGGGCAACCATTCTGCCTGAAGTGTAGGGGTGTCAGACAATGGGATGCGTCTGGAGCAGGACTGGCCAGGGACCTGGAGAAGAGGGGTAGGGAGAAGCCAGCTGCAAAGAAACACCCAATGACTGGACCCTGTGCCCCCACCTGTTGGTTGGGGATGGGAAGGCCCTGGTCCCACCAGTGGGGTTGTGGTGAGTCCAAAACTGCTCTGCTATCATTTGGGAATGAAATCCTATGATGGTTAACGGTCCTCTTAACCAAAAGGGCATGGACTCTGAAACCAAGAGGTGGTGGAAAGCTGAGGAGGCCACCCCAACCCAATATGGCAGACAGAGGTGGGTATGTGTGCTAGGGGAAGTAAGAAAACTGGTGGTGAGCAGATGTGCCAATACAAATGTGAATGTCTCCCTTCTGGCTGTAAAAAAGAATGGCGTGTATGCACAACTCATCGACGCACTAGACTGTAATTGCTCAACCTCCAAGCATGACCATCTGATGCTGTTCCTGCTAAAGGAACAGTGGACCCTTGAACCTTAGCGGAAGGATGAACAGACAGGTAAATGGCCCAGAACTGACCAGCACATGGCAATACAAAAAATATGTCGAAACGAGAGCCTGGCAGTATTGTGGGAAGAGGCCATGACTGAAGTGTCTTGAAAAGCAGTGCTGGTGCAAGTCCAACTCTGAGGCAAAAGCTTGGTGGATCTGACAAAGTGGAGTTGTAGAGACTAACACCTTTGGGTCCAAAGGCACTGCAGCAGTACAGTCCCTGTCAAGGAGCAGGCCTAGTGGCCCTGATAAAGCCAAGCCTGTAAGGACCAACACCTTTGGTTCGAACAGTGTAACAGAAACAATAGATTTGGGACGCGAGCATGTGACTGCTGAAGCAGAACCTAGAGCTGTTGTCTTGATAAGGAAAGTAGCCCAGGGGACAAAGGAATTAGTGATAGACAAGAAGGGAAAAGAGACAGGTACAGAAACTAACAAAGAAGGAGAAAAAATTGCCTTGAGAAGTGAAACAAATGAATGCGCTTAAGTCAGTTTTGCCTCCTTAAGTCAGTTTTCCCCTTGGAAGGAGATATATGCAGACACAGCTAACAAAGACAAAACACATAAAAAAGCCAGAACAAGTTAAAAACTTTGCTGAGTAAATTTTGAGACTTAGCACAAGATGGCTGATGCCAAAGGAAGAGATCTGAGTGCATGCTCATAGCACTGCCACCTATGATAGTGAGGGTTCTCATTCTTTTCTTGATTTCTATGGTAGCAGCACAACTTCTATCTTTGACTGCAGAGAAGTAGCTAACAGTAGCAGGATATTAGCACTTACGCACTCATGAGTCAAAGTATAGTATGCATTATTAAATGTAACAAAGTCATGTGAGATAAACAGTTATATATATACAATCTGAGCCATCACCAAGTCTCCACAGCTTTTACTTACCATATTCTCCAAAGTACAGGGATTTGCAAGCAAAGCGATGAGCCAGTACCTGAGTCAACTTCAAGCCCAGGTAAATGATGAGGAGGCCAACAGTAGAATCCAATAAAAAGCTGATGAAGTACCTGCAATAAAAACCAGGATGTAAATTTATAAAAATTTACCAAATGGAAACAAAAATACTATCAATCATAAATCAGTCTTTCATAGTCCTATTCTCCAAATTCGTTAGGACTCACTCACTGCCCATGGCCTTAGAGGTCAGCTGGAAGACATGCAACATGAACTGAACTGAACTCACTGTGCGTTGTACATAATCATACCTTTTAAGTGCGGCAAGGAGAACTCAAATTGTTAGGTAAGCTGACTCCACTCCACTATGTTGTTGCACAGTCTGCATCTTTGCTGATCATGCGTGCTAGGCATTTTTATGTTTCCATAAGCCACTGGACACTGACATGAAATGTGCATGTCTGATATTCTGCATGCATATACAAAGGGGGTTTAGGCAATGGCAGGTCTGCAGACATAATAACTTGGGAGACTGGAGAAATCTCCATCCTTTATCCACCAGGTGGGAGTATTGAGGCAAGCAAACAGTTTAAAGAGAAATCATAGGAGTAAGCTAAGTGTTTTATGAGCAAACATTTAAACTAAAGCAAACATTTAATATTTCACCCTTTCAGACAAGACACAATTGGACTGTTGTGTTACATCACAAAATGACAAGGTATCAAAATACTTTACATTTCGGTGTGCTTCAGAATGGAGTCTTTCAACAATCACTCTGAAAAATTCTATAGCTTTGCAAGATTACAGCTGGGTGATGACCTAATGAAAACTACAAAAGATTTGAAGCAAGTTGCAAGAATCAAAGCTCTTTCATTTTCTACAATCCAATCATGGAAGCAAGAATTCAAAACTGGGTAAAAACGGGAACAGCTCAGACAAGCCAAAACCACTTCTAAAGAGAGCTTTAAATGAAAATAATGGGGCTGCTTGTGTTCATACTTGTGAAGGAAGACACACATTTGTATTAGGTACCGGCAGTTCAAAAACAAACTTCTGAAAAGGTTATTAACACTTATATTTCTGAAAAGTACAAGAAAAAATAAGCACAATGCAAAAAACAAAAAAAAGTAAGTCTCTAGCTGTATTACTATAGTATTAGGTCCAGAGATAACACAATCTGAAAACGGCAGTCTATGTACATTTTCGCCAATTGTGAAATGTAGCAAGTTTGCAGGAACCTAAATTTTCCAGAAATCCTCAGACAGAGAATGTCATTCCTGATTTTAATTCTTAACAACAAAAACTACATAAAAAAGCAAGCATACAAGCAGATCTGTTCATACATTTACACAGTAGTGCAGCAAACTTCATAAATATACCATTTTGTTAATGTTCGAAATTGCATGACAAGCCATTTTTGCACCCATTTTTGCACCCCCATTACACAAAAATAAGAAGACAGAATTGAATGTTGTTGTGTGAAACTTAACTGTTTGGGGGGGCGGCGTAAAGTGACAAAAGTCATGAGTTATATGGCTCCAAAAATGGCAAAATATCTCATTTGAACAATGACCAAATTAAAACGCACATATTTCACATATTTTTTGATGGATTTCCTTGAAATTTTGCATGTAAAGCAAATAAACAGAAAGCTACTAGTAAATTATTTACAAGCTTAGTTATATTCAATATGTAAGATTTTTGTATGCATTTGCACCCAAATAATGTGAGGGCCCATGTGTCAGGCCAACTTAAAACAGACATAACTCACATTATGCCTTGATGGAATCTCCTGAAAGTTTGCAGGTGAATCAAATACAAAGCTACAGCTTCACTCTTTACAAGCAAATGCTGCTAATGTACAAGATTTTAAGATTTTGTATGTATGTACTGATTTAGTCTGAAATAATGTGATCCACAGATGACTTTGTGTCATACTAGCACAGAAAAGCATCCTTCTCAATAACATAATGAAACTAAAATGTGTAACAGCAGAAGATACAAGCCTGGCAATGCAGGACATGACTTACAGCCATTTCTATACTCATTCCTAATGTTTATTAATAAGTTATTTTCATCAGTTATTTCGCAGTAACACGCGTCTTCCCAAGGATGTCCCATATCCACAGACAAAGAAATTTTCAATGTCTGGTCTATCTACTGAAAATCTCTCCGCTTCTTTTAAAACTGTCTTAATTTTTGTCTTCAGATTTAGCCCCTGAGGTGGTGATTAATCAGTGTTACTGATTTTTGAAACAAAAGCCGTGTTCTCGTCCCGCGACTTATCACACTCAGTTCTCAACTGTAGAAGTAGTATATTAGTGAGTGTCTGCTGATGAAGTTTTGGTGGCAGTGATGGTTAATTTCATTCACAGAAAATCATCATTGCCTTGAAAACAAATAGAAATAGAAATTGAATTTTTTTGTCAAGTATTTTTTTTAATTTGTGCCAGCAATCTGTATTACTTTTGAGAGTAAAATATTCTTATATTGTGCCATTAGAAAGGCTCATTGGACTTTGTGGAGCTATGTGTCCATGTTTGCCTGATGCTATACAGTGTTCTGAATATGTCTGCGTGTCTGCGTGCGCTCGTGTGTGACAAAACCGCTATTTGCTGTTTTTTTACAATGATAAACATTGTCGAATCTGATCCGATAGACGACATGCACTTGTCGACCAACTTCCAGTTTGGATTTCTAGCCGAGTATTAGCACAAATATGATGACTTCGATGTATTAAACAAAATTACATCGTATTCATTAAATACTAGCAATATAAACACCTTTGGAAAGCAATCGCTTCACACAGTTTTACTTCTACTAGTTCCAGGTCGCTTTAAAAAAAAAACCCTTGGCGATAAAACATCAAACCCGAGATTTACTTTCTATTCTTTGTTTATGCAAGCTATACCTGCCACGGACTTCTTTTAAAATCTTTCTAAATAAAGAGAAACATCAAAAACAATTCAATGAATCAAACTTCTAAGTCAATTTTCATGAAAACTCAGTCGATGTTTACATTTGTCCTTCAGCTTGATGATCACAGGTAGAAATTCGTTAATTGGACTTTCAGCCATCGCTTCGAAGGCCGCCATGATTCGAGGTTCCCATATGCTAAAATGGCAGGTCACGGGTACTCGTCCTTCGTTGGCTCGTGCACACCTGGTAAACATTACATCTCATAGTTCTGTATATGGTTGGACTCAGCAAAAAATAAGCTGTTTACGCATCCGTGGAAACAATCTCATTTATCAAGTAGGTCCTCAGATATTCTTCTTCAAAGTTTGCCAATATTCCAACCTTTAGAAGACTAACAAACTATTAATTTTATAAAACAAATACTATACGGGAATGAAGGACAGGGTTTCGACCTGTCATCTGTACTAATTTGCATGAAGATAGTCCTGTGTGACCAGTATAATTTAAGTTGCAGTTAACCAGTCACCCCAAGCACTGTTTGTTTTGTTTTTTTGCGCAGATTTTTGTATGGGTAAATTTATAACAAAAACAAACAGCACAGAACGATAGCGGAAAGAACAATCTTTATCTTCATGATAACTTTGTCATTCATGTTCATCTGCAAGAATGTATGTAGGCCTCCCTCAGTCATGGCTGACCATGGACAAAGTACATCCGTTCTAATGTCTAGATGGGCTGTCTGCTTGGTCCAAGCATCGTCGCTTGTGACTGTAGAGACCAATGCGAGAGAGGCAGCCTCTGTCGCAGCGGTCGCATGTGTATGCTGATGCTGCTCTGTTGGCTGTCATCCCTTTTCTGTGAACTCGCTTTTCTGCTGCAGCAGCTGACAGTTTGTCCTCACCAATCCGCAGCTGTTTCTTGAGAGTGGTTCTCCAGCTGTTGCGGTCGTCTGCGAGGTCCTCCCAAGACTCAGTGTTGATCTCCAGCGCCGTCATGTCACGTTTGCAAACGTCTTTGTATCTCAGCTGTGGGCGGCCAATGTTTCTCTGCCCTGTGGCAAGCTCACCATAAAGGATGTCTTTTGGGATGCGACCATCTTCCTTGCGGCGAACGTGGCCCAACCAGCGCAGCCGACGCTGTCTCAGCATGGTATGCATGGTTGGGAGGCCAGCGTGGGTCAGGACTTCGGTGTTGGTCACCTTGTCTTGCCAGGAAATGCCGAGTATGCGCCGTAGGCTTCTCAGGTGGAAGGTATTGAGCCTTTTCTCCTGATGAGCATGCGTGGTCCACACCTCGCTGCCATACAGCAAGGTGCTGAGGACACAGGCGTTGTATACAGCCATCTTTGTTTTCGTGGTCTGCTTGGGATTTGTCCACATCCTTTGTGTGAGGCGGGCTAGTGTTGTGGCTGCCTTCCCGATCCTCTTGTTGATCTCTGTGTCAAGGGAGAGGTTATCAGTTATGGTGGACCCAAGATATGTGAATTGATGGATGGCTTCAAGCTCGTAGTCATCAATGGTGATGGCTGGTGGAGATGGCGTGCCTTGGCCCAGGACGTTTGTCTTCTTAAGACTGATGGTCAGACCAAAATCTTTGCAGGCCTGGGAGAAGCGGTCCATTAGTGACTGCAAGTCCCGCTGAGTATGGGTCACAACTGCGGCATCGTCGGCAAATAGCATGTCTCTGATGAGGGCTTCACGGACCTTTGTCCTTGCTCTAAGGCGGGCGAGGTTGAAGAGCCTGCCATCTGATCTGGTCTGCAGGTGGATCCCTTCTTGCGCTGTGCTGAACGCATGCCTCAGGAGGAGAGCAAAGAAGATTCCAAAGAGGGTTGGGGCCAGGACGCAGCCTTGTTTCACACCGCTGCGTACGTCGAAGGGCTTGGAGAGGTTTCCGTTGAACTGCACCGTCCATTTCATGTTGGAGTGGAAGGACTCAATTAAGCTGTGCAGTTTGGGGGGGCAGCCGATTTTTCGGGGAGCCCTGAAAAGGCCATCTCTGAGGACTAGGTCAAAGGCCTTGGTGAGGTCAATGAATGCCACATACAGGGGCATCCGCTGCTCTCTGCACTTCTGGATTTGGCGAAGGGAAAAGACCATGTCTACCGTGGATCTCTCTGCTCTAGAACCACACTGTGATTCCGGGTAGACGCGTTCAGCCAGTTTCTGCAGGCGGATTAGGAGGACCCGAGCGTAGACTTTGCCAACAATGCTGAGGAGTGAGATACCTCTGTAGTTGTTGCAGTCGCTCCTTTCGCCCTTGTTTTTATACAGGGTGATGATCTTGGCATCCCTCATGTCCTGCGGTACAGCTCCCTCATTCCAACACTGACAGAGGACTGCGTGCAAGGGTGCAGAAGAGAGTCTTGCAGTGCTTGATGAGGTCTGGGGGAATTCCGTCGTTGCCAGGTGCCTTGCCTGATGCCAGCTATCAATGGCCGTGCTGATTCGCCCACAGTTGGCTCTGCGTCAAGTTCTTCCATTACCGGCATGCACTTGATGGCATCGAGGGCTGAGGGGGACACCATGGTCTGTGTGGAGTAGAGGTTGGAGTAGTGTTCCGCCCATCTTTCCATCTGTCGGCTAGGATTGCTGATTACTTCCCCAGTGGTGGATTTGAGGGGGGCGATCTTGCTCTGTGTAGGTCCCAGTGCCTTCTTGATGCCATCATACGTTCCTCGGATGTTGCCTTTTTCAGCAGCACTCTGTATCATTTTGCTGAGCTCTGTCCAGTACTCGTTTGCGCAGCGCCTGGCGTTAAGCTGAACCTTGCTCCTGGCAGCCCTGAGGATTTGCAGGTTCTTCTCACTGGGTGACCGCTTATACTCAGTGAGTGCGGCGCGCTTGGCCTCAACAGTGGGAGTCATCTCTGATGATCTGGCCTCAAACCAGTCGTGGGACTTCACAGTTTTCTTCCCAAAGGTGGCCATAGCAATGCGGTGCATGGTGTCTCGTAGCGTTTCCCATCTCTCTGTGGCAGAGTCTCTGGGCTGCAACGCATCGTATTCTCTCTAAAAGGCCTCTGCGAACTGTTCTACAAGATCTGGCTGAGACATCTTGCTGACGTCAATGCGAGTGTTCCCTTGTTTCTTTGAGCAGTGGAACTTCTTTGGTTGCAGCCTGATCTTGCAACATACCAGAGAGTGGTCTGTGTCGCAGTCTGCGCTGTGATAAGAGCGAGTGTGGAGAACGTTTTTGATAGCAGCACGTCTTACTAGGATCAAATCCAGTTGGTGCCAATGTTTTGAGGCGGATGCCTCCAGGAGACTTTGTGTTGAGGCTTCGTCTTGAAGAAAGAGTTGGCGATGCACACTTCATGGTAGGCGCAAAACTCAAGCAGTCGCTGTCCATTCTCATTCATTTTCCCCATTCAGAAGGAACCGAGGCAGGAGGGCCAAGAGTCATTGTCTGCACCCACTCTGGCATTGAAGTCGCCCAGGAGAACAAGTTGTTCTGTCCTGGGGATGTTCCTTATGGTTGATGCAAGATTTTTGTAGAACTCATCCTTGGCGTCTGGAGAGGCAAACAGAGTTGGGGCATAAACGTTGATGAGAGTGACATAGCCTTCGGTGGTGTTGAGGCGGAGAGTCAAGAGTCGCTCTGAACCACCGCTGCCTGGTTCAATCATGTTCAGCAGGCTGTTCCTTACTGCAAAGCCTACTCCGTACTCTCTTGGGGCATCAGAACTCTTTCCTCGCCAGAAGAAGGTGTAGTCCCTTTCCTTCAGTGTTCCTGAGTCAGCCAGCCGTGTTCCTGCAGAGTGGCAATGTCCACATTGAACCTCTTTAGCTCGCTGTTTATGATGGCGGTCTTTCTGGCATCACTGATGTCTTGCAGATCTTGGAGAGCCCAGGCATCACACGGCTGTTTAAGAGTGATCACTTAGTTTCGTCCCGCGGCAGCAGCTGTAGCAGCGCGAAGCCCACTGAGTGCTGCCCTGACCTAGAAATACGAGCTCGTAGCTCCGCTTTGTTACCGGCGATCTCGCTACGCCGTATAAGTGCAGTAGTAACTATTACAAACAAGTAACTTCAGTTTTCCACTAATTTTCTCAAGAGCTTTGTTTGTATTGGTCTGTAATATGCATCATTAAAAAGATGAGATTTTTCTCAATAAAATGATATGTAACTCAACACGTTACGTGCATGTAAGTGTCTAACTAAACGCACAGAGAAGAAAGAGAATGAAAGACGGTGTTGACATGATTTTCAATCTTCGACCGTGAAATGATCTATGTTCCAACGCCGGTAAAATCCAAATGCCAGTTCTCGAATGAAATTAGAAGAATGTTGTCTGTAGAGGACGGCTGTTTTTCATTTTTCATGTTTCGCAGCTTAGGGGCCACGTATAGCGTGTCGTAATAACACATGTGACAGCTAAGGTAAACAGGGATGCCAGCGAGGCGGTTGATGGTTACTGGTTCTGGCAGCTCATTAATCTTTAGAGTCTTCAGTGAATGTTGGTATCATTTCAGTCCTCTGGATAACGCTTACCATGTACACACTGTGGCAGAATTCCTCTGTGCTTGATATTGTGTATAGTGTTGCCTTGGACATTTTTGTTTGAAATATCAGTGTACCGAGACGACCAGAGTCAGGTTTTTCATGTTGTAGTCGTTGATTATCTCTGTATATTTTCTCTGTGTGTGTGTGTGCATATTTCATGAGTGAGACAATTAATAAGAGCCCAAAGACATTAAGCGAAGTGCAAAGTATTCCTCTCTCTCTCTCTCTGTGTCTCTGTCTGTCTGTCTGCCTGTCTCAGTGTCTGTCTGTCTGTCTATCTGTCTGTCTGCTTGTATGTTTAAGTGTATACATTTCATGAATGAAATAAGTAATTAAAGACTTTTGAGTATTATTATCATTGTTAAGCAAAATACATAGTATTCTTGTTGTGTGTGTGTGTGTGTGTGTGTGTGTGTGTGTGTGTGTGTGTGTGTGTGTGTGTGTGTGTGTGTGTGTGTGTGTGTGTGTGTGTGTGTGTGTGAGAGAGAGAGAATGACAAACAGGCAGACAGAAAGATTTCAGTGTAGTTAAGTGGGTATGATATTCAGGAGTTTTTATTTCTTATTAATACCAGTGAACCTAAAGTTCTCGTAAATGTATTAAGTTTTCTCTCCCTCCCCCCCCCCCCCCCCTCTCTCTCTCTCTCTATCGCTCTCTGTGTCTTTCCATTTTTTTAATGAATGGTCGTCTCAGTATCGTGATCCCAATCTTGACTCTTGTACGGACATGTGTGTATACGTTCCTACTATGGCAGTAAGGAGATTGCGGTATACAAGACTATCACTATCAGTGAAATGTTGGTGCTAGTGTGAAGGATAATGGAGTCTATGCCGTTATCAGTGATCTCGATTTACCCACCGTTACCTCCACAAGAAGCCAAAAAAGATCCGTCTGGTAAGTCAGTCTGTTAAAACATACTTTACTCTTCCTCTGTATGTGTTTCTTTCTGCTGTAATAATTGGTGAACTCTTGTTTTCGTTGTTGGAAGTTGGCTTATTTTTCTCATGAAACAGTGAAGGCGCGATATTTTCAGAATCGTTCTCCTCCTTTTCTATGTAATCCCGTTACGCATTATGGCAACAAACCAATTCGTGTTTGATATCTATGTGTAGGGGAGAGAGTCTACTTTTCAGTAAGATTGATAATTACATATATGGCCAAATGACCAAAACAGTATTGCCGGAAATGTAGAAACAGTAGTAATCACGTCACACAAAGGCAGCCACACAGTATCGCTTGCCTACTGATGACTCACAGCTCAAAACCGCTGACAGGCTGTGTAGCGCAGCGGGTAAGCAGGAAAACACGCCTCTCGCGTGCGAATCGCTGACACCGTGTCCGAAAACTAAGTGATCGCCCGGCGGCCGGTTTAAACAGCCGTGATCATTGTTCGGACATTCCAACAGCCCAGTTTCACTGCTGATCCTTTTCCTGATCCGTTTCTTGAATTTGAATTTTTCTTTTTGCCTGGTGCGGTAGTTAACGACCTGCTTGTCAGATTTTCTCCTAATCTTCATGCACCCAATGAAGAAGGCAGGTCGTGGCAGGACAGCACCTGATTGGCTGGGGGCTGCCCAGCTTAGGCGGGCGGTAGCTGTCCAGCTTCTACGCCAGTTTGAAGAATGACTTATCACTGGTATCTGTTGCTTCCCGTGTTGTGCCGACACTACTCACTAGTGTTAGAGTGAGGCTGGAGTGTCCTCTCCAGGTCGTAGGTGCAGAGTGTTTGTGGATGAATGTACGGATGTAAGCCTGGGCAGTGTAATATGGAAGACAGGTTGTTGCCCATGCAACTTGTCCCCCCTCTCCGCTTCGCTGACAGATCCAAAGGAACAGCACGGCTGTTACATTTTGGTGCCAACGTGGCCGCAGGAGCTGCCGAAAAGTGACAAAGTTTGCCATCCAACCGCCTTAGGGGCCCACACCGGATTTACTGTCAGGGTTTACTCCCTTAGCTAGATGGCCACGGTAGCTCTTCAGAGCTGGCGCCCTTTGATGGATCTAATTTAATTCCACCAGGGTTTCTAGCCACCCTCCTCTGCAAGAATATTTGACTGATAAACATGTGCAATTTTTCCACTGACTGACACAATTCACGCATTGCTGAAGAGAGGCTGCCAGTACGTATTTGTATACCAGAAAGAAGAATCACACATCTGTATACCAGAAGTGAAGGAAGACTCACACATCTGTATACCAGAAATGAAGGAAGACACATATCTCAGTTATCTGTATACCAGAAGTGAAGGAAGACTCACACATCTGTATACCAGAAGTAAAGGAAGACTCACACATCTGTATACCAGAAGTGAAGGAAGACTCACACATCTGTATACCAGAAGTGAAGGAAGACTCACACATCTGTATACCAGACGTGAAGGAAGACTCACACATCTGTATACCAGAAGTGAAGGAAGACTCACACATCTGTATACCAGAAGTGAAGGAAGACACATATCTGTATACCAGAAGTGAAGGAAGACTCACACATCTGTATACCAGAAGTAAAGGAAGACTCACACATCTGTATACCAGAAGTGAAGGAAGACTCACACATCTGTATACCAGAAGTGAAGGAAGACTCACACATCTGTATACCAGACGTGAAGGAAAACTCACACATCTGTATACCAGAAGTGAAGGAAAACTCACACATCTGTATACCAGAAGTGAAGGAAGACTCACACATCTATAAACCAGAAGTAAGCGCAAGGCTTTCATTTTCAGATAAAACAGGTCTGAGAAGTATGTACCATGACTTTCACCTTCGAAAGCTGGCTGCAAAGTGAGTGCTGCATAAGCTGACAGAGGAACAGAGGAAGTGACAGGTACATGCTGCGCTGATCTGCTCAGCTGTTTCAAACCAAATGGACCCAAATGTGCGATGGATGAGTCAATGGAGATAAGACACGGGTTCCCTTCTACAGTATTGCCAGAAAATGTAGGAAAAAAGCGTGGCTGGGCCAAAATCATCAGGTGCACCAAATTTCCAAGCAAAGATTTCAGAGCTGAAACGGCTTTCTCTGTATTTTTCAATCACCAAGGCCCAATTGCTGTTGATATTCTCCCTGCCAGCAGTGCTGTCACTGGCACATACTAAAAAGAAACATATTACCCAAGGAAACTCTGGAGATCAGCAGTCACAGCCCCTAAATAGAACCCAAAACGTTTTTCTCCTACATGACAACACCAGTCCCCACAAAACAAGGGCCGCATCTCAGCTTTTAGATTATCAAAAGATCCACATTTTGCCTCACCCACCCTACAGCCCTATCACATCTCATGTGACTTCCAGTAGTTCCTTCTCCTGAAGATCATCATCATCATCACCACCACCACCACCACCACCATCATCATCATCATTGTTAACAGTCATTAATATATCATCATCATCATCATCATCAGGTGCCCTGCCGCATGGCGTTGGTGACCATGGACCTCCAACCATCTCTATCTCCCATTGCCCCCAGCATCTCCTCCACCCTCTTCATCCCCAGCCACTCTGCAAGTCCGTCCAGAATTCTCTCCCTGGGTCTACCTGGTGCTCTCTTTCCCTCCAGCTTTCCCGTTGTGACCAGGTGCTCCAAGTCCCCCTTCCTCATAAAATGGCCTATAAATATTAATATATCATTACCATTATTATCAAGCTCCTAACAACAGGCACTCACCATGTACATGGATCTCCATGGAACATATCAGCCAGGAACACATTGGCAAAATGGATGACAGCAGCACCCAGAGCCTGCTTGGATGTATCGAAGAACCTGCAACACAGCAATACTCAATAGACAATGCAATTCAAACAGCAAGTACCAAGAAATATAACATAACAAACTGGAAAAAATAATCTGATGTCAGTATGTAATGAACAAATAAATAAACTGCTCATGATATGTGGATTAAAAAGAACATGGCTCAAAAATGAATGACTGTTTTGCTACATGTATACTTTACCATGATTTTCTAAGTACTACAGTACTATGTACCAGCATGGACAAAACATATTAATAAACACTTCTTACCTGTAGTGCTTATAAGATTTATCATATTTAGAATACCAATCAAACCCAGCAAAAAAAAAAAAAAAAAAAAAAATCAAATTTAATTATATGATCCTTTTTTCCCTCTCTTGAGTTTTTGGAGGAAAGGTTCACTATGTAAACATCCGAGCAGATCTTTCTGATGTCAGTCACTAAATACACCTTTTTAAAAAAATTTGCTGGCCCATCTGTTGCATTACTCCTCATTGATCCCATGCTGCCCATTCCTGCTCATTGACACATCACCATGCCCAAGTTCATACAGTCCAATCCCAGTGCCAGCATCTGAGGAAGTTCATAGAAGCTAGCAATGTCAAGCAGTTGTGGGCCACCACCGAAGGATACTCTGCACTGCTGCTGGCTCACTTAAGTGTAGTTCAGCAGAGTTTTTTTTACCCAACATACCTGTCCACTGCCTACTAAGTCCCCTTAGCAATCACTTAGTTGTGGAGCTATACTGAATGTACATCTCTCCACCATGACCCTCTGACGATAGTTACTTCAAAGCATAGACACCAAAGCCATCCTGAGGCCTAAACTGTAGTAAAATTACAAGATTTTCCCAACTGTTAACATCTGAATTAGATTAATCAATTTTCAAGGATATAATTAAGTGATGCAAGAGAAACAAAGCCTGTTTACACGAGACTTTTTAAAAACAAAGAATCTACTTGTCTATTTGGATAGCTGTATAGTGTATTGCAATAATTATACTTGTTTCATTGCAAAAGTCCTGTTTATATTTTCTGTTATGACAAGGCAGATTTTTAGTATAACCTGATCGTCTTCTTTTGTTCTTACTTTTCTACTCACCATATTTTCCATGGGCGTCTGGAGTGCTTTGGTTCACAGTAACGTTTCACTGAAAATGAAAACTGTACAGATGATTGACTTTCAGAACATAACTCTCTAGAAACAGTAAATCAAATGTAACATGGAATCGCAAAACGACACTGAAACAGGGATCATGCTTGATTTAAAATAATGTACACATAAATCAGGTGACCAAAGGTTTGCAACCTGTCATGGTAAGGGAGCGTGCATGCATCAGGGACCCTAGAGCTATGTCAGCAGGAGCTTCAGCTACTGGTATTGGTTGGGCCACCGAACAGCTTAACAGGTGGAGGTCTGACAAAGACTTGAAAGAGCGATCTGCCAATCTCCAGGATGGGGTTTGGGTACATGGCACATAATCCAGTTCCACAAAAAAGCCTCTTCCAGAAACAGCAACAGAAGAAACCAATACTACTGCTCCAATGTGTATGACTGGCTTCTACAGTCATCCAAAGCTACTTGGACAAATGACAGTAGTTAAAGTCAAAAGGAAGCTACTGAAAAGATGACAGAAATTCTAAACACTAAAACCAAAACTAGAACATAAGAAATAAGTATGAAACAGGCAAACTAGCTCAAAGTAATACCAGAAATGAGATGCTACAACTGTAAAAGCAACATATATACAGATTTAGCGAAAGCAGGACAGGATCAGGTAGAAAACGTGGTTTTCAACATACACTTGGCAAGAAGTAACTCATGGAGGCCAAATAGAGAGACTAAAAATGAAAGACAGATATGAAGTACTATACCAGCAATCTGACTGAACAGTGAATATGATGGTAAGTGCAGACAAGTGGGCACACATGGACAGTCTCGCAAATCAGGCACAAGATGCAGCCAGCCCAGCTGGGGAGAGCAAGGGAAAGAGTTTGTGCAATGTCACTAAGATGGTCTGTGTCAAGTATCATGAAACCACCAACATTGAACATGTCTATCAGTTATATCACAGACAAACCAAGAAGACTTTTACCAGTTTGACAGAAGCTAGATGGGCTGAACACTTCAGTTAAGTTTTGAACAAGCCACTATCAACCACAGAAGCTAACAAACAAGAAGCAGAGACCATTTCCCCCTCCATCTGGGTTTGAACTCAAGCCTACAAGGTGACTGGGTGCCCCACGGCCAAGCCACCCTTGTGGGATGTCTTATTCACTTAGCTATCAAACAGCTGCTGTACATACTGTAACATAGTGAAATTTTTAAAGTATACGAAGTTCATTTTTGTTTATCCTTAATCAGATTCAGCTGGAACTCTGCCTGCCTTTCAAGCTCTGGTCCTCTCCTTCCTCATATAACCCTGTACACTTCTTAAACAAGGGTAAACAAACTCAGTCATACAAACTACAGCTAACCCAAGGACAGAAAGAAAACATGAAGGCACAATCAAGTGCTCAAAGAGATTGCACAAGCAATCACTACTGCCAGGGGCAAAAAAGCAAGCGACCTTCTAAATCAGTATATATATCATGTCAGGTCAGATAGATGTATCCGCTACTGGTAACCTGGAATCCAGTACTACCTGTCACAGGGTTGAATTGCTGGCGACTAAACCAGCAACCCCACCAGTCCTCTCAGGAGGATGGTGAGGAGGGTGGCTAGAAACCCTGGTGGAAATAAATTAGATCCATCAAAGGGCGCCAGCTCTGAAGAGCTACCCGCGGCCATCTAGCTAAGGGAGTGAACCCTGACAGTAAATCCGGTGTGGGGCCCCTAAGGCGGTTGGATGGCAAACTTTGTCACTTTTCGGCAGCTCCTGCGGCCACGTTGGCACCAAAACGTAACAGCCCTGCTGTTCCTTTGGATCTGTCAGCGAGGTGGAGAGGGAGGACAAGTTGCATGGGCAACAGCCTGTCTTCCATATTACACTGCCCAGGCTTACATCCGTCCATTCATCCACAAACACTCTGCACCTACGACCTGGAGAGGACACTCCAGCCTCGCTACTAACACTAGTGTCGGCACAACACGGGAAGCAACAGATACGGGTGATAAGTCATTACTCAACTGGCGTAGAGCTGATGCCAGGGGTTGCTTTTGATGGTGGGAGAGACCTTCGTGTCTTACTGGACAGCTACCGCCCACCTAAGCTGGGCAGCCCCCAGCCAGTTAGGTGCTGTCCCGCCACGACCTGCCTTCTTCATTGGGTGCATGAAGATTAGGAGAAAATCTGACAAGCAGGTCGTTAATTACCGCACCAAACAAAAAGAAAAATTCAAATTCAAGAAACGGATCAGGAAAAGGATCAGCAGTGACACTGGGCTGTTGGAATGTCCGAACAATGATGCCTGAGCTCTCCCAAGATCTGCAAGACATCAGCGACGCCAGAAAAACCGCCGTCATAAACAGCGAACTAAAGAGGCTCAATGTGGACATTGCCACTCTGCAGGAAACACGGCTGGCTGACTCAGGAACACTAAAGGAAAGGGACTACACCTTCTTCTGGCAAGGAAAGAGTTCTGATGCCCCAAGAGAGCACGGAGTAGGCTTTGCAGTAAGGAACAGCCTGCTGAACATGATTGAACCAAGCAGCAGCGGTTCAGAACGACTCTTGACTCTCCGCCTCAACACCACCGAAGGCTATGTCACTCTCATCAGCGTTTATGCCCCAACTCTGTCTGCCTCTCCAGACACCAAGGATGAGTTCTATGAAAATCTTGCATCAACCATAAGGAACATCCCCAGGACAGAACAACTTGTTCTCCTGGGCGACTTCAACGCCAGAGTGGGTGCAGACAATGACTCATGGCCCTTCTGCCTCGGTTCCTTTGGAGTGGGGAAAATGAATGAGAATGGACAGCGACTGCTTGAAATTTGCGCCTGCCATGAAGTGTGCATCGCCAACTCCTTCTTCAAGACGAAGCCTCAACACAAAGTCTCCTGGAGGCATCCGCGCTCAAAACATTGGCACCAACTGGATTTGATCCTAGTAAGACGTGCCGCTATCAAAAACGTTCTCCACACTCGCTCTTATCACAGCGCAGACTGCGACACAGACCACTCTCTGGTATGTTGCAAGATCAGGCTACAACTAAAGAAGTTCCACTGCTCAAAGAAACAAGGGAACCCTCGCATTGACGTCAGCAAGATGTCTCAGCCAGATCTTGTAGAACAGTTCGCAGAGGCCTTTCAGAGAGAATACAATGCATTGCAGCCCAGAGACTCTGCCACTGAGAGATGGGAAACACTACGAGACACCATGCACCGCATTGCTATGGCCACCTTTGGGAAGAAAATTGTGAAGTCCCACAACTGGTTTGAGGCCAAATCATCAGAGATGACTCCCACTGTTGAAGCCAAGCGTGCCGCACTCACCAAGTATAAGCGGTCACCCAGTGAGAAGAACCTGCAAATCCTCAGGGCTGCCAGAAGTAAGGTTCAGCTTAACGCCAGGCGCTGCGCAAACGAGTACTGGACAGAGCTCAGCGAAGAGATACAGAGTGCTGCTGAAAGAGGCAACATCCGAGGAATGTACGATGGCATCAAGAAGGCACTGGGACCAACACAGAGCAAGATCGCCCCCCTCAAATCCTTCACTGGGGAAGTAATCAGCAATCCTAGCCAACAGGTGGAAAGATGGGCGGAACACTACTCCGACCTCTACTCCACACAGAACATGGTGTCCCCCTTAGCCCTCGATGCCATCAAGTGCATGCCGGTAATGGAAGAACTTGACGCAGAGCCAACTGCGGACGAACTCAGCAAGGCCATTGATAGCCTGGCATCAGGCAAGGCACCTGGCAACGACGGAATTCCCCCAGACCTCATCAAGCACTGCAAGACTTCTCTTCTGCACCCTTTGCATGCAGTTCTCTGTCAGTGTTGGAATGAGGGAGCTGTACCGCAGGACATGAGGGACGTCAAGATCGTCACCCTGTACAAAAACAAGGGCGAAAGGATCGACTGCAACAACTACAGAGGTATCTCGCTCCTCAGCATTGTTGGCAAAGTCTATGCTCGGGTCCTCCTAATCCGCCTGCAGAAACTGGCTAAACGCGTCTACCCGGAATCACAGTGTGGTTTTCGAGCAGAGAGATCCACAGTAGACATGGTCTTCTCCCTTCGCCAAATCCAGGAGAAGTGCAGAGAGCAGCGGATGCCCCTGTATGTGGCATTCATTGACCTCACCAAGGCCTTTGACCTAGTCAGCAGAGATGGCCTTTTCAGGGCTCTCCGAAAAATCGGCTGCCCCCCCAAACTGCACAGCTTAATTGAGTCCTTCCACTCAAACATGAAAGGGATGGTGCAGTTCAACAGAAACCTCTCCAAGCCCTTCGACGTACGCAGCGGTGTGAAACAAGGCTGCGTCCTGGCCCCAACCCTCTTTGGAATCTTCTTCGCTCTCCTCCTGAGGCATGCGTTCAGCACAGCGCAAGAAGGGATCCACCTGCGGACCAGATCAGATGGCAGGCTCTTCAACCTCGCCCGCCTCAGAGCAAGGACAAAGGTCCGTGAAGCCCTCATCAGACACATGCTATTTGCCGACGATGCCGCAGTTGTGACCCATACTCAGCGGGACTTGCAGTCACTAATGGACCGCTTCTCCCAGGCCTGCAAAGATTTTGGTCTGACCATCAGTCTTAAGAAAACAAACGTCCTGGGCCAAGGCACGCCATCTCCACCAGCCATCACCATTGATGACTACGAGCTTGAAGCCATCCATCAATTCACATATCTTGGGTCCACCATCACCGATAACCTCTCCCTTGACACAGAGGTCGACAAGAGGATCGGGAAGGCAGCCACAACACTAGCCCGCCTCACACAAAGGGTGTGGACAAATCCCAAGCTGACCACAAAGACAAAGATGGCTGTATACAACGCCTGTGTCCTCAGCACCTTGCTGTATGGCAGCGAGGTGTGGACCACGCATGCTCATCAGGAGAAAGGCTCAATACCTTCCACCTGAGAAGCCTACGGCGCATACTTGGCATTTCCTGGCAAGACAAGGTGACCAACACCGAAGTCCAAACCTGCGCTGGCCTCCCAACCATGCATACCATGCTGAGACAGCGTCGGCTGCGCTGGTTGGGCCACGTTCGCCGCATGGAAGATGGTCGCATCCCAAAAGACATCCTTTATGGTGAGCTTGCCACAGGGCAGAGAAACATTGGCCGCCCACAGCTGAGATACAAAGACGTTTGCAAGCGTGACATGAAGGCGCTTGAGATCAACACTGAGTCCTGGGAGGACCTCGCAGACGACCGCAACAGCTGGAGAACTACTCTCAAGAAACAGCTGCGGATTGGTGAGGACAAACTGTCAGCTGCTGCAGCAGAAAAGCGAGTTCACAGAAAAGGGATGACAGCCAAGAGACCAGCATCAGCATACACATGCGACCGCTGCGACAGAGACTGCCTCTCTCGCATTGGTCTGTACAGTCAGAGGCGACGCTGCATGGACCAAGCAGACAGCCCATCTAGACATTAGAACGGATGTACTTTGTCCATGGTCAGTCATGACCGAAGGAGGCCTACTACTACTATGGATATGGTTTTTATGTATTCAGCAGCTTCTTGTATATTTCCTGTAATAAGAACATTTAATGTATCATTCAAATTTTATCAATATGAGTCAAATGAATTGCCATTTTAATCTCTGTTATTTCATCTGTGATAAAATCAGATAAACAGGCAGCACAATGTTAATTCCACACTAATTTTTGATTTTTACACAAATTATAGTCAATGTTATCTTCCTGCACACACTGACACTAACAGTTGTCATTTGAAAATAAAATTAAACGGAATCTTACAAACATATGATCTGACTCCATTCACTCACACACACACACACACACCTCTCACAATCATCGCACAGCACTTTGCAGAAACAAATCATTTAAAAGTTAAAAACAAACAAACAAAAAAAACCCACTATGGCCTACTTATATTCATGAATATGTAAGATCCTGGGTGTTGCCCTGATACATACCATTCATTTCAAGATACATAGATCAAACATAATAATTTAATATACTTATCAAGTAACATTTCTGTATATAATAGAGGTATTCAAAAAATTATCATCAGAATTTCTGTTCCCATGAACTGATGAAGTGATCAACTAATTCATAATGATGATTACCAATAGAAACATTAAACAATCAATTTATCTTATTAGACATTGTTTTGGGTTTGGTATGTAACTTATTATGGTACTGTGATCTATGAATGCTTTTACATGTAAGGGGCAGTTGTACAAGCACGGCTCCAACATAACAGGCCTACATCCTTGGTCAAAACACATGGTCAAAATCGGCATCAAGAGTTGGGGACCCCTGGGCTAAAGTGACTAACATCAAGATGAAGGCGCAATTTAGTTCTTCCTTACTGTGTGTGTCACTGGCGGTGTCAGTGTGTTTGTTTATACATTTGTCCAAGTTAGTGACCTTTGAGTGAGTGTGACTGAGTGAGTAGGGCCTAACTGTTTTTATGCCAGGTAACCGTTTTTTTTTTTTATACAGGCCTGTATGAAACTATGATGTATCATTAGACTAGACTAGTACATTACTGATTACATAGCCTAACAATTTATAGGTCATTATAATTTACAATGTATTAACTCCTCACTTACCAATAAGACAAGTGAATGCAAGGAAAGCCAACAACCCTTGGACAAAGAGACCAAATGCGCCAAGCAAATCACCAGAAGAGCAATGAAGCTCTTTTACACTGCCTGACTCAATTACTGAAGCAGACGAATTCGTGTCATAGTTTATTATGCGACTAACACCGAGCACATCGCCACCTCCGCCAGCAGTATTCTTCTGGTCGAGGGTCAGTGCCATTTCAATCCTTGAAGAGACGTGGAAGACCGTGGCCTTCCGTGATAAAATCAGTTTTGTGTCTCCACATGATGTTTATAGATTTTACGGAATTCGTCTCAAGCAGCAGCCATCTTGAATCACTTCTCAGATGTTTTCCATTCTCGGAAGGCGTACGCAAAACTTGGCCGATAAGATTTTATCTATTTACCCTAAAACAACCAAAATACCTACAAATTACGGTCCTCGTGGCGGCGGCGGCGGCGGCTGCAGCAGCAGTAGCAGCCGTAATAATAATTGAATCACATTTATATGAACAAACCTTTCGAGTCAATAGTAAGTTCATAAAGGCACTGTTTTTTTGTGAAATGGGGATTTGACATTCACTAATCGATGGTCGACAAGACAGTCACACAGGGAGACGTATCTCCTCCCTGCCTGTAAAACAAACTACAGGAAATATTCATTCTTCCCAAGGACTGTCAGGGACTGGAACAGTCTACCCCCCGAGGTTATCTCTTCAGCCTCGGTGGAGTATTTCAAGTCCCGAATCTGACCAGCCAGCCTCCCCCTCCCCCATCCTCTACCACCACCCCACCCCCAAAGCCAGTTCTACATACCAGCGTCCTAGCCAGCGGAAACCCCCAGTTTCTATACACACCAGAACCATCAAAACGATGATGGTGGATGTTCCAAGAAAGAAGAAGAAGTAGAGAATGATGATGATGGTGCCACATACCACATACATGTCACATACTTTCCTCTCCATGACTTTGGTCAAACCTACCCGTAGAAAAGAAAATCATCAACTGTAACATTTCATTCTATGCACAGATGGAGTACTGAGCTGGCATAAAGATGATATATGAAAAAATAATCGTTTGCAAACAAACAAAACACAACGAAAACAAACAACTGCAAGAACCTGTAGAACCGTTTTCTTAAGTACAAGAATAACAACAAAACAGCAACAAAAGAACATTACCAACAACAGCTTATATGGAAACCCCACGGTGATAATCTTAGTAACAATAAAATTGTCTCTAAGAATTTATTTCTTCTTTCATACATTATTAACACTGAAGAAAAAGAAAGAAAGTAGAAAAAAGGGGAAAGAAAGAAAGAAGAAAAGAAAGAAACCACTCAAACCAAACCATTCAAACCAAACCAAACCAAAACCAAACCAAACCAACCAGCCAACCAACCAACCAACCGACCAACCAACCAACCAACCAACCAACCAACCAACACACACACACACACAACACACACACACACACACACACACACACACACACACACACACACACACACACACACACACACACAAACACACAAACTGACAAACAAGCAAACAACAAACAAACAACAAACAAACAAACAAACAAACAAACAAACAAAAAGAATGAACGAACAACCAACCAACCAACCAACCAACCAATCAGCCAACCAACCAACCAACCAACCAACCAACCAAACGAACAAACAAGCACCACAAATTTAGAATCACCAGATCATATTCCATACTGACTATGCATCAACAAATCAACAGGCAGTATGGGATGGTTGTGCAATAAAGTTCCAATGTATTTTTTCAGTTCTTTGCTGGCACAAAAAAAAAAAAGAAAAAAAAAAAGAAAAGAAAACGAAAGTGTCTAGCAGTTGATAGCTACCTAACCCGGGCCAAAACTAAAAAGTAACAACAAACAAACAACCAAACAACAACTAAAAACAAACAAAAACAAACAAACAAACAAAATGACCCAAGAGCAGCCAACACACATACAGACAGACAAACAAACACAAAATCCGAAAATATCATCATTCAAAAACAATCTCAGGTATATCAAAAGGACACCATGTGTACAAACTTGTACACAGATCTGCCCCTAATGCTTAATTAAACAGAGCTAGCTATTTTCCCCTATGTCAAACACACTACATAAATTCAAAGAAGCAATTTTAGACCAAGATTAGACAAATTTAAAGCAAGCATCTCTTTCTCTTGAACAAATCTGATCTCTTGAAAAACATTACCCATCAACATCAAATCATGCACATTGCTGGCCAGCTTAAAAGAAAAGCTTCGTAGACATTTCCTCCAAAACAACATGCATATCTATTCCAATTACAAATATTTCTTTTACACAACTTGTGCTATTGAACACAGCTAGGTTCCTCAATTTGTCTCTCTGTATGTCCGTCTGTTTCTCTCTGTCTGTCTGTCTCTCTCATCTTCATCTATCTCTCAAAACCCCCTCTCTCCCTCTCTATCATTATGACCACTCCCCAAACTCAAAATCTCATTGAATCGTCAATTTAATCCTTTTTTTTTTTTCATTAGAATTGTCAGTTTAAATCTTTTTTTTTTTCTTTCCCCCTTGAGCCCCATCTTTTCAAAGACATACATGACTGCTTGGTTCTGAGCTAAAATTTGTGTCAGAGAATTATACATGTGGCCATTCATTTAAGTACTAAAACTAATTCCCCATTTGTGGATTAGTTCATTAGTGTTTTGTTTTTACACTAGTTCTTTCTTCTCTGCCCCTCCCCCCCCCCCCCCTCTTTTTTATGCATATTATTTAAAAAAAAATTTTTTGTTAAGTTTGTGAAATTTTCATAATTTGTTATCGGTTTGTTTCTCTTTTCTCTGCTTTTAATTAATGTTTTTAAAATTTATGGCTGTGCGCGCTTGATATATATATATATAGATGACAAACACGTACACACATACACACTACACGAACACGCCTGGCAAAAATAAGCATCTGTGCGCGCGCACACACACGACACAAACGCGTTTGACATGAAAAATAAAGCATCTGCGCATGCGTGAACGGTAGACCACGATTTGCCATTTGCAATAAGCTTAACATGGCGAAGGGCCGGTGATAACACAGTGTGTAATTGTAATTTTTTGCATTTCATTCGATCGCTGGTAAGTTTTTCTTTCCACATGTAGGTAGCATTATCAATTGTGAAGCTTTTGAATCATTTACAAGGCAGTATTTGGATGTTATTCGATTTTCTTTTTAACTTTAAAATGGACGGCTGATATGAGCAAAATGAAAATGGATGGTCGATATGAAGCCAAGTACGAAGTTTTTGCTCTTTCCATAATGAAAGTACTCTTTATTGTCACTGTGGAAACACTGTCCTTGGATGTAGTGTGTTCATTTATGTTATGGACATTTAGAAATTGTGTTTGCATTGTTTTACTATTTAACTAATTCCTTCTAAATCCGTTTTTGCTGCGTATGTTATCGGTAGATCGAACGCACGCTCTACTTCTTAGCCTTGTCCGTAATACTGACAGTTGCGTTGTAACTTCACAAATTGTTCAGGGTGAAGCTCATATTTAAACCGTTTAGAGATGTTTTTGCGTGGAAAAAATACTGAATAGAAAGTTTGAAATCGGTTTGTGTTACTTTTGCATCATGTAATTTGACGTCGAACATTTTTCTTTACTTGAAAACATCGATTTGTCTATCTCTGGTCTGTAATGTAGGCCTACAATAGACTTTGACAAAATGGCGGCGAATGTCTCCAAATTAGGTGTACTAAAAATAAATCAATACCGTAGCCTAAGTTAAGTATGCACTGGAGGAAGAGTAATTTGTAGTCCTTTTATTTGTTTGCATGGGGTTTTTTTTTTTTTTTTTTTTTACAAATAGGCTACACGATAAAGTAAGGATGACAAGACAGATGTCTGTTTACTATCAGTATCAGAGAGGACTTTTAGTTTTAATAGGCTATTCTTTTTAACAGAAGATTTAGGCTAGGCAGTTTCTGAGTTTGGCCTAACTCAACTGGTTCAGGAATTGAGAAAAGCGAAAAAGGAGTCCAAGACGATCCAATCAGCTGTTTTCAACCAGAATGGTGTAGGCCTGTCTTTCCCCCCCCCCCCCCCCCCCTCCATATCTTCTGAGATGCATTATGTCGTGAGAATTTGTGAACATTAAGAAGGCAAGAAGATAATAAAAAATAAAAAATTTCTTACCAGAATAGTGCATCAGCCAACTTTATTCCTTTTGAGACAGACCTATGATACCATTTTGGCAGATAGCCATCAAATTAATTATCACTAGTGCTAGTAGTTGTACACTAGTAGTTTTGATTGCCAGTATCCCATAGGCCTACCTGTCAGATTTTTTAAAACAATGGGTTTGGGTGGGGAAGCTGTAAAGGTCTCTTAAAGAACCTTATTATTAATTAGCCTGAGAGAGAAAGAGAGAGAGAGAGAGAGAGTTTGTCAAGCCAACCTAACATAAATTGCTGTAGTAATGACAGTTTTTAAAATGTTCCTTGCAGCATCAGTGGATTTCAGTGAATATTTTTCATTGATGAGTTTCTGAATAGCATCAAACAGGCCTTCATTTCTCAAGACTTCAGAAAGGCAACAAGGCTAATTGGTCTTCAAGGGGTGGGACCTGGGAAATCAACCTATCTTTCCAATGTTTCATAACAAGGCTACATTTCTCAGATTTGAGTCAGATTGGTCTATAGATGGTTAAGGTATGAGTGGGCTTGCTAAAATAATGTAAAAAATATTGTGCAGCCTTTGTCATCAAAAGTTTACTTCAGAAATGTTTATCAGACTCTTATTTAGAAAACTGTAATGATGATATGATACTGATCTTAATTACAAAATTCATGTCCTCATACAATGCATGTTGCAATTTGGAATTTGTCTTTTTTGATTTGTCATTGTAGTATAAGGAGTATTGAGTGTCCTGAAGTTCACTTTGTTATGGTTGTCATGTAGAAGCTGGTATCCTACAGCTGGCTTGTAAAGTTAGTACCCTAAGGGGAAAAAATGCATGTCTATAAAACATTTTATCCCCCCCCCCCCCCCTTTGATAGTATTTATTTACAAGATGGGAAAGGTGGGTGACACCAGAACAGAGGCAGAAAATGACAGTTATGACAGACATAATACTTTTATAGATATAAGCAAATTATACTCATGGTAATGAATATACATGTCACAATCAGACTGTGCACTTAAAAAAAAAGTAGTGTACTGTCTTTAAAAACCCCACAGTATACAGTGCATGCATACATATGAGTCATGCACATCAAGCAAAGTTACACACACAGACACACACAGACACACAGACACACACACACACACACACACACACACACACACACACACACACACACACACACAACACACACACACAGTGAGAACACACACACAGTGAGACACACACACAGTGAGACACACACCCACAGTGAGACACACACACACACACACACACACACACACACACACACACACACACACACACACACCCGAGTGAGACACACACCACAGTGAGACACACACACACACACACACACACACACACACACACACACACCATATGGCATGCACACATCCAATGAGGCACTGTTGTAAAGTTGACAATATTATCAGGAGTAGCAAAAGAAACTTTCTTCGTCTTCGAGGTATGATACAAACAGAACCATCAAATCTGATTTTCTTGAAGACTGTGTGATGTACCTGGCCCAGTTAACATCACCATTCTGCAATACTTTCCTCCCAATTTGATGCAATACTGCAAGTGCCTGAGTGATTTAGAAAAGGCCATCTGATAGTCCTCTTTGAAGATGCAGTTGAGCTCTTGATTTCTCAGCTTATGTGAGGTCTTTTATAGGATGAAACTTCCTTGCGGTGAATGTGTTATTTAAAAGAGAGAACAACTAGAAGTCAACAGGGGCAAGGTCAGGGCTTTAGGATGGGTTAGGCAAAACTTGGATCTTTTATCTTCTACTAGTTCTAGACACTAATTTACAGCCTTTGTTTTTTTTGGAGACGGGTGTTGTTGAGTTCTGGTGTTTGGGCTTTGATTGCTGATCTCCTGAGAGACCTTGGGTAGAGCAGCTCCTGCATAGTATATGCAGTGAAATTCTGTTACTGTTACTGTATAGCCTGGAGAAATCACAGCAACAGGATCTTGGTGGTTGAAAAATACAGGAGTACAGTCTTTTTCTGCTCTAAAATCCTTGATTACGGATTGGGTGCTTCTAATCATGTTAGCCCTGCCATGCTTTGTTTCTGCATTTGCTGGCAAGACCTAAGTTTAAGGCACATCAGAATGTCAGGTATTTTGACACAATGTCATTTCATGACATTTTATGATGTAACACTAACAGTGTAATGATGTAATCTCTGAAATGAAGATAAAAGGTTTGGTCTCTCAGATATATTCCATGACCATTGAGCTGAGACATCCATAAAAGTGGTTTTCTCATTTTGTTTGGAGCATACTAATATTACTATGTATGATCAAGCCTGGTTACGCCTGGGATGGTCAGTATATTTAATGTAGCTGAGGTATGTTCATGATGAATTGGATGCATACATGGTGTTATGTATAGGCATGTTACTCTGATGGGTTAGCCTACATTGTGCAGCTGGATTGGAGGAGGAGAAAAAAAAAAGCAAAAATCAGCAGTCAAAAAACATGAGAATTTCTGTGAAAAATATGGGTGAATTGACTGTTATTGGTATAATATTTGTAAGGCAGGAGGAGTGGCAGAAGTGAAGGGCATACTATTCATTTTTTCTTCTTTTAATCGAAATGATTTATGTTCATCATATTCATGTGTATTACATGTATATTATTTGGCAAAATTGTGTTTTTAACAATACATACAGAACTCTTGACAAGGCAAATCAAGGGTTGGTGACAGAAAAAGGGCATCCAAAAGTTATGACCAGGATACAGCCTGACCCCATTAGTGTAAAAATTAAGGTCAAAACACTTGTTTGAGTGGGATTTCTTGACAGAGGACCTCTTGTTCAGTTCACCCCTGAGTTTCTTGCTACACAAAGGTTTTGAGAAAGAAAAATTCATGAGTTGTAAAATTTCCTAGACTACTTCAGATGGAACAGCATCTGCTTCTGTAAGAAAATCAACCTTAAATATTTCAACTGTTTTACAAGTCTGCTAGTACTTTTTTTTTTCCAGTGGCCCATTAGCTCAGTTGTTAGAGCACCATGCTCATAGTGCAGAGTTGTGGGTTCAACCTTCAGACTGACCATGCTTTTTTCCAAGTTTTTGTTTGGTTTTTTGATGGGGCTGTGGACACAGGATTTGATACCTTGGTTTTAGTGCCAGCTGCAGTATTAATTTAAAAATCTGATCTTGTTGCCATAATTCTGGTAGTGTCAGCATAGTAGTTCATTGGTTCCTCTTCCCCTCTCCCCCTCTCCCCCTCCCCCCCATTTTGAAGACCTTGCCAGTGTAGCTATAGGGTTTTTTGCTGACTCAGCCAGTCTGCCTGACAGTGGCTCACAAGTTTGGGTGGAATGTATAGATATGGAAATTGCCCGAATGCCATGGAACCCACTCGAACAAACTCTCAAATCAAACTTTAGGAAAACCAGCCATTTTTAAAAATTTGATGTGTTATGTTCATGTATCATTGTATGCTGTATTTACTGTGTCGAAGACCATTTTAAAATAATTTAAAATAAATTGATACAAGGTGGAGGACATTATTTACTCATAAAGAACCCCAGCATCCCAGTGGGATGAGCTGAAGGGAATGATGTTCGACTGCTAGACGTTACTTAGATTCATTAGAAAGTGTTTTTGCCTAAAGTTGTGCTTGTGAAGAACAGTGTCAGAATAAAGGTAGCAGCAGAATGCATGACATCACAAGCGCCCATAAAGCCACAGTCATTGTGACCAGTCTGTGAGTGTGAGAGAAATCCTTTCAAGTTTCCCCTCATCCACTCTAGAGTCCCGACTTAGCCCCTGTATCAATGTATGACTTCTGGTTGTGTCTCTTTCTGAAGCAAAACCTGGCTGGCAAGTTTTCTGGAATCCAGAAATCATAGATTTCTACCATATCTCAGTTGGAGTGTCATAGAGTATTTGACTCTTGGTTGAGGAGGCATGACTTTAACGAAACTTTTTGTGGAGAGAGGAGGAGACTCCTTTGAGGGACTAAATTTTATGCCTTTTAGTTTTACTTCCCATTTTTGTTTTATGAAGTAAGTAACAAGACAAATCAGCCCTTGAATCAGTATTTTAATGGAGAGAGGGCCCATTGTATTGAGTTACTTTTTTCAAAAATCATTTGTGGAGTTCCTTGCTCTAATAAGTCACTACTTAGAGGACCTGGGATCTTTTCACACTTAAGTAGAGAATAGGTGAATGCTCCTAAATGATACACAAATAAATGAAATTTTGTGTATGTAGAAAATGATATAAAAATGACTGAAATTTTATACATATGTACACTTCAAATAATGTTCTAGTGAATGACAACAATTTCCAGTGTAGCGTAGACTTTTGTTGATAATCTTGGTGTTCCTGGAAGAGATACTGCCAAGGTAGGTAAATATCTCATTGCAAATGTCCTGTGAACTTTGAGACTTCCTTGCCTTCAGCTTCTTTAGTACTAATTTCAGTTTGTGGAGGGTAAGTGGTAGTTTCATTGGTTTCACTATGGGTCTGTTGGTGGTCTTTTCTCTCTGTTCTTGTCTTGCTTCATGTTGCTGTTTAGTTCTTTACTGTCATGTTGCTCTTATTGGTATAACATTTTGCAGATTGATCAGCTCTTGTTTCCTTGTCAGAATCTGTTGGTTTCTGCTTTCCGTCTGGCTTTTGATGGGGGATCCTCAAGTTCTGCAGTTTTGTATTCTAGTATGGTTTGTACTGCTTCTTGGTACCTCTTGGTATGGTTTCATGGGCTGCCTTAAGAACAGTTGCATTAAAGTCTGTCACCACCATGTTTATGTCACTGCTTTGGAATTATTTTGATCTTTTTGATTTGATGTGTTCAAAGAGGGCCCAGTTTGTATTCTTATATTTCTACAGTGGGAAAGTAGCTTCTGAGCGTGACTTCACACCAAGAGTCAAGAAGACTGGATGAGGGGAACTTCATTGCAATTATTGCCCTCCTCTTTGGTGACATGTATGTTTGTTTTTGATGCAGACTGAAGATCAGATGGAAGTGGTGTACCACTGCTTGAAGTAGAACTGGGGCAGTCAGAAGGACTGTTTATGAGGATGAGATCAGTCTGTTGTCATCCTGCCAGTTCTCTGCTACTTCACCTACATGGACCATGTGCTTATTAGTAATATTACCCTCAATTTTGTGAGTAGCTGTGGAAGTCATGAACTACCTGGAAGTTGTGAAGATCTGTTTATTGATGGTATTAAGTGAAAGGGCCCTGTTGTTTTGGCAGTAGAAATTGACAGCAAGTTGTAATTGTCTGGATTCAGATCATTTGGCATTTGGACTCCTCCATGTATGCCAGATTCGGATCACTTGGCATTTGGACTCTCTGCATGTGTATCGTATCTGCCAGAAAGGCATTAATATGCTTGATGATGGTCAGGATTCCTCTTTAGCTTCTCTTTGTTGTGTCAGACCTGTTGAATGTAAACATTGGAATATATTTGAACTTACTTAGACTTAGTTGTTCCAGCATTGTGTGACACATGAGGCAGACAAGGTGCTCCACTGTGCATGGTGTCCAGCCATTCAGTTGGTATTGTTCCATCTTTCGTTAATCAGTCAGAGATCCTGTTCCACAGTCTGTCGTCAAATCATTTTGGGCTGCCCTTTCTTTTTTGTTTTTGTTTTTTGGCTTGTCAGCATTCATTTAATAGAGTGACTTACCGGGTCTTGTGTGGAGCCTGTAGACATGCGCCAATCAGCTAGAGCATCCCTGTCACAATGATCTGCGTTTCCTTGACATGGTGTGATGACTTGTGTTGCTTGGCTACCCCCAGAGCTATATTGATAGGAGCTTTTTGCTCCTGACAGATCTAATCTAGTCAAAGATGTCGAGACAGACAAATATGTGCATCCCGGGGTGGGGATCCCCAGTGAACAGTCCACCTCAGTGCTTTCAGGGCAGGTCTTTGGCCAGAGACTACAGGCGGGACAACCCTGATGAAACCTACGAGTACTGAAGATGGCATTGTTGGGCCATATATGGGGTACTCTGACAGATCATGACACCACACAACTTTTAATCATTATTAATCTGTGGCGGCTGAGGGAGGAAATGCTGTTGAAGCTGACTATCCTTGAATAGAAATTGTATCTATAGACCTGTGGGATGCTTTGCAGATGACAGCCAACTTTTATATTGAGAGGTGTAATGGCAATGAGAAGAAAAAGAAGTGGAGGCACCATCTGCAAATTGTGGTTGACCCATGGTGGTGTTGTGATCTGTCCTTGAACTCCTCATTCAACACAGAGTCATTGCATTTGATGCCTAGGATTTTGCATAGGCATCTGGTGTCAGTGGCATCAAGTTTCTTTTCTATGGTGGTCTTATTAAGATGCCAGGTTTCACAGCCTTAGACTAGTTAGCAGTTGTGATATATCACTTTTGAATTGTAGAACCTCAATTTAATTCCTGGGGAAAATTTCCTTTCTTGGCTAGGGTAGGCAGCTTGGTCTGTTGAGGACCTCATTGAAGTGTTCAGCCCATCTTGCAAGCTTGTTTTTGCCCTTTGAAATTAGTGTGCCATTGTTTTCCTTCACTCACTGATCCAGAGCCTGTCCATATAGTACAAGATACCTTGCAATCTGATTGACAGCTCAGTTTGCATTTCATTAGTGCGGCAGCTTCTTTGGCATCTTCTGCTTGTTTGTTCAGCCATTCCCTTTTAATCAGAGTACTTTGTCACTTTTTTGTCCTTGTTAGTATACTCTTGATTGTAGGCTGCTTCGTCAATGGAGTAGTTATATCTTTCTGATGGAGTTCTTTCCACTGTGATATTAACTTCCATGTGTCAAAAGAGTGCAGAAGGCAGTCCAGCAAGGTCAACAGGGGCAATGGACAACATGGGACAGTGCACTCCAAAGAAGTCTCAGCTGGAACGATATGTGGCACATGGCTCCTCTAAGGATAAGCTTCCTCCTCAGATCTGTATATGACCTGCTCCCCTCGAATGCAAACTTAGTGAAATGGGGGAAAGCAGACGACCCAGCATGTCCGCTCTGTCAGAAGAAACAAACAGTGGAACATGTCCTAAGCTCTTGCAAAGTAGCGCTAGCCCAAGGAAGGTATACATGGAGGCACAACCAAGTTCTGAAAGTGATCACAGATGTGGTTAGCGAAAAAACCATGACCCCAAACGCACCAATTGCTATGACAACGTTCTACAAAGCAGGAGGGAAACAGGTCTGGCCCGAAAGGGCTATGACAACCAGCACATTGCCAAAGGGTCTTCTGGATGGAGCAGTCGACTGGGAGTGTACAGCAGACCTCCCAGAGTGGAGAAATTACCCAGATGTCATCAGCAAGACAGGCATGAGACCAGACATCGCTCTCCACTCTGACTCCTCGAAACAAGTGATTCTGATAGAACTCACTGTGCCATACGAAAGCAGAATGGAAGAAGCACATATCTACAAGACCGAAAAATACGCCGGTCTTGCCAGCACCCTGAAGAAAGCAGGTCTGCGGGTCAAAATCTTCGCCATAGAGGTCGGGGCAAGAGGGTTTGTGGGCACCTCCGCTTATGATCTCATGAAACAACTCGCCATTTCTGGGAAGAAGAGGACTAGAGCCCTTAAAGCGATGGCAGAGGCAGCAGAAAGGAGCTCAAGCTGGATCTGGGCAAGGAGGAACCAAAAAAGTGAACTTCATAAGGATTAAATTCCCTACAGATGATGTGTGCCCCGTTAGCACATTGGTAAAACCGCGTACCGCAGTTCTGAAGCGCAGAATCGCCCAGGTTCGATCCCCGGCGTGGGAAAAAAATAAATAAAAAAAATAGACAACAGCAGAAGGGCATCCAGGAGTCATGACCTGGATGTGGCCCGGCCCCCCGAGAGTGTAAGGAATTCAGGGCCGAAACACTTGTCTAAAGGGGGTTACTTCTCTGAAGACCTTCTGTTGTCTAGCTCTCCCTAGAGTTTCTTTCTACCTTCTACCATGTGGTATCACTAATCCAGGATTCACTGAGGATTTCTTTCCCAGCAATTGACATGACATCTTTCTGTTGGTCCCATCACTCTGTCATCCTTGGGGTTGGTTCAGATAAGGCAGAGAATCTGTTGCTCAAGAACGCTTAGAACTGTCTCCCCCCCCCCCCCCCCCCCCCCCCCCCCCGGAATTTTTCAGTTGGCTGAGTTCTAGTGTTTAGGTTTTGTTTCCTTTTTTCCTGCCTCAATAGCTTGATCTTGAGCTTCGCTATGGCTGTGGGATGGTCATTGCACACTTCTGCTCCACAATACACTAAATACATCCTGCAAGCAAGGTGTTCTCCATTTCGGCCCAGTTATAGTGTGGTCTGTTTGTGCCTGTGTCATGTGGTCATTGGAAGTCCATGTGATCTCGTGGATATTTCTGTTTTGAACAATGTCAATCTGACATTTGTATTGTTAATGGCACAGAACTGCACAGAATAGTCACCGTTGTCCATCTTCGTGTTGTAGCCAAGTGGACTATGGATGTGCTCAAAACCAGATCAGTCTCCTCATTCCTGCATTCAAGTTCCCTTTAATCAGTGAGATGTCATTGCAAGGCACTTTCTCAACTTCCTTTTGTTGTTTGTTGTTGTTCTTGTTGTTGTTCTTTTTCTTTCTCAATTATTTTTGGTTTCAAGTATTATCATATGTTGCAATGAACATTATTGGATTTGATTTACAGTATAATGTACATGCATGAACATAAACATTTTATTTAGACACATTCTTGTGCACATGTGTGCTTACTCACACACACACACACACACACACACACACACACACACACACACACACACACACACACACACACACACATACACACACACACACACACAACACACACACACACACACACACACACACACACACACACACACTCTGCAACACAACCCTTTCTCCCTCTGCCCACCCCTACTTGCCCTACCTACACCCACCTACACACATGCAGAGTGTTTGAGCAGTGGCCTTTTTGTGAATATGTAAAAAGCAAATTAAAACCAAAAGTAACTAATACTAGTAATACTAATAGGGTTGTTCACTAACATTTAAAAACCAAAACATTCATTTCAGTCACATACAAGTGAGATAATCATTTAAATGTTTTGTCTGTCACTGACATTATACATGCTTGTGTTGAAGATGGACTTTTGCATTGAGCTTTGACATGCCTGACATGGTCACTATATTCATATGAAACATGTTATGTTAGCTACATCATGTGTGTGTTGGCATCCATATGTGCACATTGTTCTGGTATACTGACTACCCAGTGTAAGTGACATAATGTCTGTATACTCTGGTGGATAGAAGAGACACTCAGAGAGATTAAGAACAAACAAAACAAATCTAAACAAAACAAAACAAAAACATGCAAGAATGTCATGACTTCTGGAAGGGGAGAGAGAAAGCTGTCATTGAAAAGGAGGGAGGCTGAAACATTAAGAGTGATAAAAGAAAGGAAGTTAGTTTGTAGAAGTATAAGCACAGAATTTATAGAAAATGGGAATATTTTTTATACTGGTACAATTGTAGGAACCTGCATCCCCATCAGTTAATTTCTAGCATAGAAAGAAGATGATTTTATACTGACTACAAAAAGCACCAAGCAAGATCTTTTAGTGCATGATGATCCAAGGGAGATAAGCATTTAAAATTGGAGGTCAGATTTGTCATTAAGATTCTATGTTTAAACTTGAATATCTGTTTATGTTGAGAAAGGACTTAAGTAGGAGAGAGAGAGAGAGAGAGAGAGAGAGAGAGAGAGAGAGAGGAGAGAGAGAGAGAGAGAGAGAGAGAGAGAGAGAATTTGTATGGGGGCTTATCCCCCTTCCCCCATTTCCTTCTGGCAGGAGTGTGTGTTTATGATTTCTTTGTTTTTTGTTTTTAATGGCAGATGGAGGGGGGAGAGCTAATTTCTCTTTGTTTGTTTGTTTGTTTGTGTGTTTTTTTTTTCAGAGATTCATAAGTCTAGATGTAGCAAAGTTTGTTCATCCAGTGATATATCTCCGTTTGAAGACCTCAGAAAAGCAAAGAAACAAAGAAAAAGATTAACAGGAGTAACAGTCCTGCCAACTTGATGTGAAGAGAATTACATTTAGTTATTTACTATTTCAAGAATATGTAGATATCACAGTTACACCTTTTGGAAATTTCTACAATTGAAGACTATATTTCTGACAGCAAAGACCAGATAGATCTTAAGATGTTATTAAACTGAAATTTAAATTAATGGTGACAGAAAAAAGCTGCCAACAGCTGATGTTTTCATATTAACAAAGTGAACAAAAGATTTACTAGTTCTGTGTTACCAGACGAGTAGATGTTAAGTTTTAAGTCATCTCTCTGATGTCTAGGTGAGTAGGTCACTAGGTGTTATATTTGATGAAATCCTGTTTGTATACACACATGTTTCATTCACTCATCACTCTCTCTGTCTCTTTCACAAGCTACATATTTTACATAATTTGCACCATCTGACCATGCCTGTGATAGGTTGGGTAGTAACAGTATTTGGTGTATGCACGTATACCAAGTCAATAGATGTGTGTGTATCATTGTATTGTTGTTGTCTAAGTGTGTGTGCATAAATGTATGCTTGTGTAGGAACATGTGCGTGCACATGCGTGTGTATGTGTGTGCGTGCGTATGTGTGAGACAGAAAGAGAGAGAGAGAGCATAAGTCTTACCTTTTGTTACCATAAAGTGATTTTTTCGCCCTCTTTATTCCTTAGTCCCGTCAAAACCGTTTCCTTACGTTGTGATAGGGGCTGTTGTCCTAACCCCACCCCCCCTTCCCTCCCTTTGTTTAATGTACAAATCATTAAATCACTATTGCCAAGCTTGCAGCACTCAATTATAACTTGATTTCCATTAAGAGAATCGTTCTTAAAAAAACAAAACTAAACAAAAAAACCCTCCGGCTAATGCTGTGAGCAGACTAATGAAGGCTGGGAAGAGGAGAGTGAGAGTGCATACATGTGAAAGGCCATGGCAGACAAGACAGTGGTGGAAGTGTGATGTTCTCTATCTATTGATCCAGGCAGCAGGCCCTGCCTTCCATTAGCTCAGCTAACTCCCTGGCTGGCCCTGGTTGCTGGAGTATTGATCAGCCACAGTTCACGATTTGAATAGACCCACCTCCTTCGGCTGCTGCTGTTGGCTGGCATTCACATACTCTGTGTCTCAACTTGCTTCTCTCTCTGTCTTCCTCTACTCTCTCCATTTCTCTTGCTGGTCTCTGTCTCTCGTTCTCTCTGTCTCTCCTTCTCTCCTTAAGCTTCTCTGTGTTGCTGTTAGTAGTGAGTGCGGGCAGGCTGAAAGAGCGTGGGGGCTGCTGGGTGTGGAGTTATGCCAGGGAGCCAGTGGATTATTGAACACCATGTCTTGTGTCGTGGAGGATTTTCTTCCTGGCTGATCAGCTGCTAGTGTTCCTGTGAATAGGAATTCTGTGTCCGTGGTCAGTGTTTTCAGCAGCAGAAATATTTTCACGGTGATGGTGGATTTGTGGAGCACACTGCTTGAAGACTGGTGAACCCAGACAGTATCCTCGACCTAGTTAATATGCATCTGTGCTAAGATATGTCACTGTCAAGTAAAACTTTTGTCTGGCGGAGGAAAGAAGATTGTATTTCTCATTTCATGTGGCAGGACTCATGTAGCTGAGATTTTTTATTTGTGTCTGTCTTTGTGATATTATCTGTCACAATTACAGCCAGTATTTGTGATAAATAGGGGAGAGATAGTGAGAAAGTGTAGAAAACAACAATGTTTTTAAATCCTTTTGAACCTTATGACAACACCAATGCTGCTTCCTTGTCTTCTATTTGGATTTATGGTGAGAATTTCAGAATTTGTTGATAATAAGCATACGTCTGATAAAACTTTCTTTTTGTTGCTTCTGTTTGAATTGAATAGTAGTTTAAACTGGCTTTATACATCACTACTATACAGATCTGTCTTTTGATTTTCAGTTCATATAACAGAATTCTAACACGCAGAAAAGCTTGTATTAGCTGATCAAGACTTTGTGCATCTTTCAGTACGACTGACTTAAATGAGAAGTGTATATTTTCATCTAATCCTGTCTTGAAGTTTCAGTATAACAAATTTGAATAATGACATCAGTATATCAATGTCTGTTGACTGTTTGAGCTGTCGGGTTTTGGAAAATGAACAAATCAATGTTTTTGTCTGGGTGACATGTGTGCTGGGTGACGTGTGTGTGTGTGTGTGTGTGTGTGTGTGTGTGTGTGTGTGTGTGTGTGTGTGTGTGTGTGTGTGTGTGTGTGTTTAGGGGTAGGATAGCAGAATACAAGGCCATAGAGAGAAAAATGCTTGATTTTTTAATGTATAGCCAGCCACAAATGTTAATAGTGATAGTACAGTATTCTCTTGTGCATGCACACACAGGCTGCTTCCATACATGCACATGTTGGCACATGCACATGCTCACACACACACACACACACACACACACACACACACACACACACACACACACACACACACACACACACACACACACACACACACGCAAACACAAACATACACATACATGCTCACACAACACACACACACACACACACACACACACACACACACACACACACACACACACACACACACACTTTTTTTTAAAAGTTGTTATTTGTGCCTTTTAATAGATGAATAGGGAAGTGTAGTGCGCAGACCATGAACACCAAAAACATATTATTGTTGACAACAAGATTAATCAACAATTTCATTCCAAATTTAGTTTGAGTGAGCTGGTGGTGATGAGAGTGTGTAGCATTACACTACTTTTTACTAGTATTTGTGAAAGTGTCTTGCTTGAAAATTGGAAAAAGGAAATTGAATTTGTTTGCCATGGGCAGACACGAAGGAAGTGTTCTCCTCAGGGGAGACTAACCAGGATCTGGAGATAACTGAAACATTGATTTTTTTGACATGTGTGTGTGTGTGTGTGAACTATGCATTTTGCTGTGTTTCTTAGACACAGATCTTGGTCTTTGGTGATCACAAGATCATATCAGTTAAACATAACCTTAAAAATGGGAGTCATCAGTTCACCTTGGAAATGGGTCCTTTATCAAATGTTCAGTCTGATATGTTTATTGATGGGCATGATAATCAAGTGGGTAAAATATTGAACTTTCAGTTGTGATGGGTACGATACATCTGGACACCTCTACCTGTTGGGCCAAGGATGGAGAATATATATGTCTCCCAGGTCAATGTGTGTGAAGATCTTACAGTGTCTGAACCTCCTTTGCACATACAGATCCTGTAATTGATGACAGTGGCTGGCTTATGGAAGCATGAGAATGCCCACCATGCAAACAGCAACACATTTGAAAAATGGATTTTTAGCTAGAAGCTTTTGTGGTTGGAAAATATAATATAACTACAACCTTAAAAGTAGGTTTGCTAGTTTCTTTGTGGGGATACTAGAGGGCTTTTTCAATATAAGTGGTATCCCCATCTTCAGGAAATTCTGTGCTAGAAATTTCTTTTTTTCTGTCAAATGTTCTCTTTGTTTCTGCCGTGTTCCTTTGCGTTCTGTCATTTCTTCCTATAATTTTCTGCCTGGCTGGTCCATTCATCTGTTTTCTATAAAGCCTTACAAGTTACATACTTTTTGTTAGGATTGATAATTGGGCAAATGTTTGGCTGTAAGGAAATGTGATATGCAGAAGCAATTTTAGGTAATTTAGGCCTGTGTTAATATTTGTAATCGGGTTTGCTTTTTTATATCCCCTGGTGATAAATTAGATGTGGTCAACACCCCGCGGCATATCCTTAGATTATATGTGCAAATGCATTTTCTGTCTCTCTCGGGTGTTTTTTTTTTTTTTTTTCTCCAATGAGCTGTGGTATACTGTTTGAGATGGTCATGGCCCTGACATGGCTCTGTGCATTCAGCTGGGCTTTAAACAACAATAACAGGTATACCAGTTACACATGGAGATGGGTTCTTTATTCAGCAGTTTGGATTTTGTAGTTAGTATTGTTGAATTTAGTTTCTTTATTTGAAAGTATTCACATTGGTACTTTATATTCACGTGTGAAGTCTTGAATCGGTCAGCAGTTATTTTGAACTGGCATGGTATAACTGCAGATGATTTCTTCTTGTATGATTACCTACCATGCAAGCTGCTGCAGGTCACAAATGGAAAGACCATTTGAATACCCATCAGGCCAGCAGAAATTGATACTCCAGTTTTTAATTCTGACTCCTGCTAAGAGTTCTGTGTATTATGGTGACAGGCTGTGTAATTTGATCCATGATGATTGCTAAACACAGCATGTGACAGCATTGCAAAGTCCAGTTAGGCCTAGTAGCAGGTCTTGCAATAAAAAAAAGAATGGAATGGGTTCTGTTGTAAAGGCTTCATTCATCTGTTGATTTAAGACCAGGAGATAGGCAGAAGAGAACCTTTATCAGTTTTTCATGTTTTGAAGTATGATTACAAATTCCGATGTGGAAAGCTTCATTCATCTGCTACCACCGTCACTGCCTAGCATTACTGTGTTAAAACAAAGTCTGATATGTGTAGACACAAGATTCACATGGTACCAGAGAAATACATGAATAATGCCAAGACCAACTCAAAGACAGTGTGTGGGTGTCCACACGCTTGCACACACTCAAGCACTTACATATAAACACAAACACACACACATCCACACACGCACACAGATACACGCAGCAAAGGCTGAATCCAGAGTGGATTTTTGGAGTCATTTGAATTGTGTGGATTGCACGAGTTGCAGTTATGACATGCAGCTGTGACTCAATCATTAAACTAACTGACAGGGAATGGGGACAAGATTCAGATTGAGTCCAGCCCCATGTGCATTTGTGACATCAATGATCCAATCATATTTGTTGACTGAACAGTGCACATATCACATTGCAGTAGCATTCAGAATATTGTTGGGCGGTAAATGTCCATAGAGCATAATTTAACTATATGTACTTGTGCATTTCTCATTTCCTGTAGTGTTATGACATTACAGATTTCAATGTTTACTCTTTGTAGCTTTTAGCATTGAAAGTCAAATTTCATTTTCAGTATTCATGCAGCATTCGTAACCCAATTTAAGTATGTGTTGGTTTGGGTGTGATACTGTTGGAGCAGCACTGCCAGAAGGAATACAGTGTAGCATATGATATTGTGATTGTGTGTGTATGTGTGTTCTCTTTGTTTTGTTTTTTTGCATATTATACATTTTTGTGTTACTCGTGAGCCATTTAATTGTCTGCCCAGAAATAGAATGAATTCAGGAATAAAGTTAATTGTGTGTAAAGGCTGTGGCAATTGAATTCCCCTTTAAAAGTTAAAAGATAGAAAGTTTAATAGACATGTCAAGTTTATTTTGAATAATTGGGAGCCTTGAAATGGATATGTATTTGTCATCACCCTGTATCAGGATTTCATGTGGTAGATCAGTTGTGATTTTCATTACTACCAGAGATGATGTAAGTGGTTGTAATCCTTCTTGATAATTATAAGTGAATTGTTATGTGTTTTCAGACACAGGATTTGGAGGGCAAACATCAGGGACTATGTCCAACAACAAGCTGACCAGCATCTCCCCCACCCTGTCACTGGGAGTGGGGCCTGCTACCTTCAGTCTCACCACATCCAATCTCTCGACACTCACAAGCCCCACCCAGCCTATGGGAGCTTCCCCTTTAAATCCTACCCAGTCTCTTGGTGCTTCACCCTTGACGGCACAAACTCTGAATCTCTCTGCTAGCACTATCAATGCTTTAAATGCCCTCAACAACCCAACCCAAACTCTGAACACTTTGAATAATCCCAGTCAAGCTATTGCTGCTCTTAATCCTCCAGCTCAGACTCTGAACACTCTTAATGGACAAACAGGAAGTCCCTCTTCACAACCGTTTTTAGCATCCCAGCCAATGACTGGCATTGTGAGTTTGCCACAGAACTTTTGTTTTCCATCAGCTCAGACTTCTGCCTCTGGTGCAAACCAGACAGCAGCTCTTGGAGTCACTCTTGGCTTCCCCATGGCAGCAGCAGCAGCTCTAACTAGTAACAATGTGTCTTTGAACACGAACAGTATTCCTTTGAACTCAAGCACAATTCCCTTGAACACCAACACCATCCCTCTGAACTCTAATACTATTCCACTAAACACAGGTAACCCAATATCACAGCAGCTTGTGCAGTCACTGTCCATGGGACAACAGCCTGCCATCGCATCATTGCAGCAGGGCCTCAACTTTCCTTTGGGTCAGGCACTCTTGGGGATGTCCAATACTGCTGGTGCTTCTGGTGGTCCATTTTTGTCCACAAACCTTGGCCAGTTTCCAGGCCTACCATCTGTGATAATGGGCAGCCAGCAATCTGTGCTTCAGGGCACCTTGATGGGCACTACACCAGGGCAGAGTGCTCAGCTTCAGACCCTCAATCCACAACCTCTTTCCTTCCCTTTTTCCACTGGACCTGTTGTGACAGAATTGCCACCCACCTCTCAGCCTTCACAGCAAGTTCTGCCCCCTGTCAGCAAATCACAAGAATCCCTGACTTATTCAGGTCTGCAAGTGTCCCAGCAAACTCAGGTTTCTACAGAACAACCAGAATCTCAGACTGCCACCAACCAGCAGGGTTCTGTTACACAACCAATAGTTTTAGACAGTGTGCATGAATCTCACACTCCTGATGTGCAGAATCAGCCTCATTCTCCAAGTCCTTCTGAGTCACTGGAGAAGTCCCAAATACATACTGTTGAAGAAGACTCAGAACAACCTCCAACTAGCTCAGAATTGCAAGAAGAATCCCCCCAACTGCTTGAAGAACAGAGTGGGAAAACCGTAAATCAGGAACTATCAGCATCTTCAGATAGTGCAGAACTAGCTGCTCAGTCACCGCAGCAGGCTGAAGGAGAGAGCTCATCACCAGGGCCTGAGCCACAGGAGCAGGAAAACACTGTTGAATCACCATCATCTGCAAAAATGGCACAGTTGGTGGTGGAACAGGCCAGCTGTGAGTTGAAGGACGTAGAACTTGAACAGCATTGTGTAGAGTCTGTGGATGTTGCAGAGAAAAAAGATGATGACAGCAATGCTCAGTCATGCATGGTGGAGGAAGTGTTAGAAATACAAACATCCAAGCTCGTTAATGAAAAACCCATCGAAGACAGTAGTGAAGTAAATGCCTGTGTGGAAGACATCAAACAAGAGGCTGTGGTAAGTTATTAATTTTGTGCTTTAAGTAATTTACAGGCATGCAAGAATTGAGGCATCCTTATTTTCATTACTGGGCATTGTAGTGACTGGTGAGAATGAAACAAAATTATTTTATACTTGAAGGATTGATTTTTATCAGTACTGATTGATTGAGAATGTCGGTGAAGTTAGGAATGAAAATGTATTTTCTTTAGAAAATTTTCTATTTCAGTTAGATGTACTAAGCCAGGAAATGTATGATATACAGAATCATGATATTACATGGGTAAGCACTACAACAAGAACAAAATGTTCAAAATGTACCACATGGGTAAGCACAAACAGGAACAAAATATATTCAGTCATTGATGTTTATTGTACTTTCACATTGAATTTGAAGAGGAGATTGTTATTCTCTTAATCATATAACATGATCATTAAAGAAAAAAACGAACCACATGCACGCATGCATACACGCATGAATGCATACACACACATGCATGCATATGCGCGCTGTTGTTGTGAGACTTGGCGGTAGGAAAATATAGTTTGATTTCTGTTGGTCACTTGATGTTAGTTGTCATGAACCAGAAAAACATTAACATAGAATCAGAATACGTGTTTAATACAGAGCACAAGACAGGTGCAAATTTTTGGCCAGCTGGCCTTTGTCAAACATAAATTTGAGATCACAAAAGAATAAACAAGAAGTACAAAAATTAGGAGAAACAGACCAAAACTTCACTGCTGTTTCGTCCAATTGGAGAAAAAGAACTAAGTTGTCATGTTATTACTAGTACTAGTATGCCCACACACACACACACAACACACAACACACACACACACACACAACACACAACACAAACACAACACAACACAACACAACACAACACAACACAACACAACACAACACAACACAACACAACACAACACAACACAACACAACACACACACACACATTGAATTTTGTATTTTTTGAGATTTGGAGATGGGGAAAATACATTTTGATTTTTGGTCAGTTGTTGTTATTGTTAGTTATCATGTTAGTATGAGTATTAGTAGACTGTAGAGAGATGTGGTCTTTTGATTAACAGTTTTCATATTTGATTGTGTGTTTTGTTTGGTTTGATAATGCTTATTACTATATTAGTATTTAATTTAAACCTGTGAGCATGCATGATTTAGAATGAAATATTCTGTTTGGCTTCTCCAAATGATTTGTAACATTTGTACGAAACATTAGTAGCATGATTATTATTCGGAAGACAATATGTTTCACCTTTTTTTTTTTGTATGAAATGTAATGACTCGTTACAATTTTTTCTTTCTGTTTTTGTCTCTACCCAGGAAAGTGAAGAAATGAGTTCACCACCCCACAGTGACTGTGCAGCAGTGAACAGTGGTTCTGGTAGTCCTCCTATGTCCTCTTCTCCTGTGAAAGTAGAAGCCACAACAGAACTGGTAGATTGTTCTGTTCCTTCCACGTCACAAGATCTCTGTCGTGCTGAGGAGACTTCTGAGCCGGTTCTTCCTATTCAAGTGGGAGTGACCAGTTACCCTGTGTACAGGCTGCTGAGTGCTGTGAAACGAGAGGCCATGGAGGTAGAAGAGGAAGAAGAGATGGCCTTGCAGGAGAGCACCCCAGGATCAGAGGATTCCTTGGACAGTTATTACCACCGGCAGTGCCACAGTCCCTCTCCCATGGCCAGTTTGCAGCTGACTCGGGCTGACACAACCTCTGTCACTACCACTACTGCTGCTGCCAATGTCACACGCAGGCTGGAAGATGGTGAAGGAATTGTGGATATCAAGTTGCCCATTGGTACAGGTAGGGATGAGCATTGTCAGAATTGCGTGACTGTTGGTAGTGTTACAAAAAGTGCAAATAGTTTCAGACCTGTCAGTTTGTATGCCCAGTAATGATCATTTCCTGAAAATGAGAGGATTAGATTTGGTGCGCAAAATTCACATCCAAATTTTCAGGGCGCCGACAATATATTTGGGAAGTCACACTCTGTGACTGCTTGAAAATGAACTGAAACCATGAAACACAGACACACGCACGCACGCACGCACGCACGCACGCACGCACGCACGCACGCACGCACACACAGTGGCACACACACACTCTCTCTCTCTTTTTCTCTCTCTCTCTTTGCCTCACACATACACACTCACACTCTGATGGTTCAGAAACACACTAGGAAAGAGACAGAGACAGAAGTGAACAAGTGGAATAAATTGCAGTCAGATTTCATAAACACTCCAGATGTATGCTAAATGTTGTTTATTCGCTGCCTTAATCCAGGCTCGTGCACCACTGTTAGCAACAAGTGTTAACAATGCAAGTGAATAAAATGATATCTTGTGGTCCAATCATAGACTGAGTTGGCTATTTTGAATAGTGTTTTTGGTTTTCTGTTGAGAAGAGATACCAAGCAGAACTTGTTCGTTGATCCAGAAACTTCTAAAATGACAAGGAAAGTTTAGACTTTTGCTTTCATTAATTTAGATCATGGTGACTTATGAAAGTGTGCACGTGTTACATGTTGTTCAAAGTCACAGTGTGTACAGCGTTTTAGTGATGTACTGGTCAGAACTACAATGTGTCAGTCATTAAATTCATACCTCAGAGATGCAGTTATGTGCATAATAATTATCCCAGATGTCCTTCCAAAGAGAATGCATGGAAAAGCGAGGTTGTTGAAATCATATGTGGGATAAAGTAGTCATCGAAACAATAGATAAAGACTAGCATGCACAAAGGTGCCTTGTGAAATGACAGCCAGATCACAATCATTGAAACAAATGATACAGACAAGCATGCATAAAAGTGCCTAGTTACATGGCAGCCAGATCACAGAAATATGAAGATTAACCCTCTCCCATTTTATCCTGCTGCAACTAGCCATCTGGAAAATGAATGGCGTTATACCCGCTGCAGCCCACTGACTGTGACTTGGGCCTGTCGGGGATTTTCCATTACGTACTTAAGCTCTGGCTTGTACTTGCACACAAGCCTTGGATAAAGCTTCCTGCTGAAGTCGGGATAGATACATGAATGAGAGATTGGCACAACACAGCTCCCCATTCACTAGGCAGTGATCAGCATCTGGCCTTTTCACTTGCTTTCTTTCCACTGTAAACAGCATCCATAATGAAGATCAACTTTGGGAGGTTTACAATGAGGAGCACATTGAGTAATGATTAAAAGGTCTTGACTGTGACAGAATCTTTTGACTGGCTGAATTTGAGAGTCATGATTTAAAGGTCTTGATATAATGTGAGTTATAATGTACTTTTAACAGAATTGGGGTTATGATTAAATGACATTTTCAAGATAAATGATAAGTAATATATTTTGTGGCAGCTATAATGGATTGACAGATTTTAGAAGACTTTTGTTTCAAAGTAGATATATCTGTATCTGTAGCTGCTGCGTTTAGTAGAATGCTGTTTTCAGTGTATCAATAATGTAGTTTCTGGCTTAACTCACTCGGTACGACGGAACGCTATAGCGGTCGTGATGAAAGGCACGGTTCCGTATGACGGAACGCTATAGCGGTTTCGATAATTAAAATTTTTTCGACGCTCCCCTTTAGATCCTGCATGCCTACCATAGCCACACTGGTCACTGCAAACATGTCAAGGGTCAAAGGGAAAGTTACTTCGTGAGATTCTGTAGCCATACACTCGTCAGGAAACGATTGACTTCGGCAACCTGCATGAATGGCTAATCTGCATTCGTGTCGAAAGTGGTGTCGCAGGCGAGTACGAGTTTTCGAACGAAGTAGATCGCGAGGGCGGCGTTTTACTGCTGCTGAAGTGATTGAAGTGCTTCAGACAGAAGGATTGGACATCGAGGAGTATGATGAAGATAATGGTGAAAGTGTATCAAATGATGGAAGCTGCCAGCAAGGAGGAACTGACAGTGACCCAGTTTCAGACGATAGTGAAGTGGAAGGGGGAGGTGGGCGTACACGTCACGAGAGGCGAGCGGTCAGCGGGTCAAGCACAGTGAGTCGCATGTCTGATGGAGGTTTCATTCACTTTCCTATGCATGACTGGCACGAAGATTTTAGTTTTTCTCACACTTTGCCTCTGTTCTCTGGCTCTTGTGGCCTGCATGTCCCAGTTCAGTGCCACGCCCCCTTTGATTTCTTGAATCAGTTTGTGACAGAAGACTTTCTAAATTCCATTGTCATAACAGAAGGCATAAAAGAACTGAGTGGCATGCAGAATGAGCACTTCTCCTGACCTTCTCACCTTTGACTGTGTGTTCATGGAGCTGATCAGAGTGTGAGACTGTACAGTGATCCTGACCACAAAATTTGGGGTATTTTCAACATGGCACATGACGAAGAAATATTCAAGGAAGAACTTCAATATATTGGCATGAACTAACCCAGCATGTAAATATTCAGATCTGAAAGTTTCATTTTGATCCTTTATGTTTTGTATTTTTTGTGATTTTTTCCCTAACCCTTCAAAATGGGCCGTACCTGGGGAAACGCAAGGGGAAAAACTCTCCGTACCGAGTGAGTTAAGTAATGAAGAAATATTTTACTTTCAAGGTCCACTAATGCGTTGTTGGCCTGCAATGGCAAGATCAGAAAAAAATTTCATGCTAATAGTTTGATTACAGATACAACATTGATGGATATGGAGGAACCCGAGTTTGTGTGGGAGGACTACTTGCAAGAGACAGGGGCCACATCAGTCCCACCCATTGCTTTCAAACATGTAGGTAACAGAGGAATGAGTGGTATGAGTGGTTGCTGTGTATATGTGTGTATGACTTGCGTCCCTATCCTTTTGTAAATGTATGTGTGTGTGTATGTGAGTGTGTGTGTGTGTGTGAGTGTGCGCGCACGTGCACATACTGAAAACAATGCTGTTAAATTTCAGCATTAAATGTCTGTCTTTTTTTTTTTAAGCTTAAAAGACATTGTTTTGTGTCTGGTCCATACCACTTGTCTATTTGCCAGTCACATGCTCTCTTTTCTGTCAGATCTGACTTGAAGACCTACCTTTTTGTTCAGGTATGATTTCCCCCTCTACATGCTTATAATAATAATAATAATTACAATATTTATATAGCGCAAAATCTTGATAAAATCAAATCTAAGCGCTGAAGCAGACACACACGCAAGCACGCACGCACGCACGCACGCACACACACACACACACACACACACACACACACACACACACACACACACACACACACACACACACACACACACACACACACACACACACACACACACACACACACACACACACACACACGGCTATAAATGGGGAGAAAGAATAAAAGCAATAAAAGCAAGAATAAAACCAATGGAAAATTATAGAGAGCATAGCATATACAATTATATATTATAACCATGTGATTCCCTCCGAGCGGAGACAGGCTGCAGAGGGGGGGGGGGGGGGGGGGGGGGGGGGTTGAGTGAGGTTAGGATTTTATGCGGAGGAGAAAAGGTGAGTTTTGAGAGCGGACTTGAAGGAGACAAAAGTAGGTTGCTGACGGACTGAGAGAGGAAGTTTGTTCCAGGGAGATGGACCAGAAACAGAGAAGGCTCGTGGACCATAGGTATTGAGCTTAGTGCGTGGAAAGCGAAAAGTCAGAGGATCGGAGGCAGAGCGGAGGGTACGTGAGGGAAGATAGATCTCAAGTAGGCTTGACAGGTAATCGGGGGCTGCGTTATTGAGGCTTTTGTAGCACATGGTGTCTAGTTTGTACTGTATGCGCTTTGATACAGGGAGCCAGTGAAGTTGTGCCAGGAGAGGAGATATGTGGTCAGCTTTTTTCTTTTTGAGTACAAGGCGTGCAGCATTGTTTTGAATGCGCTGTAGGATGTGAATGGTGGAGGCAGGAAGACCAGACAGGAGTGAATTGCAATAGTCAATGCGAGACATTATGAAGGAGAGAACGAGTTTTGCAGTTGTTTCGACAGAGAGATACTTCCTGATCAGCCTTATACGATGGAGATGATAGTAGCAGGATCTGGCAGTTTGAGAAACAAAGTTGTTCATGGAGAGGGTAGAGTCAATGCAGACACCAAGGTTTTTAGCTGAATCAGAAATTGGGACTGATGTGTTACATAATGGGAGAGAAAGAGGAGGCAGCTGAGAAAGTTTCTGACGGGTGCCAATGAGGATAGCTTCTGTTTTGTCGTCATTAAGCTGAAGTCTATTGTGTGTCATCCAGTTCTTAATGTCCGAGTAACACTCAGTGGTGCGAGTCAACAGGCGCTGTATATTATCAGGTGAGTCACTGTCTTGAAGTTGGGTGTCATCAGCATAGAAGTGGTGTTTTATAGAATGGGAGTTGATGATGGTGGACAGGGGGGAGGTGTAAAGAGTGAAAAGAACAGGGCCAAGGACAGATCCTTGTGGAACACCACAGGTCAGGTATGCAGGTTGAGAGTAAGTGCCATTGATGAGAACGGTTTGTTTTCTGTTGGATAGGTATGAAGTGAACCAAGACAGAGCAATGTCAGAGATGCCAAAAGTATGATGAAGTCTAGAAAGGAGAATACCATGATCAATGGTATCCTTTTGTCTTACACCCCTCCTGTCCTCACCCTCATGGTTGGTGTGTGTTTTGTACCCTTGAGTTTTTGTCATTGTGAGTGAATTCTTTGATGAATGATTACAACACACGTGTAGATATGATTTATTATCAAGATTTGGCACTGTTATTTGTTGGTGTTATTATTATGATTTGATTTATTATCAAGATTTGGTGCTGTTATTTGATGTTATAGTGCTATGATTTAGGGTTAGGGGCAACCTTTTCCTTTTTTTTTTTTGAATAGGTGGAGTGCCGTGAACAGAGTGGTCTGAGCAAGGGGATGAGGGTAGAAGTCGCCAACAAGTCTCAGCCAGGGACCTACTGGGTGAGCTCAGTCATTCTCACCTGTGGGCCGCTGTTAAGATTGCGTTATGAAGGTTACGAAGAGGATGGCTCTGAGGACTTTTGGTGTGATCTTACTGCTTGTGAAATTCATCCCATTGGCTGGTGTGCCGAGAATGGAGTGGCTTTATGCCCACCTGATGGTAAGTCACTTTGAAAGATTGAAATTTCTTTTGCAGTTCAGTAAATAATTTCTCTGGTACATTGTGTATTGTATCAGGGCTGCCTTCCATCCTGGGGTGTCCTTATTTAGTCTTGAGAACTATCAAAATAGTTTTTTTCCCAGGAAATTAATTTTCTGTGACCTGACCTGGAAAACCATAAAATCTGGAGTGAGAGTTGATCAGTATGCTATGGCTAATCTTCGCATGCACTATTAACCCTTAAAGCGCTACATAAAATAAAGTACTGTTTTAAGAAAGTGTAGTTAAAATCAAGAAACGTTTATCTAAAACTATGTACTCCAGGTTTTGCCTATTTTCTGTACCTATTATTCACCCTACATATATAAACCTATACATTTTTAGAAAGAGGACAGTCTGGAGATAATGAATAACATAAAATCAAATCTGTACCTTGTCAGTTGTGGGAGATATCCTTGCTGGTAATAAGCACAAAATATTTACACAAATTGTCCAAAAACGTTGTCTTGTCTTCAGCACTCTTGAAAACAGTCCAGATGGCAACAAAATCACAAAAAAAGTTATATACAGACACATTGTTCACTCCTCTTAGAGGAAAAAACAGGTTTTGCAGACTTTCACCTCCTGGGACGCTTGTGGTAGTCCACAAAACAGGTAGCGCACAGGCCAACGTTGCACGCCGGACACTCATACACGGAGCGCACACGAGTATCATGTCCAGCAGCACAGTTCCTCCTCTTTCCTTTAGCCAGCTTGACAAGTTGATGCCCTCCATGTGATGGACCAGCCTCAGGATCAGGTGGGGGTGCTGGGGCCACTTGTAATTGGGCATGAGCCCTGGCAGCTTCAATCTCGGCCTTAGTCCGCCTGTGACGCACAACCTTGGGGGGATGGTAGTCCCCTGCCAAGCTGTGCACCAGAGATATCATGAACTGAAGCCTGGTTTTCTGTGGGGTGTCAGTGGTGTTGAGCTGGTACAGGATGTAACTGTTCACTGCTGCCCTGCCAAATAGCGAAAAGGCCAGTTTTGTTGACCATTTCATCGTCTTCCTCTCAGCCAGGTAGGCGTAGAGTTTGGAGTCGCTCATGTCTACTCCTCCCATGGACTTGTTGTAGAGGCAGACAATGTTGGGTCTTCTCACTCTCTGGCCTCTTCTGTTTTGTACCTCTGTGTATCCAGCACGGGCAGCAGTGGACAGAAGCACTGGTCTGCTTGCACCATCTTTGTACATGACACAAAGCAGTGGACCTTTCCTTCGCTCAGCAACCTCTTGGTTCTTGAGTTTTTTCTTCAAACAGGCTTTAGGAAGGCCTTTCCTGTTCACTCTCACAGTTCCTGTTGCTGTAGTCTGCTGAGCATACAGGTCTTGGAACAGAACTGGAGAGGAAAAGTAATTGTCCAATCCTAAGTGGTATCCCTGATTGAAGAAGTTGCACTTGTTCAAGAGGCGCATCACGATGGCATAGGTGACACCCTGCTCAGCTCCAGCATCATCTGGGTTGTGCTTTCCTCTGAAGACTTCAAAGGTGCTGGTGTAGCCATTCTTGCTGTCTGAAAGGCACCACAGCTTGATGCCAAAGCGAGCATGGCGCTTGTTCGGCATGTACATGCGCAGATGTGGAGTTTTCCCCTTGAAGCCAACCATGCTTTCGTCAATCGAAATGTTGACATCAGGGCTGTAGTGGTGATGAAAGGCCCACTGCAATGTGTCAATGAGAGGCTGGACCTTGTAGAGCTGGTAATTTGGGTCCTGCCTATCTGGCATGGCTGCATTATCTGCAAAATGCAGGAATTTCAACATAAGTTGAAAGCGGTCCCGCGAGAAATGCTCCAGGAAAAAGGGTGTACTCATGCAAGGGTTTGAGGAGTCCCAGTAAGAATTTAGGTTTGACTTTTTGATCAGTCCCATGTTGAAAACTATTCCCAGAAAAGCCCTAAATTCCTCTACTGTTGTCCTCCCTTGCTTGATCCATAGGTGCACCCTTGATCTGGGTTTTTCTTGCAGGTACTGCTGGTGTGAAGCCACCCACTGGTCAGCATAGCGGTTGGTTTCTGTTACGATTGTATCAAGAAACCTATCAGGAAAAAATAAGTTTAGATACTCAATGGGACTGGCATCAGGAGCAGGGGCATGTTTTGGGCCATGGTGAGCAGTAAAAGTCACAGGATCAGGGCCAGGATCATCCCCTGTGATGGGCATCCACACACCTCCAACAGCAGGCACGCCCCCTCCAGTGGCTCCAGTCTCACTTTCACTGTCAGTGTCCCCTTCGTCAGTCTCCCAGTCTGTAACAATAAAAACGAAACCTAAACTGAATAAATTTTATCTAAATAAAGTCTTAGAATAAACAATAATCAAGCAACAGTGTATCAGCCATCGTTACTGTGTACAATGAACAGTAAAACTTGAGGGGTGACACGAACACCCATTGTAAACAGCCACTCAGTTTTCCAAAGCAGACGACACAGCACAATGACATAGCAGAATACTACAACAGTACATTGACCTACTTTCTCATTAGCGAAGCTGAACAAAGTTTTCACCTACCTTCCAAAGGTTCCTCACTGTCAGTGTCAGTAACATACTCTTCAGTTGTCTCACCATCACGCCCACCAACGAACTCTTCAGGGTCGCTTTCAATATCGCTCATTTTTACCAAAAAATTCTGCACCAAACTGCGTACTTTGAATTGACAGCGTCAGTCGAACACACAGGAAGTTGTGGGCAATGGAAACGAGGCTATTCGGAAGATTTCCGAATATTACCGAGCAAGGTTTTGTTGGTACGGTCAACCGGGCCCTCGAGTGGCCCATCGCGCGCTACCGGGAAAGCCCCTCGAGTGGCCCATCGCGCTTTACGGGTTAACTATGGGCTGGTTACATGCCGACAGAGATTTCATGGCAGGAAAGAAAATAGTTCATTCTCTTCTTGGCAGGTCAGTATTATGTCCGCTAAACTACCAACCTGACAGTCATGTGAATAAGTAGAAATGCTGAGAACTACAAAATGGCTTCAGTGGTACATTCCACTCATGTTTTTGTACAGTGTAAATAAAGGGAGAGGACACTTAAGTTTAGATGCACGTGTCATTATGTGTTTCCCTGGACATCAGTCTCTGTTTCTGTCCTTTTTTAAAAAATGTTTAAAAACTTTTTCTCCCTGGAAAGGAAAATTAGGGGTAGACAACCCCGCTTTATTGAAACTAATGATAAATAATTCGAAAGGTCGATTTATCGTTGATGGATTAAGGAATAGTGAATACTTATGTATAGTAAAGCAAAACAAAAAATTGTGAATTGTATTGAAACTAACAGTGATTAATTTGAAAGATTGAAGTTTTGTGTACAAATAAATTAATAATGAGTTCTTCTGTATTATAAAACAAAACAAAACCCAACCCAACGAACTTTTAAAAAATTGAAATTGAATATGATGTGTGTGCATGTGTGTCTGCATGTGCGTGCATACTGAAAACATAATGCTGTTAAATTTCAGCATTAAATACCTGATTTTTAGCTTTAAAGACATTTGCTTTTGAACTCAGCCATCAGTATTTCGCATTTTTATGCTTAGTTAGAAGTGATAAAGTAATGACAGTTAAATGAGATCATTAACTGGTTTTGTCAATTGTTTTCAGGGTTGAAAAACAAATATAATGACTGGGCAGCTAAACTGCAAGAAATATTGAAGACGGTGCCTGCTGCCCCAAGCTACTTGCTGGACAAGGTATGTTTTTGTTGTTGTTGTAGCTGTTAAAAAAATTAGACTGCTTTCACATTAGGTTTTCTTCTACTACATTGAAATAGCAAAACAAAAAACAAAAACAAGAAAACAACAAAAAACAAACAAACAAACAAAAAAACAACCAAACAAAAAATGCAGTGGATTTGATCGGGACTGAAGACAGAATATATAGGTATACATTCTTAGTGTTTAGATTTAAAAAGATTAGGAATTTGACACTAAACAACTGCCAGGGTTCACAGAATGAGAATACAGAATACAGTTAAATCAACCATATCAAGCATTATCAGATTTATCTTGTTCCAGCATTTTGTGTCCAGTATTATTTGTCATTGTTTGTAATTTTCATGAAGTTTGAGATTTTAGTGAAAGGTTGTGGTGTAATTTTGAACTTGTCTTGTTTTCGTTAAATAACGTAAGCATTCCCATTCAATGTTTTATTTGAGGTTCAACATTTTTATGTATCACACATATCGCACTACTCAGCAGCACAGGGTTTTTAGAGAGACAGTTTCAGACTGCTGTAATTATGATGTGGAGCACAGTGTGCATAATAGCTGAGCCGTTCTTGAATGTATTTTATGATTAATGATGATGAAAATTCAGGCAGATATTTTATTCCATGCATTTATATATGCTATGGACCTGCAGATGAGAATAATCTTGCATGTTGTGGGAAAACAGAAGTACATATACATTGTGAAAGAATGAAATACAAAGATGGTCATAAGGAATATTCAAACTGGCTGACATTGAATCTTTGCAGAGAACTGGCACAAGTCCATTTGATCAACTGAAGCAAGGGATGCGACTGGAGCTGCAAGATGCTAATTGGCCTGTACATGTGTGGCTGGTTGACATCATGGAGAATGTGGGGGGACGTCTGTATCTGAGGATTGAGGGCTTGGATAGTGGAGTGGCTGACTTTTGGGCCTTTTATCTCCATGAACTGTTGCACCCTATTGGATGGGCCAAAGAGAGAGGCTATTCATATGTTGCCCCAAAATGTAAGTGAATTGAGAATCTGTGCTACTGATTGTGTGAGATCTTTTCTCAGTTGCAGATGTGTGTATGGGTGTGACTTCATTTATGTTGATTTTTTTTTCTTTTTTTGTTGTTTGTGATCAAAAGGACAGAACCCCCTTTATGTTTTGCAGCGGTATGAATCTTTTGTTTTGTGAAGAGGTTGAAGATTATCTTTGACAGTAGCACTAGTATTTATTGCCGTTACCACAAGATCATTTTTATGCAGGCAATCTAACAGTCTAGAGCTTTGCTGTGGGACACTGTGGATGAACCAGATCTTTATTCTTAAACGCATTAAGGAAACTTGTTCAAGACGTTTGTTCAAGTTTATTAGATGCTTTGCTTCCAGTTGGACTGCCTTCCTGGGTAGCACTTTGTGGATTAAGGGTAGAAGTTTTTTTCAGTCTCCCAGTCAACATTTGTATTGGCCTGCTAGTACCTGAAATCTATTTTTGTGTATATATACATACACACAGAAAACATCGAATAGTGAAATACACATGTTGAGATCCTGTAACATGGAAACCATCCAGTATTCAGTGGCTCGTGGAAAAGCAAAAATACCCAACTGCAAACTTCCATCAGATTGTGTCTTACTGGGAAGCAGAATGTGTGGTTAGCATTCAGAGAACTATAATTAATAGTCTGAAACATAAAGGCGAATCGCAGGAATTGGATCTCACTTTTGTTGAAAGGTATGCATAGGGAAAAACTTTTTTTTTTGTATTAACGTATGGAATTACTGTAGAAAACTGCTAGCAGACATCAACTAGAGAAGACTTAAATACATTGGCCATACATTGACAAGAACATGGACCTCAAGGAAAAACAGAGGCAAAAAGGAAGAAAGGCAGACCTCCAGTCTCGTATATCGAGAACATAACCAACATCAGTGGCCTAAACATACAAGAAGTTATCCACAAAAGTCAAGACAGAGCAGCTTGGAGGGAGATGGTAGTGTCAAAGAGTGCAGCAGCCAACAGTGAACCCAGTGACACCGACTGGTTAGACAGGTAGGTGAACATATGGAACATCTTGAACAGCACCTTTGTAGGCCCATTGGAACTGCTTTCGACAGCTGAAGCAGCACAGTCTTGCATGGATTATCATGTCTCTTGTCATGACACTTTCAGATCATCTTTTGCATGCCCTGGAAGGAGGCTGAAGATAAGGTCAAGGAAGAGGGAGCTGGATGGCAATTGTCAGACTGGACTGATCTCGGTATGCCTGAGGGTTGATCTCAGTATGCCTGAACTGTTTGTTGCTGCACCTCAGAGACAGAAACAGAAGATCATGTCTGCTGTAGCGTCCCATGGTTCCCTCCAAAGACCATACTAGTTATGGGATAAGAATAAGATGGAATAGCAATTCTTCATTACTGGAACAGGTTTCATGTAAATGTTGATATATCTTTTCAGTGTTGACTCAGCAAGGTCTTTCAGAGTCGGAAATTCAGAATGTCCTGGAATGTGCCCTGAAGGAAGCAGAAGACCAGAAGCTGTCATCTGATATATTTAAGGTAAGGAACTTTAACATTATAAAACATGTTTGTGAAAAAAGTGGGAATAATAAAAGATGCAAATTGACAGTTGACACACACGCACGCACGCACGCATGCACGCACACACGCACACACACACACACACACACACACACACACGAAATTCAAGATGGCGGAGACACCTAACTAACAAATTTTCAGCTGTCGGAGAAAACGTGTAAAAGGCCCAATATGACAAGAACGAGAAGAGGCCGCCTTGCCCAAAAGAAACAAGAAGACGCATCAGAGGGCAAGGCTGATGGAGAGAAGATATCGTCCAGTGCCGCGGGAGCAGAGACTGAAAAGGACCCGAAATCGACAGTCGCCGAGTCTGACGCTAGGCCTAACGCTACATCTGGTGCACCGACCACGACTCCCACTGACACGCAGAGTGGGACAACCTGCACAGCGCCTCTTCCCAGCTCGGCGGACTGCGTGAGTACGGCAGAACTAAAAAACATCATACTGGCTCTGCGGGACCAAGTCAATTCTCTGGAAAAGCCGGTCCTTACTCTACTCACTAACCAGCAAAAAAAGAACATCACCATGACAACCCGTAACTGTCACACACAGACGGATCTACATGACACACATCCCACCTACGCTGAGGCACTGAAACAAAACCACACAAGCAAGCAGGACGACAAACAGACCCGAAACCTCAAGGCACCAAAACCCAGCAGCAAAATTAAACAGCAAGCAACAAAAGTGCCTGAAAATAAAATAAAAAACAAGAAAGAACAACGTCATGACGTCATACCAACTAAAGACGTCATTTCGCTTCCCAAACATAGGCCTACACCATCCCGTTCTGAAAATATTTCAAAACAACAAAAAAAGACCCACGATCTTCCGTACGTTCTCACTGTCCACGACTCTGTGTTGAAAGGTGTCAACTCAAGAAGACTGGGACGATCTTACGGTTTTGAAGGAGACTCGTGCCCTGTGAACGACCCTCATAACATTAAAAGCTCATTAGATATGGCCTTTTCCAAATTTGATGATTCAGCAGACTGTATTGTTTTTCACTGTGGTGTGCATGAATTGAACAGCAAAGATCTCCCTGCAACAACTAAACATCTCGCTTCAGGCATAAAACAAATAGCACAAGAACATCCAAAATCTAAACTAGTCGTTAGTAAGGTTGCCCCTGTACGGCAGGCCCGAATGGAGGTTCAACGAAATCTGTTCAACGCTTTTCTATCTGCTGAACTTGTTGATATGAAAAATATTTCTTTTGTATCACATGAGAACCTTCGTACCACTCAACAATTTCTAAAAGACGACATTCACCCCACCACCAGAGGAAGTAGCATCATTGCAGGAAATCTTGGAAGACACATTCGAGACCTATTTTGGGAGACTCCAAGGAGAACATCAAGATCAAGATCATCACAGCTACACCCTTCCAGATTCTCCAGAGGACAGTACCACCCTTTTGACAACTACACACCATGGTGGCCGTATAATTTGTTTTGAAATAACAGTATTACATATACAATACTTAATGTTCATGTCACAGGACTTTTTCCTCGTCATCTCTGACATGTCTTCTGCTGAAAATAAACAATAACTAGGTTTTAGTCCGACTATCAAGACTCGGTCAGACTATACACTTTGTACATTTGAAGACGTGAATGCCATTATTTTGATTTTTGGTTATTTGTTATCCCTTGTAATCTATTATCACCTTTATAAGTTATTCGTACGTTGGACTATGTAATTTTCTTTTTATTGATTTTGCTACAATTTTGTTTTCTTTACTTCGTAGTCTAAGTAATTACGTAATTTTCTTTCTGTCCAGTTCTCCTGGACACAGAAAATCAAAGTATTCATTATTATCGACCATAAATAACAGTTAATAGAAAGTTGGAGATTAACCAATATCAGCAATGCGAAAACAATCCCAAGTCAAGTTTTTGCAATGGAATTGTAGATCCCTTTCCACCAATTCGGCTTACTTGGAGCATTTCCTAGCATCAAATAGGTGTGAAATTTTGATTCTACAGTCGATGAATGTTGTCGCTACCAAGCTTCCCAATTTCCCCAATTATTATTATCCTCCAGTCTATGAATGTGGGAATCACGGGAAGAAGGTATCCACCGCGATTTATATACTCAAAGAGTTACAATACTGCTTACTTACTTCCCCAGTTTTGAAATCAAGCGAAGATTTGCATGCTTGTGCTGCCACTGTCCAATTAAGCAATTCTCTAAACATTAACGTTTTGTCAGTCTACCTACCAACAGGTCCAAATGACCACAACACAGAATGGCTGCGCACTATCCAAGATCAGCAGCGTGGTAAATGGCTAATAGGTGGAGACTTTAATTCCCACTCCCCATTTTGGGAAAAGAACTGTTCTACTGTTACGAGCAATCGTTTGGTAGAAAATATCGTTGATAGTTCGCTTTACCTTCTAAATGATGGTAGTGTCACTAGGATCCCTGATGTTTCCAAACACAGGGCGACAGCCATCGATTTGTCTCTAATCTCACCAGAATTAGCACCATCCTGTACCTGGGAAACTCACAGAGACACTTTGGGAAGCGATCACCTACCTATCATCATAACCATAACTGACAAAAACATCAGGATGAAAGACAGCTCTCCTGAAATTATTCCAAAATATAATTACAAGCGTTCTGACTGGTCCTTATTTCGAACTGCTCTAGCTAATCAAGATTACAGACATTATGAAAGTGAAAATGTAGACATTATGTTTTCTAAATTCCAAGAGTCAATTTTAGCCGCTGCAGACCTATCGATTCCGAAACTCAAATCTTCTAGATCAAATAATCGATTGGGTAATGTTTGGTGGACAGAGGCATGTGAGAAAGCAGTTCAATATAAAAGGGAGAAATTCAAAATCTACATCAAAAGCCGGAAACCTGAGGATCATGTCGAAATGAAAAAAGCTAACATCCAATGTAACAAAATCATTGCTGAAGCAAAGAAAGATTATTGGGCATCATTCTGCACAAAAGAAATTTCAGATTTCAAAGATTTCCATAAAGTCTGGACGAAAATGAAACAAATGAAGGATGGAACCAACTTACCTAGGTGTCCGATAATGATTGAAACATGTAACACATTTCCTTCAGACATGGACAAAGCAGAAACTTTTGTGGATCTGTTCGCCAAAAACAGTAAAGTTGAAGGTTTATCTCCTGACTGCAAACATCACAGAGAAATGGAAGATTACAACCCAATCTACACTGATCCAGTACCACAGAATGATCTCTGGTTTAATTCTCCAATCACCTTAGAAGAGCTAAAAAACACAGTACTGTCTCTACACAACAAAAAGAGTTCGGTAGGTGTTGATGCAGTTTCGACTGAAATGATTAAACATCTCCCTGAAAACTACCTTATTTTCCTACACAAAATTTTGCAGAAATGCTGGGTTACTGGAACTGTGCCACAAATCTGGCAAAAGTCTATAGTTATACCAATCTTAAAAACAGGAAAATCGAAAACCGATAAAAACAGTTACAGACCTATTGCTTTAACGTCCCACACAAGCAAACTAATGGAAAGATTGGTCTTAAACAGACTTTTACACTACTGTGATAAAAATAACGTTATTCCGGTAAACCAGGCAGGTTTTAGAAAAGGAAGATCCGCAGTTGAGCACCTAGTTAAACTTACGACTCAGATCAAACAACAGTTTGCCCGCAGAAAAAGTGTTTTAGCTACTTTCTTTGATGTGAAAAAAGCTTACGATCAAGTTTGGCATAAACGTTTATTGTTCAAGCTAAAATCTGTTGGTTTATCGGGCAATATGTTCAATTACATTAAATCTTTTTTAGCTAATAGAACAATTCAGGCAAGAGTGGGAGCTAGTTATTCTTCTTCACGATGCCTCGACATGGGGATTCCACAAGGTTCAGTGATAGCACCTATTTTATTTAATATCCTTATACAGGATCTTCCTAAAGCTCTTTCAAATCGTGTTGTTTTAGTACAGTACGCTGATGATATATGCACTTGGATGAATATCACTTTAAAAAAGACAACTCCACAGAGAACGCGAAATTACATCAGGAAGTTGTATCAGATTGATCTTGATAATCTTGGAAACTATATGTTAGAAAATGGGCTGTCGTTGTCAGCAGAAAAAACTAACATGATGCTGTTTGATCCTGGTGGTAACTCAAATAACTTGCCTATTTTCAAATTGCTTGGTGAAGTGTTAAATTACAAACAGGTCGTAAAATTCCTGGGAGTTTACATCACGTCCAAATTAAGCTGGAATGTCCATTTTGATTATATTTTAACAAAAGCGCGAAAAACCTTAAATTTTCTAAAGATAATAAGCAAATTACCCTGGGGAATGGATACAAATGTACTGATTCATCTGTCAACAGCGCTGGTCAGGTCTAAATTATCCTACGCGCAAGAAGTTTTCTTCAATGCACCCAAATATTTACTAAAAAAGATTCAGAGCTTGGACTGCAAAAGTCTTAAAATTGCACTAGGTGTACCAACTCATGCTTCTACTCTGGAAACGTACAAAGTTGCTGGAATTCTACCTTTAAACAACCATCGTGAGTTAGCTACAGCAAAGTTTGCAATTAGAACTACTTCACAAGTGGATAATTTTGTGAGCAAAGAAATTAAGATCAGGTCTGATACTGACTTTCCAAAACGAGCAAAAAACATTTCATCACAAATTACAGCCGCAACTTACATATCTGGCCTGATCAAACAGTCCAACATAACAATGGATGAAATTGCTGAGAAACCAACGATAACGCCTATCCCTACATGGGAAATGCTAAATGCCACATTTGATCTCGATTATGCAAAAGTTAAAAAAGATGATAATGTCAACATTACGCTATCCACAGCTTGTGAACACATCGATGAAAAGTACAGTACCCACCTCCACATTTTTACCGATGGGTCAGTCTTAGCAAACCAGAGCGCTGGAGCAGCCTTTTATGTTCCAAAATTTAACATTAAAAAGTCTTTTTTCATTGGGGCAAATGTATCTATATATACAGCAGAATTGGTCGCTGTTGTTCAAGCGTTGCATTATTTAATAAGCCTTCGGCCTGTGTCATTCAAAGTAGTTCTCTTTGTTGATTCAAAATCTGTATTATATGCCTTACAGTCTTTTGATACAGACACAAGACCTGACTTAATTATTGAGGCAAATCATCTAATACATTGTTTAAAGATAAATGGTTCGGAAATCAATTTATGCTGGGTGCCTTCTCATGTTGGTCTTCATGGCAACAACGTAGTTGACAGAGCAGCTAAATCCGGTGCCCTCCATTCTGAAAATTCCATAGAATTACATGTTAACACCTCGGTAAAAGAAGCTTACAACTCGCTAGAATTAGCATCATGGATTCGATTTCATGAACATTTAAATGAAAAATTTGTGTCTCAAAAAAGAATCAAACTTTCAGTTCAAAATATCTGTAAAAATTTGCAGTATTCCTCGTTATATCATTTGAGATTAATTGTTATGACATATTTTCGCATTCAACTGAACGCTTTGAAAACAAAATATTGTAACAACGTTTTATGTATTTGTGGCGAACAATTCACATTGTATCACTGTTTGTTTTACTGCAGAAAGCTTCGTTCCTTTTTACCAAAGACGTTTACACAAGGAAACTATCTTGAAACGCATTTTAAAGAAGTTGTATCGGATCAAGTTTTGTTAGTTAAAATTTCAGAATCATTGGTTCACAGTCCTGTTAATGCGTTACTTTAAGATTATTATTATAATTATGATTATTTTTGTTTTGTTTTGTTTTGTTTTTATGACGATTTTTCTTTTACATTATTGATGTTAGCGTTGTTCTAGTTTCATTTCTCTGTTCATCCATATCCTTTTTCTTAAGACCTTGCCGCTTCCTTTTAATTTTTTTTACGTCCCTTACTCTGTTCCCCTCTCCCCTCCACCCCCCCCCCCCCCTTATTTCATCCTCCATGCCATTTTTCCCCGTCTAATATCACTTATAGTGAAAAGACGTTAAATCAAGCAACGAACGAACACACACACACACACACACACACACACACACACACACACACACACACACACACACACACACACACACACACACACAGACATACATATGCACACACATACACACTCACTCTCTCTGTGTGTCTCTTTCTCTTACACTCATACACTCACTTGCACTCATTCGGAATGTTTTTGCATGTCATTGGTGTTTTGAGAAGAAAGTCAGTCATTCAGTTGAGGAAAGTCATATGCAGTGTTTTTACTTCTGTCTCTGTTTCAGCATCAGCAGACTATTAGGGAGCACATGTTTAAACGTGGCATGAAGTTGGAAGCTGTCAGCCCCAACAGTGGAAATCACATTTGTCCCGCTACTGTGATTGAAGTGATTGACAGCTACTACTTTGTGGTGGAGATGGACAATCTGGAAGTGCAGGACTCTGAGAAGAAGATTCGTTTTTGTTGTCACAGTGGCACCCCTACCATCTTCCCCATCCAGTGGACTGTCTTCAAGGGTATCAAACTCACTGCTCCACCAGGTACAAATCAAACATGGACACAATTTTTTTTCGTCCCATCTTCTACACCACCTTAATGGACACAGAAGCTGGAACAGTTTTTATAATGTGATGATGGTGATGTTGATGAGGATGATAATCATGATGCTCTGAGGTTTCTTCTAGGATTGAGACTGCGTGACAGAACTGTACTCTATGCTTACTATCATGATATATCCTGGCGTCAACCAGGCCTAAGAGATACAGACACCTGCGGTGCTGGTCAGAAGATTTGAGCAACACCTTCAATGACGCATCCGTGAAGTGGATGAGACTCGACTGTGTGGTCCCAGTCTTCCCAATGAGCCCATAGCATGCCCAACTCTGGGTAGGAGCCGGTTATAGCAGAGAAATCCCACAATGATATATTTTTGAAGGGACTGATGGGGATTTGAACCCACAACATTCCAGTGGGTAGTCTGTTGTGTTAACCACCACACCACAGTGACTGGTTGGGACATGAATTGTGTTTAGTTCTTCTCTGAAAAGATAGTGTCTTTAACATAATTGATGAGTTTTATGTGTCCTGTCAGTTGCCGTTGAGCAGTTCAGTGGGGATGTTTATCACTCAGAGTCAAGATTTGCAAAAACATAATAAGAAATAAATGTGCTGTAATTAATCATAAATAAGATGCTCAGAAGAATGAAAATGTATGAAATACCAAAACAAGGAAAAGCAAAACAAAAGGCAATGCTGTCACATCAATATTAGTTGTGTTCAGAGCTCATTGACTTTTCATTCAGGATTATCATGTTGCTCTATTTTTAGAGTAAGTGTAAGGGTTTCTAGGGAGCTGATAGTTTATGGGAGTCAGTAAACTTGATAAATGCATTCATATAGGCATTCCGTGTATCTGATGTCTACATGTACTTTAAAACACTTGAGCCTTTTTGATATGTTGATATGATCACCATAGCATAGATGTGAACATTCCTGATTTAGGGTAATCTGAACTTTGATTATCATAAAGTCCCTGTTTAAGCTTGTGTATGCAGATAAATAAAAGGTGTGATGAGAGTATTCTGGCAATAGTTAGTTAACATCATGAACTGAAAGATGGTACAGATATCAAAATTGATGATGATGATGTGTATTTCAGGGTGGCCCAAACCTGACTTTAACTGGACAGACTATCTGAATCACTGTAGAGCTCTGGCAGCTCCAGAAAGCTGTTTCCATCTGGTAAGTGACCATGTTTGGGTCTCAGGATTTATGTTGAACATGTCAGATGTCATATTTTGTTCTAAAATAATGCATACTTGTACAAGGGTGGATGGCTGTTAACCCTTTTCCTACCAAGAAACTAGGTCGCTGTACTAACTATTGACCAAGTAATTTTAGGAGAGAGACTTCAGAAACACTCGTATTAGCCTGTTTTTTGCCGTTTTTGCCGCTTCAAACGTGTGTAAATGCAGAAAGGAAACCACAAGACTATACTCCCTTTGCGGGAAAAGGATTCACATCAGCAATGCAGTCATTTTCTATTTATATACTCGAAACTGAAACTACGGTTCAGGGCACGAAATTCTCGTGACGCGGTCCACGGAGAGAGAAAGCCGAGTCACGAGGATCTCGTGACATGGTACGGAATGTGTTAATAGGTACTGAAAATGTAGATATCACCATTCTCATCTGTTGCTTTTTTGGCCAACCACTAAGGATAAGTGTTATTTTTGTAGTTGTTTGTCATTTTTTGTTGACTGTTGGTAACTCAGTTTCAGTGTAGTAGTGACAATACATCGGAAAATTTATCTTCTTCCCCCTTCCTCCCCCTTTTCATGGGACATTCAGTGGTGGTCCAGATGCAAAAATAGTAAAATACATGGTGCCACCAAACTTGCACTAAGCCTACGAAAAGGATTAGTATCAAACTTGGGTACATGATGCTAATGCGCTTTGTCAAGGCAGTCCATATGGAAGAGAACTTTAATTTCAAATGCATGAACTGCCCAAAACATTGGCTAAATTCATTTCAATTTGAATTTCAAGCCCCCTGCTTTTGAGGAAGGTTCTTGTCTGTTTCTGAGGAAGGTTCTTTGAGCTAGAGGCTAAGGGAGTATTTTCTGAGCAGTAAGGCTGCACATGCTGAGGCTGTTCTACATATAACAGGCTCTGCGCCTGTGAAGCTAAGAGGGTCAGTAGAGGAGAGAGTGGAGAGAGGGTTGCATGCCCCATTCAGACTTCAAAAAATAACTGTGCTGGTCAGACAACTGAAGGGTCAGGCAACTGAGGACAAATTCTGGTACTGGTACGTGGCAGTCATGGCTTTTTTCATAGTTCTGTGAATTTGAAATCACATCAAGCCCTCTGATTATCCTTCTGTGTTTTCCTCTCACTCTTCCACACCCCTTCTCTCTCTTTTCTCCCTCACGCACACACACACACACACACACACCACACACACACACACACACACACACACACACACTCACACTCACACACACACACACACACACACACACACATATGTACATTGATGTACACAGGTGATGCACGTACACACATGCACACACACGCATGCACGCATGCATGCATGTACACACACACACACATGTGCACACACATGTGCACACACACAAGTAAGACTATCATGTACAAACACATCACACACAATAATACATACAGTGACACAAACACACGACCACACACATACACAAAGTGCTTCTGTCTTTGATGTATTAAAAGATATCAAACTGGACATGGTATACATATATGTGTTTGTTTGGAAGGAAACTCTTGTCTAAAGCACAGGAGCATAGGCTAAAAACATGCCTCTGAAAATTTCCTCCATGTTTTTATAATAATGCTAGACACAGAAAGATACAGCTATGAAAAAGATACTAGTAGCTGCATTATTAAAAAAGATAAAATGGGGAAGGGGGATGCTTCTGGAACATGTTGGAGTATGCAACAGTTAACATGCTGTATTGCCGTTTGTGTCTCACTCTTGAGTTTACTGTCTCAACAAGGCTAAACTTGCAGTTCATTACGTCTTGAAAGCAGGTTTTAGTTGGTTTTTTTTTCATGTTCCTCGTCTGCAGCTCTTAAGATATCACCACACTGGGGAGATTTTTGTGTATGCAGCCATGCATGTCACTTAATTTCCTCATTTTCTCAGACTCAGTCATCATGTTTAAAATATTTTCATATGTTTGGATAGAAGTCCCAAGAGGTTTGGAAGGGAGATACAGTGATTTTTGAAGATTTTTTTTACCCAATTTAGTTTTTAAAAAAGTGCTTCAGTTACAGGGGCCTTTGCCCTCTTATTTCCACCAGGACATTGCCCCTGGGCCCCACTGGTGGTCTACAGTGGCCCCTCGAATCACCACCAAATCTTATTTTTTCAAGAACTGTTTCCATGCCTGAGGGTGGTGGTGGGGATGTAGGAGCAGGGATGTGGTGAGCGTGACCCAGTCAACCTATTCTGCGCATGAGAAATTAGTTCATATTTCTAGCAGTCAGTGGTCAGCTCATACACAGTCATCCACAGTTCATTAACACTCTCAGAACTTGTTGGCAAACCATATCTGATTTTGTTTTGTTTCTGTGGTGAATGGTTGTGAGATTTTTGTTATGGGAACATTCACAGAATATATTACATATATGGAGTAATTTCAAGAAATCACTGAACAAATCACCAGAAAGTAGAACGTCTTGTGCCTTATGCATCATTTTGTATAATTTTATGTACAGATTTCCACAAATATGGAAGCTACAGTAGTTTTAGTGTATATGGTAGTGATGTAAGTTTTTACCTTGGCGTGTTTAAAACTCTAGACATCAAAAAGTGTGGGCAGCCAAGAGGTTAACCCTTTGACTCCCGCACCCTGTCCACCAGTTGCAAAAACTTGAGCCTTTGACTCCATGACTATCTACCAGCTTCCTGCAGGAAGCTGGTGGACATGGCTAGGGAGCCAAGTGGTTAAGTTTTTGCTTTGTTAGCGGGTACGACATGATGAATTGATCAACCAACTGGAGAGACTCAATGTCGATGGAAAAGATCTACGAATAATCAGGAACTGGGAACAAACAGCTGCAATTAGAACAGAAAACAATGTAAGCTCTTTTCAAAACACCTGAGAAACCACATCTCAGCTGCCTCGATCCTGCTCTGGCTTTGCCAAAAGAGGAGTTAGACAGGATTGTGTTTTGTCACCAGATCTGTTTTCACTATATAGCAAAAACATCATGAGAAACCTAGAAGAAGACCCTGGATTAAAGGTTGGAGGGAAAATGATAACATTCGGTGCGCAGATGACACCGTGCTAATTGCAGAAAATGAAAGGGACCTACAAAACCTTGTGAATATACTAGAAACAGAAAGCAAAGGTAAGGGGTTGGAACTAAACAGCAGGAAGACTGAAGTCATGGTGATCAGTAAAAAACATGAAATCCCCTCCTGCAAAATAACAGCAAATGGCACAACCTTGACACAGGTTAATAAGTTCAAATACCTGGGAACGGTCATTTCATCAGACGGCAGATGTACATCGGAAATAGCTGGCAGAACAGCATTCAAGAAGATGACAAGCATTCTTAGCAACAAATGCCTATCAATTAACTTCAGAAAGAGAGTTCTTGAATGTTATATAGAACCAATACTGTTGTACAGATGTGAGGCGTGGACAGTCAGCAAGCAAAGCCAGAGCAGGATCGAGGCAGCCGAGATGTGGTTTCTCAGAAGAATGTTGAGAGTTCCATGGACAGCAAAGAAAACAAACGAGACAGTTTTGATGGAGGTAGACACAAGTAGATCACTCATAAGGAAGATTAGGAAAAGACAAGCAACATTTATAGGCCATTTTATGAGGAAGGGGATTTGGAGCACCTAGTCAAAACGGGAAAGCTGGAGGGAAAGAGAGCACCAGGTAGACCCAGGGAAAGAATGCTGGACGGACTTGCAGAGTGGCTGGGGATGAGGAGGGTGGGGGAGATGCTGGGGGCAACGAGAGATAGAGATGGTTGGAAGTCCATGGTCGCCAACGCCATGCGGCAGGGCACCTGATGATGATGATGATAGCATGGTTGACAATGCAGAATACTAGGGGACACACTGCAGGAGTTAAAGGGTTAAACTGGTCAGTTGGAATCTTCATTATCGCGTCAGTAATATTTTGTGCATGAATTAAAGCACCTGCCACAAAGAGATCAGAAACAAGCACAGCAGAATAGAATGAATGCTTGAAAACAGACAGAAATGGTCTGAATTTCTATGTCCTTTTTCTTATCCTCTTCTTCTTCCCTAATTGCTCGTGATAGGCCTCAGCTAAGGATTTTTTTTTCCGTAGCTTGTCTATGGATAGTTATATCTGTAGTGATGGTGGTGGTATGGCTGGCCATAAACTTGGTCCTGTCTGCACCATGGCATAACTTGTAGGTGTTTCATCTAGTCTTTTAACAAGCTTGGTAAGTTTTTGCTCACTGCCAACCATCCAGTACTGACTGTATTAACACAATCTTCAAGTGTGTCATTCCTGATGCATTCAGAATTGTGTTAAAAAGTGTAGGAGACAGAAGGCAACCCATGGAAGTGTGGAACCACTCTCCTATAACACACTGTGTATTGTGTCTTGGAGCAAGTTGAACCTGTTGGAGCCCATCCCGTTCCAAGTCAGATTCTTTTCTATGATGTAGTCTTGTTTTATGTTTACTTTTATATCATGTTTATTACCAGGATCATGAGGATCATGAGTTTGAACGTGGGATGAAGCTGGAGGCTGTCAATCCAGAAAACCCCAACCAGATCTGTGCAGCCACCATCACCAACATTGCTGCCCATCTCATGTGGATTCACTTGGACTCTTCTGAACGCATCATTGCTTCCCATGTGGAGCATGTGGCTTCATATAACCTTTTCCCTGTTGGCTGGTGTGAGATTAATGGCTACCAACTGCGCCCACCACGTAGGACGGGATTGAATGCTGGACCCATGCGGAGGAGAGTTGCTGTTGTCCAACCTGAGTATGTATTTATTGTAATCAGATTGATTGTGTTGGTGGTTGTGTCAGAAGTTCTGTGGGCCCTTCTGTTTCTTTTTAAGCCTCATGCACAATTACTGTTTCTAACATCTGCTACCCTAGCTAGTTCATTGTCTGTTTTAGCCAGCAGGTGGGTTGAATGATATGCTAGGGCTTCATTCTGGTACAGCCAGTCACTGTCCTTCCTCTCTGATAAGCGTCTGTTTGACTTTCTTTTTTTCATTCCCTGGCCACTGCCTCCCCCCTCCCCATGGGAATGTTGGGAGCTCTTCCATATTCCCACTGTCTGGAAATTCTTTGCTAGAAATGTCATCTTTTCTTTCACTCTCTTTCTTTCTGCCTTAGCTATTTTGCTGTAGCTCTGACTCGTGGCTGCTTCTTTAGCCAAGTGTTCCTGTGCTGTGTCACTTTGTTTTTTTTTCTTTAAGTTTTAATTGTTTCTTTGAAGGTATCATGAAGCATTGGATTAACTTTATTGGGGCCATAAACATTAACTTAAAGCAAATCGTTTTCTATTGAAGGGAATGATGGAATTATGACATTACTGTTTAGGACTCATTTAGTGTTTTCTGTTTTAGATTCAATATTGTTCCAAAATAAAACAGCAGCTCCTATAGAATTAGACTTGTAAATGCAAAAAAGTATTTATAACCCCATTCTGAAGTTATATGTTGTTTTAATCTCATATTAAAATGTGTGTCTTAGAGGCATTGTATTGATATTTTTTTTTGCTTCAGATTATGGAAGATATCTCTTAGATTTTCATATCCTCAGTTTAACACAATCAGTTATTGGCAGTGTTCATTTTCATTTTTACCATATTGCCATGTGGTGTCAACACAGTTAATTCAGTTATTTTTTTTGTAGCAAATTACTTGGTGAAACTGATACAGTGAATTATAATACATTAAATACAATATCTTGTTTACTGGGAATTTTTATGAAATTCTGTTTTACTGTGATTTTTTTTCAGAATGGCAGATGGCAGTCAGCCAAGAGATGATGAAAATGAAGGTATGCCTGTCACATTTTTCTGTTAACTGATTCAGGTAACGTTTTGTAGCATGTGTATGTATACAATATGTATGGTTTCATGATACTGGAAACATTACAGGACATGGAGGACTTGTGTTAAAGTGCAGATCTAACACTGACTTGTGTCATACACCGGAGAATCTCTCATTTCTGTGAATATTGGTGTGTTCTGTCCATTCATGTACCTCGCTTCATCAGTAGAAATGTTTTGCAGTTTCTTGTTTTCACTTTTTCTTAGAAATGATTGCAGATTTGCCAAATACACATGTACCATCTAATTTGGAGACATGTAAATTACTTTCTATTTAAAATTGATAAAACAATAAATAGTATATGATGAAAAAATGCAGGAGAACAGTTGACTTATTAACGTGTCTATTGGGAAAGTTCAGACGGTGAAAGAATTGACAATACCAATTGTGATTGTAGCTTATGAAGCAGGGTTTGTTGTGTTACCTGTAGTGTGTAGCAGATGCGATTAACCTTGAAACCTCAACTGTTTTTATTGGTGCAGTCAGTGTACTATAAAATGGATGGCTATGAACAAAACTTTGATGAGAGCACTTAAATCCGCATAAGAAGTGTTGCTCACCAAAAATTGCATTCAATTTGTTTGCACACACAAAGGTGAAATAGCATGCAGTGATTTCTCACAGTGTTTGGGTTAACTGATATTTTATTGTGGTGCAGGCATAGGTTGGAATGTAGACTATGAAACTGTACATGAAAGTAACACACATGGTGCTTAGTTTTGAAGTTTAAAAAAGACATTTTTTCCCAACATTATTTGCCAACAGCTTTACACAGATGGTGGTTTGTATTACTCAAGTGAACACACATATTACTATCATGTAGTTTGTATTTCACTACCTACAAGAGACTTGCAAAGTGATTTTCCTTTGAGAATGTTTTCAGTTTGGCATGAACTTCAGCACAGGAAAATTTACAATTATTAGTAGAAACTTCTTTGTGTAGGAAAACATCTTTTTTCATATGAGACTGACAAGACAGACCAGCACATCATGAATGCTTTGCAAATCTGTTCAAGGGTGGGGCATCTATTACATAGCCTCATGTTTCCAGTAATGTGGAAAAAAATCTACTTGTACTTTGTTTTTATTTGTGAATTTTGTGAATTCATGGGCCAGAAGATGCTTTCCTACTTGTCTTTAAGAGCATCTAGAAAGTCTGAAAATGAAAAAAATTGAAATAATTTCATGGGACAGAGTGTATGTTTTGGAAATCTGATATAAGTTGCAACATGAAAGGGTGCTTTGTACGTTTGATTTTGTAGAGATTTAACAGAATGAGCTTTTATTCGTCATGCTTTTTTCCCCCTTTCATTACTCTTGAACCTCATTGTATTGTTGTTACACTTGTTGTTTTGGCCAGTTAACTCAGCATCTTGTGTAACTATTGTTGTCTTTTCTGTTCTGCTCATAGGACGCACATACTGTCCAAAGATTTACTTCAATCACAAGTGCTTCTCGGGTCCTCACCTGAGCAAAGGCCGCATTGCGGAGCTTCCCTGCAGTGTTGGACCTGGACCATTGAATCTGGTGATGAAAGAAGTGTTGACCATGCTCATCAGTGTAGCCTACAAGTCATCACGAGTGCTCCGTGAAATTCAGATGGATGGACCTCCTAACCGAGCTATGAACCAACAGATCTTGAAGGCCAAGTAAGAGAAACAGGAATTTTTGAAAGATGACATTTCATTTTTTTTTCAATGTTTCGTTTATTCAGTATTTTTGATAAAGTGACATAACATAGGAAAACCCAGCTAAACTGAATTTCAAAGTTTTTGAATTAACACGTTTAGAAAAATGTATTTGTTATATTTTTAATTTTGGATACTTTAAAACTTTGAAGGTGCATTTTTGATAAGTAATGAGCTCATAGAATTTTGAAAATTAAAAGCATATTTTTTAAATTTGCTTTTTATGATACTTTAACTTAAAACTTTGGAAAATTGATGGTAGATGTGAGAGATACAAAATATAAAAAATGTCCTTGTCATGATCATTTTAACTCTATCCAACTATTCTTTGCCACAGCTATAGCTGCCCCTGTGGGATGCGGGGGGTTCTTTCAGTGTAAATAGCACCCTGATCTTCTTGAAAATCTGTGCTTGAAATTTCCTCTCTTTTGTCAGCCTCTTTATCTCTGTCTTGCTCCTTTGCATTCTGTTATCTCTTCCAGTCATTTTGTGACTTGCTGGTCCATTCTTTTTTATGTGTTCTATAGATCATAGCCTTACACAGTTTACTAGGATTGATAATTGGGGATTTGTATTAAGGGTACTGAGTTATGTTTATATATTTGTAGTTAAGGTTTTCTTTTATTCCCCCCCCCCCCTTTCTGGTCTGGCAATAAATGGGACAGAATGGTCAGTGCCAAGGACATATCTTAAGATTATATGTTTAAATTCATTGCTGCATGTACTTGATTTTCTTTTTCAGTTTTTTTTTCAGGGTCTGTGAGATGTGTGTGTTTTGAGGTGATTATTGCCAAGATATGGCCCTGTGAAGTAAACTTAGAATGATAGTAATGATAATAATAAAGAAACTAATAATGATAATAGTGATAGTTGTAATAACATATGACTGGTTGGCTGATAATACTAATGATAATAATAATAATGACACTGATAATAGTGATAACCTCTGGCTGGCTGGCTGTGAGGTTAGCCAAGTTTTCATATGCTGTGTCACATATGTACAAAGCCATACTTTCGGCATGATCCTGTTACATACATAAGTCAATGCATTTGTTTGTATCTTATGTAAAGTGCTTGTTGTCCTCAGATTTTTTTTCTTATAGAGAAGGGAAAAGTTGTGTTCCAACAACATGAAACTTACAGGTAATCACAACATACATGTAATGCAGAATGATAGTAGGCATATATGCAAAAAAGATCCCATTAGTTTAGAAATAAACAAGAGAAGTTTTGGACTAGATATACAAGGAGAAGGTTAGAACATAGTAAAACTTGTACTTCAAATATATGTCTTCAGAGACTTGTGAGGAAATAATACTCTGTATGTGTTAGCATGTATGTTTCTGTCATCACTTAAATAATGATTGTCTGAATATGATTTCATCTTTTTTCCCCCTGGAAATTATATAGTCTTTACCTCGTAGTACAATGTCATTGATAATTACTGTAATAATTAGTATTGTCATTCATTTGCTTTATTGTGGAAACATTGGTGGAAATCGCATTGGTGTGAAAATAGGCATGTCGTAGTTGAGCCTTTCTTCCATGGCTTAAAATTGTTAGAAATTGGATTATAGGATGGTGTGGCATGGGAAGTTTCCTTTACAGACCATGCTGTACAGATCAGTTGTTCAGTTACATAATCAGTGTGTGGGGTATGGATATATATATATATATATAAATATATATATATTATATGTATAGATGTATAATTGATGTACATCTATCCATCTGTACATAGTGTACATTATTCTAGGCATAAGGATTGGAGATAGCTGTTTCCCCATCACACCATTGGTTTAAACAGTTTTGTAGTTTTCATAGTAAACTTTCTTTGTAGGTACAAAGGAAAGAGTTACCGTGCTGTGGTTGAAGTTTGCCGCACCACTAATCAATTAGAAGGCTATTGTCGGCAAATCTGCATCAAGTTGGAGTGCTGTCCCAATCTCATCTCTCCCCACTTTGTGGGAGATCATTGTCCTGAGCAATGCTCACGTCTCACCAAGACCAAGTACAGTGAGTAGTCCTTGCTAATTTGAGATGCTCAAGCCTTAACCCTTTCACTTACTCATCCCATCTACCAGCTTCGTACAGAAAACTGGTGAACAGAGTGGGAGAGTGAAATGGTTAATGCTTTTTTTGTAAAACTTCTCTTTCTTGTCTGTCTTCATCACTGTGTGAAATGTTGACGCTTATTTGCCTGTGTGTAACTCCAGTTTGTTTCATACACACACATGCACGCACGCACGCATGCATGCACAGAGTCTGTCTTCTGAGTTGGCATTCACTTCCTTGGGAGGAGACTATCCAGAAGCCACTCTTTTGTTTTATTAGAATGGAACAAATGACTTTAGGTTGTTTGGGAGAGATTCTCGACCTTGCACACCACACAGTCATAATTATTACGCAAATTTGCATTTCAGGTGCATAGAATTCCTATTTGACACACTGGAGTTCAGGTTCAGATTCTGACGCATTGATTTGCCTTGTGTATACACTATATCTCTTAGCAGCACATCTCACTTGTGCACTTTTGTCTGGTCCACCACAGTCTAAGTCATTGAAAACGTAAGCCTTAACTTTCCTTGTGGGTTTAGTGGTTTCTGATTGATAAACAACTTCTGTTTGGAACTCTTTTTTTTTTAATTTTTGAGTAAAAACTAACAAGAATCTTCAAAATAGCATACCCAGTCTATGATTAGACCACGAGGTCACGTGATTCAGCCAAGTTGCCATAGAGGAATAAGCATGGAAAACCTCATTACATTTGGCTTTTTATCATCTAAAGCAACATATCAGCAATCACCATACCAACAGTGTTGCATGAGTCTGGATTCAGTCAGTGGTTGAACAATGTTTAGCATATATCTGGAGCATTTTATGAAGTTTGATTGTCATTTACTCTTCTTGTCCAATTCTGTTTCTGTTTTTTCCTCGTGTGTTTATGTGTGTGACAAGCCAATCAGTGTTTGTATGTGAGAATGAGGGAGAGAAAGGGTATGAATGTGTGTGTGTGTGTGTGTGTGTGTGTGTGTGTGTGTGTGTGTGTGTGTGTTGTGTGTGTGTGTGTGTGTGTGTGTGGTTTCAGTTCATTTTCTAGTGGTTTTAATTTGTGGCCCCCTGATAATTTGGGTTTTAATTTTGCACACCGAATCTGACTCCCAATTTGTAGGAAATAATTAACACTATTGCAGTTACAAAAGGAAAACCATTTGTTGACCAATCTCAACTCTTCACTTGCATCAACTGTGCAGCTTTAGTTCTGCTTTTCCTTCGTCAAGTACCATTTGAGTGGTTGCCTTGATGCTGAATTAGGATGTTCATCCTTGTCCTAGATCACCTGAAATGAAATAACACATACTGTACTGTGTGTCACTGATGCAGTAGTTGACGGTGCTTTGCTTACGTTCCCAATACCAACAGTCATCCATTTTTTTGTTCAAATCTGTAGGCGCATAAGGCATGTCTTATGATGTTTTTTTTTCCGGCAGCCATTTTTTTTTTTACTTATTTCAGTTGAATTATAATTTCTACCATTCCATGCAGATAATGTATAACCACCCTTTACATCCCACAAGTTGGCCACGACTTTTTTCAAACTGATAAATAAAGAGCCTTTTAAGTGGTGACTAATTTAGTTGCGAAGGTGATTAAACATCAACATTAACAAATAAATGAAATTTCTCAGTCTCCAAAGGCAGCCATGATCAAAAAAATTCTTTTTTCACTCCAGTGACCATCTTAATCTGAACGAAATTTGAAATATTTTAGTGAAAATTTTGTTCTTCTTTTTTTTTTTCTACAAATAAGATAATATACCATGAATTTTTGTAATTAAAAATAGATACAACTTTATCATATTATGTCACAGCCTACTACTATGGAAAGAAAAAGCGCAAGATTGGAAGACCCCCAGGTGGCCACACCAACCTAGAGAATGGACCCAAAAAGCCAGCAAAACGACGCAAACGACGAAGGCTTGGAATGGTGGTGCGCAAGTCTCACCTGGGTAATGGGGAAGATACTAAAGAGGAAGAGGAAGAGGGGGATGACAAGATGAGTGAAACCAGTGACACCCCAACCGCCGATAGCAGCAGCAGCACGGCTATGCCACGTTTGCCCGACCACAGACCCCACAGCACTACTGCCACTGCAGCTGCTTCCAAACGACTCAAGCGCAAATACACCCACCACATCCCGCCACCCTCGGAGATCCGTACAAGAGGAGCCAAACTGCCTCGTTACAGCTTTGAGCGTCGTACACACAAAAAGATTTTGCTGTCCCCTATTCCTTCTGGTGGTTCAGGACAACGCACAAAGTCAATACAGGTAGGTGAAAGTTTGCTCGTTGTGATTTAAAAATTTTTTTTTTATTTAAAATTTTTTTTTTGTAATTGCAAATAGTTTATGTGTCTCCCTCCCCATCATGACACCTTTTTATTCATGGTGTGTGGGTGTGTGTGCGCATACACACACGCACATTTAAAATTGTTTCTGAAGGATGAGAAGTATTTGTCATTGAAGTATTTGACATGACATAGGTTATAATCCATGCATAAGTGGAGAAATATTTTCTGAAATGTGTTCACTTTTCTTATGCTTGCATGAAACCTCAAGGAGCTTAACTTGACCTGTGACCCATGTCTTGTCTATAAATTTGGAGCAGATTCATTATGTATGTATTCTTTTTTTTTTTTCTATCTGTCACTTTCTCCGTATTTTAAGCTTCATTTCTGTAAGCTAGTTGATTGAAAGAATAATGTTGAAAGTGGTGGGCTTTCTGTGAGTTTATTCTTGTTGTGTTCTGTTAGTTTTAAAATTTTGATTACTATGGTTCATGTGATGCATGGTATACAGGTGAACAAGCCAGCCAAGTTTCGATCCCCAAGTCCAGAACCATGTAGACCTCAGTCCCTGTCCAGTGGGAACACACTTACCAGCCGTTCCAATGCCTCTCCCCTGTCCATCATCTGTCCCCCACATGGCCTGTCAGTTCCTTGCTCCAACAACACCCTTGGTCTACTGCCACCTTGCAGCCCTCTGCCTCTGGAGAAAAATCCCCTTCACTGGACTGTCAGTGATACTGTTGAGTTCATCAAAACCACAGATTGTGCTCACGTGGCCAAGATTTTTCGGGAACAGGTATGGCATGTACATGTGTTAGTATGTTTGTAGTATGTGCATTACATGTGTGTTTATCACACATGTATGTTGTAAAGACGTCTCTCGTCAGTGTCAGGCTGTAGTGGCTTTAGCTGTTCCTCAGCCCACCAGTGTTGTGGAATGGAGAAGGCTGCTGCATGGGCAACAGCAGGCTCTCCATGTCACTGTGTAAGCTGGTGTACTGAAAAATAAATCTGGTAGTTCAACTTAAAAGTCGGTAAGAACTAAATGAAGTTTGTCATTGTATTAGTTAGTTTGTTTAACCTTTTCACTCCCTCACCCTGCTCAAGGCTTCTTGTTGGAAGCTGGTAATAGGATTAGGGAGTGAAAGGGCAGAAATATTTTTCTCTCCAGCCTCTTTTTTATTTAGATTATGACTACCTGCATACTTTAGAAGTGTTATATTCATGTTAGTTTGTTCTTGGTAATTGAAATGGAAGAGTTTGACACTGTCATTTTGTGTGTGTGATTGAATTTGTTGAGTTATGTTGTTAAGTCATACCAGGTATATCACATTCATGCAATGTATCTTTTTGTGACTGTCCAGTTGATTTTTGCATCATCATCTTCTTCGTGGCAGTTATGATTGCCTTGAATCAGGTGTTGGATGATACTTGAAATTTTGTTTGCTTTGTTTGTTTTTCACTGTATACCTACTTGTGCATATTCATTTTGTCTTTTTCTGTCCATATTCATGTGGATATCAGATCTGATTTTGTTTTTGTAGGAAATTGACGGTCAGGCCCTTCTGCTGCTGAGTCTGCCCACTGTTCAAGACCACCTGGATTTGAAGTTGGGTCCTGCCATCAAGCTGTGTCATGAGATCCAGCGTGTCAAACTGGCCTATTACTCTCAGTTTGATACCACCCTGTCTAATAATGTCTGACCAGTTATAAGTGGCTGTTGAAGAAGTAGAAATTTTCAGACATTGCCACATGTATGCGACGGCATGAAACATTCCTCAGTGTGCAGCTTGCAGCGTTGTGGTCAAAGTTACTGTTTTCCTCACCCTGTCCACCAGCTTCCTGTAGGACACTGATGAGGGAGTGAAACCTTTTATATGAAAATGATAAGCAAAAAAGAAAAAGCTGCACACACACTTATACACGTGCACACAAATGCACAACGCACAGCATACATGTGACTGAAATGGTGTGTTCATGTGACCACAATCTGCTGATAATGGATAGAGTGAGGGAGTGAAAAGGATAATTAACTGGGTGGTCAAAGTTACTGTTTGTTTTCTGAAAGTTTAGTTGGGCAAAAACTTGCAGAGAAATTAAAATCTGCGTGTAAATTGCGGATATATAGTGGTCTTGAGGAAACAGTTGCATTTTGTGTTTTACAGTTTGAATGATGATGTGAGTTGTTTATACTGTTTTTGAGAATGACTGTTAATGTACCCAGTTAAATGTACCTTGATTTAGAGCTGTAAAAGTTTAATTGTATTTCATTGAAGTTGAACCTGCTCAAATTTTTGCATGTTTCATTCATGAATAATTTTTGTGAACTAGATTTTGGATGGATTCTCTTTTGATAAGCTTAAGAATTCATTCAGAAAAATATTTGACACTTCGACAATTTACTGTTTTGATCATGCTTTGATCTTTATCTATTTAATTCTTTTTAATTGTTTGTCAGATTTGTTTGCAAATTGTGTTCCTATGAATTGATCTTTTCATCTTTTCATTTGTATTAGATTTAAAGCTCAGTATGATTGTTGTTTTAATAACAGTATAAAGTAACATGAATGGACAGCAATGCATCAGATCGATTTTGAATTTTATTGGCATTTTTGTATTATTAAACAAAGAAAAAAAATGTTGGATCACAGTTGATTGAGTTTTACCTTTCTGGGTGTTGGTGCAAGTTTGATACATATATTTTCTCAAGAAACAGAAGCACTGTTCTGCATGGAGGTACACAAAAACACATTTCTTTATGGCTTGTTTGAAATTAGGAGATACTTTGCATTGTGAAGTCAGTGAAGAGAAGAAAAAGGTGAGCAAGATACAGACCTTGTTTTTGATTCACAATCAGGCTGCGATGTGAGTATGTGGTTACTCTTCTAGTGTTCAGAAGCCAAAGAATACTGACAAATTACACAAAATTCTAGGTTTGGTGATGTGTTTTATGTGATCAGTTTCATTGTTTTGCTTGCTTTTGTTTGATGAATTTTTAATGAATTTTGTTCATTCAGATTTTATGAAATGCTTATTATTATTTTTGTTTTGTTTTGGTCTTGCTCATCCTTTCTATAAGAGAATTGTATATGACTACATGCATGGCGTTTGTAATGCACAGTGCGTATCGTTGAATTTTTTTTTAGGAACAATTGGAAAAAGTATTGAAAAGTGCTGCAGTTGGGCTTTTTTTGTGTTCAGCAGAGGTGACCAAATTAGCTTTGGAAATGTTAAGATTCCATTTTGGCCTTAGAGTTCCCTGGATCCTGGCAGGCTTTTTATTGTTTTGAGATTATAAAAGTTTAAGTTGTACCTATGGAGCACTTACAGAGCAGTCCTCAACTTTTGCAGCCTTTTCCTTTTAACTGTGTGTACACAGCATACTTCAGATTTGGGTTTATCTGCAATGTGCATGAAAGACACCTTGTGTTATTTATTCTAGGATAAGTGTACAGGTGTTTGCTTTTGTGCATGCTTATTGTATTGATATGACAGTTTTTTTCATGGAGTATATTGAACTTCATGAATGGATGATGTAGACTTTTTTCTCAGTTGTAACTTATAACTCTTGGAGTCAAGCATGTAAATGGGAGCGCATTCTGCTGTTTTGGTCTAGCAAATTTCAGTCATTGTAATGGTATGAAAGTGATAAAAGTATTTGATGTTTTCAGCTGACAGAAATGGCTTTAGAATGTGTGTGTGTGTGTGTGTATAAACAGTGGCCAATGGTTGGTTTGTGTGTGTGTGTGTGTGTGTGTGTGTGTGTGTGTGTTCACCATGTCCATTCTTTAAACAATACAGATACACACAAAAAAGCTCAGGTTAAAACAGTTCAGTATGGAAAGCCTTTTACTTTATGTGACATAAGACTAAGTAGGCTACGAAAATGAGTTTCAGTGTTCTGATTTTGTTTTCATCCTTTTCCAGATTTTAATAATTTTGCATTGAAAATGGCCAGAACTTGCCAGTGATTGACCCTTAAACGCCGCTGGTGGGTAGGGTGTGGGAGTTTGAGGGTGTAATGGTGTATGGTATTCAAAATGGCCAGAACCTAGCTGTTTGTGCCTGAAATATCTGTATCATACCAACCTCTTTTGGACCAAATCAAAGCACCTATAGAGCAGTGCTCAACTTTTTGCAGCCTTTTCCTTTTAACTTTGTGTACACTGAATCAGAAATCCTTAGCTAACCTGACCAACTTAACTTTCAGTCATTGGCCAGCCCATCACTCCCATGCCTGGTGCAAGATGGGCTTCATTCAGGTGCTGGAATCTTGAGTGCAAGCTATCCTGGAAGGGACCTGCTACTCCCCAACCTTACCTGCAAGCCCTCCCACTCCATATCTCCCTTCCATATTGCAAAGTAGGAGAAGGCCCTGCAGGGTGAGGTGCTGAATCTGCTGGAGAAGGAAACCATCACAAATCTTTTTTCTGTTGACATGGGGTTGTATGTAAATATTTTCAGTGTTCCCAACCATCACAAATCTTTTTTCTGTCTGTTGACATGGGGTTGTATGTAGATATTTTCAGTGTTCCTGAATTGTTGATCAGCTGGCGCCTGATTACCTCCTTTCTGTGAACCGCTTCTTCAGGAGAACGCATTTCAAGAATGAGACCCCCTTCCAGATCAGAGACTTTCACACAGGGCAATTGGGCAACTTCCTAGATTTTAAGGACAATACTTTCACATCCTCATGTATCCCCACCACCAGCAATACTTGTAGTTCGAGTTCTTCACCAAGGCTTTTGTCTCTAAGCTTACAGCTAAGATGACATTTTTTCTCACTCTAGCCACAGGGCAGAATGCAAATAAACTGTGCGGACTCAGTGGGGCTTAAGACAACATCATCTTTCATTTGGACGGTTCTGTCACACATCCTTCGTCCCGGAGTTCCAGGTGAAGAACCAATTTCCCAAAGGCCTGTCCCTGCAGTTGGGCAGTTGGTAATGCGACCATTGACCAACATCATCGATAAATAGTCTAAGTATTATTAGCTTTACCTGGTATGTTGCTTGCAAGTTCTACTGGGACCAACACTAGGCACAACCACACAGGATGTAGACATCTCCTATCTCTGTCAATGAAGACCACCGAATATCCTGGTGGATCAGCAGAATAGTCTCCTGGGCTTAACTAAAAGGCAGATGAGGACCCTTGGGCCCTCGAAGTTCAGGCCCTGGCTACTTCCTTGGCCTCTACAAATTCCGCCCCGTGCTTAAGGAAGCCCTGGCAGCGGCAGTAGGTACTCAGAGAAGCCCTTTCACTACCAGAAGATATCTCAGATGAGCAGGCAATTCTTCTGGGTGATCCTTCGTGGCAGCAAATGTTGCTATCTCTGTCCACAGCTCAAACCAGAGGGGTGACATGTCTTCCTCCATCGTTGAAATTTAGCTAGGGGTTTTTGATTTGGTGTATATTAAAAGGAGAAGTAGTTTTTCTTAAATCGTCATATAGCAGTTACAAGACTGGATTTGGTACAGCTTTTTTGTCTAAGGAATAGTGGAGAGAGAGAGAGCACATATGTGAATGTGTGTTTGTGTGTGTGTGAGTGAGAAGGAGAGAGAGTGCATATGTGAGTATGTGTGTGTGTGTGTGTGTGTGTGTGTGTGTGTGTGTGTGTGTGTGTGTGTGTGTGTGTGTGTGTGTGTGTGTGTGTTGTGTAAAAGATTGGAAGGAATGCATGGCTGATTATATATGTCTTGTTTTTGGAAGGCCTGAATATACATGTTTGACATTAAGTATATATATATATATGTTTGATAGTGTCTGTGTACTGAGTGTAGTTTCATGATCAGTTTTGTTTAAGGTCCAGAGTAGGTTTTTGTCTTGTGCCATGGTTCAAGGGAGAGCACAACATCATGAGCGCTTTTTGTGATCTGGATACATATATGCGTTGCTACTGTATGAATGTTTGTACGGTGTGCTAAAAACAGTATTACTGTTGAGAACTTGTTTTCCTATAGTGATGTTGCATTAGTCTGTATGAGCTTTCACATCCACTTTGTTGGGGACATACATCGTCTCGCATTCTTTTTGCTGCATTTTGAGCGCCATCACAGGTATACAACTTTTTTGTAAACGTGTAAAATGTAATTTTTGTGTTTTGTGTGTATGTGTGTGTGTGTGTGTGTGTGTGTGTGTGTGTGTGTGTGTGTGTGTGTGTGAGTGTGTGTCGCAAGTTGTTTGAATATACAAGCTTGAGGAAGATAATTCATTTAGGAGTGAAGAATGGAAAATACTGCTTTGTTTTTGTGTCTTTAAGTCAGGATTTCATTTGTTCTTCTCATCTCTCAGAGACATACATGCTGTCAGGATGTGATTATTTTTCTTGATAGTCTGGAACATTAGATCAGCATGATTCTATTGAAACATAAAATGTCATCTTTGGGCATGGAGCTTCATACACGACTCTGCCATGCTGTTTAGAATGAGTTAATCTTTGTTTTCTAAACCTTAACAGTTGTACTGTATGTACTTGAAATGAAAAAGGAAATTTTCTAGTGCTTGTTCACTTGCAGAAAACACTGCAGTTATATATTTTTTAACTTCTATCAGTTATAGGAGACTTAAAAAAAGGGGGTGGCAAAATCAAAATTGTGGACAGTTGTCTACTATTATGTTTTGATGAGTTTTGGCATAGTGTTGGAACAATCATTGAGACATTGATGATGTATGTTTTCTATTTTAATGAAATCATACTTAGTTTGGCAATTTTTGACTAGTTTATGATAATTTGCTATATTTTGGAAAACTGTATGTGTATGTGGGTTTTAAGTATGACAATCTTCGATTTTCAAGACCAGTGAAGATGATTTAAATCATAGAAGTCGGTTGACAGTAGTTATATTTTCAAATATCTCTTTTTACCTATGCTGATATGTTAAGTCATTTTAGGGACAGCTTAAAATCGGGATGAAAATGTAAACGTTTTGAGTTAGTAATAATAATAATAATAATAATAATAATGAAAATTAAAAAAAAAATAAAAAAAATAATAACAATAATAATAATAATTATAACTATTACAGTATGTATATGGCACCAAATCTTGATAAATCAAATCATAGTGCACCCACACACCAGATGTATGCATGCGATTAATGCAGACCACCTTACAACATACGGGAAAAAAACAATCAAACAAAAAAAAAACCACACACACACGCAAACTGATGGAAAATGGCAGTTGCAGAATTCATTGTTGGGAAAAGAGCTTTTTTAAAAATTGGATTTAAAAGCAGAAAGGGTAGATGACAGACGAAGGGACAATGGAAGTTTATATCCAGGTAGATAATAAATAGTAAGATTTTATAAGTAGTGAACATGTAAATGTATGTCACTGTGTGTGGGTGTGTGTTTGAGAGAGAGAGAGAGAGAGAAACATATGCTTAGTATTTCCAAACAGTTGACTGCATAGTTATCTGAAATGTATGCATGTATATTGTCCATGAATGTTCTGCCAAAAAACTGTTTGAGCTCATTTATAGATCCAGCTGAACATTCTCTGCTGCTTTTGCAATTAGGGTGATAAATCCCCCTGTACACTGATACCCTGTCTCTCTCTCTCTCTCTCTCTCACACTCTCACACACACAAGCAGATGCATGCATGAGTGTACGCACACATGCACACAACACACATACATTCACACACGCGCACACACACACGCACAGCATGCCACACACACACACTTGTTTATAGTTTATGTGTACCCTCATCCATACACTGCTTTTCTTCATCCCATTGGCCCATGTTTTTCCTATACCCACAGTTTCACACCATCTTTTACAGTGTTTTATATTTCTGCTGAAATGTTCAAGTTTAAATTCCAGTACTTGCTGCTGTACTGTGGGGACATCTAGAAAAATTGATTGGACTATTTATCTTTGAGTAGATGAAGTATTTATCATTGAGTAGATGTCTTTGTCAGCTGATCTCTCTCTGTCTTTCTGTCTCTCTGTCTCTCTCTCTCCTTTACACACACACACACACACATGCACCTCTCTCTCTCTCTCTTTCTTTTACACAGACAAAGACACAGACACACACATCTCTCTCTTTTTTACATATACAGACATGTGCATGCACACACGCGCACACACACACGCACACGCACACACACACACACACACACACACACACACACACACACACACACACACACACACACACACACACACACACACACACCCCCTCTCTCTTTTACACACACAAAGAACACACGACACACACACACAGACACACACAACACGCACACACACACACACACACACACACACACACACACACAACACACACACATCTCTCTTTTTTTATTCACACAGACATGTGCATGCACATGCTCGCACTTCTCTCTTTCTTTTACACACACAAAGACACACACACACACACACACACACACACACACACACACACACACACACACACACACACACACACACACACGCATTCACTGACTCACACACACACACACCTTCACACACAATAATGTTTCACCAGAATTATGTTGAAACCCAAACACAAAAACATGCTGAAATTAATATGCCTGGCAGCTGTTGATTCTTGAATTGATTTTTGTTCATCCAGACTTAGCTGATTTTGTGTTAGATTACAGTGAGATAGCAGTCTGTAAATTTATACTGTCAAGGCCTCCTAGCTGAAGTTGTGAGTCTACAAATAGTTTTTGTGAGCCTGCAGATAATACACAGTTTATTCGTTCATGTTGTTGTTGTTGCTGTTGTTATTATACATAGGGATTGTTGAAAGTTTGTGGGGCTGGCTTGTTGTTAGTTAGACACGGAAGTCAGTCTAGGTAGCTTTAACCCTTTGACTTCCGCACCCTGTCCACCAGCATTCCGCGTTGACAACCATGGCAGAAAAACAAAAACTTGACCTTCTGAGGGAATCAAAGGGTTAAGTTTTTGCAGTTGGTGGTTAGGATGCGGGAGTCAAAGGGTTAAATTGTTGTGTGCAATAAGGATGTGATTATCATTCAAATGGTTTTGATAAACTTGTGAATGCTATCTAGGCCTTCTCTAGAGATGTATCTATATTCTAGTTTCCCCATCTCTGTCATTCAATGTGTTCCTTTCTCAGATGTTAGTGTAATTGGCTTAGCAGGATTTTTAATTTGAAATATGTAGATATTGCAAACTATTCAAAGGAAATTTTCGTATGAAATGCCATTGTGATATATATGAATATGGCAGTGCATGAAATTTTCAGGTAGGTTAGGCTTTTTTCGTCTGAAGATGATTGTTGGAGTGAATTTGCGTGAGATAAGATGAAAAACCTGTGTGTGTGTGTGTGTGTGTGTGTGTGTGTGTGTGTGTGTGTGTGTGTGTGTGTGTGTGTGTGTGGTGTGTGTGTGTGTGTGTGTGTGTGTGTGGCATTCAGAAAAGAAACCTGATGAGAATGTAAACAGAGAACATATAGTGCAAACAAGGCATTCGTGCAGTGCACTGGTTTTCTTGTTCTACATTATTTAATGACTTGTCACCATGTTCTTGAGGGGGAAAAATGTTCGAAATATGTTCGAAATTTGTATTTGTCAAAATTGTCAAGTATCAGCTTGACACTCCCCCATTCCAGTGTCTGTTCATAACTAATTAGACATTGAATAAATGATCATACTTTCCATGGACATTTATTCTGAAGAAGTTTCATCTTTTGTTGAACTCCTTTAGGAGATGTGTCTAGTCCTGTGGACCAGAAAAATTATGGTGCTTGCCTACTGTGTATCATTTACCTTCCTATTACTTCTGATCAGTGCTTTTTGACATCCACATTCATTTATAGGGGAAAAAGCCTTGTATGCGTTTTGAAGTATCCTCAACATGAACTGTTGGCTGTGTACACAAAGCAGCACCAACAAATTTGATGTACATATGTGTATGCAGGTTAATTGAATGCATGCTGTTTTTCTTAAAGATTCATTATGATTGTCATCGCTCGTATGTTGTTGCATGTTGAAGATGTACCTTGAAATACTGATAACAGCTTATGACTACCCAAGTCAGACCTTATTTATTTTATAATACACAAGATAAATGAATGTAATCATTAAGCACAAGATAAAGAATGTCATTATTGAGTACAAATGCTCATGCCCCACTGTCACAGAGAAGAAGAATAATCTTTGTGAACGATTTGATCGCTGGTATTGCATATGTGTCCTTTGAAAAGTAAATGATCAGTAAGTATTTTCATCTAGAAATTATTTGAATTCCAGATGTGATATGAGAACTCTTTTGCTGTTGGTCTTGTGTCATTAAAGATATGAACTACTGAATTGGCTGTTGTGAATATATTCAGCATGTTTGTGAAGTAACTTTCTTTTCTTCCTCTGTCTCTCATGTATGTGTGTGTGTGTGTATGTGTGTGTGTGTGTGAACATAAACATGGGACACAAAAATGCACTTTCATGGGACACAAAAATACACTTTATCATATTTTAATTCCATTAATATACAACCAAGATGTTAGGTCATGTGATACTCCCCTATTAAAATATTTACAAACACAAAGATACCCTTAGCATAACAAATACAAAGATACCATTACAACTTATCTGTAAAATTTGAGATTCGTTTACAACTTTGACAAATCAAATGTGCCTTTCGAATATTTCTGCAAGTACAGGTACTTTTATGAAGACTTACGCAAAAAGATGCCTTTACAACTTGCATTTAAAACTGAAAAGATGTCTCTACAATGTTTGCAAACACAAAAGATGCCTTTGCGACTTAAACACAAAGATTGCCTTTTAACTACTAAAACACAGATATTTTTACCTGGTAAAACTTTTTTCATTTCTTGATTACATTATACCACAGAAAAATCCCTACATGGAGTTGCAGGGCTCTTCCAGTAATGATAGTATCTCTACCTTCTAAAAATTTTACACTAGAAATTTACTCTTTTCTGTCACTCTCTTTGTTCCAGACTTGTTCCTTTGATTTCTGTCATCTCTTTGTATTTCATTTTCTGCCTTTGTGATTCATTCGCCTTTGTACTTTCCATGGAGCCTTACATACTTTCTATTGGGATTTATGATTTGGCACATATGTTTATTGAAGGAAATGTGAACTTTTTAAGTGGCAGTTTTGCATACTGTAGGCGAATTTTCTTGATTGTGTTTTTTCTTCTTTTTTTGTGTGTGTGTGTACTTATGAATTTGTATTCAGGTTTGATTTATTAATCCCTCTGGTGATAAATTCGGCAGAATTACGAACTCAGGGGCATATTTTTATTGTAGCGTGACCCTGGCTCCATTTTTGGGTCCATTGATCTCACAAGCCCCATCATGGGTTTTGTGGCCAGTCAATGCCTCGCCCCTTCTCCTACCCTAGCACACGTAAAGTTAAGCTTTGGTTTTTGGGGCACCAAGGGGGCTTGCGCACATCATGCAGTATGAAAGCCTCCAGTGATGGGACTCCCCCCTCCCTTATGCCTATCCCTTTCTGGTTCTGTCCCCCCACCCCGACCTGCAACCGATCCATCACAGTCTCAGGCTATCATGGCGCTGTCTGAGGTGGTAAGTGACCCAGAACTTCCACATGACAATAGTTACAGTGTCACAGTAATGCGACCCACACTGTGACCAGGATCCAGTTGCACTGCCTTACCTCAAGATAAGTAATGTGACCCCGAGTCCGATGGGCAGGTTCTTTCAGGCAACTGCAGGAGATGAAAGTACCCCTTACACCTCCTTTGTCAGTGGCCCCTTCCAGGGCCCAGGGCCTATGGTCCTTCTCCCTTACAGAAACACCAGCCTGGCTGACACAAGGGCAAGGCTAATGGGATACGCTGCAATTTATGGCTATCGCTGGGGGTATGACTGGAAGTGGGATTCCCATCCAGGTCACAAACCCTACTGTGGACCGTCAGGCCCAGAGTGCTCCTGCATCCCCTATACCCTATACAAGGTCAGACTGCGATGGGACCACCCATTCAGCATGGGTACCCATTCACTTTGGAGTTTAAAAGTGCTTATATGAGTCAGGAGCTGTTCCTGATGTGTAAGTTTCTTCAGATTCTTCTTTTTCATCAGTAGACAGACGGAGGACAGATGTCATCAACTGAGATGGTGATACCGGCATGGGCAGCTCGTTCTCTGACACAGACCTCTGACGATATTTTGTCAATATAGGCGACGTTTGATGATGTTGCAGCTTCTGAAATTCTCCCTTCCTCAGAGACATCGAGCCATCGAGCCATGGTGAAAATGACTTGTGAGCAGGACTAGTTTCCACTCGTGTTCCTTTGGATTTGTCCTGGGACTTTGATCCGACACAAGATGTATCTCTCCTCACAGGAAGACTTCCTTTAGAAGCCATCTTCTTCAACATTTTGTCGTTGACGTTGACAGTGGGATATGCATTGGTCTTGTCTTGTGCTACAATATCAGACAGACTGGGAGTTCTGTTGGGTGACCTCACAATGCTTGTTGAAGCTTGGATTGGGGTCGTGTCAGCAGAACTCTCTGGAATTGCAGTATTTTGTAGCTGATCATCGCTGGGCTCGGATTTGTTCCTGTTTGTCTTAGTTGATGAAACAAGCTTGTGAACTGGCAGCAGACCTTTGTTTTTACTCTTGCTAGCAGCAGCAGCGTACATGCTAGTGATTGGAGGCTGTTTCCTTCTGCCCACGGTGGGCATGCCCACGAAAGCAGAACTGTAAGAAGGAGGATGGTAAGAAGACGCTGAGGAAGTGGGCCTCTTCAGACAACTCTGGTACTGTGGCACTACCTTTTGGAGTGCCTCTGCGGTCTCTATCTGATGAGGCACGTGGAAAAGTATGATCATCACTACAGCCATCCTCATCGTCTCTGGTCTCCTCAGTGGTGTCCATGCTGCCGAAGCTATGCAGGCTGATGTGAGAGTAGCGCCTCGCTTTCAGTGTGGCCTTGACCCTAATCTTGGATTCTCTGACCTTGGTTTTACTTTCTGAGTAGAGAACAATGATCCTGTAGGTCTGCAAGGCCAGCATCAGTATGTTCTTGCAGATAAAGAAGATGATGGTGTAGTTGAACACCTGAAAACATCACAGACATTGGCGTTTAGTTATCTAGCACACGCTCACTGAGAGACACAAAAATGTTTTTGTATCCATTTCATCCAACAGCAACTGGTTAACTTTTTTATCAAGAAGGAGAAAGAGTTGGAATGTTAGCTTGTCTTGGGAAAAGTGTGTTGGAAAGAAATCCACTTTGATAGATAAACAGAAATACATGCACACGTGCTTTCCCCAGGGCAGGGACCTACATTTCACACACAGGAAAATTCGGTTAGACCAAAAATAAACAGATAATAAACAAAAAGATAAATAGATAAATAAATAATAAGTAAATAAATAAACACATAAATACACAAATAAATAAATAATAAATAAATGAATGCACAAATAGATAAATAAGTGAATAAGTAAATAAATAAATAAATAAATAAATGAATAAATAAATAATGAATAAATAAATTAAAGAGAGAATATCTATTCCATTCATGCGATGAGCAAAGAGAAGGGGCATAACTCACGTTAAAATGAAACATGACGACCAGCCTGTTGGCCAGGAAAGGTCCATCCTGCAGAAAGAAGATGACCAGGATTGCCCACAGTTCACTGGAACACAGCACTTGGCTTAACACCAGACTTTTCTCTGCCACTGCCACAGTCTGCTTCTCTACTTGGTCACCAGCTTTCCTGTTGCTTATCTGAGGGTCTCTCGTTGTATCACTACTGTCCTTGATGGTCCGTAAGACAGAGCCACTATCTCTGTCTTTCAGCTCATTCGTTGCGTGTTTAGTATGATCGACGTTTTCGCTGGACGTCAGCTCGGAAGATTCAATGTCTATGGCGTTCTTGTCTTTGTCGTTGTTACCACTGGTGTGGCCATCGTCACTGTCGCGGTCTTGTCCTGTGTGGACGTGAGCACCAGAGTAAACTGCATCAAGGACCAGGTCCACCAGAACAGCAACACGTAGCAGTAGGTCTCGTCTTCAGCCACCTGTTAGAGAGAAGAGAATGTGTGGATTATGAGATCAGTCACTGGAGTTGGTACTTGATCTAATGAAGGTAACTCTTGCTTGGAAAAAGACAGTATCTTAATCCATACAATTCAATTATCATATATTTCAATGAATCTTGATTATGAGAATATTTGGTATTTTAGTATAATAATTGATTTGAGGAAGAATGCTGGGACCAACGGTAAAATCAAACTCAGTAATTTGGATATTCTGTTTGGGCCTGTAATTTACCATTTGACTCCCGCACGTTATCCACCAGCATCCTGCATTGTTAACGAAGCAAAAACTTAACCCTTTGAACTCCTCACCATATCCACAAGCTTCCTGCATCTGATGGACAGGATGCGCGAGTCAGAGGGTTAAAATTAGTCTATGTAACCGAGGTTAATCGCAATCCTTTAGCAGGCAATAATGTATTACTTCGTGCTTTATTGGAGCTTTCGGAATTAAAATGTCATATTCATAGCCAAAAAGACAGTATGTGAAGCATAACAGTGCACACCAAACTGTCAGGAATACATTTCCTGACATCCAAAGACTGTTGGAGCGACCGTTATTTGTGCTGCTGGCTTGAGCTGAACTTTGACATGATGTCTGTTGTCTGTGACTGTGAGCTGAATCGCCAACCCAAAGACGGTTACATGACTTAAAAGGTTATCAGGCACTGAAATTTGAAACGTGAAAACATTTCATTAATAAAGGATAGTACCATTAGGTCTCACCGGACCTGTCTCATAGCTAGGCCTTGCCATTCTACATATGAGCAATATAAGCACGCAAGCATAAACGCGAAATGCATTCATTTAATTAAGACTTGAGAAATAAAAACTGTGTATAAGAATATCAAACGAACAAATAAGGAAGAAAACCAAGCATAAAAACAAACAAGAAAAAAGGGGGGAGAAGTGCTAATTGATGATGAAATGGTCGCCTGAGTAAATGTCGCAAGAAGCTTCTGCACAGAAACGGGCTGGCATATACCTGGCTACAAAGAGAGAAGCATGTCACTGACCTTGGTGAAGCCGAAGATGGAGAGAAAATCGATGATATCCGAGGACAGAGAGAGGTAGAGGAGCAGCAGCTGGGACACTTCATTGTGGCTCATGTTACCTTTGGGCAGCAGCCACCGACTGAGAATGATGGTGACCATCATCGTCTGTTCCGACAACAACATCCAGTTTTCAGAGGAGAAGTCTAGGGTCATACTGGTGGACGGCTGAAAAGTGGAAACACAGGTGTAGCTGATTTGAGGCCTAAGTTTACTCATGAAATGTATCATATCACCGTGTGTTGTTACTCTCGAAAATATTTTTAACGTTTCGATTATGCTCGTCGTCTTGAGCACATTGTGCAGACATTATGTAGCTGCACAGTCTGCATACTCTGTCATTGGTAGGCGTGTATGTTGGGCGTTTTTGTGCCATAAGCCACCGGACACAGACATGTCATGTCAGGATGCTGACTGTATTGACTATCCTAAAGGTGTGCGTCGAGAATGTGGGCTCAGCGCTAACTTGATTTCACTTTTTAGTTAACCAGCTTGCCAATCACTTTTAGTTAATCAGCTTGCCAATCATTTTTAGTTAATCAGCTTGCCAATAACTTTTGTTTTAGTTAATCAGCTTGCCAATCACTTTGAGTTCATCGTCTTGCCAATCACGTTTTAATTAATCAGCTTGCCAATCAGTTTTTAATTAATCAGCATGCCAATCACTTTTTAGTTAATCAGCTTGCCAGTCACTTTTGGTTAATCAACTTGCCAATCACTTCTAATTAATCAGCTTGGCGATCACTTTTAGTTAATCAGCATGCCAGTCATTTTTAGTTAATCAGCATGCCAATCACTTTGAGTTAATCATCTTGCCAATCACTGTTTAATTAATCAGCTTGCCAATCACTTTTTAGGTAATCACCTTGCCAATCACTTTTTAGTTAATCAGCTTGCCAGTCACATTTAGTTAATCAGCTTGCCAATCACTTTTAATTAATCAGCTGGCTAATCACTTTTAGTTAATCAGCATGCAATCACTTTTAGTTAATCAGCTTGCCAATCACTTTGAGGTTATTATCTTGCCAATCACGTTTTAATTAATCAGCTCGCCAATCACTTTTTAGTTAATCAGCTTGCCAATAACTGTTTAGTTAATCAACTTGCCAGTCACTTTTAGTTAATCAGCTTGCCAATTACTTTTAATTAATCAGCTTGCCAATCACTTTTAATTAATCAGCTTGCCAATCACTTTTAGTCAATCAGCTTGCCAATCACTTTAAATTAATCACTTGCTAATCACTTTTAGTCACTCAGCTTGCCAATCACTTTTCAGTTAATCAGCTTGCCTATCACTTTTCAGTTAATCAACTTGCCAATCATGTTTAATCAATCAGCTTGATAATCACTTTTAGTCAATCAGCTTGTCCAGTCACTTTTTGTTAATCAGCTTGCCAATCACTCGTAGTTAAACAGTCAGCTTTTTCCTCAATCACTTTTAGTTAATCAGCTTGCCAATCACTTTTAGTCAATCAGCTTGCCAATCATTTTTAATTAATCAGCTTGCCAATCACTTTTTAGTTAATCAGCTTGCCAATCATTTTTTAAATAATCAGCTTGCCAATCACTTTTAGTTAATCAGCTTGCCAATCACATTTTTTAGTTAATCAGCTTGCCAATCACTTTTTAGTCAATCAGCTTGCCAATCACTTTTTAGTTAATCAGCTTGCCAATCACTTTTTAGTCAATCAGCTTGCAAATCACTTGTATTAATCAGCTTGCCAATCACTTTTAGTTAATCAGCTTGCCAATCACTTTTAGTTAATCAGCTTTGCCAATCACGTTTTACTTAATCAACTTGCCAATCACTTTTACTTAATCAGCTTGCCAATCACTTTTAGTTAATCAGCTTGCCAATCACTTTTAATTAATCAGCTTGCCAGTCACTTTTAGTTAATCAGCTTGCGAATCACTTTCATTTAATCAGCTTGCGAATCACTTTTTAGTTAATCAGCTCTCTTATCACTTTTTAATCAATCAGCTTGCCAATCACTGTTTAGTTAATCAGCTTGCCAATCACTTTTAGTCAATCAGCCTGCCAATCACATTTTAGTCAATCAGCTTTCCAATTACTTTTAGTCAATCAGCCTGCCAATAACTTTTTAGTCAATCACCTTGCCAATCACTTTTAATTAATCAGCTTGCCAATTATTTTTAATTAATCAGCTTGCCAATAACTTTTTAGTCATTCAGCTTGCAAATCATTTTTACTTAATCAGCTTGCCAATCACTTTCAGTTAATCAGCTTGCCAATCACTTTTAATTAATCAGCTTGCCAATCACTTTCAGTTAATCAGCATGCCAATCACTTTCATTTAATCAGCTTGCCAATCACATTTTAGTTTATCAGCTTCCCAATTACTTTTTAGTTAATCAGCTTGACAATCATTTTTTTTTTTTTACTTAATCAGCTTGCCAATCACTTTTTAGTTTATCAGCTTGCCAATCATTTTTAGTTAATCAGACAGACAGACAGACAGACAGACACACACACAGACAGACAGACAGACACACACAACACACACACACACACACACACACACACACACACACACACACACACACACACACACACAAACACACGCTGTACTGACCACTGTGGCTAAAGAGGAGTTGGAGACAGAGCCATGGTGCCCCAAATGGTAAAGTTTCTGTAGCCACAGACCCGGCACCACACTCACCAGGTAACACAGAGTGGCCGGGCTGAACCTGAAAGCAACGATTATACCATAACATTTTGGTGAATCGTTTTACGTAACCATGAGGCATGTTCGTTTGTGTTCATCAGGCAGACAGGTAGAGGGCCGTGGGGTTGAGGGAATTTAATAATAATAATCATAGAAATTAGAGCACCTGGTTACAACAGGAACGCTGGAGGGAAAGAGAACACCAGGTAGACTCAGGAAGAAAATATTGGACGGACTTGCAGGGTGGCTGAGGACAGAGAGAATGGGGGATGTACTTGCAGCGACAAGGGATATATTCGTATGGAGGGCCACGATCATCAACGCCATGCGGCAGGGCACATGATGATGATGATGAATGCAATGATCCAGATCAAAAGCACACTAAGGAAGGCAAAGCAGGAAGGGAGAGAAGATGGATACTTACTCATCTATTGCTCTTTATGCCACTTGCATGTAGAGCAGCAATGAAGATCCTCACTCTTGTCTTTTCTGGGCCGGCAACTGTATGGTATCCCAGGTGTATTCAGGCTAGAGTTCTCTTTCTACTTACCGTTGTTCCTGGGTCTTCCCTGCCTGCCTCTTCCTTCTGGAGTCCTGAAGGGCAGTCCGGGTGATGTTATCCTGCTTTCTTTGAATCAGTGCCTAATCCACCTCTGTCGTCTCTTCTCGATGATGGAGTCCATACCCTCTGGACTGCATTGAGCGAGTAGTTGTTGTTTGGAGATGATGTTGGGGCAAAGATTTCATATGATTCTTCAGAAGTTCTTTGTGAAGAAAAAAATTGATAGCTCAGTCAGGTCGGTCTCCGTCATCCTTCATCATTCTGACTCTGGAAAAATCCCTAAATATATGTCAAAGTCAATTTTTATTGCACTTCCAAAGAAAGCAGAGGCTAAAGAATGCGAACTCCATCGTACAATCAGATTGACGAATAATGTGACAAAGATTCCATTGAGAATAATCATGACGAGGACAAGGAACAGAATCAAAACAGAAATAGCTGAAGATCAATGCGGATTTGTTGACAGGAGAGAAACTAGTAATGCCATATACATCCTAAGAATTCTCAATCAGTTGAGGTGACTAATGATTTGTAGTTATACTTTGTTGATTATACCAGTGTCTTTGATCAGGTAAGACACGTAGAATTGATCAACCAAATGGAAAAACTCAATATTGACAGAAAAGATCTAAGAATAATAAGGAATACATGTTGATAACAAATAGCAGCAATGAGGGTAGAAAATGGAAGAAGTTCTTTTCGAAATACCAAAAGAGAGGTCAGACAGGGATGTGTTCTGTCACCAGATTTGTTACAGCGAAACCATTATGAGAAACCTACAAGAATGCCCTGTGATAAAAATTGGAGGAAAAATGATAAACAATCTTCGTTATGCAGATGACACCGTTCTAATTACAGAAAATGAAAAAGACCTACAAAATCATGTGAATATTAAAGAAATAGAAAGCAGAAGTGAAGGGCTAGAGCGAAATAGTGATTACATTTTTTCATTTTTTTAGGGTTCTGATTTCCCCCCTGACATATGTATATTTTGCCCATACTGTGCAGACGGCATGTTGCTGCACAGTCTGCATATTCCGTCTTTGGTGGGCGTGCATACTGGATGTTCTCATGTTTCCATAAGCCACCAGATACTAATAATAGAGGATCTTACCTTGCATATTTGATGTTGTACGAGCGTATACACTCGAAGTGGATTTAGGCATATTGACCTGGGAAATCTTTATCCTTTACCCCCAGGTGTAAGGGTAAAGTACCCAGACCTGATCGAACCCAGATCTTCCAAC